>CM031585.1:17149328-17770284 GCA_018467065.1 Ephestia elutella | reverse complement strand
GAACGTTGTCCCACGTTCACCATTACGATCCGTTGGGTTCGAGCACTGGTGCTGGTCGCGTCATCAAAAGAGGCACGGCGCTCCTGCGACGTAGCTCCGTTGTATGCGAGATAGTAGACGCTGGCTGGACCTTCCGAGATTTGCGCTGAGCCACTACCCAGGGGACATCGGATCGGGGGCGGCGATGCGGCAACTTTGGAAATAAAGGGTTAGGATCCGTGTGTTATTGTTGCGCCTTGGGGTCGCCGACGACGGGGCCTGCGCCGTGGCATGCGGTCCACGGTCCGGGGAAACCGCACCCTCTGGCGATGGGGGGACACTCCAAGAAGCGTCAATTCATGTGACCGGGCGGGCACGTGGTTCCAACAGCTCATGTTCCCGACAACTTCGTGGGCGGCGAATATCCCCCTGTGTCCTTTGCGCGTATCGCGGATTTTTAAAGCTTAAAGGTTAAACTATAGTCCCATAACGGGGAGCCGAGGGCGGCGAAAGTGAAAAAACCCCAAAAAAATTAATAATTGCTCAGGCCATGTTACGTGTCGTGGCGGCGGCCTACCAGGGAGAGAGCTAGAATCGACTCCACTCGATTTGACATTTCTCGTCTTGTCACGCTCCATTTCGCTTAATTCGGACGCACGTCAAACCAAATTTTAATATTCTTTAAAAGAACTAATGTTTAAATAAGGTATTTATTCGTTGAATATTATAATAATCTAAGTCGACGATATTAAAAGGAGAATAATTAAAATTCTACAACAATCCTACCATGATTTCTTATTTTTTTATGATAAGAGAAGGTTTTGTTAGAGACCCTGAGACGGAACGTGTGTCACCAGCTGTCAATGTCAGACGTCCAACTCTGCAGATTTTTGGTTGACAGTCTAATTTAATCATAGAATGTTTTGTTATGAATGTTTAGTTTTTGATATAATTCCGTAAGTACACAAAATCGCGTCGAGTTATTGCTACCAATGGTTTCTGGCGGACTCAAGAGAACGCGTTTTGATTGTGCGGGTCTCCCTGTTTTCTTAATAAGTATTGTAAAAACAACATATGAAATTTGTGTACTGGTGTGTCACTTTCCCATTCAATTTGTCTGGAGACTAATGGATTTGAATGCCTGCTATTGCGGTGAATCGAGAGCCTATCATGCAGGTAATACGCCACAGGAATAGTATCCCAATATATCAACTATTTCACCTAAAATATGACATGCAAAGTTGACCAGTTAGAAGTTCAAAATAATTCTGTAGTTATCACTACAACAGATAAATGAAATTGCTTCATTAGTTGCGACCAGAACTCAGAGCTGTGAGGTTGTTTCGTGAATTTTTTGAAAAATCTATTAGGCTCGTTGAGTGTGTAAAAATGAGTACATGTTGCATAAAATGGTGCGCAAAATTATAAGGTACATCAAATCTTCAGAAGGATGGTATAACTTTTCACAGGTAAATTTATTAAGTAATTTAATATAATTACGTGCAGAGTTCACTTTATAATGGACGAACTATGTGAAGCAGTGCAAACTAGTACCAAAACTAGTACCAAAATGGGGTGACGTTGATGTCTTTTGCAAGCATCTCTTTCTTTCCCAAGTGTCAAGTATATGTTCGTCCTTTCCTCTAAGTTTGGTGACTGTCGACGCGAATAAGCATTGAATGATACTCAATCTATATGTAGATAAAGTTAGGGTATAATCTTTAAACAATTAATCGAAGGCGAGGAAGCGAGAGAAAACAATGGGAGAAATCAGCATTCAACATATGTAGTCTTAGGCCGTCCGCACACGGAGCTACTCAAAAAAGACGGAACTAATCAGTAATTACAATTACAAACCAGTTATAAATAGTTCCTCGCACACGACGCTAGAAGTTGCAAGGATTAAGTCAGGTGTTATTTCTGCTCACAAAAGCACACGGTTAATTAGGGGGATTAAAAAAAAATAGCAAACAATTCGAGTGGGTCGAGCGAAGATAATGATAATGTATTATACGCCAAAGGAAATTTAAGTTTTGGGTTCACCCGTACATTCGAAATAATATGAACTGCAGATTGTTAGTTGCAGCACGAGAGCTGCGTGAAACAGATAACCAATTTTTTATATTCAATGCCTGGTCGTTCATTTTTTTAACAAAAATACAGAAAACTCTAGTAACCAGTAGCGGACGGCCTTAGGCCGTTCGCACACGACGCTACTTGTCACCAACCAGTTAGTAACGCGTTATCAACTGATCACGGGTGACGCGGCATGCTGGTCGCCGCGCTACTGGTTACTAGAGTTTCCTGTGTTTTTGTTAAGAAAAATGAACAACCAAACATTGTATATAAAAAAAAATTTATCTGTTTAACGCAGCTCTCGTGCTGCAACTAACAATCTGCAGTTCACATTAATTTCGAATGTACGGTAAACCCAAAACTTGCGAAATTTCCTTTGGCGTCTTTTATGATGATAGTATTGTGCAGAGCAACTACGCTCTGCTGCCAGAAAATGTGGCAGCGAGAATCCGGACAAACGAAGCGGCGGGAAGAATTCTGTACCGGAACTTCACCGGGAAAAAACCACCGGTAAAAATAAGTACCGGGAAAAAATCTCCACGCGGCACCACGTTTGCCCGACTAAAACCTAACTAACTTAACGCAGTCTGCTACCACCGTAGCTTATGAAGGGAGCTACAGGGCCCTATATGATAACCTAACCTATAAATTAACTAGAATTGAACACTTACCAAACTAAATCTTCTTTCTCTTCGGATCCAAACTTGAGTGTCTTCGGGAAGGGGGAATTCCTAATTACCCTACCTAACCCTTGAGATCTCAATTCCCCATAACAACTAAATAGATTTCTTCCCGTAGTTTCACTCGGGAACAGCCAGATGTGAACAGCCAGCCACGTTTCACCTCTCACAAGAAAAAGTCACAATAACAGAGTTTTTCACAAACACAAATTCAATAGTGATTTAACAAACAGGAAATTCACAATTATCACTCAAACTAAACAACAAGCAAAAGACGCGAGACCGCTCCGCGTATTAAAATCAAACCGATATCGCCCTGGACAATGCAATGGCGGACACCACACGCGACGCCATCCACGCTAGCAATGTGAAAACCCCGAACGCCCTCTGGCGGCAGCAATGCGAAACGCCTGCGTTTAGTTTTACCCAATATATTACAAACATCCCCCCGTCCCGGTCTGAGAAGCAGACCGCTAGCTTACTCTACGGGAAGGCGGGCGAGAGAGGTCACACCTCTCCTTAAAATCGAACCGTCGACCAACACCTCAGCCACACGCGGAGTGCCATCTCCGCCAAGAATCAAACGTAATATGCGAGCTCGTCGCCAAAGCAATGAGGGCAAATTTGCCTCTTTTAACAATACTAAATCACCCTCCCTGGGAGGCTCAGTCCTGTCTGTCCACTTCACTCTTTGCTGCAGCAAATGCAAATATTCAAGCGACCAGCGACGCCAAAAGTCCTGGCTCATTTGCTGCAACATTTGAAAACGCGACAACCGATATACGCGTTCATCCTTCCACAGGTATTCGGGCAGGGCATTCAACGGCCCTCCCACCAAAAAATGACCAGGGGTGAGAGCTTCCAAGTCATTTGGATCTGGAGATAGCGGACAGAGAGGACGAGAGTTGAGGACCGCCTCAACTTTACAAAACACTGTGGCCAGCTCTTCAAAAGTTAGAGCCGTTTCTCCGATAATGCGGCGGAGGTGGGTCTTTGCGGATTTCACAGCCGCTTCAAAAATCCCTCCCCAATGGGGGCAACTTGGGGGACTAAATTTCCAGGTTATTCCCCTTTGGGCAGCAATTTGACTTAAACTAGTACAATTTTTATCAATAAACACGGAAACATCCTTAAGATAATTTACAGTTCCTTTATAGTTTGTGCCATTATCAGACCTAATAAGGGAAGGTAGACCTCGACGCGAAACAAAGCGATCCAACGCGGCGACGAAGGCCCCCGTAGTCAGAGCCGATACCACCTCCAAATGGACAGCCTTGGTGGCCAAACAAACAAATACACACAAATAGCCCTTCACAATACGGGCATTACGAAAGGGAGAAGCCTTGATCGAAAAGGGACCGGCAAAATCGGTTCCAACGCCGTCAAACGGTCTCGAAGGTCGGATTCGATCAGCGGGCAAATCACCCATCTGTGGTTGCATCGTGGATGCCTTCAACCTATAACATGCAATACATCGAAACAGAACACTACGGATTGCTCTTCGGGCAGACAAAATCCAAAACTCGCGTTGCAAAATAGCCAACAAAGCATTGCACCCAGCATGGGCGTTACGAATGTGTCGATCAGACACCAAAAGCTGCACCAAGGGTCCGCCCTTGGGCAACAACAGAGGATGGCGAGTCTCATATGGAAGATCCGCCTTCCGGAGCCTGCCTCCAACCCGAAGAAGCCCATCCGAGTCGATGTACGGGTTCAAACGAGCGACCGCGCCCTTCAACTTAGCGCGTGCGTCGCGCAAGATACGAAGCTCTGACTCAAACCGTCCGGTCTGCACGACACGGACCCAATGCAACAATGCGCTCCGGCGCTCTTCTGCACCTGCAATCGGCTCCAACCGCTTTGCCTGTGGGTTTCTACAATTATGTATGAAACGCTTAATCCAACTGGTAACACCCAGAAGCTTATCCAAGCTGCTATACCGAGCAAGTAGCCAATCCGGCTCCGACGTCGTCTCAGCGACTACAGCATGTACACGGAGCCCAGTCAAACTCACAGAAGTAACATCTGTCTGACAGACAGGCCAAGAAGTTTCTGATCCCATCAGCCACTCTGGACCCCACCAGAGCGGGTGTGACACCAATTCTGGTGCCGTACAACCTCGGGAAGCACAGTCCGCTGGGTTAAGCTCTCCCGGCACATGTCTCCATGTTATATCAATTCCAATATTTTGAATTTGGGAAACCCTGTTTCCAACAAAAACCTCCAAGGTATGTGGGGCCGCGCGCAACCATGCAAGCGCGACCTGGCTATCCGACCAGGCGAAGATGTCCCGTATCTCGACCGTGGCCGCCAGCTCACATGCAACGTGATGCAACAATTTAGAGAAGGTGAGCTCCACTCAACTCAAGCTTGGGAATAGTCAGCCTAGTCCTGATGGGGGCGACCTTGCTCTTCCCTAACAAAAGCGAGACATTGACCCGGCCATCGGCGTCAACTGTCCGCATATAGACTGACGCGGCGTAGCCTCGCTCCGACGCGTCACAAAAGCCATGCAGGCTGGCTCGATATTTCCCGGGGGCAATATTCGACGAGGCAAGGCAATCCGATTGACTTCCTTAATCGATGAAAACAACTCGAGCCAATCATCCAATGGAGAGCCAAACAGCGGCTCGTCCCACGAGACGCCCAAAGTCAAAGTCTCTGAAGAAGACACTTTGCAGAGAATATCACTGGACTGATCCAACCGCTTGGATCAAACATACGGGCTATTACGGACAACACCGTTCTCTTAGTCCAGACCTTTGGTATTTCCAAGTCCACTTGGAATGTGAAAATATCGGTTAGCGGCTGGTACTGCATGCCCAGCACCGCTATCCTGTTGGGATCATCCACATCCTCAAACAGGTGAGGGTTCTGTTGGTGATCCTCCGGGATCCCCTTCTAGAACTCTAGGCTCATTGGACAACCACTTACGTAGCTCGTAGCCACCTGTCTTCAATATTTCAATCAATTCATCCCGCAGTAGGAGGGCCTCCTCAATACTTTGGGCTCCGGTGCACACGTCATCAACATACAAGTCACGTGACAGCACGGAAGCCCCACGGGAAAGCGGATCCGTTCCCGCTCTGCCAATTCAAGCAATGATCTGATGGCGATATAGGGACTAGATTTCAAACCATACGTGTTTGTGTTGAGTTCATACACCGTCACAGGATCCTCAGGGCGCTCACGCCAGAGTATCAACTGGAATCGCCTGTCCTCAGGATGTATGACTGTCTGGCGGAACATCATCCGGATGTCCGCACCAAAAACCACTTGATGTCTTCTAAAGTTCAAGATGATGTCAATTATATCCCTATGCAATTTGGGACCTGAATGCAAACATAGATTCAACGAAACTCCGTTCGAAGTGGGTGCGGACCCATCAAAGACAGTCCGCAACTTGCCCGTTGAGGCCTTCACCACCGCGTGGTGGGGCAAAAAATAATGCTCCGTTGAGCTCCAATCAACTCGAGCCGGAGACATGTGACCCAAATCCTCGTACTCGCGCATAAATTCAATATATTTATCGCGAAGTACGTGGTCACGCTGCATGCGTCGCTCCATGGACAGCAGTCGTTTCTCCGCAAGCGCCCTACTTTGCCCTAGGCTAGGACGAGAGGCAACAAAAGGTAACCTAGTTACAAACCGACCGGAGGGCAACCTCTCCGTGGTTGATCGAAAAAGGGCTTCGCACTCAGCGTGTTCCGGATCCATCCTGGAACTCATAGGTGGCTCCTCCACCTCCCAAAACCTTTGCATGGTCTTGGCCAAGGACGCAGATGCGACAACCGGTGGCTCCTCCGCGGTGCCATTATCAAACACAGGGCCCATCAGGGCAAAACCAAAAATCGTAGACACTGCCATCAGTGAAGACGAACCCAGAGCCTTCTGTGTACCCAACAAAATCCAACCCAATACGTCCGAGCCCAGGAGCAAGTCCACTGGGCCGGGATGAAAGACAAAGGGGTCGGCCAAATCCAGACCCGAAACCAAAGACAACACACCCGGCGGTATGTCTGTCGAGGGGTGCCAACCCGCAATGGTATCCATTACCATAGCCGAAGTCGTGATCCTCATTGTGGAGGACTTCAGCGAAGAAAAGGTGACAAGTGTCTGGCCCGTCAGACACTTCACTTGTATGCCACCAACTCCAAGAAGTGGCACAGGCGAGTCTTCCACGACTAAACCTAACTGGCGGGCCACTCGAGTGGTAACCAAACTGCTTTGAGCCCCTGAGTCCAACAGAGCTCTCAAATTAATGGCTTCCCCCACGACCCCATACGCGGACCACCGCGGTAGGGAGCAGAACCGTCCGCGGCTCTGTCCCAGCAAGGAGCAAGCTAGTTACGGGCTCCCCACTCTCTCCAAACCAGGGGGCGCCACTGACCCGGATAATATGTCGGGCGAGTGCACATCCCCATCTGAGGGGGGCATAACCCGCGGCCCGGCCATACATATGGTACGGCGGGTGGTACTCCAGCCGTGGGTACTCGTGCAGCGGCGGAGAAAACCGCTGCGGCTGCATGTGTTGGGTATTGGTAACCCGCGTGGAGGGGTGTCCCCACTCTCACGTCCGATCTAGGGCCCCCGCCCATGGGGCCCTATCCGGGGCCTGGCCAGCTACATACTGGCCATGACCTTGGGGCGCGTGGTCCCGGTCCGCCAAGACCCGCGCAGGTACGCGACCCCCTCCCGAGGGGGGTGCGACGAGCGAAAGCCGCGTCCTCCGTCCGGTGGTGGAGGGCTTCGCGCAGGAGCGCCCCCGCCCATAGGGGACCCCTGCCTCGACATCCGGGTGCCATCCCCGTTGCGGTTCATGCAAAGCATCGCGTGGTGCCGCCCACGGCATGCACTGCATGGTATGGCACTGGGACAGTCACGTGCATAGTGACCGCCCAAACAATAAAAGCAAAGTTCATGCCGCTTTGCCATGCGGCGCCGATCTTGTACTGGCAGTCCCTGCCAGTCCCTGCATTGCAGCAGGCTGTGGCCCATCCGACCACATTGCAGGCAGTCCGCGTCCCTCGCGACTGCTGCCGTGTGTGCAACCCGCGCACCAGCTCCACGCGGTGGCGGTTGCCGTCCCTGTTGGGGCCTCCCTCGCCATGAGGGTTCCAAGGGCCTACGTTCAGGCGCTCTGGATGGCGCTGAGTCCGTCATGGTGTTCTCAGCGGCCCGTGCCTCAAACTCCAAAAACTTCACCAAGTCAGTGAATGTTGGTAGGGTGGTGCTGTCCCGCTCCGCATTCTCGCGCTCAAACCGCGAGCGGATGTCATTGGGCAATTTGCCCAATACAATGTGCACCAACAAAAAAGACCATTGGTCCACCGGCAGCCCCAGTGTGCGGAGCGCGTTACAGGCCACTGTAACGGGCGTGAGCAACTGCAGGCGCAACTGTGCCCTGTTGGCCACCTTGGGCAGGGCCATCAACTGTGCGGCGTGCGCATCCGCTAACAAACGTAAGTTTTGGTAGCGGGAGTTCAATAACTCCCAAGCCGTATCGTACTGGTCGTCCTCCACCCGGAGGTGCTGGATGAGCGACCGCGCTTCATCCTCAAGAGTGGAGAGGAGGTAGGCCATCTTCTGGGCCTTCGACAAATCCTGTCGTGCTACGACCAGGGACTCAAACATATTTTTATATGCTACCCACTCCTCCATCCTACCCCCAAAGTGGGACAGCTGAAGGGTGGGGAGCCGACCAGTAACCGCTGGTCCTTCCTGTCTAACAGGTGTGCGAGGGGCTGGTCCGCCAGCCTGTCTCGCCCTTATTGCGGTCACCGCCTCCGCGATATCATCGTGCAGACTCAGGATCTGGTCCATGTCCGCCATGTGACCTGCGTAGGCCTCCGGGGTAAGATCGGCTTCGGTAAGCGCCGCCATGGCCGCTTCCGCGCTAATCAATCGTGAGTGGAGGTGATCCGCTCTTAGCAGTATGGCGCCCTCCCTGTCCTTCCGGGACAGGAGTCCACCGGCCGTCACAAACCATCTCAATTCGTTGGCGAGTGTCGCCCTAGCATTGGAGGCCTTCGCCATCGCGTCAAGTCACAAACAAAAAATAACAAAAGGTAAATAAAAAACAACAAAATCAAGCAACTACACGAAGAACCGCGGTAGGTATGAGAATGGCACAAACCCGGAACGCACGGTACAAACCGCAAACAAATACAAAAAAGGTTACAAATATTCTTATACAAACAAACTAAGAAAAATCTAATAATTTTTACAAACAATTAATTATTTTTTTACAAACGAACAAATAGAGGGTAGATAAACTACGCTCTGCTACCAGAAAATGTGCAGAGCAACTACGCTCTGCTGCCAGAAAATGTGGCAGCGAGAATCCGGACAAACGAAGCGGCGGGAAGAATTCTGTACCGGAACTTCACCGGGAAAAAACCACCGGTAAAAATAAGTACCGGGAAAAAATCTCCACGCGGCACCACGTTTGCCCGACTAAAACCTAACTAACTTAACGCAGTCTGCTACCACCGTAGCTTATGAAGGGAGCTACAGGGCCCTATATGATAACCTAACCTATAAATTAACTAGAATTGAACACTTACCAAACTAAATCTTCTTTCTCTTCGGATCCAAACTTGAGTGTCTTCGGGAAGGGGGAATTCCTAATTACCCTACCTAACCCTTGAGATCTCAATTCCCCATAACAACTAAATAGATTTCTTCCCGTAGTTTCACTCGGGAACAGCCAGATGTGAACAGCCAGCCACGTTTCACCTCTCACAAGAAAAAGTCACAATAACAGAGTTTTTCACAAACACAAATTCAATAGTGATTTAACAAACAGGAAATTCACAATTATCACTCAAACTAAACAACAAGCAAAAGACGCGAGACCGCTCCGCGTATTAAAATCAAACCGATATCGCCCTGGACAATGCAATGGCGGACACCACACGCGACGCCATCCACGCTAGCAATGTGAAAACCCCGAACGCCCTCTGGCGGCAGCAATGCGAAACGCCTGCGTTTAGTTTTACCCAATATATTACAAACAAGTATAATACAATATCATCAATCCAATCGACATGTTTGCTTTTTTAAAAATTTCCCCCCTTATTAACCGTGTGCTTTTGTGAGCAGAAATAACAAACCTGACTGAATCCTTGCAACTTGAGTTTGCAACTTGTACCGTCGTGTGCGAGGAACAATTTCTAACTGGTTTGTAATTGTAATTTCTGATTAGTTCCGTTATTTTTGAGTAGCTCCGTGTGCGGACGGCCTTACTCGACGCTCATATGTTTTGTATGGCCAATAACTAATTTTAGTTTACGTAGCAATTATACTCGGTATAACAATAAAATTATTCCGAATACTACGTTCTAAATATGTCCCATTCATTTATTTACGGTTCGTAGTTTCATTCCCACAGTTTCATTTACGGTTGCATGACTATGAAAGGCATTCGCACTGGTTGAATCCTTTTGTAGAATTGTACAGTGAACTACATCACAAGGTACCCTTTATGCTGTGGTAATAACGTCGAATTCGCAATGAATTTGGGTAGGTTACTGCTGACTGTACGTCCGCTGTCGCAAATAGTATCATTCGGTTTAATGTGTAGACCTTGAGGCGTATATGACAGATCTATTTTGTATCGTCGATTAAATAGCATATTCTCCAGTCATTTGTGAAGCACCTCGCTCAGGCTTCAATTGTTTTCGGGGTTTTTCAGCAGTGCCTCCTTTAGCATTGCATATTATTTTTTTGTTTAAAAAAATTTCATTTTCCTTTCGATCGTGTGTATAACACTGATGTTCTCAAGTCGACTTTAGAATCCCATCTAGACGCAGTCGTATAACACACCAGTTAACTTTAATTCTACCAGATTTCCTCACGATATTTTCCTTCACCAAGATCCAGGTCGATTAATGAAAATGGCCGTATATAAGTCAGTTAAATCTAAAACTTGGGAGACTCAGATATCAGACTTGAATTTCTCATTATAGGAAAAAGGAAAGGTTCCCAATCCTAATCCTAACTAATATTATAAATGCGAATGTGAGTTTGTTTGTTGGTTTGTTTGTTACCTATTCACGCTTTATCTACTAAGCCAATTTTCCTGAAATTTCGCATACACATAGCTGGAAGTACGGAGAAGGACATAGGGTACCTTTCATCTCGGGAAAAAGCACTATGCCTGTAGGAAATTCACGCGGGCGAAGCCGCGGGCGAAAGCTAGTTCAATTGTATATTTGTATCATCCTTTTCGTTTCGGATAAAATTGTTTCGGAACCTAAAATTCACGAGAATTTACGAGAATTTTCAGAAAATTATTAACACATCAAAAGCGAACTATTTTTATCGCTGAAAGGCATTTTCCCCGTGTAAATCGAATAAACTGAATGGAAGGGTATAATCTAACTGGCAGCACAAATGAAATTACGTTGAACGTGAAGATTTTATGAAGAATGTCGACGTCCATTCATCTAAAAAAGTGAAGCGTAATATATATGGGAAAATGATTATTGTGTTACGATTTTGGGCCGGTCCACTATCAGAGTGAAAGAACCTCAAATTTGATTCAAATTTTGAAACGACATTCTGTTATCTGGTAAATTTGTTGTGGTCCTACTGCGTAGACTTATAGGACTAAGGGCAATGTTTTTTGTCCGAGGAACTAATGTAGGACCACGGGCAAAAAAGTAAATTGGTAGAGATCAGCCCTTAGAATATTTCATTACAGAACCTTGATCTACATCTATAGAAGAAAAATCAATTTTTCTTCTCTACAAATAGCAACGTGACATAATCCGCCTTCGCCTCACCCTTGACACCCTTCGCCTCAAAGCCTTCGATTCGATCGAGACCTGGGCTGTGCTACAGTCTCTCCAACGGTGCCAAATTGACTATCGATATATCGAAGCGCTGAAGTGTTTGTACGAAAACGCCACCATGTCGGTCCGTCTCCAGGATCAAGGCTCCAAACCTATACAGTTGCAGCGAGGGTGAGACAGGGAGACGTGATATCTCCGAAACTGTTCACCGCCGCCCTGGAAGATGTTTTCAAGCTTCTGGACTGGAGCGGACTCGGCATCAATATCAACGGCGAGTACCTCACTCACCTTCGATTCGCTGACGATATCGTAGTCATGGCTGAGACCTTGGAAGACCTAGGCACAATGCTCGATGGCCTCTGTAGAGCCTCTCAACAAGTGGGTCTAAAAATGAACATGGACAAGATGAAAATTATGTTTAATATCCGTGTCGCACCCACTCCTCTGAAGGTTGGAGACTCTACACTCGAAGTTGTTGACAATTATCTATACTTGGGACAAACAGTTCAGTTGGGTAAGTCCAACTTTGAGAAAGAGGTCAACCGTCGAATCCAACTCGGCTGGGCAGCGTTCGGGAAGCTTCGCGATATCTTCTCGTCCAAAATACCGCAGTGTCTCAAGACTAAGGTCTTTGACCAGTGTGTGTTGCCAGTAATGACATACGGAACAGAGACGTGGTCGCTTACTATGGGCCTCATAAGAAGGCTCAAGGTCACCCAAAGGGCAATGGAGCGCGCTATGCTCGGAGTTTCTCTGCGTGATCGAATTAGAAATGAGGAGATCCGTAGGAGAACTAAAGTAACCGACATAGCCCGCAGAATCGCGAAACTTAAGTGGCAGTGGGCGGGGCACATAGCTCGTAGAACAGATAGCCGTTGGGGCAGAAAAGTTCTCGAGTGGCGACCACGAACCGGAAAACGTAGTGTTGGCAGGCCTCCCACTCGGTGGACCGATGACCTGGTGAAGGTCGCGGGATGCGCATGGATGCGGGCAGCGCAGGACCGGTCGTTATGGAAATCCTTGGGGAGGCCTTTGTCCAGCAGTGGACGTCTTTCGGCTGAGAGAGAGAGAGAGAGAGACCAGATACACTACCTTACTTAGTTGTGCACTACAAAACAAACGTATTTTCTGTAGTGTCGTAATATTTTAAAAAAAACTATATATAAATAACTTAAACACAATGAAAATAGAAATATATGAATAACTGAGAACACTCCATGGGCAGCGGTGATCGCTTACCATCAGGTGACCCGCTTGCTCGTTTGCCGCCCTGTTATAAAAAAAAAAAAAAATAGAAAGATGTAGTAAATTGATGCTGTGTATAATTTAACTGTTTTCTTTTTTTACAGAAAGAGACCGGTCATCATTCAAACATATAAATGTAGGCCCCTCGAGATTCCCATTTATCGGTAATTCTCGTAAGTATACCATATTCTGATAGTCAAAAAAATGTAGGATTTCTATTTTTTAAATCTCTCTCTTCCGCCACTTGTATTGTACCATTCTGCCATTACCATTCCTACAATGGATAAGACCTTGAGATCTATAATAGGTAGTATTATATGAAAGGTACATTATGGTCATAAAAAATGATAAGATCTGTCACCTAATGATCATCTGTAATTAAAATTTAATATAATAATAATAATTTTATTTATTTATCTTATAGAAATATGATGATATTACCAAATATTATTCAGAAAAAATGTGGCCTTTGATTCTCGCGACTCTTGGCTCCGTCTTCCCATTGCGTTTAACCAAAATTTTATTTGATTCGTAGCGATACGATATCTAAATTCGTAATCTACAGATACCAAAAATTCTTCAGAAATCCCTCAGAATTTTCTTCCGTCGTCATCAAAAGCGAAAGCGAACGTCAAATGTATGGAAGTAACAATTCGTTATTCTATGGTTTCGCTTCGTTTTCTCTATGAACTTGCGACTATAGTCGGGCCGAAACCTAAACTCCCGTATGACAGGTGTCATCAGGGTCAAGTCCATGAAGTTCCGAATTTTTATAATTTTTTTAATCTATGCGCGGAAATGTAGTACTTAAACTTCCGGCTTGCCCGTTTAGAAAGTTCAATGAGGGATTTTCCGAGACCCAAATTAAAAAAAAATAGTTCTATCTGTTGAGACTATTTTACACTGATTTTTTTTTTCTTAATTTAGCTGTTAGAAAATCGCTCATTGCATCCGGCTACAATAAATCGATAGTGAAAATGTAAAAATCACGATACATAGTTTAATTTATCGATTTATTTAATAAGGTTTGTCATTGATTTTTATCCGCTGAATATAAAAATTATTGCGCTTTAAGATTTAAAAAATAACATTAAAGGAATACAAAAAAAAAAGAAAGAGGGACAAGAATAATTCACACAATCGTATCGAATCGTGACATCTGACATAATATTCTGATTAATAAAAATAATTATTTTATTTGGATTTGTTATTATTACGTAACATCAAATAATCTATAATAAATAGCTATAATAAATAGCGTTTAGTGTTTAGGTACATCACTATTATTGTCAAACTGACATATGGAAGTTTAGGTTTCGGCCGTACTATAATGACGATGGCGATCGACCACGTGAATTAGCGTGGCCTAATGTCAATCCCATACATTTTATCGATTTCGAACTTCGTTTTCGTTTTTAAAATCTGGCTTTGTCTATATGTCATAATGATTATCTGATAATGTATCTGTACCTATCTCTCTCTCTCTCTCTCTCTCTCACTCTTCGTATCTCCCGTGACCGTCTAACCGTGGGAGAAACATGCCCATAGGGAAGACCGCAAATGTGCTGGTCAGATAATGTGTGAGAAGAACAGCAGGTTTGAAATGGATGGAGAATCCTCAAGACAGAGAGAAGTGGCGTAAGATGAAGGAGGCCTACACCCATAGCACAAAGTAGTTATAGGGTTGGACGAGGCTGAAGAGAGAGAGAAAGAGATATAGAATCTTTATCTTTGTTACCAAAGATATTCATAACCTAAGGAACCTATATGCCGAATTTCAGCTTCCTATGCCCAGTAGTTTTGGCTGTGCGTTGCCCGTCATTTACTTAGTCATTCAGGGAAGAATTCTGTATATATTGATAAATCATTAAAATTAACATGTAAAAATGGCTTGTCCTTTTACAAGATATAATGTTTATCGATGTATACTGATTTAGATGGTTCAATACTAGTTTTGTTAATGTTATTTTAGACGTAAGTTCTATACGACTTTCCAAGAAGTATACCCAGGAGTCGATCAAGAGACGCAAGGAGATTATTTCCGAGCCTTCCAAGACTTTTGGCTTTTTTTCAAACCAACCGAAACCAAGCATCAAATGCTACGTACACAATCACGGAGGTAGGTAACTGTTTCCTTGATCCATTAGGTCGGGCTGGGCGTGTTTCGCGCATCTATCACTTTATGTAAACAAGCAAATCAGTCGCGATTCGTGATCTTTCTAAAATTGCAAAACATGTCTGCTCTGTGATCTAGGCTCTTGGTGGGTATGTGGGTTCTAGTCCTACGTGAAGTAACTTTGTATTTTAATATGTGCTAAATATTAAAATCTATTTATATGTATATAACTCAAAGACTGACTGACATAGTGATCTATCAACGCACAGCCCAAACCACTGGACGGATCGGGCTGAAATTTGGCATGCAGGTAGATGTTATGACGTAGGCATCCGCTAAGAAAGGATTAACGCGAGCGAAGCCGCGGGCGCCAGCTAGTGTTATATAATACTAGTTGCCCTCCTGGGTTCAACTCACTGGCACTACTCGTACCTAATTAGTTTGCATTCTATTCCGAGTAAAGAACGTCGTGAGGAAACATGTACTAAAACAGAGATTTCAAATAAAATATTGGTTTTTATTTATGTTTTTCATTGAGTCCTATAGAAATTAAACCGAAAATAATTATGGATAGTGCCATGTGTAGAGGTAACTTTTTTATCCATACTAATATTATAAATTAATGCGAAAGTTTGGATGTGAGTTTGTGAATTTGTGAGTTTGTGAGGATGTTTGTTACTCAATCACGCAAAATCTACTGGACGGATTTCGATGAAATTTGGTACAGAGGTAGATAATGACCTGGGCACATATGCTACTTTTTATCCCGGAAAAAATGGTTCCCGTGCGCATGGGATACCAATTATAGTAACGCCATCTATTATTTGACAAAATAGACGTCATGTCAAAATGACGTTACGTCAAAGTGACGTTACGACAGCCACTACTTTCATATAAAATGGGCCGTTGCACTGGCCGGCAATATGCCCGGATACGTCGAGGTGTGCGGACCGCTGCTAAGTGCACGGACTAATGGCACTCTGATTAAACGTCTATATCCATACTAATATTATAAATGCGAAAGTTTGGATGTGAGTTTGTGAGTTTGTGAATTTGTGAGTTTGTGAGTTTGTGAGTTTGTGAGGATGTTTGTTACTCAATCACGCAAAATCTACTGGACGGATTTCGATGAAATTTGGTACAGAGGTAGATAATGACCTGGAATAGCACATAGGCTACTTTTTATCCCGGGAAAAAGCACTGTTCCCGTGGGAAATTCACGCGGGCGAAGCCGCGGGCAAAAGCTAGTATTATATATGTGAAGGAACATCAGTGAGTTGGTTATGACGTACATTGCGTGCGGAGGCGGGGCGCGCAACATGAGGTACACTACATTTTTTCCATTACATCTAATTTGTCATTAGATGGCGCTTTAATTAAATACTTGCCTTTAGTTCTCACGGCCTGCCACGAGATGGCACTTTACCGCGGACAAGTTCTTCCTGAAATTTCACATACACATAGTTTTAAGAACTGAGAAAGACGTAGAGTACCTTTCATCCCGGAAAAAAACACTGTTCCCGTGGGAAATTCGCTCGGGCGAAGCCGCGGGCAAAAGCTAGTTTAGAATAAAATATTCTTATTATGATTTTTTACTTTAGTTGCAGAGACTATACTACATGAATCATTGAATCCTTTAGAATTTAAACCAAAAATTAAGGACAAAGCCACATGTACAGGTAACTTATTTATAGTTCAAATTGTACAGATATTTCGATTAAAATATTCTTTTAATTATTATTTTTTTAATAAAGTTGCAGAGACTAAACTAAATGAATTATTGAGTCCTATAGAGTTTAAACCGAAAATAGTTATGGATAATGCCATGTGTACAGGTAACTTTATTTTATTTCTCGATCAAAAGTTCAAATTGTATAGAGATTTCGAATAAAATACTATTTTAATGATTTTCAGGGTTCCGTACCTCAAAAGGCAAAAACGGAACCCTTATAATATCACTTTGTTGTCCGTCTGTCTGTCATTTTCTTTTTTTCAGGAAGGCTTTTAAAGGTATTAAATGTTGCAAATTTTCGCATATTTTGCGATTTCAGACAGCGATCAAAACCTATGGGGTACTCCTGTTGACCTAAAATTATGAAATTTGGCAAAAAGCAAGGTCTAACAGTACTTGTACAGGAATAAATCTGAAAGTTGTAAAAACGTTGTTGGAAGTTTAAAAAAAAGTGGTACAAACTTATTTTTGCGCTCGATGCAATATGAATCCTAGGGATTGAATTGCGAAGTTAAGTTTGTTTTTGAAACTAGTTGGTATTTTAGTTAGAGAATGAATGTAAGATGCTTTGAGTGTACGGAACCCTCGGTGCGCGATTTTGACTCATACTTGGCCGGTTTTTTTTTTAGTTGCCGAGACTAAACTATATGAATCATTGAGCCTTATAGAATCGTAACTGAAAGTAATTTTGAATAGTGCCATGTGTAGATGTAACTTGTTTATTTATGAGGAATCTAAAACTTATTACATTTAGATCCCTATAAACAAAAAGTCACCTTAGTAAAAGAAAGATTTCAAATAAATGTATTATTTTTAAATAATTTCTTTTTGCAGTTACAGAGGCTAAATTAAATGAATCATTGAGTCCTATAGAATTTAAACCGAAAATTATGGATAGTGCTACGTGTACAGGTAACTTTTTTATTGATATTGTACACAGATTTCGAATAAAATATTTTTTTTTAAATCTATACTCATTAACATCATTAACAGTAAAAATATTTTGTCTGAACATTTAGTATTTTTGACTGAAATGGATAGAGGGACACTTAAAAAGAATAATAGAAACCAAAAATATTTTTGTGGAATTTCTTGTCTGTCTGTTTGTATGTATGTATGTATGCATTTTACGCAAAAACTACCGGACGGATTTGAATGAAACTTTTTTTGTTGTATAGCTATTTGTTGTATAAGCCTGGGCAACATTAGGCTATATTTGATTTTGAAAACTAGAACGCCTGATGAAGAAGCTTAATAGAACAGCTAAACTATGAGAAATATGAAAATGGTTCCTTTGCAAAAGTTTATCAGTCTGACGAGCGATTCAAGCGAAACTCACGCGGGCGAAGCCGCGGGCAACAGCTAGTTGTTTTATATAGTTGCAGACACTAAACTACATGAATTATTGAATCCTATAGAGTTTAAACCGAAAATTATATATAGTAACCATGTGTACAGTTTTTTATTTGTTAATGAGGAGAAAGTCTTATTATTTAGTTCCCTCATAAACAAAATGTTTCCTATTAAAATTATTATTTTTTTAATTATTTTTGCAGTAACAGAGCCTAAATTAAATGAATCATTGAGTCCTATAGAATTTAAACCGAAAATTATGGATAGTGCTACGTGTACAGGTAACTTTTTTATTTATATTGTACATCAAATTGTACAAAGATTTCGAATAAAATATTATTTTTATGACTTTTTTATGCAGTTGCACTAAAAGACTAAACTACATGAATGTGTCTTATAGAGTTTAAACCAAAAATTATGGATAGTCATTAGTCACCTTGTGTTAATTTATATATTATTTTTGTTTATGAGGTATAAATCTTATAATATCTAGATCCCTCATAAACAAAAAGAAATACCTATTAAAATTATTATTTTTTAATTATTTTTACAGTTACAGAGCCTAAATTAAATGAATCATTGAGTCCTATAGAAATTAAACCAAAAATTATGGATAGTGCCACGTGTACAGGTAACTTTTTAATTTATATTGTACATCAAATTGTACAGAGATTTCGAATAAATATAATTCTGCACCCGAGCGTCAAGCTCGAAGTGCATTACTCTCGACTCGTGACAGTTGCGCTAGTTTCGGAACATAAACTGTCTCTATTGTATTCATATTGCATATTATATGAGTACACTAATATCAAGAGAAATGGTTTTACAATCATATAAGATGCATTTCAAAAATATTTATTTATGATTTTTATAGTCAAATCGTGCCATATGTATCTGTACCATTTGATTACTTGTGTGCAAATATTTTATTGTTGTATACAGGTAACTTTCTTATTTATGAAGGTTCAAATTTGAATAGAAACAATATATTCATTTTCTTTTATTTTTTGCAGTTACAGAGATAAAACTAAACCAATTATTGAGTCCAATAGAACTGAAAACGAAAATTATGGATAGTGCCACATGCACAGGTGATATTTTTATTTATTCAAAAACGTTTATTTCAGACTAGCTTTCGCCCGCGGCTTCGCCCGCGTGAATTTCCCACGGGAACAGTGCGTTATCCCGGGATGAAAGGTACCCTATGTCCTTCTCCGTACTTCCAGCTATGTGTATGCAAAATTTCAGGAAGATTGGTTCAGTAGATAAAGCGTGAAGAGATAACAAACAAACCAACAAACAAACAAACTCACTTTCGCATTTATAATATTAGTTAGGATTTGCATCCATACATAATAAATTGTTATTAATAATACTGATAATATAATACATTACAATTTATGAGGGTTTTAGATCAAATACGAGTAGTTAAATAGATATTTCTAAGCAGTTTAAAATTACTATGGGCAGCGTGATTATTTAGCCTATAAATGTGTGGGAAAAAAAAGCAAAAGCTATAAATACCGGCAAATTAATACGTGTGTATCTTTTATTTAATTATGTTTCTTTTTAGTTTTTTTAAAGTTGTAGAAACTAAAACATATAATAGAAAATAAATTACATATACTATGCTATTTATTATGAAATGAATTAATACCTATTACTTGTTAAACATAAGTCATGTAAAAAGATACAAATCACTTATTAATAAAGCAAGAACCAACAGCATTTAAAAAAATGTAAGCTACTTAATGCTACTTACAAAAAGATGACTTAGAAAAAGTCGTGTAAAAGACATTTTTGCTGAGACTTTCCCGGACTAGCTAGCAACTTATTTGAGTAAACAAGTATCATAGAGTAAGGTACATCCAGTAAGAATATATTTTTTTTATAATAAGTTATGGTTCAATTTTCTTATAGTCGTATATGAATCGTTCCAAGTTAGTTTTAAATAGGCTATAATAGTTACAGTGATAGAAGGAACTTTCAAAGAAAATTACATGACGGAAAATTATCCAAATGTTTTCCGAAAATTGTTATCACGAAAGAAAATCTAAATGACTCGAGTTTAAAAGAGAAACTCGTAAAGTTTCTTTATACATAATTTAACACAATGTTTTTTGAAAGCGATGGCATAAAAACGGTTTTCCGGGTTAGTAACGTTTGTCAATTGTTTTTTATTTTATGGCGCGAAAATGGAGCGGCTGAAACAATCTAAATGCGGCTGTAACGAGTTTTAAACTCACATTTGCTTTTTAAACTTGTGCAGCATTAAGAAATGTTGATCCAAAATATTTAGTAGGTCCTAGTAGGTCGGCAATTTTCTAATAAGTCTTCTAGAAATCGATTTTCGTTCGAAGTGAAGATTTGGGTGAATTTGCGATTGGTGCATTCAGAATGATGTCCTGAATACTAATATTTAAGATGACAAGCACGAAAGCTGTGGGGTAGTCACGGTGAAGTCAAAAAGTCGCCATACAAAAAAGATATTAAAAACTTATATACAGTTAAAATATTGCAATTATTATTAGTTTATTTCTGTAGACATTTTCACGAAGCATTTAAGGATCGTAAGATGTCAATCAAGTTTATTGTTATTTAGTTTCTGGCAATAAATTATAATTTATAATAAGTATTATTATTGCAATTAATACTTCGGAGACAGAACTGAACAGCAGAACGTATACACACGCCTCGCATGCCAGTGCCTTTTTTGGTTAGAACATATTTATTAATATGTTAACGATAATTATTGTGTAAATAACTGTGTCTGAAATAACCATGTACCTATTTATTTACAAGACTGTTTATTTGCAGACACCCAGATATACTATGTCACAAATCCTATAGATATATTGAGGAATGATGTACCTCGTAAATATTATGGTAAGTTTTACTGACATATAATTAACTAGGTGCGGCAGCGGCAAAAAGTATTCT
Source organism: Ephestia elutella (assembly GCA_018467065.1). Taxonomy (NCBI): domain Eukaryota; kingdom Metazoa; phylum Arthropoda; class Insecta; order Lepidoptera; family Pyralidae; genus Ephestia; species Ephestia elutella. Next base: position 17,749,365 of record CM031585.1, on the reverse strand, counting down.
TCAGTATTTTACATACAAATGACCCCCATTTGAGGCCTTAGGGGGTTGATCTTTAAAAAAAAAATAGTAGTAAATTTATCTCAATATAACGGTACATTTTTACATCCTATTACAGTATTTAGTGGGTAAGAAATATAAAATAGGTAAGTGTTATTTTTATTGTTAGTACATTAAAAATAGAAAAGAAAGGCAGAGGATTGACGCATTCGAAATGTGGTGCTGGAGGCGGATGCTTAGAATCCACAGAACCACCAAACGCACAAACGTGTCCATCCTCTCACAGCTCAAAATAAAGGAACGTCTTTCGACGGTTTGCTATCAGCGTGTGCTTAGCTACCTTGGGCACATAATGAGATGCAGAGACGACAGCCTCGAAAAGCTTATTATCGTTGGGAACACAGAGGGGAAAAGACCCAGAGGCCGCTCACTAACTAAATGGTCTAACCAAATAAATAATCCAGACACACCGAAATTCTACACTGTCGCTAACATCGCAGTCGACACTAGCCGTTGGAGATAGTTCGTCCGTTCTAGAATTTCATACCACCATGACCACGATCTTCAGTCATGAAGGACCTACCAGAGAGAGAGACATTAAAAAATAACTTATTATTAAAGTTGTTTCTTACAACATATGAAATTTTATCATACGCAAGTTGACTCACATTCACCACTATCGCAAAACAGCAAACAATCAGCGACTCACCGAACACCGATAAACCCTGCGAGGTTTCCGCAGTTCGGTAAATGTTTGTATGAGTGTTTTTTAGTGTTATGTTGAATAAATGATTTAAAAAAATTCTTGGCAAGCATATTTCAAACACATCCAGAGATCGGTTTACTCCGGGAAGAACCCATTTACTGGGCGAAAGTCCATCTTAAGGCGCTACCCAAGGCTAATCAGAGGGGGTGAGGGGCGGTACGTAAGCTCCGCCTTAAAGCAGACACATACGGTCTTACTACAAAACGATGTCTAAAGTTAAATACTTGTTAAACACATTACCCTTACAATTAAAATACACGTGCTTTTAATGACATTTTCTAGTTGTCAGTATCTTTTTCTTATGAACGGGTAATGTGTTTAGCAAGTATTTAACTTTAGACATCGTTTTGTGGTAGGACAGAATAAGATTACTTTTCGAATTTTCTATTATTTGTGTTTTTGCTAGCGAGTTTTCGTCAGGCTCTTAGTGTAATTATTTTAGAGGTTTTCTTTTAATTATGATAAAACACTAAATATATTTTAAAAAATAAGCCTGTATCGTTTTTAAAAATTGTATTCTTTATTTAATTCAGTAATTTATTTCTTTAGTTATCGCTTAAATTACGGTGATTTTCGACGATAAAGGAAAAATAACAGGATTTTTTTTTATCTAGTCTAATTTATTTTATTTGTAATTTGATTCCGTATAATTCTAGTTTAGTATTTTTCTTTTTACGGGATATTTTTCCTGCTTCAGTACTTCTAACCTATGGTTTACACTTGACGTTTAAAGACAGTACGTTTTCGGAAAATCCTAATTGGTTATATGGCCTTAAGTTGGGTTTACGTAGGGCAATACCCTTTCTTTCCATTTTTTCCATGGCGTAAACAAACACATCTATGAACACATCGCATTCAGGCTCCTGGTTAAGAAATGCAATGATGGTGGGCCATTTAGAGAAGGAATCTAGATAGAATAATATCTATAGTCTGAATACAAAAATTTGGACACAACCAGGGGGCCGATTCCACTAATTACAAACATAAATGTCGTGTTTCAATTATGTCTCAAGATCCATATAAATTGAAATAGTAACAAGATCTCTGTAAGACTTCTATGTTTCATTACGATTTTTTTGGCCTTTGAGACACAACTGAGGCAGGACATCTACGTTTGTAATTTGTAGAATCAAGGGCCAGATGAATGTTGAATTTTTAATATTTTTTTAGAAAGAAAAATTAACCAGACATTGAGTCCTGCAGGATTTGTAATGGATGTTGAAGATTGTGTCATACACACAAGTAAGTTTTTTATTAGATTAGATCAAAATAATGGAATTTTAATCTGGCCTGTGGTGTGGCCCTAGAATAGCACCAACCCATCTCTTCCCGTGGGTGTCGTAAGAGGCGACTAAGGGATTAAAAACACCGGAGGATGGGCAGCAGCATCTTTCCGCGTACTATGCCATCACACTGCGATCGCCAAACCGCCTGCCAAGCCTGGCGATTACGGCAAAACCCCCCACGGATAAAATCCTTGGGGAGGCCTTTTGTCCAGCAGTGGACGTCTTTAGGCTGAGAGAGAATAGAATAACATTTCGAAGCATTGGTAGTTTGAAATACCGGTAAATAATGCTTCGTTGGTGCCATTACGTATCGGTGTCATATATAGGCTCACGTCTTTATCCCTTACGGGGCAAACAGAGCCAAGAGTCGTGAGACTCGAAGGCCACGTTTAGTTGAATAGTGGGCTATCTGATGGAATAGAGATTCAGATATAGTGACAGGTTGGTAGCCCATCACCTATAAGTGGAGGAATCCCCAGTTTAAAGCCCTTTCCCTCGACTGACTTTTACAATCTGCGCGGGAAGAGAAGCAGCTGGCACATTCTATGTTTTTTCTTCGCTCCCAGACTAGCATGGTCACTGCTTAATATAAAGTAAAGACGCTTTCTCGTAACTTCCCGAGGATTCCTACTGTACCTACGCTTTGATCCTTAAATTATGTAACTGTTTTTGATGTGGTTTTGCCTACAATTTACGTAATTTCTTCCGGTTGTTGGTGTAATTTGGGAGTATTTCCGATTTCGTCTGTTTGTTCGCGATTTACTCAAAAATTACTACGATTTTCACCAATGGACGAGGTGGCTATATTTGATTGTTGATTTTTATTTGGCGTCGTCGTGGTAATTTTTACAATTAAATTGCACTATTTGCCCAGCAGTGGGACAATATAGGTTAAATAAAAATAAAAAAAATTACCAAGAAAATAGTATCATGAATTCACAATTATTTACCAAGGAAATGGTATCATGTATTTATGATACCGTGTTATCAATAAAGCATCATCATTACCTATATATCATCATTTCATCTACCTTACCTAGCCCCATTATCTGGGGTCGACGAAAAATACTTCGTTTCCATCTTTCATATCTTACCTTAATTCAATCTGTCCAGCTCTTTTAATTATGAATTAATTACTTATATTTATTTTTCAGAAACAATACGTCCAAAAAAAGAAATATCTGTGACTGAAGTTTCACAGAAATCAGATAATATGAAACATTGTCAAAAGGGTTTTCAAAATACATTCACGGAACCCATACAACAAATGGTCGAAGAAACAAGTGAGTATCACAGATATAAAAAAATGGACTGGCACCTTTTGAAGTATTTTCACTATGCGACGACCCTAGGCCCGAGATATAAACGATATCTCTAAAATATTCTAGTTAAATTGCATCTATGTGTTGTTTTTACACTTACAAATGTTAATATCCGCGTATATTTTTTTATTACCACGGAAAATTTCAAGGCCAATATTACTAGTGAAACTCGTCATCATCTCGAGTCGAAAATGGCAAAATTAGGTTATTTTTGACCAATATCTAGCTTCCATCGCCTTATCGTTGGCTACATTGAGATCTTCCATGGTACAGGAGGAAGGGCAGTTGGGGCATGTTAAAAAATGAGCCATAGATTGGACAGCTCCACAATCACACAAGCTATCAGACGAGTACCCTGAAAGTACCTGACTCTGTTTTCACGGCATCTCCCAACACCAACCCAGAGTCTATTTACAGTCCTCCAACTGAAGAACTTTTTCAAAATTTTACCTGGGTGATATAAAAGTAGCCGTGTAGGTACCTATATTCGCAAAATGGCAGAACATCAAAATTTTGTTTTCAGATACCCAGACCGTTCATCTCGGAAAATCTATAGGAGTATCGAAGAGAGAAAAAACAGACGAAGATGGTAAATTTTTCCTTTTATTTTTAGTGAGAAGAATAAAAGAAGACAGTACCTTTAGTAACTTAATGCATCACTATAGAAAAAAAGGTCTGAGTTTTCCACAATCTTTAAAAAATGTTATTACTGTGCGAGCGAGACAATGTCCAAGTGCAAAATGGCTCATAATATGCTTGAACCACAGGGAGGGCGCTTCAAAGAAATTGGGCGTCATATATACCTACTACTACTACAAATGAAACTGTATATCCGTGGACACGTCAATGTGTGCGTTTTCATAGTCATAGCGTTCCGATACACACAAGAACGGGGGAGAAGTGCGGGGGTGCTATGGCCCGTTGCGGGAGGGGCAGGGAGTTTAATATAAGTACTACGTTTCTGTACGTACTTATTTTAATTCTGTGCTTGAACTTTTATTCATCAGAAACCCAAATGACCCCGGCGCCGACGCATGACCATTTGACGTTGTTGAAGTCGTTTGGGACACAACAGTCGTACGATCGGATGAAATCTTATGTTGCTGACAAGGAATTGGAAACTGAAAGCCGTAAGTTTTTTAATCATAAAAAAACAATAAAGTAATTCATTTATCGAGTCAAAATATGAAAATAACGTCTTGATTGCGAGATTATAGATTTTTTAAATGGCGTAAAACAATCACAGGTCGATAAGTATACGACAAATTCGTTTAGGTACTGATGGTACTTATCTCGTGGTTGCAAAATGCTCTTAAGATTGGAACCTTCGATTTATAAAAGGCTACGAATAGGTATTTAAAAAAGACAACTATTTTAATCAGACAGATTCGGAATTTTCGAAGTGCGGGACACATTTGTCGTATGCGTCAGAAAGGTGGGCGAGATTGGCTTGGCTACCTTCCGGTTACCGGACGGCCGCGAGGACGAGGTAGACCTAGAAGGAGATGGCGGGACGACATAGACAAATTCTTACCTGAGTGGCCAGAACTTGCAATAGAGAGACGATTGTAAGGAAAAATGGGGAGGCCTTTGCCCAGCAGTGAGACACAATACCTACAGGCTAGTTAAAAATAATCGTAATTTATATGGGATTTTTCCGTATATTTGCAGACATTCAACCAATGTCAATGACTCGTTACACAATATTAGTGAATGGATCTCATGATTATCAAAGGACTACTGACATTGACCAAGAGGCTCCAACAATTATTTGGCCGTATGCCTTAGAAAGTGTTTGTCGATGTACTAAAAGTAAGTCACAAAAAATATCGATATTTACACACATATCACGCCTTTTTCCCGTGGGGGTAGGCAGAGACTAGCGATTTCCACTGGCTACGATCCTTACAGACCTCTCTTGCTTCCTCTATACTCATCACTCTCTTCATACATGCTCTCCGGCTATGGGAGCTCCTAATATCTCCCTTTTTAAGGAGGTCCGCAATCTTATCGAAGTGCGTTCTTCGAGGTCGACCCTGACTAACTCGTCCATTCATCTCAGCTTTATAAATACCTTTCGTCAATCTCTTTTCATCCAACATGCCCAACCCATCATAACATTCCTTTTTCAATTTTGGTCACTCTATTTCTCATTCGATCTTTCAAACTTACACCACACATCAGCTAACTGTTTTCACGCTAATCTTGTGACAGCGTACTGCTTTCTCGGTAACAAATAATGCTATCAGAACAGCGATATCTTGGTAGGTAAGTATATTAAAATCATCAGGTTGCAGATTACAATTATTCTTATGTTTCTTCTATGATTCTTCTTGATTCTTATATTTTTTTGGCTGAGATGGAGATGATGTTTATTTTATTCTTTAATTGAATGATTTGAGTTTCATAGTGTGCTGTAGCTATGGAAATACCTTATTTGGTCACGATAATTTGAATATTAAACATAAGTGTGTATTAGGATCCACTCATAAGAAACCAAGACTTGCATCCTTTTTGTATATATTTGCACTCATTTGTTTGATTATAAAAAGCAAAAAAATTTCAAGATGTCATTTGTGAATGGTTTCTTATAGGAAATTGCCATCTCCTCTTTGACTCCTACTATGGTCCATTTATTCATAACTAGCTTTCGCCCGCGGCTTCGCCCGCGTGAATTTCCCACGGGAACAGTGCCTTTTCCCGGGATAAAAAGTACCGTATGTCCTTCCCAGTACTTCTAACTATGTGTATACGAAATTTCAAGAAGATTGGTTTAGTAGATAAAGCGTAAAGAGGTAACAAACAAACAAACAAATAAAAAAATAAACAAACAAACAAACTCACTTTTTCATTTATAATATTAGTTAGGATTGTCCTATTACGTAAACAATCTTCACAGTACTTTTTGGTGAATATTGTTGCAAATAAAACAAATATTATGTAGTTCAAACCTAAACATTCTAAAGTAAAACATTTATTAACCACGAAAGTAATTTCCTAAAAAGTCTATTTTAATTGATATTGTTGTAAGATCATAAAAAGACATAGTAAGATTGTTTACATAATAGGACAATTATGAATAAATGAACTTTAAGCTACCTATCAACAGAAAGAAAAAACGTAAAGCTATTCTAGGCTAAACACAATCTCTACATCTTTTTGGTAACAAAACTTTCCTAACCAGTTACAAAATAGTGCACTTTTGACTGAGACCGCATTTAAAGTAATAATGAAATGAAAACTTTACACTTCCTCCAGGAAAGTCCAACAAGCAAACGATGAAAACATCTCAATTGGATAAACCAAAAGCCTCTGATAATAAGCTTTCAGTGTATGCACAGTGTTCTGACGAAAAGTGTACAAACGATATTGGTAGGTACTTTTTTTCTTTTAACGCCACCTGGTGGCTTATAGTTGGTAATGCATCAATTCCATGCTGAGAGTCTTCCTTGCTTCTTAGCAAATAAATCCTCAAAAAAAATCCTCTTGGATTTATTCCAATCCAATACGACGAACGAATACCACTGGTATTACTTTGAATTTTTGATTATTTTCTATTCCAAACGAACACCACTGTTTAAACCAATACCAAAACAAGTATAAAGGTACAGACAGTAAAAATGCTTTGTATGTAATTACAACATTTTCATTTGCAAAAAAATCATGCTTTATCTTATTTCTCAACAAATAGACAAAATTTCAAAAAATCCCGCCCTCAACCTGTAGTTAATACAGATTTTGATTGTATCAATGTATATGATTGTATATAGGTATTGTATATAATATATAATATTTTAATATATAATTCATTAAAGTGGCCAAACTTGACAATTTTAACTAACACTGTAGGTACCTACCTACATAAAAAATATTTTTTTTATAGAATACTTTGCAAACGAGCATGCGGGTTGCCTGATGGTAAGCAATCACCACAGTCCATAGACACCAAGGACTTAAAAAGGTCACTGATGCGTTGCCGACTTTTTGAGAAAGCGATATGCTCTTTTCTTGAAGGCTCGGCTTGTTTAACCTATTCGGGAACACCGCTAAGGGAATATTCATGTGCCATACCTAACTTAAATGTAAGAACATGTAAATGGTCTTTATAGGTATAATAAAGACCATTTACATTTTCATTTACATGTGTTAAAAACACAGTCACAAACCAACAACAAGACATAACAACAACAAGAACAACAACAACAAGAAGACATATAACAACAACAACAACAATAACAAGATATAACAAGATATTTTGACTGTGTTTTAAAAAAAAAAAAAAAATTATGATTTAGGTACCGACAGTCAAGCCAACTCTCAACTCAAAATCATATGTTCAGAAGACCATCATCCAGCTGCTGATGAGATCAGCCTGTCTTGTCAGCCATGTGTCAAAAAGTCAATTGATATTGGTAAGAAATTAACATGTTATTTATGGGCATAGGTCACCATGACTACACTGATTAGACTCAATGGTACCCACACTTATACCCTGCCTACTTGATTGAGATAATCCAATGGTGGTTATATAACCTAGTGGAAATACACCTAATCATGCTCGTACTAAATCGTATAACCAAATATTATATAAACTCGAGCGAGTTAATACATACACAGCTCTTGATATTTCACAACATTGGATTGGCAACTATAATCGGGCCGAAACCTAATCTCCCGTATGACGTATGTCACTTTGACAATAATAGTGATGTACAGTGGGCCACATAGAAAAGTATACCACATTTCATAGTGTATAGTATTACGGGTGGTATACTTTTCTATGTGGCCCACTGTACCTAAACACGAATCGCTGCGATTATTCGATGTTACGTAAAAGTACAAATCGAAATAAAATAATTATTTTTATTAATCAGAAGTCTGAACCTGAGTCTGAGTCGCTGTCATCGTCAATAACATGAATAATGAATTCATTGTGAATAATATTATCTACTTGATGTCATGATTCGATACGATTGCGTGAATTCTTGTTCCTTTTTCTTTCTCTTTTTGTAGGTATTACTTTAATGTTAAATATTTTTAATCTTAATACGCAATAATTTTTATATCCAGCATTTACAAACCTTATTAAATTAATCGATAAATTAAACGATGTATCGAGATTTTTTACATTTTCACTATCGATTTATTGGAGCCGGATGCAATGGAACTCCCTAAACGGGCAAGCCGGAAGTTGAAGTACTACATTTCCGCACATAGATTAAAAAATTAAAAAATTTGGAACTTCATGGGATTGACCCTGATGACACCTGTGTTACGGGAGTTTAGGTTTTGGCCCTACTATAGCCATCTGGTGGCAGGAGGTGATCAATTTGACATGTTATATGTTGGTCCTTTAATGTATAAATAATAAAACTACATTAAACAACGGCTTCGTCCAGGAAGAGGCGCTAAGTGTCGCATAAGTTGCTTGTGTCGCATTTTCTAACCGGAGCTGCGCGTATAACTCGCTAGGGTAATATATATAATATGGTATAACTACTTTGCGGCCGATTCGATCCGCCATTACAGGAACCCCCTTATCCGTTCGATGGTAAATCTATGAGCTGTCAATAAGAGTTTATTTTTTGAAATTCCCCACATTGTAATATTTTTGTAATAGGTAATCTGCATTGTAAAAACAGGCACATAATAATAAAATAAGCAACAATCTGTACGCCATCACAAAATCCCTCGAATAAAAATTGGCACGTTTTTTAATAGGTATTTCATTTCTATATTTATATCTACGTCTATAGATATATGTAATACTAGCTTTTGCCCGCGGCTTCGCCCGCGTGAATTTCCCACGGGAACAGTGCTTTTTCCCGGGATAAAAAGTAGCCTATGTGCTATTCCAGGTCATTATCTACCTCTGTACCAAATTTCATCGAAATCCGTCCAGTAGATTTTGCGTGATTGAGTAACAAACATCCTCACAAACTCACAAACTCACAAATTCACAAACTCACAAACTCACATCCAAACTTTCGCATTTATAATATTAGTATGGATGTATATCTACTTCTATTTAAGTTTCTATAAGAGTCAACGTCATATTGTTATTAAAAGTCACTTTACTTTACACACAACTATTTAAAAACAAGACTGGTGATGTTATGTGGAAGATCCTCCATCCTATTCCTGTTTTTATTATATTTTCATTTTATGCAACACAACCAGAAATACGGTCACTTTACTCGATGTACATATTTTTCAATAAAATTCTGTATCTTTACTTGCGGATCGTCATCGGTTAAATCTTTCGAAAGTTTCAGTATTTTACAGTAAAAACTTAGCCTCAGTGCATTATAATTAATTAAGTTAATTAATATATATTTATAACTGTTATATTAACGCCATTTGTTAAATATGAAAAAAAAAATCATATCCAGATTATATAACAATTTACAGGCATACAACCAAAAACTACATCGCATTTTACATTAGTTGCGGCCCCATCTCGAGAATCTCGACTGGGTGCTGAAAACAATAGAGTTAAATCAAAGTTATTTACAATTAACGCCCTTTGTTAAATATGAAAAATAATTATTTTTTTATATCTAGATATACAGTGGTGGCCAGATAATTAGGGACACCAGTCGATTTTCATACAAACGAGATTACTTTGAAATTTTGGTTCAACGCCAAGATTGATCTGAGCTGTGATCTGATGATAGCCATCCAGGGATGGAATGAAGGACATCCAGATCGCTATACACACCCAACTGATTAGATCAGCTTTCTAAGAGCTGTTTGGATACGTTTTAAAAATACGCGAAAATAGCATTAAAATGTATGGAAATCCTGAAAACTCAGAAAGCTGCGCTGAGTAGCTCTTAGAATACTGATACGATTAGTTGTTTTAACGATCTGGATGTCCTCCATTCTATCCCTGGATGGCCATCATCAGATCACAGCTCAGATCAATCCTGGCGTTGAACCAAAGCTTCAAAGTTACCTCGTTTGTATAAAAATCGACTAGTGTCCCTAATTAGCTGGCCACCTATGTACATCAATTTACAGGCATACAACCAAAAACTACATCGCATTATACATTAGTTGCGGACCCATCTCGAGAATCTCGACTGAGTGCTGAAAACGATAGAGGTAAATCAAAGTTTTTTACAAATAGCTTTTTCCCGCGGCTTCACCCGCGTGAATTTTCCACGGGAACAGTGCATTTTCTCGGGATAAAAGATACCCTGTGTCCTTCTCAGCACTTCTATGTGTATGCGAAATTACAGCAAGATTGGTTCAGTTGATAAAGCGTGAAGAGGTAACAAATAAATAAAAATGAACAAACTCACTTTCGCATTTATAATATTAGTTAGGATTAGGATACGATTAGGATTCATTGGAAAAAGTACACAATTAAATGATAAATGCAAAACTCTAAGCCTTGATCTATTCATTACCAAATTGTATCTAAATCTGTCTTCTCTAAATTTTAAATACCTAAATCAGTAATTAACCCCACAACATTATTATTGATTAATACATTGTTAATATAAAATAAGAGATTAAAACCCTTTTTTTCCCATCTACAGGTGTCTCATTAAAACCTTTTTATTTTTGGGCGAAAGAGTAACAAAAGTCCATCCATCATCGTTACAAACTTTCACATAATATTGACTAGCTGCGCCTCGGGGCTTTGCTCCCGTGTGAATTTCGGGATAAAAAGTACCCTATGTGTTATTCCTGGTATTTTTTTACACGTATACCAAATTTCATCGAAATCTGCAATTACAAGACAATTTTGCGTGATTGAGTAACAAACATCCTCACAAACTCACATCCAAACTTTCGCATTTATATTAATAAGTAGGATAGGATAGGATAGGATAGTAGGATAGTAGAAAGTAGGATAGGATTATGATCATATTTTTACACTTTTAAATAAAATATGAGTACACTTTTAACTTCTTGTAGATATTCAAGACTGCAAAGGTTCTCGGAATTCTAAAAAATTGCCACAAGAATCCAAAAACAAAATCATTGACGTCAGCCAGTCTCGTCATAAGCAATCGACGCATAAAATTGGTGAGTACGTCTACTACAATCCGATGAGGTCCATAATGTCCCACTCTGAAAATTTCTCCTGATGCCAAAATATCCCTTTACCCAAAATGTCCCTTCCTCAAAATGTCCCTTCTTACAAAAACTGTAAACTTACCTTGGCCGTTCAATTGACTTAATGAGTTGGCTGCGACATATAGGTATAATAAAACTGTATCTGATCTGTACATAGACATTTAATAAAATAATAATCTATTGATCATTATTTGGCTAGTAATATCCTAATCCTAGTTCTAGCTAATATTATAAATATGAAAGTGAGTTTGTTTGTTTGTTACCTCTTCACGCTTTATCTATGGAACCAATCTTCCTGAAATTTCGCATACATATTGTTCAAAGTACTGAGAAGGACATAGGGTACTTTTCATCCCGGGAAAAAACTTATCCCGTGGGAAATTCACGCGGGCGAAGCCGCGGGCAAAAGCTAGTCCTAACTAATATTATAAATGCAAAAGTGAGTTTGTTTGTTGGTTTGTTTGTTTGTTACCTCTTCACGCTTTATCTACTGAACCAATCTTCCTGAAAATCTAGCTGGACGTACGGAGAAGGACATAGGGTGCTGCTTTTTTCATCCCGGAAAAAAGCACTGTTCCCGTGGGAAATTCACGCGGGCGAAGCCGCGGGCCACAGCTAGTATACTATAATATGTACTTGGATTGCAGAAACCCTACAAAACATTGAACCAACGCCTATGGAGGACGTGAAGCAGACAGCGTATTGTAAAACAGATACAAATTTAAGCTACAAAATGCATCCAACTCATTTACATCCGTCTCGTAAGTGATATTTTCTATATCTACTTATATTTATATAATGAAGCGGAAGAGTTCGTTTGTTTCTACCTACCCTTTGAACGGGTTGATTCGTCCCTATATGCCGGCTTACCAATGTGAAATAAAATGTTACACATCGCAAGCAATGAAATACAATAATGCTTGCTCGTCTTTATTGTTTAGTTATTAACATAAATTTTTAAATAAATAAATAACATCTATATATCCACTAGCTTTTGCCCGCGGCTTCGCCCGCGTGAATTTCCCACGGGAACAGTGCTTTTTCCCGGGATAAAAAGTAGCCTATGTGCTATTCCAGGTCATTATCTACCTCTGTACCAAATTTCATTGAAATCCGTCCAGTAGATTTTGCGTGATTGAGTAACAAACATCCTCACAAATTCACAAACTCACAAACTCACATCCAAACTTTCGCATTTATAATATTAGTATGGATAGTATGGATACTAATATTATAAATGCGAATGTTTGGATGTGAGTTTGTGAGGATGTTTGTTACTCAATCACGCAAAATCTACTGGACGGATTTCGATGAAATTTGGTACAGAGGTAGATAATGACCTGGAATAGCACATAGGCAACTTTTTATCCCGGGAAAAAGCACTGTTCCCGTGGGAAATTCACGCGGGCGAAGCCGCGGGCAAAAGCTAGTAGGTATATATAACTTAAAGGTGACTGACTGACTGACATAGTGATCTATCAACGCACAGCCCAAACCACTGGACGGATCGAGCTGAAATTTGGCATGCAAGTAGATGTTATGACGTAGGCATCCGCTAAGAAAGGATTAACGCGAGCGAAGGCGCGGGCGCCAGCTAGTTACGAATATAAATTAGATAGGACTCAAATTGTAATATCCTTAGGACACAAATACTGGTAAATATCACATGACTTCGCACCCTTCGGAATGTTGTGACAAAAAATAGCCTACAGACCAATAAATTTCAGAATTTATGACATTTTTACGAAATTAAATTATTAAAAATATTATAAAAATAGTTTTTCATTTATAAAAATCTTGGGAAAATATTTGACTTACCTATCGAAAATACTTTTTTTATTACAGATGCTCGGAAACGGACTTCGCAGTCGACTCTAGTTGAGAATATTTACAAACCCTTCATTTATGAATCAGGTAAGTTTATAAAACTTCGTGTTGAGGCCTTCAGCCTCCAATTTTTATATAATTTCTTTTTCCTCTTCAATTCGGTAACAAGGCACCTTGATATCGCTGTCCCTTTTAGCGGGCAAATGAGAGACCGAGATGGAGGTCTACTTGCGCCTCGCGGAAGGATCGCCAATGATCGCGATTCAGTCTCGCTTCGTATATCATTGAGATTGCGTGTGTGTTCGCGCCTCCAGTGCCGCGCGCGCGCCGTAACGAGATTCCCGCAGAACCTTCCAGAATATTCTTGTCACTGATGTACTCCGAAGAAAACTGGTGATCACCAAGAGAAGCCTTCAACACGCGATCAAGGTAAGCGATTATCGAGCCCTGTCGAGTTGCCGAATTGTTGAAATTTTCCCTTTCATATATACACATATAGGCCGTTTAACCGAAGTCTCATCCGAGTCTTAGGTATATCTTTAGGTCCTACATACCGCACAAAAGGAGTCAACCTATTTTACACGGTTGCCACTCCACTTCGTTTTTATAGACTTCCCTACCACAGTATAGTAGTTACAAAGCTTGTCGTGAGTCTAGAGTTTCTCGGTTCGATTCACAGCGCGGGAAAATATTGATGTCTTACGAGTACACCTATAAAAGTTCTCAATATAATGTGCGTTTCACGGAACCCTTGATACGAGTCCGCCTCGCAATTGGCCAGTATTATGTACCATCATCATCATAATCAATCAATCAATCAATATTTATTTGCAAGAATATAGTTGATAGAAGATGTTACAATTTAACACAGGTACAGGAATTTAAGAGCGAGGATCTCGTCTCTCTCTCTCTTTCTTGTCTTTCTCTTTCCATTATTGCCAACTCTCACTTCCCTATACGACACGACGCTTACTTACTCCTTACTTCATATAACTCTGTCTTAGTCTTACTGGACCAATTCTTCCTTTTATCATTATTTCTATGTTGTTTCTCCTATGCTTTTTTACACGACTGACCAAAAAACGAGTGTTATGTTTTCAGCGTTCATGTATGTAAGTATGTATGTAAGTTTCTTTATTCCACCAATTCCTGAACGGCTTAACAGATTTTGATGTGAGAGGTATTGTTAGATTCCTTGCATTCCTCCGAGTGACATAGGCTATGTGAGTTGTCAGTCGTGTTTTTAATTTTTAAATAATTAGCTTGTTCTCCTATTCTATTATGAGGACCTCTTTATTACTTTTCGATGGATTTATTATATTTCGTTTTTTTTACAGGTACAACGTCGCCATACAGTAAGCCTGTAGGCATGTCCATAACAAAATGTGACAAGTCCATGATGCATTTGAGTACGTACTCATTTATAAAAACGCTAGCTTTTTCCGTCGGCTTCGCCCGTGTGACCCATTTCACCCTTTTAGGGGTGGGATTTCCAAAATTCCTTTCTTCACTAATAAATAACCTCTCAGGAAAATTTCAAGTTTCTACGTTTAGCGGTTTCGTCTCTGCTTTGATCCTAATCCTAACTAATATTATAAATGCGAAAGTGAGTTTGTTTGTTACCTCTTCACGCTTTATCTACTCAACCAATCTTCCTGAAATTTCACATACACATAGTTTGGAGTATTGAAAAGGACATAGGATACCTTTCATACTGGGAAAAAGCACTGTTCCTGTGGGGAATTCACGCGTCCGAAGCCGCGGACAAAAGCTTATATATATATAAATGCGAAAGTATGGTTGTATTTTTTTAAATGTTAATTCAAATGATCTCTAAATTTGTTTTTAAAAAGCCTGTCTAAAAAATATCTATATCATTTACGCCCTTTTTTAGTAAAACCATCACATTTTTGAATAATGAGACTTCATTATTTTGGACAAGATGAATGGTAGTTTCAGTTTCGAAAGAATTTATGGTTTAAAACGCTAGTCTTGTGATAATCCTGATGACAGGACCTAGGCTAATCAATCATACTTTTAATAAGATTATGTGGTATGATCGCAGAAATCGGAAATAAGACTAGTAGAATTGCCACTTACTATCTATATGAAAGTGTCTGCCGCCTTAACGCTCACTAATAGTATACGTGTATGGAAACTCAAATTGATCCTTTATAAATGCAAAAGTTTGGATGTGAGTTTGTGAGGATGTTTGTTACTCAATCACGCAAAATCTACTGGATGGTTTTCGTTGAAATTTGGTACACGGGTGGGAAAATACCGGGAATAATACATAGGATACTTTTTATCCCGAAATTCCCAAGGGAGCGGAGCCCCGGGGCGCAGCTAGTTTGTGAATAAAAATAATAACATTGACTTGACTTTGAGGTGGAATTTGACTTGGGGGTACATTCGAACTGGAATTCAAATTGGTTTGTTAATAAAAATAATAACATTAATGTTGGCGTCTGGGTGGTTTGCGGTTTTTTTTTATAAAGTTCTATGTTTTTTGTAATATGTATTTATTTAACCTTTATTGTACAAAACAATGTATGGCACAATAGGTGGACTTAACGCAGAAGCATTATCTAACAGTCGACCTTTGGGGTAAACAGAGAACTTAAGTAATAATAATAACTTAATTATTAATATTTTTGATAGATTTTTACTGTGACTTTGTTAGTGGTGATTTTTGGTGTTCTTCCTTGGATTTCGGTTATTTAACTATAATATAAACAATTCTAAGTATTCTGAGTTTCTATCATCCATTTCCCATTAATTTTACAGTCTATTCAATATGACTTGATTTTCATCCGGTTTTCCTCATGATCAGACACTACAGTGACAGCATCAACGAACACTGAATTGCTGAGCAACACCAAGTCCACAGGCAGTTCCGCGGTCGACTTGAAGAATCTGGCCCTGGACGCCTATGCCCAGTACTCTACTTATAGATGTGGTAAGATTGGTACACCCTCATATTACAAAATATCTTTTTAAAAACAAACATTTTTAAAACATTAAAACTATCGGCAAAAACTTTGAAAAATATTGGCTTCCATAAATTTTACTTGATGGGTCGAATCATTATAATTAGATTAAGAATCAATTATAATTAGAACCAATAGAATTCCCTCCCTGACCATTCTTGCTTGGGCTGCCCTACGTACTCTGGGGAGGGTACTTCTTGAAAGGCCGGCAACTCTGCATTCTTGCTTGGGCTGCCTTACGTCCTCTGTGGTCACTTCTTGAAAGACCGGCAACACTCTTGCGATATCCCTGGTGTTGCAGTTGTCCATGGGCAGCTGTCATCGCTTACCATCAGGTGACCTACTTGCTCGTTTACCACCCTATGTTATAAAAAAAAACTACTTTCACGTATCTTTTTAATAAAGGTACATTTGAGGCAGCTTTAGGCCGAGCGGCTGTGAGTGATTTCATTCAACATTTCAAAACAAAAGATTAGGAAACCATAGTCCTTATTTATGGCGAGTTTAGCTTTATTTATCGCGTTATTTTTACCAAAATCTCGTATGCAATTGTGAGTAATGATGGGAGGATCCGATGGCGGCTGATTTGTTAACCCTTTTGATAAATGTTGCTTAACTGTGGTGCCCCGTGGAGGTTCTGTTTATTGCTACAAATTTTTATGCATGTGGGATCATGCGTTTGTTCACGTTGTGTCACCCCAAGATGTGTAGCACTGTTACTGAATGGGAAAAAATCTCGTTCTGTAATAGTATTACACATTGTCACTCACTTTTTTCCCAGTAAGTAACACTGACTCAACGGCACTCAGGAGAACCGTGAACCGTTTAACAGTGTTACTGGTTAGTGTTATGATAAGTAGGTGCCGTGTAAAAATTGGTTATTCCGGTCTAATCCCCGAACTAGTCTATTTACAATTATTTGTTTTGTAATTCCAGTCTGAGCCTCTGTGTAAACTTTACCATTCCCGTCTGATCCCCTTCTTAATATAGTGAAAGTAGAATTATCTGAAAACTAAAACTATGCCCTAATTATACATTTTACTTTAAATAGGTACCTACATCCACAACCAAAGTATTTCCCAAGATATAGCTAAAAAACAATACACATTTTTTAAGCGGTGTTTGATTGAACGCCTCTAACTAAACGTACATTCATATGACGTTACGCGTATAAAATGGACTTTCCCTAAAAGTTTGAACTCAAATAAATTAGCTCTGGAGAATAAACTCGTGCTGAAAAGTCGCAAAATGTATTTAAATTATATGTATTCTATCATAAAATTACATATTTTTAACAAATTATCATATCTTGTCCGGTCCCCTATTACCAACGAACTAATATACCATGATATATTAGTTCGTTGCCTA
The DNA here is from genome assembly GCA_018467065.1 of Ephestia elutella. NCBI lineage: Eukaryota > Metazoa > Arthropoda > Insecta > Lepidoptera > Pyralidae > Ephestia > Ephestia elutella. The sequence continues at coordinate 17,731,718 of CM031585.1, read as the reverse complement.
TTACCTACCCACATGAAAGTAGGTGGATATAGGGGGAGAGGAAGGCCTAAAAAGAGATGGATGGATTGTGTTGGGGAGGATATGAAGGTATTGGGAGTGGATAAAACTATGGCTAAGGATAGAAAATTGTGGACAAGAAAGGACATTTTGCGCCGACCCCGGAAAAAGTAAGGCAGAGAATGATGATTAAGGCTTGTTTTTATTTCAGGTAAACAAACAAATGCCAAAGAAGTCCAAACAGACAGAGAGTTAAAATCAGCGGCGGTTCTTACGTCCTCCGTGCAGGTTGACAAGGCTACGGAGCCTCAATTTGATGATACCAGTATGTACAGACAGGGTTTCATTCTAATTAGTTCAGCCATTCCTTTCTAATTAGCGGTCGCGTAACTCTATCAAACATCAAATTCAATCATTCATTATCATATATAGTATAAGTGCTAGAGTCCTGTGCTAAGTAATAAAAACTTGTGTTAAACTTGTGTTACTTGTGTTACTTGTGTTGTGTCTATGAACTTTATTTTTTTCAAAAATGTTTCTACATTAGCAAATTTCTTTGAACATAATGAAAAGTCATTTAAATGAAAAGTTAGGTACCTACTTATGTCAAATTGGAGCCGTAACATTAGAAAAATGTGGAATTCCAACAGTAGACTTTAACTCTTCGCTTTCAAATTTCATTTTTTCTTCATCTTTGTCATTATTTATGAATGGGGCGATTTACAGACAGATAAATTAAGAAAAAAAAACAGTATCAAAAAGTCTCAACAGGTGGCGTTTTATGAAAGCCGAGTTATTTAAATATTTATAATATGTTTGCTCACGCAAAAGCAATGGGCTTTGGCTTTGGCCTATATGATTGCTCATAGAAGTAGGTACCTACTCGGCTTTGGAAATAACCAAGGTTGATTTCGATAAATTGATACTGGCCATTTCATCCTTTATTTCAACAACGTTAAAAAAAAAATATTTGTTGCCAGTGTTAAGAGAATCCAACCAGTTTGGAGAGCCCCTCACAGCACTAGTTGGTCAATGTAATCAGAGTATTTACTTCCCTCTGGCGCAGAAGCAATCCACAACTGGCATGGTTTTAGGTAAGAATCCATTCTTATTCTTCTGCCATCATCATAAATGACAAAGATTATTGCTGAAATTTCAGTGGTTCATCCATTTTTTGGAGTCTTCACAAATTTTATCCGCCAAATACGGTATTATTTTTGATATAATATTTCTTAAGCGAAAATTAAAAGACTAAAATCATTACTATAAAACTTGTATATGATGTCAGACATTTCAATGTGCATGTAGTTACAAATTAAAGTGAATAAATGAATATGAATATGATATTTCCATTCACTGAAGAAAAATCCATTAAAAAATAACAATACCCTAATTAACTATCAATTACAGAGGAGGATAATCTTGGGAACCTTACACGGTTGATCGCAAAGACGCGAGGAAACCAAAGGAAGAAACTTGTAGCGAGTGCGCCCACGCTGTATGAATTCGATGATGTTGAGTACAGCAACTGGACTCAGGACTATCGCCATAAAGGTAAACTATATCTATAACTAGCCTGAGACTTTGTTCATGTGGGAATTTCGGGAATTTCGGGAATTTCGGGAACCTCCCTTGGCGGTGGTGCCCAAGTGGTAGAGTAATTCGGGTCAAGTGTGCGCACTTTGGAAGTTTTAAGCTCACTATGCGTAAAATATGAGAGTTGAGAATATAAAAACATGACTCAGAGATGGACCATTTATTCGTCTCTAAGTTGAAATATAATAAAGAATAGAACAGAATCATAATCCCTGATACCCGTTCGGGAGATTACGCAGTGCGCTCACTTACCCTATTATACGCTCAGTTGTCGGATAGGACCTGGGTTCAAATCCTACCTGTGTCACAGGAGTTTGTAGACCAATCTGACCCACCTACTTCCGGTGAAGGAAAACATCGCGAGGAAATCTGCACGCTACGCCTTCACTAGTGTGTATACAGCTACTGCCACTAGATGGCGGAAGTCGTAAAAGTCATGTCTGATGCCTTTAGGCCACTTAAATAAAATGTAACACCTGTGTTAGTAATAACACACTCGATAAGAGAGAATGAGTGCTCCGTTACAACCCCTAAAGATTCTACATGCCAAATTTGAAAGCTAGTAATAAGACAACAAGTAGTGTTATATAAGAACTAAAGTAACCGACATAGCCCGCAGAATCGCCAAACTTAAGTGGCAGTGGGCGGGGTATATAGCTCGTAGAACAGATAACCGTTGAGGCAGAAAAGTTCTCGAGTGGCGACCACGAACCCGAAAACGTAGTGTTGGCAGGCCTCCCACTCGGTGGACCGACGACCTGGTGAAGGTCGCGGGTTGCGCATGGATGCGGGCAGCGCAGGACCGGGCGTTGTGGAAATCCTTGGAGGAGGCCTTTGTCCAGCAGTGGACGTCTTTCGGCTGAGAAGAGAAGAGTTTTAAATACAATTATACCATGTCTTACTCTTTCTAGTTCCCGTGATAAATTCAGAGGGCAAAGAATCAAAGCTGACGAAATTGATTTCTCGTACTAGTCGCAAGTCGAAATCGCCTTTTGTCAGAGCTGACCCGAGCATTTTGAGACATGGTAAGTCTTTTTAGATTTTTTTATTATGTTGAGCTCGACGCAGATGGCGGGAGTAGCACACGCAGTTAACAAACCACTCCCCTTGCCATGACGCAATCAATCAAAGAAAAACTTCACATTGTCAATGTCAAATGATTCATTAATTTAATATTAAATACTTGCAATGTACGGCTCGATCTAGTATGGAATATTACTCTACTCTCAATATGTGGCCATACCATTATTAAATTAATGAATTAAAATGTTTGTATGTTTATTTGTTTGTTTGTTACCTCTTCACGCTTTATCTACTTAACCAATCTTCCTGAAATTTTGCATACACATAGTTAGAAGTACTGTGAAGGACATAGGGTACCTTTCGTCCCGGGCAAAAGCACTGTTCCCGTGGGAAATTCACGTGGGCGAAGCTGCAGCCAAAAGCTAGTATTAAATACTTACAATATACGGCTCGATCTACAGCGTATGGATTTCTCTACACTCAATATGTGGCCATATTTCACAAAAAAAAACTACCATTTTTTTATAATTTCAGACACTCCGAAGCCCTTCGAAAAGCTATCCAAAGATAGTTTGGGCGTTTTCCCCAAAGAGATACCAGAATATGACTTGTACCCAAATAAACTTGCCGCCGGTAGCGATGAAATCGCCGTTTTCGAAATGCCAGACATGATCGATAAAGACACATCAAGTATGTATTATACAGAAGGAAGCACGTTTTTCTATAAACTATTCTACTAAAGGATTGTCCAAATTTCAGATATGGAGTCGAAGGATTTAAAAGAATCGATAATCAAAAAATCACCAGAGTTCAGGGACGCAGGTATAAATTAATTTTGGAGTTAACTTGATTCAGCAATTCTGTATAACCACAAAAATCTGAATAATATATAGAACTATTAAAAAAGTTGGCCGTCTGACACCCGGCAGATGTAAAACATCTGAGCATGTCCGACAGCATCATGCTGCAAGCCGAATCGAATGAGCGTTCAAAATTGTCATATAATACAGCAAAAGTCATTTTACTTTTAAAGATATATTTATTTGGCAAAAAATAATTGCTGATACATAAAAATGCATAGATGTTACAGAGCAGCAATGTTCAACCTTTAATTATATAATTCAGATTTATGTGTAAGTATATGAGGATTTTGCAGACTTATCAGCACTAACTAGCTATTTATGTCCCACTACTGGGCAACCCCCCCCCCCCCTCCTAATTCCCAAACAGTGGTTTTATTTTGATCGCCACTCACATCAAATCGCGCCTGATACCTAATAATTAAATACCTAATAATAGATGTTTCGTAGTACACGAACCAAAATACTTTTCCTGTTTTATAAACATATTTACCTAAATTTATATCTGTTGCGTTTATGTGACAGGTTTGATTGATTTTCCTTAGAAACACAAAGGTCCAAAAATAAAATCCAAAAACAAAAAGTGGAAATTGTACTCTGTCGCCGACCTTTTTGTTTTTATCACAAAGAATTGCTTGATCAAGTCCTTGTCAAATTTCTACGTCAGTTAACCAAATGCCAAGTGATTTTTGCTTTAGAATTGATCCGAGCGTCAAGTCCAGCTTCCAAATTAAGCATCACGTTGAAATTAAGTGCCCCACGCAGTCCTAAATATGCCATCAGCATTACTTATAATAAACCGAGAAAGCATAGGTAGGTGCTTCGTAAGCGACGCCATACTAAGCCGAAGATACATGTATGAAACTAAATTTTTAGCTAGCCGTTATACGAAAGTTATAACAAAGGACAATGCACCCTGGCCTGCAACTGGCCCAAAAAAATGAAACTTGTTGTGCATAATTGAGACCGATGCCAAACGTCTAACTGCCTAGTCCAAATCATTCATAACAACTTTTACTATGGGGCCAAACAAATCTAACCTGGGAAAAAAAAAAACTATTTTTTTTCTCAGGGTAGATTTGTTTGGCCCCATAATAAAAGTTGTCGGTCTCCAATATGTACAACAGATTTTATTTTTTTGGGCAAGCAGTCAAAGGAAGAGTTGCATTGTCCTTTGGACAAATCACACAGATTTAGCTAGCCCCAACACAGCGTATGTAATATAGCTAGCGATCGAGACTTGTGTTACGGGATACTAACTCAACGATTCTTTATTTTATAACAAATACAATGAATGCTCTCTCGTTTAAATATTCCACCATATTATCACATTTTTAAAAGAAAACTTATTTAGACGCGCTAAGCACTTCTTTTTATTTTTATTTATTGGGGCTTTTATTTCACTTTTTAATAAAAATTCCTTTGTGAATGGTACTCTTTATAAAGAACCTCTATTCAAACGTAGAATGTTTTAAGTTTCTACGTTCAGCAGTTTTGGCTCTGCGTGTATGCGTCCTGTTTTAAAATTATGTAGATAATTAGATAAGTTAAACATTTTTTTATTATACACATGTATAAATGGCATTGTATCTTCGGCTTGGCATGGCACATCAATATCTCACAGGCTAGTCTCACCACTTGTTGCTCGAATGTACCTAATTTCTGTAATACCGATATGAGTGACAAAGTCTTTACGTGTGACGTCATTCCATAATCATACTATTTACATTTTTTTTTTGTTTCTGCATATTTTGTAGAAATAACATTTAATGAAATAACAGCTCTTATCAGTATTTCAACTTTAAATACATCCATCCATAGTTCTAAAGCTACAATCTGTTTCTGTAGAAGGCCAATAACATTGCTTTAGTAACACTGTAATGATGTTATGTTGTGTTTTTAATTAAATAAATAAATATAAAATAAAATGTTTATGGTCCCGTAGATGGATTTCTCGAACCTTGAAATGGATACCTTTGTTGTTCGTCTGTGTTTTACGAACATTATTCTCAGGAACATAATATATATAGAATACATTGTCTGAAGTCATGGAACTTCTTTAACAGCTATTACAAAATCAAACTAATAGACAGACGATATCTCATGTGACGTTTCATAATTGTATTGTGTACTGAACCCTTGGTATGCGAGTCCAACTAGCACTTGGCCGGTTTTTAAATAATCTTTTGGTCAAATCCTAAGTGGTGAGACTGGAGCTTAGAATTTGTATAAGATGTTTGTTTTTGGATTAAAATAAGCATTTGTTTTAGGAACTGAATCCCAAATTTGCAACCGGAGGTCTGCCGGAATCTTAACATCACAGTCGCTGATGCCAAAACCGATGTTTTGTTATCCTTATCCTGAAATCAATCCATTGGGTAACAAATTTTTATACTATTACTTACTTACTACTGCGGCGGAGCGACCAGAAGTGTATCTTGGCCTCCGACACGAGATGAATTCTCGCCAGTTTTCCGCTCTGAGGCTCTGTAGGTCTTTCAGAACCTCATCGCTCTAGCGGTACCTAGGGCTATACTATTAAGTAGATGAAAAAGTTAATTTATGTTTATCGTGTGCTGCTGTAAATAAGTAATGTTGTTTTTATCGTTAAATAAATAAAAAACATAGATGTGCAACAATCAGGCAGGCGTAGACCAAAATGAAGAAACTTTTTAAATAATATACGCTCTCAAAGGTTGTCCATCACTGAAACAATATAGTAGGTAGGCAAATTGTTTAAAATAACTTTATCGTACAAAAAACACATCAAAACAAAATAGTCGTAAGGTATCGAAATTAACACCAAAAAGTATGCTCCATAATGATATTATCATACTCATTTGTATATTTAGCAGATTATGTGTTTGTCTATGACCCGCCTTGCGACGTCAACAGCCCAAGCTTCCAGGCAGTCCAAAGTTGTAAGTATATTTTGTAAACATATTTCGCTACGAAACGCTACGAGATACTAAGTCCAGACGCTACGCGACTACGACATTCTACAAAATGCTACGACATTCTACGATATATTTCGCAACGCATCGCTACGAGACACTACGTCCAGACGCTACGCGACTACGACATTCTACAAAATACTACGACATTCTACGAAAAAATATTTTGCTACGAAACGCTACTAGACACTACGTCCAGACGCTACGCGACTACGAAGTTCTACGAAATGCTACGAATTTTACAACTATGACATTCTGAAAGCTTGATCGGAACATTTTTACTTGATGCCTTTTCTTGCAAAAATCTCACAATAAATTCATCGGTGATCATCACGAGCTGCTTTGTTGTGACGCTCACGCAGGACGTCACTCTTTACACGATTGACCAAAAAGGAGTGTTATGTTTCCAGGGTTTATGTATGTATGCAGTTTTCTTTATTCCACCATGAGTCGGCTTTACAGATTTTGCTGTGAGAGGTATTTTTACACGACTGACCAAAACAAAAGTGTTATGTTTTTAGGGTTCATGTATGTATGTAAGTTTCTTTATTTTACGAAGTCCTGAATGGCTTAACAGATTTTGAAGTGAGAGTTATTGTTAGATTCCTTGAATTCATATTTATCAGTCATATATTTTTTTAATTAGCTTGTTATAGATTTTGTATATTTTTACAGCATACCAGACTTTGTTAAACACAACAAAACTGGTGAAAAGCATGAACGTGATGACGGATGGGGGGCGGAGGCCTTCGGGTTCATTTCCACAGGGACAAGTAAGTACCTACGACGATAAGGTCCTGACAACATTCTAATAGGCGATTTTCTGATACCCAAATTAAAAATAAAACCTAATAAAAAACGTCGAAAAATTATCAATATTGTGATTTGTCCAACTGTCAAACAGTTAGGTGTTTTTTTCTGCCTCTGGTTTACAAAAAAAAATCGCACCACAATATAGGTACACGACTCGGCTTTCATAAAACGCCATCTGTTGAGATTTTATTACATCGATTTTTTTTTCTTAATTTGTTCAGTCAGAAAATCGACCATTAGTTGTCAGGTCCTTAGTATAGGAGAGTAAACTAAATTGACACTATTGCTATAGATATCTTTGGATATATCATACTTACTCAGTTTCGTGTGGTGTCACTATAAAATCTGCTACGAATTTTTTTCTGAATATAATGTCGCTCTGTATTATGACGAATCTTTGGATATAAGTCCCTACTAGTGTCCTAATTGTTAAGTACCTATTTTTTATCATATTCCCTTCACCATATCTACGAAATCTGAGCCTTATACCTACTTTGAGGGTATTTACTAATCACTCCAAAGTTAACATAACCTTAATAAGTAGCAGTCAGTTACCATTTGCCTTTGTTTGCTTATGCTATTTGCTCGGGGGATGACGTCATAATACGGGATGACCGAGTGTCAACAATGGCCGCTACTTATGGTTAGCAGAGAGTAGGTAGGTCGTCGTAGGTCAAACAATACTTGCGTAAGTCGACATACGAAGTGAGGCATTTTTCAGTGCGTTACCAATGGCAAGCCTTTCTATTGGATTAGCAGTGACGTTTGTCCCTCATAGCCCGGGAAGTAGTGTCATGACGTGCAAATTTTGGTATCGGAAGAATTCACTTGGCACAGGTGTTATATACATGAAGTTAAGCTAATTTAGCCCGGTAGCCATCCACCCCCTGGTGGGTAGGTAGGGGGCATTCAAAGGTACACGCCGCCGCGCTTTAGTTAAAAAATCATATCAGCTTCTATTTACCTACCACCTCGAGTTTGGTGTCATTTTCTAGTAAATCAGGCATGAGGAATTCATTTTTGAGACATTTAGTATATAGTTTAATAAAAAAAAAGGAAAATATTGACGAAAATATCAAAATCGGTTTGTTATTTTTTTTATTCAACTGTCAATATTTTTGAAAATCCTGAATTTTGTGCAAATAAAAAATTACTATATTAAAGGATATTTATCTAGCTTTTAAAAAATATATACTTTAATATATAAAGTTATCATAGATGTTTCTGAAAAAATCGGACATGGTACGCGGCGGTGCCTAGGAACTTTTACAGTAGTCTAGTTTCTCATCCTTTTATTGACATATTAATTTGGTTTTATATGCAAAATATACAGAATTTGTACTTTACTTAGTTATTGACTGTCTCTTATGGTCTGATGAATAAATAATAGTATTTTTAGGGTTCCGAAGTAAACATGGAACCCTTATAGTTTCGTCATGTCTGTCCGTTTGGCTGTCCGTCCGTCTGTCCGAGACTTAGCTCAAAGACTATTAATGCTATCAAGTTGTAATTTGGTATAGATATACATATTAATTACGCGGATAGAAATGTAGAATAAAATCATGAAAAAAAAATTTTTTTAGGGCGGTTCCCCTACGGCTAAAGAGGGGATGATTTTTTTTTATCTCGATTATACCATCGTGTGGGGTATCATTTGATAGGTTTTTCAAAAATATTATAAGTGTGTGAACATCATATTTTGATTTAGGGATCCGTTTGTGAAATATTTGACTTTAAAGTGCAAAATTTTGTCAATGTGGTGAAAATGCTATGTGAAAATACCTTCGCATACCGCTTCACTTCTCGACAGTCGAGCAGTGAAGCGGCATGTGGGACTTGGACCCACTAAAAACACCCCGGTGCCTCTACATACCAATACAGAAGAGGTGGGAACGGTGGAGTTACCACCAATCTTCCACACTCTCCAGCCATGGCAGTGACCTTCAAATGTCACCCTGCATTGAGTATAATTACTCCGCCTGCCTTAAATAATAGCCTCTTAAAAACGCGGACGATGGACCGATTACCAGGTCCATCGCCAGCCATTATCAAGGGGGCATAAGATGGGCATAGGCCCTTCTTCTCCGGCCCGGCCGACAGAGCTTCTCGTTGTTGCTCTGCCTCTTCTTTCTTTGGCATTATAGTCTCGCTGAATATCTTTGCTTTATTGTGACCTAGGGCGCGATTTTCTTCACGCCATAAAAAGCCCCAGAAAGAATTTTTGTCTCTAGATCCCATGGCAAGGACCCAACAAGAATACAAGCAGCGTCTGCAGAAACTGTGCGATATCCTCGTATTGTACAGATAGCCCTCTGGGGTCTACGCAACAACATTATGCTCTTCTTTTTTAAATCATCTGCGCATATTGGGACTCCAATAATGCCATCGACCGTACGACACCAGTATAGAGGCGTCGCGCGGGTCTATTGGGTCCTATTAGGCAGTATCCTGGACGACGCAGATGCCGATTTCAAGAGTTTCGGAGCCATATTCTTGAAATGATCGGAGAACTTCCATTTGGCATCCAGGATTAGGCTTCATAGTTCTAGGGTTCATTCAGGCGAGGTACTTCATAGTTCCACCAATAGCGATATTGACCCCACCTACCACCACCGCACACTACAAACCACTATGCTCGCATTTTCTGGCGGTGCATGTCTAGAACGATAAAAACATAGGGCATGGGATGCGGAACGCCACATGACATTTCCCAGCATCGCCATCCGTCTTTCCCTGGGTACTCGACGTGCCTTTCTGACAAGTAGGAGTCCACAATGCACAGCACACTCTACATGCACACCCTAGTAAACAGCTCTTAAGAGATGCAGCCGAGAACTGGCTTCCATCGGCGGAACATTCTCTAGCTGTCAGTCTTTTTTAGAGAACAGCGCACTTGCGGATTTGGGATAGGAAATGGAATTAAATAAATGGAAACCAAAGTGGACTATTGCACCAGTTGCTTCTACCGCTTGTTAACAATGTATATATATATATATATATATATATATATATATATACCATACCATCATATTCAATGAAATATGTATGTTCCTACAAATATTTTTCATACTAAATTCGATTTTGTAAGTTTATCGTCTATTACTAGTTAAAGTGTAAAGCCTACATAATAGTGATAGTTTTCCTTTTAAATTCATTATCTTTACTACGTATCATGACTTTTTCCCGTATCCACCGACAACTATTTTCCTATTCGAAAGGGACTCTTAACAAAATTTTGCACTTTAAAGTCAAATATTTCACAAACGGATCCCTAAATCAAAATATGATGTTCACACACTCATAATATTTTTGAAAAACCTATCAAATGATACCCCACACGATGGTATAATCGAGATAAAAAAAAATCATCCCCTCTTTAGCCGTAGGGGAAATGCCCTAAAAAAATTTTTTTTCATGATTTTATTCTACATTTCTATCCGCGTAATTAATATGTATATCTATACCAAATTACAACTTGATAGCATTAATAGTCTCTGAGCTAAGTCTCGGATAGATGGACGGACAGCCAAACGGACAGACATGACGAAACTATAAGGGTTCCATGTTTACTTCGGAACCCTAAAAATACTATTATTTATTCATCAGACCATAAGTAACAGTCAATAACTAAGTAAAGTACATATTCTGTATATTTTGCATATAAAACCAAATTAATATGTCAACAAAAGGATGAGAAACTAGACTACTGTAAAAGTTCCTAGGCACCGCCGCGTACCATGTCCGATTTTTTTCAGAAACATCTATGATAACTTTATATATTAAAGTATATATTTTTTAAAAGCTAGATAAATATCCTTTAATATAGTATTTTTTTATTTGCACAAAATTAAGGATTTTCAAAAATATTGACAGTTGAATAAAAAAATTAACAAACTGATTTTGATATTTTCGTCAATATTTTCCTTTTTTTCTATTAAACTATATACTAAATGTCTCAAAAATGAATTCCTCATGCCTGATTTACTAGAAAATGACACCAAACTCGAGGTGGTAGGTAAATATAAGCTGATATGATTTTTTAACTAAAGCGCGGCGGCGTGTACCTTTGAATGCCCCCCCTACCTATCCACCAGGGGGTGGAAGGCTACCGGGCTAAATTAGCTTAACTTCATGTATATAACACCTGTGCCAAGTGAATTCTTCCGATACCAAAATTTGCAGGTTCCATACATTGGATGACACTACTTCCCGGGCTATCAAGTATCGTTTATGAATAGGTTTTTGAGTCCCTGTGAGCTGACAGGCACTATGAACTTTCCAAGTAACGTTTGTGAATACGGGTGTATGGATCAATACAGGTCTGACATGACGCAAATATGTATTATAAAAAGTTAGCGAATTAGGGTTTGAACGTCAATTTCCCTCGTACGGCCATTTCGTTCGAACGACCATATACTTGAAAGGCCACATAACTTGAAATGGCTATATTGGTCATATCCCTGAATGGCCATATTCCTCGAACGACCGTAACTGAGAAGGGCCACATCCTTCGGATTTACTTATTTCCACTAATTTAAAATTCATATTATGCACTCGTGCCAGAATCAGAGCGTGCCAGCTGCTTCCTAATTCTTATAGTTTAGTTGGCATTTGGAGGTAATGTTTTGTCCACTAAAAAGAAAACAGATCGTGAAAATAAATTAAAAAATGTATTGGGTATTTACCAGTCCTCGGAATAGCTGCCAATACCCCCCATGTTTGCAAAACGTGGACAAACACCGAACGGTAGTGACCTTAAAGACAGAATTCTATAGAGTTGTCATCTGCGTATACCCGTAAGGGACAGACTCATTGTAATACTACTAAATTGAAAACACATTATAACAATGCCTACCCTATCATTTGTGTTGCTTATTTCTCGAACTGGGCAAACATAAAAAATTGCTTAGTTCTCAAATAGGCCAAGCGAAAATAAGTGAAACTATGACAAAGACCAAAATATTGAGAGTCTCTTTAGGCATGTATTCTGTGCTTTAGGTACCTACCTTTCTTACTGAGATTCGTATTAAAAGCTGTCACGTTCTTTCATGGTATTATTATTTGTATGTCAAGTCTAGAGATACTTGGTCTAAGGTACATATAGTGACGCTCGATATCCGCCCACTGCAATAAGTGTGGTCACTTTATTTCTATGCACATGACGTTTTCGAGTGGGGATTCGAGCGATTTTGTATCGTAATATTTATTATTTAGTCGATAGCAACATTGTGTCCGTATACTAGTACTTTCTATTGTAAAGTTCTACCAGTAGAACTTAACGCAGAAAAATATCCGTTAATTTCTACTAGTAGGATAGAACCGATAAAAAATCGTTCTGTCCTACTAATTACAACACACATATCTTACATATGAAAACCACAGAGTACTTGGTAAACTTTTTAACCTCATCTCCAAGGAAATCATGCTTAATAGTATAATAGTGATTTAGTAGATAAACATGTTAATATATAGTCATCATCAAAGAATTTTAGACCAAGACTCTTGTCGGTAGAGTTCCATCTTTCTCTTTCCATTGCCAACTCTTTCACTTGTTAGGCGACCAAGACTTTTTAATGAGTTTCTTTCGTCATTTTTTCTCAAATGTGATCTAGTGATAGGCCAATCGATAGTATCCATAGCCAATAGTTTGCAATACTATTGATGATAACCAAAACGATACTATTGATCGATAGTATTGGCACGTGTCAATACTATCGATGGGCCTATCGATAGTATGATTATTTTTCAAGGTCACAATACTATTGACAATACTATCGATAGTCAACACTATTGCTGCAACACTACTGTGATCGTTTCGAAATGCTATACTAGTTGTTTGTATAGTTGCCGTCACGTAAAAAGACCGCTGGCGGTAAAGCTGCGCAGTAGGCGATATATCGGTCTATGCGGTGAGCGGGGGTCGGGCGGGTCTCATCCGGCGCGCGCGATTCGTTCGTCAGTCGTACCCATGCGTCATTTCACCCCCACCTCACCCTACCAGCGACCTTTTCACGTGATGGGAAGTATAATATTAGCGTTGAGATTTTAATAAGATATGATTATTAAATTAGTTTTCGACGTGGAAAAGTGCCTTCTTTCACTTTCAATAAAATAATTAGATTTTGACCTATACCTATAGGTTCTATATTTTCCATTTATTATCCACCAGGTACATGTGCCCCAGGTCTATTAGCCACGCCATTCCCCGCTGAGGTCATCCGAACTTGCTCTAAGAACTACCACGCCAGAGTTTTGCGTCTACCCAGCTTATATAATCAAGGTGCGTTAATGCAAGTTTTTATTTTATTTTAATTAGTACAAATTTTTATCAAGATTTTATAAATTTTTCACGTTAAGCCGCACCAAAGCAGAATACTGCCCAGAATACTGGCAGCAATTACCCCGCTGGACTGCGAGGCTTATCCGCTGAGCAAAATCCCGTATTTTTTTACTTAGGTTATTTTATAACAAGATCGTTACCTATTTTAAAAAATCTTGATACCTACCTACCATTTATTTTATATACGTAAAAAACAAAGAGTACTATCAGGATCTCATTGTGCGATCCATCACAAAATTGACGCGGCCAATCACTAAAATTGAACGTCGTCGTCGCACTCACAATTGTCTGACAGAGCGTTTATATAAGGAGTCCCCGTAATTTGACAAGCAAGGATGGCTCCTCTCGGAATAAAGGTCGTGAATTAGAAGTGGGTAGAGTGCGTTTCGTCAAATAGTTCCTCTGGCGTCATGTTGGTAGTAAATATTTTTATATTAGATATTAATTATTACTTGGATTAACCAACAAGTACTATTAATCGCCAGGATTGTTGTAAAAGATGACTTTGTGAACGTCCTAAGCCAAAACTTGTAAAAAGCCACTGTAACAGCTAGTTTTTAATATTATTAGTTTTACTGCCAACATGACGGCAAAGGAAGTATTTGACGAAACGTCTAAGTTTCTATTGTAAGTATGTTTCGGCTTCCTGGAAAGCCCCGGCGAAGATGGCGGGATGACTTATTTAAATAATGATACGCAATAATAAATTGAATATCACTTAAACAATATTTTTCTCATTAGAGTATGTTAGGTCGTTACGAAGAGCTTTGAGATGTAGATATAATACACTAAGCTTTTTGAATCCTGAACAAGTGACGTCACAACTTCCCTTCACTTGCGTTGTTGGCAAGTACCCTAGTACGAGTATAAAAAGATTACCTAGATACCTAAAATTTCAGACTTCATTTATTTTCAGGGCTTGACGAGGAGCAAATGAAGGAAAAACCCGTGTTTGGATCGTGTCGCTACTATAACAATTTGTTGACCAAACAACTAGTTCGCATGAAAGAAAATTGTAAGTGTCTTCTTCGTTTTGGGTCCATAACGTTAGAAAATATTATGTGACCATAATATTTTCTAATGTTTTTTTAGGAACATTGATTGAAAATACTGATGTCAGAGAAATGTGTGGAATAAAAGAGGATGTAGTAACCAAAATTAAAAAAGGAATGTTAAGATGGTTTGGGCATGTTGAGAGGATGGATGAAAAGAGATTGACGAAAGGTATTTATAAAGCAGAGGTGAATGAAAGAGTTGGTCAGCGTCGACCTCGAAGAACGCACTTCGACCAGATTGCGGACCTCCTTAAAATGGGAAATATTAGGAGCACCCATAACCGGAGAGCATGTATGAAAAGAGTAATGAGTGTAGAGGAAGTAAGAAGATCTGTAAGGATCGTAGCAAGTGGAAATCGCTAGTCTCTGCCTACCCCCACGGGAAAAAGGCGTGATAATATGTATGTTTTTTGTAGGCTGACGCCTAGCACGGCAGTTTTTTTCTTACCATCTTTCATACCATGTTTTGCCATTAGTGTTGCATGTAAGTTACCGTTCTGGAAAGTAAATGGTCTAGTTTTTTTTTAGTACCTAAATTTTAGTCAATCCGAGAAAAATATTTTTTTCCAACTTTCTCATTGACTGAGCGTGCGAATTGAGCGAGGTTCCATTTCAAAACGGGCCAATTTTGCTTTTGTCGGTACCCGGTGAGTTTATTTGGAGAGGTCGCATTTCTGAACGGATCCTTTTGACACACGAGTTACCTACTTGATTTATTTGAAATTTTTTGTCGAGAGCTTTTTGATTGACTTGAAAATGGGGGCAAAGAGAGGAAAGTTTGCTGCAGCGTTAATCATGAACGGATTTCAATCATATTTGGAGAAAACTTGAACTTATATCGGATTACACACAGATTGTTGTAAAAAATAAAAAAGAGAAAAACGGGAAGTTTGTCGTAGCGCTATTGCACACCCGTGACACTCCCTGGCCCTTGATTCTACAAATTACAAACGTAGATATCGTGCTTCAGTTGTGTCTCAAACGCCAAAGAAATCGTAATAAAACATAGAAGTCTTACAGAGATCTTGTCACTTTATTTCAATTTCTTTGGCTCTTGACACACAATTGAGACACAATATCGACGTTTGTAATTAGTGGAATCGGCCCCCTGTACGTGAGACTTCGACCATAGAGGAAAAAAATACTCCTTGAGCCGGATTTTCAACACTAGGGTTGATGAGTGATAAACAATAGCAAAATTTTGGCTTAAACTCTATAGTATTTGACAATAGCACCCACCGCGGTCATGACATGATTGACATGGGTGATAGACCGCGTCATTTCTAGCAGCCCTGAGGAAAGACATAAACTCAAACATCTGGTGGAGGTTGGTTCTCCGTCCCGCGCGCCTCTCAACGCGCACATCCAGTCACTCACGCAAAGCCAAAAGCTATTTTACGGCACACATGCTTAAGTGTCGCTTCTTTTCGCCTTAGTGTAATTTTTCTTTGGCTATGGTAAGGAGAGCTGCTACGCCCGCGAGGTCTACTGTAGTTTATAAATGCGTCTTTTACATTCCAGTGAAAAATCTGAAAAACGCTGAAGATTGTCCCTTATACCAGCGCATCCCAAGCATGGAATGCAAGCCAGACTGTACCGCGTGTACCATGATCCCTAGCGGTCGAGTCGAACTCTGCTGCCAAACTACAAAGCTGTCGAAAATTGGTACACCCCTCTCACGGTGCGTAATGGCACCTAGCGTCACTAACATAGGCGACGGACAAGACAAAAAGCATCTGCAATCCATCTACTACATGCTCACTGCCATCGAAGGCAGAATACGAAGGCTGAAACAATATGCCTAATTAATTCCGAGGGTTCACGTTAGATGTCGCTGTTTACAATTGTGGAGTAGCAAAGCCGGACTAAATGTTTTTAAACGGTTTTTTAGTGCTATTTAGAGTAAGTGCTTTTTAGTGCTATTTCGGTGGTTTGTTTTTAATAATCATGTGATTGTATTTTGATATTCGAGTAAATTGGTTCTTTTCAATAAATTAATATAAAAAAAATGATGTGATGATTTTATACTTTCCTCTAGACATTAACAATAAAAAACAAATTATAATACTTCATTGCATTTATTACATTAGACATGATTTAAATCTGAATTTAGTCTAGGATTAACAAAATCATGAGATACGATTTTAGGGTTTTATACCTCAGTAAGGAAATGTTTTCTTTTGTAATATTGCTTCGACTAAAAAACTCACGACTGAAGGACACTGACAAATCAGATGACATTTTCCATTTTGTAAATATTTAAAAATGAACCTTATAAAGGGTCGTAATAAGATTCATTTTGAAATATTTTGGAAATTATTTATGGAATTTAAAATGAACCTAATAAGTGGTCATATAAGATTCATTTTGAAATATTCAGAAAATATGAAATGTTTCATTCTGATTTGTCAAAATGACCTTTTTAAACCCCTAGTTGATAATTCATAGATGTAATCAAGATAGAAATTGATCTGACTACATCAGCGGCGTAGCTATCGGTGCCTCGCACCGGGCCCCGAAGCTCAGGGGGCCACACGGAACATATCAAAGGGGCAACTTTTTCGTCACATCCTAACTAATATTATAAATTTGAAAGTGAGTTTATTTGTTTGTTACCACATCACGTTTTATCTACTGAACCATTCTTCCTGTAATTTTGCATACACATATTTGGAAGTACTGAGAAGGACATGGGTACCTTTCATCCCGGGAAAAAGCACTGTTCCCGGGGGAAAATCACGCGGGCGAAGCCGCGGGCAATAGCTTGTTTCATATAATAAAACAATATTGTATTTAATTTTGCGGTTGGTAGACTTTGATCTATAATTACAATGGGTAGCAATATTTTGAGAATTTGATTTTAATATAAGTACAAGAAAAAGTGTCAAATATCACCTAAACGACATTAATAACATTTTGTAACAAAATATATACAGCAGGCTTACAATGTATGCAATTATATAAATTGATAGATGCTTATATCTATTGGGTGTTAAAATAACAATAAATTATTAATATACAATTCACTTATACAAAATGTAAAAAATCTGTAAAATGAAATCTTACAAAACTCAGTAATTGCGAACTAAAACAATAATAAACTCTCTATTTACATTTTTAATATGAATAAGGATTAAATATGATAAATTGAATTCTAAAATTATATGACTGCATATAATTTTTGGATCTACGATAAAATAATCGACAAAATAATTTACGAAATTATCGACAAAATATACGAAATTATCGACAAAACATACGAAATTATCGACAAAACATCGAAATTATCGACAAAATATACGAAATTATCGACAAATGTACATCCCTCTGATTTTTTAAAATCAAACTCCAATTTCTATTCAAAGAGCAAATAATACCAGTCCTAATTATATACTTATCAAATTATAAATAAAAAAATCTAATAACCTCACTATCTTCATATCCCTGTTCAAACTATGCACCATTCGCTTAGCGAGCGAATTTGAATCTTACAGCGCTAATATTAAGGTTGGCACTTGAGTGCTCGCGTTTGGCACATCACTCCCAGTTCGTACGCACAGCCAGTATCAGTCACAGTATTCCATTTTGAACACTCCGTGGTTACCTGAAATAACAAAAAAATTAAATAAATCGAAATGTTCGTACAAAGGGTTTTAAGTAAATTGGACTCGTATCGTCGTTTTTAGTGGCTACTATACTTATTTCTGTTCTTAAGGCCCATTTAGACGGAGCAAGTTTCTTGCACATACAAGAGCAATTATTGCATGTAATCATTGCAGTTCAACAATTGACTATGAATAATTGCAAGCAACTGTGTTAGACCATGCAAGTATTTACTTGCTTCAATTTAATTGTATGCAACAGGCAAGAAACTTGCACCGTCTAAATGGCCCTTAATTGTTGTAAAGTACAATTATAAGAAAACTTGTGTTATCAGTATGTTTTTCCCTATATAAAGTTCATCAGCATCATTTGCTAAATATAATCCGAATCATTAATACATAAAATGGCGGTAATCGTAATAGTCACGTGGCAGTAGCAAATTTTAGGCGTCAGCGGGGCGTTACAGTGCGGGGAGGAGATGTTTTAGCACCCCACCCCCCGAGGGGACCAAAATAGAATAAAATAACTTTGCGGAGCAACTAAGTGCAGAGCTAGGATCAAAGATTCGCGAGCTCCAGTCCTGTCCGTACGTGAACTCTAGTGAATACTTCCCATCACGTAAAAAAGCCGCTGGTAGGGTGAGGAAAGGGTGAAACTTGCGCATGGGTACGACTGATGAACCTATCGCGCGCGCCGGACGAGACCCGCCCGACCCCCGCTCACCGCATAGACCGGTATATCGCCTACTGCGCAGCTTAACCGCCAGCGGCTTTTTACGTGACGTCAACTATACACAGCTATATACTGACACCCTAAGATTATTGAATCGCTTCTTAGTATAGATCAAGCCTATAATTCGCAAATCGTGACACGTCGGTGCATCGCGTGGTGCATCTTTTGACAGTTAAATTCGATAGTGATGAGACATGTAAACTTTTCAATCATTAATCATGCTGTTTTTTTTTTAAGTATTTAATTTCAATTATAATAAAATAGAAGATATATAAAATATTTGAGGCCTGTTTGCATTTTTATTTTGTAATATGAACTTTATACTACTTTAAATTATTTACATGTAACAAATGAACTCCATATTTAAATGAATATATTGATTATGATATATTTATGTGCGGGTGTCGGCTGTGCCAATCACTAATACATCTATCTTGTCATTTGTTTCTATCTTGTTTATGAATTTTCTGCTCACGGAGAAAACAATAGGATTTGGCTTAAACAATCACTCTAGTAGTAGTAAGAAATTCGAAACTCAATGACTGACACTCACACGTCCTCAAGCGAGGCTGCGGGGCGTGAACACGTGCACGAGCGAGTCCCAGCCGCAGTCGGCCAGCAGGTGCGGCCGCAGCGAACTCCAGTCCCCGTACGTGAACTCTAGTGTACACAGCTATATACTGACACTCACACGTCCTCAAGCGAGGCTGCGGGGCGTGAACACGTGCACGAGCGAGTCCCAGCCGCAGTCGGCCAGCAGGTGCGGCCGCAGCGAACTCCAGTCCCCGTACGTGAACTCTAGTGTACACAGCTATATACTGACACTCACACGTCCTCAAGCGAGGCTGCGGGGCGTGAACACGTGCACGAGCGAGTCCCAGCCGCAGTCGGCCAGCAGGTGCGGCCGCAGCGAACTCCAGTCCCCGTACGTGAACTCTAGTGTACACAGCTATATACTGACACTCACACGTCCTCAAGCGAGGCTGCGGGGCGTGAACACGTGCACGAGCGAGTCCCAGCCGCAGTCGGCCAGCAGGTGCGGCCGCAGCGAACTCCAGTCCCCGTACGTGAACTCTAGTGTACACAGCTATATACTGACACTCACACGTCCTCAAGCGAGGCTGCGGGGCGTGAACACGTGCACGAGCGAGTCCCAGCCGCAGTCGGCCAGCAGGTGCGGCCGCAGCGAACTCCAGTCCCCGTACGTGAACTCTAGTGTACACAGCTATATACTGACACTCACACGTCCTCAAGCGAGGCTGCGGGGCGTGAACACGTGCACGAGCGAGTCCCAGCCGCAGTCGGCCAGCAGGTGCGGCCGCAGCGAACTCCAGTCCCCGTACGTGAACTCTAGTGTACACAGCTATATACTGACACTCACACGTCCTCAAGCGAGGCTGCGGGGCGTGAACACGTGCACGAGCGAGTCCCAGCCGCAGTCGGCCAGCAGGTGCGGCCGCAGCGAACTCCAGTCCCCGTACGTGAACTCTAGTGTACACAGCTATATACTGACACTCACACGTCCTCAAGCGAGGCTGCGGGGCGTGAACACGTGCACGAGCGAGTCCCAGCCGCAGTCGGCCAGCAGGTGCGGCCGCAGCGAACTCCAGTCCCCGTACGTGAACTCTAGTGTACACAGCTATATACTGACACTCACACGTCCTCAAGCGAGGCTGCGGGGCGTGAACACGTGCACGAGCGAGTCCCAGCCGCAGTCGGCCAGCAGGTGCGGCCGCAGCGAACTCCAGTCCCCGTACGTGAACTCTAGTGTACACAGCTATATACTGACACTCACACGTCCTCAAGCGAGGCTGCGGGGCGTGAACACGTGCACGAGCGAGTCCCAGCCGCAGTCGGCCAGCAGGTGCGGCCGCAGCGAACTCCAGTCCCCGTACGTGAACTCTAGTGTACACAGCTATATACTGACACTCACACGTCCTCAAGCGAGGCTGCGGGGCGTGAACACGTGCACGAGCGAGTCCCAGCCGCAGTCGGCCAGCAGGTGCGGCCGCAGCGAACTCCAGTCCCCGTACGTGAACTCTAGTGTACACAGCTATATACTGACACTCACACGTCCTCAAGCGAGGCTGCGGGGCGTGAACACGTGCACGAGCGAGTCCCAGCCGCAGTCGGCCAGCAGGTGCGGCCGCAGCGAACTCCAGTCCCCGTACGTGAACTCTAGTGTACACAGCTATATACTGACACTCACACGTCCTCAAGCGAGGCTGCGGGGCGTGAACACGTGCACGAGCGAGTCCCAGCCGCAGTCGGCCAGCAGGTGCGGCCGCAGCGAACTCCAGTCCCCGTACGTGAACTCTAGTGTACACAGCTATATACTGACACTCACACGTCCTCAAGCGAGGCTGCGGGGCGTGAACACGTGCACGAGCGAGTCCCAGCCGCAGTCGGCCAGCAGGTGCGGCCGCAGCGAACTCCAGTCCCCGTACGTGAACTCTAGTGTACACAGCTATATACTGACACTCACACGTCCTCAAGCGAGGCTGCGGGGCGTGAACACGTGCACGAGCGAGTCCCAGCCGCAGTCGGCCAGCAGGTGCGGCCGCAGCGAACTCC
Source organism: Ephestia elutella (assembly GCA_018467065.1). Lineage (NCBI taxonomy): Eukaryota > Metazoa > Arthropoda > Insecta > Lepidoptera > Pyralidae > Ephestia > Ephestia elutella. Next base: position 17,710,171 of record CM031585.1, on the reverse strand, counting down.
AGTCCCCGTACGTGAACTCTAGTGTACACAGCTATATACTGACACTCACACGTCCTCAAGCGAGGCTGCGGGGCGTGAACACGTGCACGAGCGAGTCCCAGCCGCAGTCGGCCAGCAGGTGCGGCCGCAGCGAACTCCAGTCCAGTCCGTACGTGAATTCCGAGTGGTGTCGAATCGTCTCTAGCGGGTCGCAACCGCGTTTTAGGTCCCATATCCTGAAATGTTTATATATTATGTCAATACGACACATTCATTCGAGAAATCTGACCCTTTTTTGTAGCGGAATCAAGCTATTCAGGTGTTCAAGCTAAGCAGAACATTTTACATAATTTCTGCATTCTTTCATGTTTAACAATTTAGTCGTACACAGAATTACGTGCAACCTACTTTTACGACATTGACAATAACATAGTTTTACTTTAGTGTAATAAACGCACTTGGCAGATTCATACGTCATTTTAATTAGCATCTTCACGACCCGGGTCTATCTGACAATCATCTTAACTGACAACAGCATAGCATCTTAAAGTGTACGGAAACCAAACAGGAGCCCGTACAATAGATACGTGGGTGGATGGATGGATGCGTCCAATCTTGTGAAATCAATACCGCGTTTCAGTCAGTTATAGCGCCATCTATTTTGAGCATTATGAACTATCTATCTTGACACTTTTAAATGGTTGTTCTTGTGGCGCGGTAGAAGTCGCGATATTTCTTATGACGCATCATTTTAAAGAAAAATGGAAAAACTACCAAACTATCGGCCCAAAAAAAATTATAAAAAAATAAATTCGTCGATAAACAGCTCCTCTAAATTTAAGTAGGTACTTACCTAACGTCACTCTTTTACAGATAAAATATACTAACCTAGTAGTAAAATCGTAGGATACAGCTGCTATGACAGACGGCGCGTGCGGCGAAAATTGCACTCTCCTAACGGCACATTCACAACCTGGGAAAAATATATGTGACATATGATTAAACTGTAACCGGTCTATGTCTGTACATGAAAGATATTTAAAAAAATATATGAGGAGTCTTTATACAGCCAAAACTTATTTTTTTCAATTTTGGCTGTATGTTTGTATGTGATGTATTCTCATTTGTATTGTTGAAGGTCGGAAGGTAGGCTTAGAACCTTTTATTAATAATAGTAAATATATATACAGCTACTTATGTGTTAGTTATTTTAAATGTTAGAATAGAAATTTAATATTCACCTCACTCAATGTCTAGTAACAATATTGTAATGACTGTTTGCCTCATAATAAAGCGGAATAGTACATTTTTACCCTAGGGGTGAAAGTAACCCCCGAACTATTGGTGCCCTCGCTACGCTCGGGCGCCCGTAAACCCCGTCTCGGGGCTGAATAAGTCTTTAATCCGAGGTAAACAATGTGCTTTTCATAACGAATACTAGGAAAGTACCTGAGGAGCGGGTTGAAAGTAATACTTTTCAACCCTAGGAAGAATTGTTTTCTACTAACAGCTGTCAAATTATTAAAAACTTGCCATAAAAATGTCAGTACAAAACGATTCTGTCTAGGGCTGTAAAGTATTAGTTTCAACCCGTTCCTCAGGCAACTTCAGACCTACTTTCTGATTATGAGTAATCTATACATATAATAAAACAGTAAAAATATTTTGTCTGTACATTTAGTATTTTTGACTAAAATAGATAGAGGGACACTTAAAAAGAACAATAGAAAGCAAAAAAATTAAATTGTTATCTATAGAATCTATAAGAAAGTTGTTGGTCTTCCATGTAATTCCTAACTAATATTATAAACGCGAAAGTGAGTTTGTTTGTTTGTTGGTTTGTTTGTTTGTATGTTTGTTACCTCTTCACGCTTTATCTACTGAACCAATCTTCCTGAAATTTCGCATACACATAGCTGGAAGTACGGAGAAGGACATAGGGTACCTTTCATCCCGGGAAAAAGCACTGTTCCCGTGGGAAATTCACGCGGGCGAAAGCTAGTAAAAAAATAAATAAAACCAACTTACCTTTAAGCGTAAACATAGGCGATGTAAGCCTTCTCAAGTCCCAGCCTCTGACCAGCCCGTCCGAGCCGGCCGTGGCCAGTGCGTGACTCTCTATTCTACTCCAATCGCACGACAACACCTGGATAAGTATAATCAATCTTGTTATCCCACTAATATAAAGGTGAAAATTGGCAAAATGTATACTGGTTTTATAGAATAGTAGGCAAACGCGCCTTGGGGCAGAAAAGTTCTCGAGTGGCGACCACGAACCGGAAAACGTAGTGTTGGCAGGCCTCCCACTCGGTGGAGCGACGACCTGGTGAAGGTCGCGGGATGCGCATGGATGCGGGCAGCGCAGGACCGGTCGTTGTGGAAATCCTTGGGGAAGGCCTTTGTCCAGCAGTGGACGTCTTTCGGCTGAGAGAGAGAGAGAGGCAAACGCGCATGCGGGTTGCCTGATGGTAAGCAATCACCGCAGTCTATAGACACCAATGACCTTAAAAAAGGTCACTGATGCGTTGCCAACTTTTTAGTGGAAGTGAAACAGAAGTATTCTTTCTTATCGAGTGTGTTATTTATTACTAACACTGGTGTCAGATTTTATTCAAGTCTCCTAAAGGCTGACATGAGTTTTACGACTACCATCTAGTGGCAGTAGCCGTTGTTGCGTGTATAATACGCAACCGTGTTGGATTTCACATATGCTGCACTTGCGTCTGTTGATTCGCACATTCATTACACATAATTGTTTGTTTAACTATTATTTTAACGCATGTTAGTGGTCATTAATCGTCTTCCAAAGCAAACACATCTGTTTGTTTACGTAACGTCAACCTGTCACCTTGGATGTTTGACAGTGACGTTTGACAGTGACATTTGACGGTGACGTTTGGAAATGGTCCCTGCAACAAGTTGTATAGTGATGACGGACGCGTTGGTAGAATGTTTTTTATTTACTTATATTTGTAAATAATATAGGTAATTGGTCAAAATTTATAGAATAATAATTTAAACAAGGATTTTATTAGATTAACTATATCTTTTTTCTTCGAGATGAATGCCGCACTTCTATAATTTTGTCTCTGATCGAGCTCTATGTTTGTCTCTGATTTCGTGTCAGCTAGACTAGGGTGACGTGGAGATTCCCTCGTTCAAGATGATTTCTCTGAGTTCCAAGGCGCTCCATGGCTGGACGCCTCGCTTTTTAAAACCTCCATGAGTGGAAAATAAGATGCAGCGGCCCGGTGAGTCCATCTCCCTGGCGTTCTGCTGGTCTTTTATATGAATATTGTCTACACGATGTTAACCGCGTTCTCTGTTGTTCCAGAATACGCCGCTGCTAAACTTAGGTTTTAAGTTGTTAGTTTACGCTTTATTTTTCAATATTCCACGTTCCACGTGTTATACTTTATTAGTTTACTCGTTTAAACTATTTTTCCTCGTGCTTTGGCACGTAATTTAATGTCGTAACAAGGTTACTTCAAAATAAGTTTCTACTTATAGCTTTCTTTCTTTTCGTTGTACATACTGGTTACAATGACCCTGATCCTAAGGGTAATCTCCTTCTTTGGATAAATAACCCCTATTTATCCCAGTAAAACAATAACACTTCATGTAAGCAAAGAGGATTGCTGACCACCATTCGATGTGAGACCACATGGCCAGATGTCTCCAAATCAACAATCCAGGACCCCCAGCTGTTCCTACATTACTGGGAGTGACGAGGTGATACAATTTACTAGAAGAAAGGAAAGGACTTAAATGGGATTTACCAAGTAACATCCATTTTATAACTAGAACTTAAACTTTAGAATTTATTTTAAGGCAGAGACTTTGCCTAATATGATTTGTTCCTAGTTTTATCACATAGAGAGGACGCTCTCAACCTTTGTTAAAAGGTAGGTCTTATAACCAATATTAAGAATAAGGACATTTTTCTATGTCATGTGTTTTCACAGGTTATGATAATTAGACTTTAGTCTTAATTAGTTTGTTTTAAGAAACATGTAAGAAAAGAAAGGATTTGTTAAAACATTCCTATAGAAAGAATTAGTAATAAGGAATAAGAATATTTAACTACTAAAAAGTGAGTTTACCAAATATGTATATTTTCCTGTAATATATTTAACTTGATATATAAACAATTAACTTGTTTAATTGATTCCAACTAATAGTTGGTGGCGCCCTTGGTTAGAATTGAAACACAACATACAATCTGGTCCCTTTCTTCAAATGTAACATTCCACAGAGCGACAAGAACCCACCGACCCACTCCGGAGTCTCCTACATAACGCACCACTGAGCTGGCTGTGCGTGTGTCCACCGGTGGCAGGCCGCGTTTTACACGCCTGTCCTATAGTGGGTAATACCGTATAAACACTAGTTAACTAAACAGTCAGCCAATGTGCAGGTTTCCTCACGATGTTTTCCTTCACCGGAAGCAGGTGATGGTCTATGAAACTACCATACATGAGTCAGATTGGTCTACAAACTCATGTGACACAGGGTACATTTGAACCCGGTCCTACTCGACCTCAGGCGGGTGTCATTACTACTTGGCCAGTGGCCACCACTGCTTCAAAACAGAAATATTAAGAAATATATACGGACAAAACACAGATTAAGATAGAAAAAGATCATTTTCCATCTTGACCTGACCGGGGATCGAACCCGGGACCCCCTGGTTCAGAGGCAAGGTCTTTACCGCTGCGCCACGGAAGTCGTACCTATATGAATAACACCCACCTCTGCATCATGCGCCTTGACCACGGCAGCAGGTCTCGCCTCCGAACAAGTCCACAGCTTCAGGTGGCCATCTCCGGATACAGATGCGAAGGTGGCGGGGGAGTGGGGGGAGAAGGCTGCCGTGTACACCAGCTGGGAGTGGCCCGCGAACGTGTTCAGACATGTTTCCGTTTCGGGGTCCCACTGAAATGGACGTTGAAGATGAACAATGAGGTTCATCGTTTTTCCGCTGACTAGTTGGCGCTACTGGCGAGTGAAGTCTGTCAGTTGGCACAATCCTGTCATTTGAATTTGACATTTGATGACAGTATTGTATCATCTGTCAGACCTAACTTACCAGTAGCGCCAACTAGTAAGCGGAGTAACCCTTATTACATTGTAAACTGGACGACCTGGAATATTATTGTAGTATAGAAGTTGGACAACAAACTAAAAACTCTCGTTAATAATGAGGGTTTTCTAAAATGCATCTCACTGCTGAATGTTGTGGCAATTTGTTAGGTGAACCGTCAATAGATGGAGACCCATTATATTTAAATTGCGATACGGCGACTTATGTCATCTAAGGAATGCTCAGATGCTCACTGAGCAGAGTAAGTAAGCACTGCTCGCTGAGCAGCTGCGCGCGCGGCCAGTCCACGGAGCAGACCTCGCTGGCGTGCGCGCGCAGCACGCGAGCGGAGCACGAGGCAGTGGGCACTCACCAGCCTGACCGTGGTGTCCCAGCTGGCGCTGAGCAGCTGCGCGCGCGGCCAGTCCACGGAGCAGACCTCGCTGGCGTGCGCGCGCAGCACGCGAGCGGAGCACGAGGCAGTGGGCACTCACCAGCCTGACCGTGGTGTCCCAGCTGGCGCTGAGCAGCTGCGCGCGCGGCCAGTCCACGGAGCAGACCTCGCTGGCGTGCGCGCGCAGCACGCGAGCGGAGCACGAGGCAGTGGGCACTCACCAGCCTGACCGTGGTGTCCCAGCTGGCGCTGAGCAGCTGCGCGCGCGGCCAGTCCACGGAGCAGACCTCGCTGGCGTGCGCGCGCAGCACGCGAGCGGAGCACGAGGCAGTGGGCACTCACCAGCCTGACCGTGGTGTCCCAGCTGGCGCTGAGCAGCTGCGCGCGCGGCCAGTCCACGGAGCAGACCTCGCTGGCGTGCGCGCGCAGCACGCGAGCGGAGCACGAGGCAGTGGGCACTCACCAGCCTGACCGTGGTGTCCCAGCTGGCGCTGAGCAGCTGCGCGCGCGGCCAGTCCACGGAGCAGACCTCGCTGGCGTGCGCGCGCAGCACGCGAGCGGAGCACGAGGCAGTGGGCACTCACCAGCCTGACCGTGGTGTCCCAGCTGGCGCTGAGCAGCTGCGCGCGCGGCCAGTCCACGGAGCAGACCTCGCTGGCGTGCGCGCGCAGCACGCGAGCGGAGCACGAGGCAGTGGGCACTCACCAGCCTGACCGTGGTGTCCCAGCTGGCGCTGAGCAGCTGCGCGCGCGGCCAGTCCACGGAGCAGACCTCGCTGGCGTGCGCGCGCAGCACGCGAGCGGAGCACGAGGCAGTGGGCACTCACCAGCCTGACCGTGGTGTCCCAGCTGGCGCTGAGCAGCTGCGCGCGCGGCCAGTCCACGGAGCAGACCTCGCTGGCGTGCGCGCGCAGCACGCGAGCGGAGCACGAGGCAGTGGGCACTCACCAGCCTGACCGTGGTGTCCCAGCTGGCGCTGAGCAGCTGCGCGCGCGGCCAGTCCACGGAGCAGACCTCGCTGGCGTGCGCGCGCAGCACGCGAGCGGAGCACGAGGCAGTGGGCACTCACCAGCCTGACCGTGGTGTCCCAGCTGGCGCTGAGCAGCTGCGCGCGCGGCCAGTCCACGGAGCAGACCTCGCTGGCGTGCGCGCGCAGCACGCGCAGCGGCGCGGTGCAGCCCGCGCGGCACACCAGCACCGCGCCATCGCCCGCGCCGCACGCCGCCACACCCTCCGTCGTACCTGACCACGTCTATTGACAACATTTCACTGTTAGAGCTTTTATACACTGCGCCCGGCATCCCATTTTATCCAAATACCGAATGCCGGGCACAGTGGACAAACGCTCATATAAATATAGAGGCCGCCTCACTGGTCCGGGCTTTTATCGGATGCTGAAAGCCGACATCCGGGCGCAGTGGACAAACACTCCTAGGACCTGGACCTTCCCAGGTTGGTCTCGGAGCTGTAATGCACGATGCATTACAGTTACAGCTCCGAGACCAACCTGGAAAGGTCCAAAGGTCCACTGTTGGGTGAGCAATTTGCTCAATAGGGTATAGCGGCCCTCCTTATAACCGAAAGGTTGGTACCGGGAGGACGCTATATACTATATGCCAAAGATCGCCATCGGGTGTCAAAAATAGCAGAAATATCTGCTAACGTCAGCAGAAAGTGACCATTATAACTCGAACCCACCTTTTACCCCACCCAAGGGTAAAAGAGTGATCCTTGGGGCACTCTCCATAAAGTGCCATGCCTGCGCTTGCATAGAGCATGGCGGCAAGTCCTGCCGATCATACACAGTGTATTATCTAGGGTGAGCAATTGTTCAATACAGAGTAGCGGCGCTCCCTTTGTACCCTAGAGGATGGTATTGGGAGGAAGATATAATACTTATACCGACAATTGTTAGATTATGTAGAAAGTTTTCTAGCATCTAAAATACTAAGTGTCTGGGTTATACTAATAACTTTGATTTATAACATTAAATGAAATTGTTTTTCACAAATTAATCTTCACTGCTTAAATTTTTTTCGTAAATTCATAATTGCAAAATTAAGAAATCAAAAATCACAACAATGTACCTCTAAATGGCTTCAGAAGTAGTGTGATTTCTGATTTCAATTTAACCTATTTTAACATTTTATCTAAACAGGAGAAATTTTTACGGACTTAAGACAAATGTCTATAAATGGCAAGTGAGCGATCCAGTTAGCTGCTGATGTAAGCAAGTTCACATTGGTAGGGCTTCACCTCATATGTCCGGGGAAGATTAAAACAGATTACAATTAGCTCGGCATTCCCAGAACCTCATGAATGGTTTAACATACTTTGTATTGAGACAATTTCGTTTTATATAACACTAGCTGCGTGGGAATTTCAGGATGAAAAATTTGCCTTTTTACCACATTTGATTCTACTTGTGTAGCAAATTAAAACCCAAGTAGTACTTAGTTTTAGTTTTTGTATGGAAGCATACCTTAGTACTTACTGTCCTATTATTTTAACTTGCTGTTGTGTTACTCTGTGTACATAAACTGTTAAATGAATATCCAAACATCCATTCTCATGAACATTCATGTACTTACTTATAATATTAGTAGCGTTTGATCATAAGTTTGAATATATTATGTTAAAAACTCAGAATCTTACATTACATGATAAATTATGTTTTCAATATGAATAAATTGTATCTTTCTCTTTCTTTTTTTTGTTTCTTTATTGTATCTTTCCGTGGCCTAACGGTCATCACGCCGGACTGCCACACCGGAGGTTCTGGGTTCGATCCCTGGACGGGTCAAGATGGAAAAATGATCTTTTTCAGATTGACCTGGGTCTTGGATGTTTATCTATATGCGTATATGTTATAAAATATGGTATCGTTAAGTTAGTATCCCATAATACAAGTCTTGAACTTACTTTGGGGCTAGCTTAATCTGTGTGATTTGTCTGTATATATTTATTTATTTATTTACTTATTTTTGAACTTATTACTTGCTATTAAAACCTTGTTTGTCAAATATATGTACAACAACCTTCTCAAGTATTAAGCAGAAACAAATTTAGTTATTTACTGGTTTTAACTATGATACAACAAGGTAGCCTATAGTTGCCGTCACGTAAAAAGGCCGATGGGGGTTACGCTGCGCAGTAGGCGATATATCGGTCTATGCAGTGAGCGGGACTCGGGCGGGTCTCATCCGGCGCGCGCGATTGGTTCGTCAGTCGTACCCATGCGCAAGTTTCACCCCCTCCTCTCCCTACCAGCGGCCTTTTTACGTGATGGGAAGTATACCTGTCTAATTCTCTTAAATAATATTTGATTTTTATATATATTAGGGTTGCTGGTGTCTATGAACTGCGCTGATTGCTTCTTCTTCTTCGTCCACCCCTTCTGCCATTTTATTTGAGGTCAGACCTCCTCATACATTTGCGCCAGAGGTGTTTGGGAGTCAAGCTTTGCGTTTTGGATCTCCTACTCCATGTTATTTAACCATGTGGCTGGTTATCTGCCTAAACCCTTAGGTTTTTCAGGGAAATTGAGGACCTGCTTTATGGGGTTATTTTCATTGTGCCTTATAACATGCCTATACCAGAGCAAACGGCCTTCTTTAAGTTTTGTTCTATTGGAGCAACTTTGCGGTGTTTGCTTACTATTCTATAAAAAAATCTTGAAATGCGATGACAAAAAAAGAAACTTACAATATCAAAAAGCCCATCAGTCCACTCCAACTTCTGCACTTCCAATATTGTGCTTCCATCTGGAGCCAGTTCTAAGAAAAACAGGGTCCCTCCTCCAGCTAGGCCATAGTACTGACTGGTGGCGACTGCTAGAGCATCGGGCCTGGTCCGTGAGAACCTCACACTATAGCCGTGCCGACCTGGTGTCAGGAATGTTGGCATACTGATGGTGTAACTGAAAGAATATGTTTGACAATTAATTAATAAAGTAACAGTTGCATTCCTTTTAAGATGCACCAAATAAATTCTTATTAGAAAGTAGGTTATTGAATAAATGAATGAAGAAATTTTAACATTTTTATCTAATCATTTTGATATAAAAATTAACTTAGATACCTATTTATATGAATTCACAGATGTTAATACTATCTTTCAATGTTTAGATTCCAATAAGTTTGTAATTTAGTTTGTAACCAGTAATTGTTTTACAGGGTTAGCAATTATTTGTAACAATTATTTAGAAAAACTGGTGACCTAATAAGTTTCTACTGCTTGTAACCTGTACAGAAGCTGCTTGTCTCATACATTATTGTGCACAATAGACGCCTAATAAGAAATTAAATAGAAAACAGAAACTTACTTCGGTATTTATTACATTACATTTCCAGTAGGTATATTTTTCAGTTCTAATACTTGTAAATGGAATTTTGATAATTATTTCTTAAGAGTATTACTTTCATAACAGTCAAAAATATTACATTTCTCATTTATCAGACTTTATTTTAGGCAAATAATAAATCTAACCTAATATGTATTCGGAAAAACATCAAAACAAACGTCAAATTAAGACTTTAGTGTTGGGACATGAAATCGATTCAAACGTAACCCGACGATGCGTCATGCCGTCATACGATTGAAATCCTATTATCCCGCCTACAGTTTAATCTTATTAGATTGTTATTCTATTTTGTCAGAAACCTCACATGTTTCCTACTTATATAAGGGAGTTTTCCCAGAGCAATTCATTTCTGGTGACCGCTTCAACGAAACAAAACATTACCACTTTAAGCCTTCAGTACCAAAAAAAAATCCTATTGCATCCCTGTGTTTTTCAAATTATTTATTTTGTTCGCGAGTATTTACAATAAATCAAAATGGTAGTTGCTGTTAAAGTTTTCAAAAAGACTACCCCTAACGGGAAAGTCACCGTTTACCTTGGCAAGCGCGACTTCATTGATCATATAGATTACTGTGACCCGGTTGATGGAGTGGTGGTGGTTGACACCGAATACCTGAAAGGAAGAAAAGTTTATAGTCAGGTACCTTTAAGTCTCGTATAAAGTGAAAAAGTGCCAACATGGAATGCAGTGTGTGATAGTGGATTTATCGTTTTTTTCTTTTGTCCAGCTCGTAACTACATACCGCTATGGTAGGGAGGAAGATGAAGTGATGGGAGTGAAATTTTCTAAGGAAATGGTCATTGGTCAAGAACAGGTTGTGCCCATGATCAACTCCAAAATGGAGTTGACCCCAGTGCAGGAAAAGTTACTGAAGAAACTTGGACCGAATGCTTTTCCGTTCACGTTCAACTTCCCGGAGATGGCGCCAAGCTCGGTTATTTTTTTTTTTCAGTTTAATAAACCTTTTGGTAAATGTTATACCTACATAGGAACACGTATAGTATCTATCTAATACCAATTCTATAATCATTAGGTAACTCTGCAACCATCTGAAGAAGATCAAGGAAAGCCTATGGGCGTTGATTACTGCGTACGTACGTATGTGGCTGAGAATGAAGATCAAAAGAGCCACAAGCGTAGCTCTGTTACACTTGCAATCAAGAAGGTACTTATCCAAATTATAGTACATTTGAACATTATTTTATACTATACGGATGATATCTTATTTACAATTATTTTAGCTACAACATGCTCCAGCTACACGTGGCCGCCGTCTTCCAAGCTCTCTTGTGAGCAAAGGATTTACATTCAGTAATGGCAAAATCAACCTTGAAGTTACCCTTGATAGGGAAATTTACTACCATGGCGAGAAACTTGCGGCCAATGTCATTGTTTCAAATAATTCGCGTAAATCTGTGCGCAACATTCGCTGCATGGTTGTACAACATGTGGAAATTACTATGATCAACTCGCAGTTCAGTCGTCATGTTGCTTCTTTGGAAAGTCGTGAAGGCTGCCCTATTACCCCTGGAGCTAGCTTATCCAAGACCTTCTATTTGGTACCACTGGCTCGTAGCAACAAGGACATCCGTGGTATGTATAAAAAATCAGCTGAGTACGTTGATTGCTGTTCAGAGTTTGTTTATAGATTTGTTGAGTTGAAAACTAGCTACGTCTCTTGACTCAAAAGAAAATATAGATAAATCCATAATTATAATGAATCTTTGGGCATTTCAAATTCAAAGAAGTAGGTACTGTTAAAAAATTGTGTTAAAAATCTCAAAAAGGTATCGAAGAATTTGTGGGCAAACAAGCAAACGGGTCTCTAACAAGTTAATCTTGTCCAAAACAGGTGTTGCCTTGGATGGACATCTCAAGGAAGATGACGTGAACTTGGCCAGCTCGACCCTTGTGTCTGAGGGCAAATGCCCAGCTGATGCTATTGGTATCGTCGTGTCTTACTCTGTGCGCGTGAAGCTGAACTGTGGTACTCTTGGTGGAGAGCTGGTTACTGATGTACCCTTCAAACTACTTCACCCAGCTGAAGGTATGAATTTATTGCTACAGATTATGACAGCTTTCCTATTTTCTTCGAGTTCATGTCTCTAATGTTGCAATAAAAATGCCAACTGATTTCATGGCTCCCTTAAAAAGAAAGAGAAATTGACTTATCATGTGTTTGTTATTAATTTTTCTATTTATTTTCCATTAGGGACTGTTGAGCGCCAACGTTTCAATGCAATGAAGAAAATGCAGTCCATCGAGAGACACCGTTATGAAAATTCGCTGTATGCGAATGAGGAAGAGGACAACATTGTGTTTGAAGACTTTGCTCGTCTGAGGATGAACGAGCCTGAGTGAATATTCAGAGCGATGGAGAACAAAAAAAAATAAAGAAAAACTTTAAAAAAGACAAAAAAAGGAAAAATGTATTCAAAACAAATACTAAATGGAATGTATTCAAAACAAATAAAAAAAGGAAAAATGTATTAAAAAAAATAACTTAAAGGAATTCAAGTAATGTGTGTTAAAGTAACTTTGTTATTGATTTATTGTGCTTACTCATTATACAATTTTATTGATACTGGCCGTTATGGCATACCTATTTACCTATATTGCCTATATTCAATTTTTGAGCTATGCTAGTTTAAAAATAATATATTTTTGATGCAAATTATGTTTATCACTGCTTTATAATAATGTTAAATATGATATTTGTTTGTAGATAATATGCTTGATTTGTATCTTCTTACCTTAATTCTATGTATTCCCAAATAACTTCAAATAAAATTAACTTCACCGGACCGAATGTTTCACTGTCATATGCAAATTTTGACCTTACCACTAGAACGACCTGTGTACCACTGACAATTCTTATTTGGAAGTCACGGACTTCACAAGCTATTTTGCATACGTTATTGTCCTGAAGAAAAAGGGTTGAAGGGCTGTCCACGCCCAATTCTATTGCACCCTACTTGCAGAATAGATAGAGCGTTGCAAGTTTAATTGTGATGTGATTTGAAAAAAAAAACTATATTTGCATTAAGTCATTGAATATATTTTATTAAATTATGTAGGTATCTTAACTTAACGTATGTAATATATCTATAGAAGTGAAGAAACTATTCAAAACGCAAGGTCCGGTACTTTCTACCTTTCCCACGCAAATTATAAAAAGAAAACATGAGATTGACTGAAATTCTGCTAAACCTGAAATTATGATCATTTTTGACTAGATTTGTATACATAATGGGTGGTCTTTTAATTAAAAAAAATAAATTTTATTCAATATTCGACGCTCTCAGAAACGTAGGTATACCTACCTTCTAAAGCTTTGATATGAGCTGCCTTCGGCTCGAGATAGGAAGAAAATAACTAAAAAAAATGTCCTACACGTGACTCCATTTGCTGTCACGGCATTCGAGTCAATAAGTAATTACATCAAAAGCTGCAGTTATAATGAGTCTCATCAAGTACTTAACAAAACAGACATATGATATTGTACAAATACGAATTCATTACATATCATATGTATTTTTTACATACATGAAGTATCGGGGTCTCTGTTGTTTCCCCTAATTTTTTGTACTCCTAATGTAGTTTGGTGCACAAACTTTTAGTACAACATTCAGTCGTACATTTTTATGAATTCTAATTTAGTTTAGCCTATTTTTTGATTCGCCTAAGTTTTTATCGCCGTATATTTACTTTCCAAATAAGTCATTAGGCCTAATAATTGATTATTTCTAATATTCACAAATACTAATTAATATTTCGTACAAAGCAATTAAGCACAAAATTGTAACACCTAATTATTTCTGTTATAATAATTTCTGATAATTATTACAAAGTATTTAAATCTAATAGGGGGGACAAAAATTAAACATTGATGGATTTGTGTTTGATAAATGTCGAGAAGTAAAAGAAAGTTATATTAGGCATGTGAACTAAAGCGTGCAGCATGCAAGCAAGCGCGTGCAGCATGCATACAGCATGCAAGAAAGCCTGCAGCATGCAAGCAAGCATGCCACATGCAAGCAAGCATGCAGTTGCATGCGGCATTCAAGCAAGCATGCAGCATGCAAGCAAGCATGCAGCATGCAAGCAAGCATGCAGCATGCAAGCAAGCATGCAGCATGCAAGCAAGCATGCAGCATGCAAGCAAGCATGCAGCATGCAAGCAAGCATGCAGCATGCAAGCAAGCATGCAGCATGCAAGCATGCAGCATGCAGCATGCAGCATGCAAGCATGCAGCATGCAAGCAGGCATGCAGCAAGCAAGCATGCAGCATGCAAGTATTTCTGGGTGGCTCCACCAGAAGACTCGCTCCGACGGCCCTTCGATTCATTCGTGCACTCGACCTCGCTACGCTCGAGAGGTCGCCGGCTCGCTTCGCTCGCCACCTCCCCCCCTCGCTGCGGTTCGGCCTCGTGCCCTCATTTCTCTCAGGACCTCCTTCGCGAGCTTCTGGTTCCGCGCGAAGGAATAACACTCTAGTATAGGGCAAACTTGAGCCACGTGAAGTCGGGGTGCTCTAAGTCGGATCTGTGACTTATGAAGATTTTTAGGAATTATTATTAGTAGTGCATTACATCATTCACATCATTCTGAAAATGATTGACGACAGACTGGCCTGTCCTTATCTCCGGCACTGCTGTGATAGACATGTCACAGTACCCATGCCGGTAAGAAAGTACTAATAGTAATAATTAAATTTACTAATATTCAATTAGTTATAATTATAAGAAGTGATTATTATAGTAAGTAATAATTGTCTCAAACAAATTTATACGAGGATATCGTTAGGTGTAAAAAATTAAAAGCCAAACGATTTTAGAACATCTAATAATTATTATTGTGCAAAAACATCAATTAGGCGAGACAATAATTGTGCATAACATGTTTAGGCCAATAAGGTTCGGCGAAGTGAAATTAGAGACAAAAATTTTAAGCGAAACAAAGGGCACCCGAAGTATCGATTTATGTTTTAACTTTTATAATCGATAAAAACTAATAAAATAATTATTGTCTGTCACTAGCGAAAATAGATTTTTTAAAAATAGAAACAAACGACCACATAATTATGTACAGTACACATACGTACCTACGTACCTACGTGATCAAGATTCCGGAAGTACTAAGTTTTTCCTACAAGCATCCTACAAGTATAAAAAGTTACTCAACTACGAAAATAGGTAGTACCTAACTGTAAATAACTAACCTATATATACAAGGTATTCAGAAAATTAGTGTCTCTTTAATTCAAATCAAGCTACTACCTAAATGAATCCATAATTAATCTATATAGATAAATCTGAAACGAAAAACTAACTCCAAATATTTTCTCATCATTTCAAAACCTGTCCAGCGAGTTTTGGACAATGGGCTAGAAGACGCCAGTGTCCTTCTAGCTAGGATAGGGTGTTGTCTATGATAGGGCAGGAACCAGTCTGACCACTTCCTTGTGTGAGAAAGGGCAGTGGATGAATGACCCTTTATTTGCATGCGTTTTTTTGCAACTGCATGTTGTGATACACGGACGAGTAGGATGTGCAACATGTTTCTTTTTATAGAAACAATTTCCATGCTCTGATTATTTTTATTCGCATAGAAATTAAATGAAATATAAATGAAGACATAAAAATACCAATAAAAGTAGAACACAATATATTTTAGCCGTTGCTTTGTACCTATTTATTTTTCCTTTTTGTTCTTATCATCTATAAGATTTTTTTGTCATATCCTCCTGGAAATATTCCCTTAGGACTGTAGTGTAGGTTCCACTACATGGTTCCCCCATAGGGTCTAATGTCTAATACACAGAAATAAATCAAGATCTTGATTTATTTCTGCGGTCTAATAGATTAATTAATTACCCTCAGGGGCCAGGCCACAGAATGTAGGTATGGTGTACATACATGTATTCTGCTGAATAGTAGGTACTTGGATACATACCAAAAACAAATCTAAGAATTAATAAAAATCCTTCACGCCCGTACATCACAGTCCTAAAGACAATCTCATCACTACTCCATTGTCGCGCACCCCTTTTTAACAAGTGTACCATTGACTAGCCATCATTGTCTATGTCTAAGCAAAGGTGACTTGCAAAGGACACTGGGCGAATCCTGGCGAATTCCCATAGTGGTAACTGGTCAAACTGGTTTATGCAAAAGGGTGGACACCCTTTGACCGTCTCGCAATGCTAAGGTACGTGACGTCAGTTATTTGGCAAGGATTTTGTCTTGCGTGGGAATATAGTTTAGGATTGGACTTCCGTTTTCGATTCTTTTGTGTTGTGTTTAACGGTTTCGCATGTTTTGACTGTTTTATTTTTTATTTTTTTCGCTTTGTTGAGTGCTGTGTGCTGTTATTAACTGCAGAGGCAACTTTTCGCATGAACTATATATCTTTCATCTGAGCGTTTTCCCGGTTACATCTTCGACATGCGTTGAAGATGCAACCGGGAAAAAGTACTAAGGCCCAGGGCCCGCTTTACTAATTTTTCTTCTCCACAAATTCTCGCATTAACTATACATAAAATAGAGAGCCAAGATGAAACTAAATGAATCCTTAATGGTTTGCTTAACCATCCTAGGTTTCGAGTAACTTATTCTATGTATTATGTACTGTACCTGTTTCAGAATATAGCAGTCATATCATCATGAAAATTAAATACCAACTTAGTCTGATAAAAGGGCAACATTTGTACTTATAGTCGATTCTAACCGTAAACAATTTTTTTACACTTACACTTTTAATTTTTGTAAACTTTTAAGTACCTATAAAACTAGATGCTGTTTCTATGTCTGTTTATCTGTGGTTTAAACTTACCTGATTAGTTTATTGAGAAGCAACAAATTTCCTTTTCTTTTTTATTCTTATTCACTAAAGGTGATGAATTGTAACGTAAACATTCCAACTCGCCAACCCTTTGCAGCAGCCCTTAGGTATCTGCTTTTTTTTCTTTTTTTTGATCTCAGGCGCGTGCTTCTATGAATGGGATGAGGGTAGACCCCTAAGGTCCATGGGTGAATTATGCTAAATAAATGTCAAATAATAGCGTTTAAGCGTTATGCAAAATTGTGTTATTGGATAGTAGAATTTTAATTGAAAAATTGGTTAAGACTTTTTTGTATTTATGGTGTACAAAGTATACTAATACTTTGTGTGTATGTAACTAATTTGACCGATTTCACACACACATCCAAACGACAGGCACCGTAATTAATGTGATTTACCTACTTACTATTTAGGGTTTTATGACATCAATAGCTTTTGCCCGCGGCTTCACCCGCGTAAGAACACGATAATATACCTACATAAAAGCCTTAACCATTAGGTACCCACCACGACCATTGGTAAAAACCGCAAATCCGTTCAATTTTCGATTTTATCGCGAACAGACAAATAGACAAGACGCTGGGGTTTTTATTTTAAATAGGTATGTAGGTACTTAACTGTATATGGAAACATAGATACCTAAATCTAAAAGAAAAAAAACAATTTTTTTCAATGTCTAAGTTATGTATCTACTTGCCTAGACCAAAGAAAAAATACATGCGCATGCGCCTAGTCACTGTCACTATAAGTTTACAATACTTTCATTACGCATCTAAAGATGCCAAAGTCCCCGCTGCACGGCATATGTACTCGTTGCATTGAACTAACGTAATGCAAATCAAGGGTCAGCCGCCTGCCCTTTCCCACGTTTTCAATGCCCAAACAGGTTCTAAGGATAAAGGTGGTCGCCACAGAATTACGAATACACACATAGAAGTGTCATTGATGCGTCATTTTGTCGTCGCACTCGCACACGTTCAAAATATTCGAATTTCCTTTCGAATTTAAATGTTTAATTAGAACGTAGGTATTCCACGCATCAAACTCTAAAGTTAAAAAATTAAACGTTATAATGGTTTTTAGTACTTTTTAGTAGTACCGGCTCATTCTCCTCACGCAAAACGGGTCCAAACTCGAGGCCTAATTGCGGAAAACTGTCTTCGAGGAAAGTAAGAAATAAGTATCTAACGGTTTTTAGTGAGCATGCTAGTCTGAGTCAATGCAATAGATACTTATTCCTTTTTATTAAAAAAACTTGAGTGCGTTTGACCTCTATCTTGCTGATGGGAAGTAAATATGAGATCTACTGCACGCAAACTCAACATATGCCTATTCCTTGCCTGCTGTATAAAAGACAGTTGATGGCGTTTCTAGTTTTCTTTTTATTCCGATTTCAGTGATGGTGTCCCTTCGTACCTCACTTTGTTAGACGGTACGGGCTCTATCTTATCAGATAGCTCCCCTATAGAAACAATAACTTATCGTTTGCTATAGTCAAAAATGCTGATAACATTTAGTATGGAAAGAGGTACCTATTATATTTTTAGGCGCTCAGTGATCTATGGGGGAACAACGTTCAGTTTTTTTATTAAAAAAAATACTATCAGCTCTGAAGAAGTTGATTGTTCCCTAAAGCCAGGATATTATATAAGTGATTTTTTTATCTATGACCTCCAGTGGCCTTGGCCTTTTTTAGACCTCTAGTAATTAGCGGATTCAAACAAAATATCCTTCAGATATTACGTCAGCACTAGTGAGAACAGATTTGCACTAAATCGTAAATAGTCGAAGTTAAATAACAACAATTACAATATCAAACGTACAGTCTAACATGTAAATTACTTGTTTTGTATAGGTTCTGCTTGCAAGAGAAATCTATGCGGGTAACGAACTTACCAAGTGCATTGCCACCGACCCTTCCAAACTAAAACCATGCTATTTGCCACATCCTTCATTTCTAAAACAATATGCATGTAAATACGTAGTTTTGTAAGTTTATACTTTTGTCATTTGCTTTGCCAAAAATTTGCTTCTATGTATTTTTTATCTATACCTACTACTAGGATAGTATTATATAATACTAGCATTTGCCCGCGGCTTCACCAGCGTGAATTTCCCTCAGGAACAGTGTTTTTTCCCGGGATGAAAGGTACCATATGTCCTTCTCACTACTTCCAACTATATGTGTATGCGAAATTTCAGGATGATTGTCTCAGTAGATAGAGCGTGAAAAGGTAACAAATAAAAAAACTCACTTTAGCATTTATAATATTAGTTAGGATGTACAACATAGACATATTAAAAGAGACGCTGACTGACTATAAACCTGTAGCGTAAGTGAGCACTAAGAAAGTAATTTTGAAAATTCCATCCCTAAGATGGAAAGAAGTGAATGAATGAAAAAATATGAAAATGTAACACTTAAATGCGCCTGAATCCGAATGCAATCGCTAGTATTTAGAATAAACCAACAGTGTAATCTAAATGACCGGGCTTCGAACCCAAAGCCCTTCTAATAACCACTCTCGCTTCCTCGGTAAACGCTTCGATTAACTTTCTTTTCGCATTTTTTGTTGTGTGCACGTGACTGAAGATTTTCGATAGAAATGTTCTGCAAAGAAACCATTACTATCGGAATTTGCATGCTTTATAAGTTTCACTTATTTAGATAACTATGGTATTTTGGAATAAAAAGTACGAACTATTTCAATGTATTTCTACTCGTGTAACAAATTTCATCAAAATTCGTCCAGAAGATTTTGCAAGGAGACTTAGGTATATAATTTCCTGTTAATTACTATCAGTGATACCTTTCCCTAGCACGGTTCTTTACAATGACATTCTAGGTGATCTAGTTTTTTTTTGTAAATTGAAATAGACATCCTGTTAATTACTATCAGTGATACCTTTCCCTAGCACGGTTCTTTACAATGACATTCTAGGTGATCTGGTTTTTTTTTTGTAAATTGAAATAGACATTGTTTTACAAGACTAATTTATGTCAAACTCTTCCACACAGTTATAGATAAGCAGACAGGCATTTTTAAAAATAAAACTCTGCAGTATACGTATAATAATAACAGTCCTTTAATTAAAATAAATAACAACTAACTACGCTAACTTAATAGTTTAGGATTGGCTGTAAGATGTACGCTTGCCCCGTCGACCTATCCACCACACGTCCTGTTGCATGTTCCAAGAATAACCTTGGAGCTGATGCACTGGCTTCAGGCTGTTGATGCTGTCTCACTCCCGCACCACTCTCATAATTCACGTAATGATTTACCTCAGGTTGTGGACTCTCTGTATATTGCTTTGGTTCCGACGCATCATCCTTCTCTTTCACTACTAATACTACTTGATTTTTATCCTCTTTTGGCTGATATTCCTCTTTGTTTCTATATTGCTGACGTTTCTTTGGAACCTTCTTGTAAATTTCTGGTTCCTCTTCTTCATCTGAATAATCTTCAACTTTGTGCGACGGGGCTACTTCTAACTGCTCAGCTTTCTTCCCTTTTTGCTTTCTTAATGTATGTCTTTGGTCTGAATCTTCTTCGTTGTATTCTTTCTGAGATTTTCTCTCAAGTCTTGCTCGTGGGTGAGCACGTTTAGCTCGTCCATTTTCTTCGAAACTAGATTGTTCCGGATCGTAATCGTCGTTGCTATATGAAGTGTGATCACTAGGTCCATCATCATAGTGATTGTTAGGGCTTTCTTTGACATGATACGAGCCATCATCGGAATCGCCATTGTAACCATCATCACCATGGTTTCCAGAGTTACCAGCGTGATTTAAGTCCCAGTAATGTTCACCGTAACCTCCTTTTTTATCTCCCCACCGTACCTGTATTACATTGAAATGATTAAACAGGTTCTTGATGTGTTATTTATGACGAGAGTAATGTTAAAAATAGTTAAGAAACCATTAGTACATAAAGTAGAAAAGTTAGAAGATGTAAGTATTTTAAATTATTAGCAAAAGCTAAGAATAACGTTAGAAAAGGTTAAACATAGAATTTCAGAAAAAATATAAGTTAATCAGGTTTTTTGACCCAAGTAAATAGATCTGTATTATGAAGAATGAAATGAAACATTTGAATGAATGAACACAAGATTAAGAAAACAATTAACAGATAAATAAATTAGAATAATATATAGTTGAAAATATATAAATATTTTGGGATCATGTTTTTTAATCAATATTCAACAAGGAAAGAATTAGAGGACGAGAAATAGTACCTTCTTTGAAAGCGAAGTTTCAATAAAGAAATTTTGATTTTAAGGATCCAACCTCCATAAATTCCTTAAGGAAAATTATACGAGTTTTTTTTTCTAGAAACACAATCCCAAAGACATGAAAGCACAAGAAGCATACTTTAGCAGAGAAGAGTCCAGCAGAAGGTCGGGACCTCTCATGCCTCTCAGTGAAGTGACGATCGCTCCCCAACCGATGACCCTGGTCGAAGTCCTCCGATGTAGGCAAATGCCTATACCTTCAGCCCAAGCGAAGCGGAACAGAGAAAGAAACAGATTGTTAGAGAACTGAGCGAGATAACAATAGCTTTGTGGATTTACTTTTCCCATATCCCTGTGGTTCTTAAAGTCTTTCTTCTCATACCGCTGCTCCCAATTATGCGGGTCCTCGCACACGTGACCGAATTCTATGTTGTACGGACTCAACTGTACTGAGAAAAAATCCCTATAAAGCAAATTTCACCTAGTAACTTAATAGTCTGTTGTAACTTATGTTGTGATTATGAAACATGGGTTGACAATGCAGATAATTTGTTAAAAGGTTAACATTTCAATCAAAGTGTAACAATGGATAGATGTAATGGTATAGTTGCTGCAATATTTGTAGAGATATAAACAAATAATGACTTCATCTTAGTTGAATTGAACTTTTTTACAATGGACAAGAATTTAATTTGGCATGGCGATATTTAAGTTAACTCACTGGAAGAATTTGGCTTGTGCTTGGACTGTGGATGGGTTGCTGGATGGGTTTTTGACTGTGATGCTCCTAACTGGGTTCCAAAATGGGCCGGCAGATAATGCTATGATGTAACAGAGCCATTTCTGTGAATCAAACATATAATTTATACAAACTATTGGGTTTTTCTTTCCTCGTGTCTGTATGCTATAATATAAAATCGTATAAGTTCAACATTCAAAACCCTTTTTCTGATTGAGCTGTAATTTTGCATGCAATAAATAAACCTAGGTGACAATACATACTATTCATCTATAAAATCTTGGTCTAGCCTTTAATTAAACTCTTACTGAAGGACGTGGTCTTTGATTATGACTAATTTTTTAAAATAAAATTTGTAATTTGTGTAAAAAACTGACCATTACTTAATATGTATAGGTATATGCTTTTGGATTCTATTACGTTAGTAAATTCTTTGAAACATTCCTTTTGCAGAATTATGATATCCTTCCAATTACATTTATTAATACATTAGGATGCTATTGCTCATTCTTGCTATAATTGCATCCTACATAAACAATAATGATGTCTAGTTTAATAGTTTTATCATCTCCGATATATTTTATTACTACTTACAAAAAGTAGTTATAAAAAAAACTACTGGAAGTAAAATTATTTCCTGCTTTTAGTAGAGTACCTATTTCAGTTTTCTTTAAGCTTTTTCAACCGTTCACTTTAGCACACAAGTTAATTAGGTATTCACTTTAATTTAATTGTATAACCAATTAAACTTGGCAGTTTGAATCAAAATTCATACATAAAACAGCTCAAAAATAATAACTTGTTGTTAATATAATAAGGAAGTCCTCATCAACATTTTGATCGTCAAAATATCATAGATATACTACTAACTAAAATATTTGGCATGTCATCAAAAAGAACAAATAATTCTACGCAATCATAAATTTAGTAATCTAATAAATCTAATCTATCTAATCTTAATTAGGTTCTGAAATTTTATCTTACTCATCAAATCTGAGATTTTGTTCAATGATATATAAAAAATACACTGTCATCGCAACTGAATGAATAAGTCAAATTTCAGCTCGGTGGGACAAAATAAATTTAAGAAATGATCAGAACACGGTAACAAACATTGTAGTTTCAATTAAAGTATCTACTGTATTATCTACAGCTGCTTCATTCTTATCTAAAACATCACAGAAAACTGTTAATCTCACAAAATCACTCCACAACACTTCAGCCACTAAAAGAATAAAGTTTGGATAGATACCGTTGCACCAAGTTGTGACATCTCGCTTGATTGATTGTAGTGTGCGGCGTCGGTAGCCGACAGGTCATTTATAGTTGTTACTGTTACTATTTACTTCGGGCATTGGTCGTCAACATTTTGGAATATTTTACCTTCTTAATACGGAGCCGCGCTCTTGTCGGTGGACTATACGCCACACTTCTCTGTTCTCGGCTTTAAGTTTAAGGTCTTGATACGACACGACGCCTGCCTTCTCTTTAAGTTGGCTTACATAACTCTTTCTCGGTCTCCCTGGACCTCTTCTTCCATTCACCTTTCCTTCAATTATATTTTTAAATAGGTCATCGTGTAATATCAAGTGGCCAATCAGGTTCCCATTTTGAAGAAAATCAGCGGGTAATCTACGCAGGTACTTCAAAGTTTTTGTTTTTTTCAAAGCGTTGCTTTAGAAGCGACACTCATCAACATAATTTTATTGATTTATTTGTTTTTCTTATGTTAAAATTAACAATACAGTTAAAATTAAAAGTAAATAAGTGATCTATCATAGCAGAGCCAGTAGTAGAGTAGTCTGCTTTCAGATCTTTTTTTATTATTCGAAATCATTTAAAGAAAGATAATTCGATTATTTTTATGATAAAAATTTAATTAGCTGTCATCCGCGGCTATGCCTGCGGCAAAAAGTACTGTCTCTGAGTCAAATAGTCAATCTCCAGCCCTCTAACTATCTCCACACACAAAAAAACACATCAATGCACTGCTCCGTTTTGACGTGAAAAATAAACCAAACAAACACACGTTCAGTAATTAATACTTAGTTAGTACTTTTAGTTATTAGAGTAGGAGTCTGTCATAAAATTGGATAAATGTTGTATGTAAGTCTATGCCGTTGTAGGGTGTATATAGTTAAAGGGAAAGTAGAAAGCTCTGTCAGGTCATTGATTCAGTATGGTGGTCGATTGTTATTATAAATCCTCGCAGCTAGTGTAGATACAAATAAAATTTTAATTAGGTACTAACTACTTTACTACCAGTTGTTACATGCGGCTCCGCCCGCAGGAAATGTAACTTATGTTACTCTTTAGAAAAAAGGACACAAAAACTAACGAACACACTTTTCACTTCAAAAGATATATATTACTACTTGTTAATATTTTGTCGATGATATTACTATTATGAGTTTCTAGAGTAGTATAGATAACTTAAAAAAAAACAGTATTATATAAGTATTATTTATGTAAAGTAACAACTTTAATATAAGTATACCGAATACTAAGTTTAGTCAGTAACTTATTCTTATTTTATGCTAATTTTTAAATTAAATTATTGTGAAGTATCCAATTGTTGACAAAGTCTTTTGATGACACTTTTTTTTCAATGGAACTTTAACGAAAATGCAAATAATTTTAAAAAAATATTTACTTAAGTGAAAATTACATACCTTTCGTTAGGCTTGAATTAAATTAGGTATTAACATAAGTCATTCATTTTTATTTAGATTTAAGAAGTATTTTGATTTAATTTCGTTAAGGTATTTTTTAGATTAGATCTTATTTAATTGTTAATAATAATGATCTTCCACCGAGTGGGAGAACCGAGTGGGTTTTTGGTGAAGGTCGCGGGATGCGCATGGATGCGGGCAGCGCAGGACCGGTCGTTATGGAAATCCTTGGGGGAGGCCTTTGTCCAGCAGTGGACGTCTTTCGGCTGAGAGAGAGAGAGAGAGAGAGAATAATGATCTTATTATTTGAATCCCACCAATTCTTATCAAATATACTATAATACTCAGATCACATCAATGTGATCTGAGCTATAAAAGTTAATCTGTTCTTAAGTAAGGTCAGTAAAATAAAGTCACGAATTTTTTTTTTTTTTTTTAATAATAATATAATTTATTTCAGAAAATTCACAATAAAGAGTTTCTTTTGGCATTTGTTCGCCGCGAAGTCTTACTAATATTAATTCTGAGGCAAAGTGTCTATAATTCGTAAGTTACATATCCATTCGTACCTATCTGTTATTTGATAAAAAAGTGTTTGGAAATTACAATTTACTTTTTGATTATATTTAGAATCACCTGCAGGCATTTCTTTAAAACAATATTACTTTTAGCGCAATTTCCGATAAGTAGAGCGACACGCATAAATTAACAGTCATTCCAATAGGGCTGGCAAATTATATTTGAAAATGTAATAAACTTAAACATCTAATGATAGAAAATATTTAAATAATGGTAGTAAATATGTAATTAATAGTTTTCGTATAGGTGGCAATCTTTATAAGTGAAAAAAAATCATTAGTATTTATTTACAGCATTTTACATATAACTACCTTGATAATTTTTTTTATATTGTTGCGGGATATACAACGAGACACAAATTGGTATTGGTAGATGTCTGACTTTATTTTACATTATTCTGTCTTATATACTATATTCTTATCTTTTACATTTATCTAGCACACTATCTACAATTAAACATTCGTGAGTTATCTTAACTACTAATCGCTCACGTTCTCGATATTGTGCGGAACTGTGGAGATGAGATACGGCACAGTACTCTCCCCTTAAAAAAAAAAAAAAAAATATCTAACTATTAAATCTAACCGTGCGTTTACTCAATCTACCAGGGGCCCTATTTTTGAAAGTGTGACTCACCAAAAAAGCGTGAGCCGAATGATTTTTCATTCGATATCCATTATTCCGTATTTTTGAATTGTCTATGTCGAATAATTCGCAACGAGTGGTCTAGACCACTCGTTTTCGTATGATTTGGTGGTCGAACGTTTTTTACGTCAAAATCATGAATGACATAGACAACCGGATACGGATATAGATGGAGTCTATTAGAATTTTCAATTTTGCGTTCCGTTTAACGCTTACGTTCTCTTTGATTGAAAATTTACGAACATGTTTTTTACGATTCGTTACCGATTCGGTTTTCGTTGCGTAGAATGGAGCAAAAATTATTTCTCGCATTATTTTCATATCACTGGCAACATTGCTAGACGAGTGATTTCAAAAATACGGCTTTTATGTTTTTAGTGACATAGTAGGACGAGTGCGACATAATAGTCTATTCGTTTTCAGCGGTATGTCATACTTTCAAAAATAGGGCCCCAGATCTAGTGACGTACGTGTCTTTGATGATATCCGCATTCTCGCTAGGCAAGAATGCAGGTTTGAGCCTATCTATTGATACTATAATTTCTTTATCTAATTTCTTAATTTTAAATAGTTTGTTATTCCTGTCTAAAACTGGGAAAGGACCTTCATACGGTGGTACAAGACTTTTTCGTACGGCATCTGTTCTCAAAAATACATGACTACATTTATCCAGCTCTGGATGTACAAATGTCGTGGATTTTGAACTTTTTCGTTTCCCTTTTTCCGTAATACGATTGATATTTTCTCGTAGTTGACTGACAAAATCTTCACTTGCCGTATTCCTTGCTTCTTCAAAAAATTCCCCTGGCAGTTTCAAAGTAGTTCCATATACCATTTCTGCAGCACAATGTCCGGTGTCACTTCTAGGACAACACCTTAATCCTAACATAATGGATGGCAAAATACTAGTCCAATTTTTCTCATTTTGCTTTGCCATTATAGATGCCTTTAATGTTCTGTGAAACCTTTCAACCATTCCGTTAGCCTGTGGGTGGTATGCCGTCGTTCTTATTTTTTAATGCCTAGGTATTGAGATAAGGATTCGAACAACCTAGATTCGAACTGACGTCCTTGATCTGTTGTTATCCTCAATGGACATCCAAACCTCGTAATCCATTCATTATACACGGTTCTAGCCACCACATCTGCGGTTATATCTTCTACTGGAAAAGCTTCAGGCCAAGAAGTGCATCGGTCTATTATCGTAATCAAATACCGTTTACCTTGTGAGATAGGAAGTGGTCCAACTATATCGATATGAATATGTTCGAAACGCTGAGCTGCCTCAAATTTTCCTAGCGGTGCAATTGTATGCCGCTGCACTTTCGCTCGCTGACATGCAACGCATGACTCACACCATTCATTAATGTTTTTATTCATATCTCGCCATACATATTTTTGAGTAATCATTTTTCTTGAAGTCCGCTTGCCTGGATGACTCAAACCATGTAACCTTTCGAAAACCGTTTGACGGAAAGATTCAGGTAAATATGGTCGAGTTTTTCCTGTAGATACGTCACAATATATTGTTGTCTTTGAGTTTGGAATTTCAACTTCTTTGAATGATAATGATTTATTGTTACGTAATTGTAGTAACTCGGTATCTTGACGTTGCAATTTTGCAAGCTCTTCATAATCTATCACCGTAGGCAAATATATTTCCTCGACGGAACGTGATAATGCGTCTGCTACTATATTATCTTGTCCGCTTATGTGACGTATATCCGTGCTGTATTGTGATATGTGGTCCAGCTGACGAATTCTTCTTGGTGTATCGTTTAATGATGGTTTCTTCGTAAAAGCAAATGTAAGAGGTTTGTGATCGGTGTATATAGTAAACTGTCTTCCTTCGATTAATCGCTTAAAATGTTGTACTGCCATATACACTCCAAGTAGCTCCCTGTCAAAAGTTGAATATTTCTGTTGCGTCTCTGTTAATCCTTTGGAATAAAAACCGAGCGGTTGCCATTTTCCTCTGACCTTTTGTTGTAAAACGGCACCGACACAGTTTGAGCTCGCGTCAGTCATTAGAGCCAAAGGTGCGCACCGTACAGGATGAGCGCATATTGCTGCATTAGCGACATTCTTCTCACATTCTTCAAAAGCTTTTTCTGCTTGATGAGTCCATGCAATCGTAGAAGTGTCGTTCTTTTTAGTATTATGTAAATAGGCATTTAACGGGCGTTGTAACGCGGCTGAGCCTGGTAAATTATTGCGATAAAAATTAACGATCCCCAGGAATCTTCTTAAATCTTTGACAGTTTTTGGCTTCGGATAGTCTAGTACAGCTTGATATTTCTCTGCAGTAGGACTAACTCCCTGGCTCGTAATATGATAACCTAGGAAGTCTAGCTCTTCTTTCAGGAATTCACATTTACTCGTGTTGATCGTGATACCATTTTTATGCAGTCTCGATAATACGATGTCTAAGTGCTCTATTGCTTGCTCTCTGGATTCGGATGCAATCAAACAGTCATCTATGTATACAAATGCGAAATCCAAATCTCTAAATATTGAATCCATAAACCGTTGAAACGTCTGCGCAGCGTTTCGTAACCCGAATGGCATCCTGGGAAATTCAAAAAGGCCAAAAGGCGTTATGATAGCGGTTTTCTCTACCTCCGCAACAGTGGTGACCCCGCCTTGGAACATAGCAAGATGGCGACAACTAAATCTGGCGGATCAAGCACCAGTTTGGGCGAAGTGGCGGCAGCAACTTCAGTACTTTCAAGGATACCAGAATTCTGGAGGGACCAGCCACGCCTTTGGTTCACCTAATTCGAAGCTGTAATCGCGCCACAGAAGCAAGGTGATGAATACAAATACAACATGGTTGTGGCGAAATTATCCAAGGAAGAAGTCATTCAGGTCAGTGATATACTATCATCGCCACCGGAGACTGACAAGTATGTGGCTCTCAAGGAACGACTTATTCGGAGTTATGAAGAGTCAGAGCAGCAACAGTTCCAGAAATTATTGTCAGGCATGGAACTCGGTGACCAAAGGCCCTCTCAGTTATTACGCCGGATGCGTGAGTTGGCACGTCGGGGTCACCACTGTTGCGGGATATACAATGAGACACAAAGTTGGTAGATGTCTGACTTTATTTTACATTATTCTGTCTTATATACTATATTCTTATCTTTTACATTTATCTAGCACACTATCTACAATTAAACATTCGTGAGTTATCTTAACTACTAATCGCTCACGTTCTCGATATTGTGCGGAACTGT
Source organism: Ephestia elutella (assembly GCA_018467065.1). NCBI lineage: Eukaryota > Metazoa > Arthropoda > Insecta > Lepidoptera > Pyralidae > Ephestia > Ephestia elutella. Next base: position 17,681,401 of record CM031585.1, on the reverse strand, counting down.
GGAGATGAGATACGGCACAGTATCATACAGATAGCCAAAATTTATATCACATACCTAACCATTTATTTAATGCATCGTTTTAGGCTTTGCTATAGAAATAGAATAATTCAAGTTAGAATAAGGTTACTTGTAATTTTTACACGTATTCTGTGAAAAAGTACTCTTACACAGTTATTTTTGTTCATAAAGTCTTCTTTAAGGTTATTAAGTGCTTTATTAAAAAAATGTGTTTTCATTCATGTGCCAACCCTGGCAAGAGAAAACAAACCGGACTAATCAAGATCAGCGGCCGTGTAATGAGAGTTACGTAACTCTGCGTAATTATTGCAAGGCTCGGAATCGACGCAGGAGCATTCTGCGCAGTTCCAATAAAAATGCACTTTTTACTGTTATTCTGGTGCATTTCTCGGCAGTTTGGTTTCTATCGGCATATAAAAATTAACACCCAGAATTCCAAAAGTGTCCAGAAAAACCATAAACTGCCATCGGCTGTGGTTGTTGCCCAAGGTCCCCCAGCCCCCTATCGTCTATGGGTTCCCCGGGTCCCTATCGGTCTAGGTCTACTCCGAATTACACTTTCATGTCTTCCTGTAGGAATCTAATAGGAAAACCAAAGTGGTGGCTCAGTCCACTAGGCACACGACAAGCGTCCGGAAGGTGGATGACATGTACAGTCATAAGCATTGTAGTCCTTATCACATGGTCTTAAAAACCTATGTATGTGTTTACATATTAATGCTCGTGACTGTACTTTCTGAGTCTGAAAGAGATAATTCTATCTCATGATATGTACGGTTATTGTATGTATAATCAACCATATTTTCCTAAACTGCCTATACTCATTACGAATTTGTATCTGCAACATTACTAAGGAACATGTGAAAATATGTACCAGCAGAAAGAAATAAGAAAGTATTTTCTTACCATGCAATTTAAAAACAAATTTAGCGATCAATTTCAGCTGGATGTTACATGGACTATCAGAATTCTGCAAAAAAGATGGCGTAACTGTCGGCAGAAACAACAGTTTTTCTCTTCACAATTGCATAATTTCAGACAACATTTCCAGGTATTTTTAAATGATGTAATTACGAAGAAATGGGACTTCACGCTTGATAAAAGATTGGCCATCTTCTTATCGTCTTGTAATTTTTCTTGTAGTTTACATAATAACCTAATTTCTGTAACAAAAGGTGGTAGAGAAAGTCAAATAATACATAGATAATATTTGTAATTTTGTGCAATAACGTTTTAAATGAAATAACTAAATAAATAGGTATGGCTAAAGAAAAGCCACAACCTACTCGCCAAATCCGCTAAATACCAATGAGTTGCTTTTATCGTGACAAATTGGTGACTGTACTTATATACTTTGTAGGTACTTTAAAATCTAAGTAAAAAAACAAAAATTTAACATTAACTGCTTTGCCTCCTTCCAACTTTATATGTGGGGTCTTCACCTTCTGCACAGTATGTAAGTTCGACAACGTCTCGGTCAACGGTTCGACAACGTATCAGTGGTTGGTCAGCATCATGGCATAATCTATAATCATGGCGATTTTCATTTTGGAGGCCGAGATGGTACGAAACAGCGAGGTGGTACTGCGGCCGAACCAGTCGCGCATTAACCCTTACCGCGTGGAAAATGTACGTAGGTATAGATTTTAATCTTGATGGCTAATTTACTGTCAATGTATGGAGATTTCAAATTGATGGCAAATCTTCGCGATGGCAAACTTACAGTACTTTCTTCGTTTAATGGTATTAAGAAGCTCAGCTCATTGGTTTCATAATACTAAATTATTATTTAGTAAATTAATACCTACATAAAAGTAGCGTTTCGTCTCTCTCTGTTTCGCTCTATTGTTGTTGGTTAGAGCTTATAAAGTGTGGTTGGTAATAATATTCACAACTTACTTAAATGGTTTTTTCTCTTTAGTTTTTTATCTTGACAAACTGACCACTTGTTAGATCAAACGATATGTAACATTTTAACACACAAACGCAACAAGTTACTTGCATTTTGAAAGTAATACAAATTAGGCTACTTAACAATAGCTATTATGAAATGTAAGCTAATGAGAAAGTATGTCATTCGATCGGATACATGGCTATCACGATCGGATACACCGTGAGAGAAAATTGTTTTGTTTAAGTTGTTTTCAGATATCACGAACTTCTGTCACTTTTCTCCTATTGAATGAATGAAACTTTGCTTCGACTTATTTTCACTTAACTTACTTAGCCCAAATTCGAAACAGACAGACCAGAGAGATGACATGAGACAAACAAAGTAAAGGCCCATTTAGACGGTGCAAGTTTCTTGCCTGTTGCATACAATTAAATTGAAGCAATAATTTACTCGCATGGTCTAAACAACAGTTGCTTGCAATTATTGATAGTAAATTGTTGCACTGTAATTTTTGCATGCAATTATTGCTCTTGTAACTTGTAACAAGAAACTTGCCCCTTGGCCTTGGCAACAAATACACAAATGCCGAATAGCCATAGCCATGTGAATAGCCTCATATCTATACATATAATAAAACAGTAAAAATATTTTATCTGTACATTTAGTATTTTTGACTAAAATGGATAGAGGGACACTTAAAAAGAATAATAGAAAGCAAAATTTTTTTTTTAATTTCTTGTCTGTCTGTATATGTATGTACGCGTTTCACGCAAAAACTACTGGACGGATTTGAATGAAACTTTTATTGTTGTATAGCTATTAAGCCTGGGCAACATATAGGCTATAATTTATTTTGAAAACTGGAACACCTGAGAACCTTAACAGAACAGCTAAACTATAAGAAATATGGAAATGGTGCCTTAACTAAAGTCGTTCAACCTGATGAGCATTTTCTGATGACGTATAAAAATTGAAGATCTGGAACATCTGATGAAGAACTGCAAGATACCAGCTACACTATAACATATTATTAAAAGTCGTTCAACCTGATGAGCATTTTCTGCTGACGTATAAAAATTTAAGATCTGGAACATCTGATGAAAAGCTCCAAGAGAGATTTTTCATCTAAACGAAACTCACGCGGGCGAAGCCGCGGGCGACAGCTAGTATAAAATAGACCGAATAGATCATCAGACCAGCCTCCTGAGAGTATAATATTACACTGTCATTTGTTTCAAAGATATGTCAAATTTTGTAAATGAATGCATCTTTGAAATTAAAATCAGTTTTCAGAATGACATACGTAGTATTTGTATGTTTATTCGATATCAAATTTATCCTTGAATAATTTTATTTATTACCGATAAATTACAATCCATTGGGGTCAGTGTCTGATACGCACATTATTTTTTTAACTAACTTTTAATTATTTTTTTAACCTAATGACTTGTTTGTTTATTTAGCTTGCATGTTCTTTTACGATCTTAAAAGTTAATTCAATATACAGGGTTATTTGTAATAAACGAAAAACCTTCCTAGGAGTGAAAGTACTCATAAATATGTACATCTTTTTGTATGGGACAGACTCTGAAATCTCAAAAAAAAAATCAGCTGTTCCATACATTTTGCAATACCTACTTGCCCAAAATGTATGGAACAGCTGATTTTTTTTTGAGATTTAAGTCGGTCCCATACAAAAAGATTTCATATATATGAGTACTTTCACCCCTAGGAAGGTTTTTCGTTTATTACAAATAACCCTGAAAAATAGATGTTGGAGATGTTGGATGATGGAGAGCTAACAGCACGCCTGACCACGACTGCTCTGTCAAGAGCATACGAAGAAGAAGAAGAATAGATATTATCTTAAAAAAAACAATTCCTAAATAAAAAAATTCTTAATTTTGTTTAGATACTTACATCCAAGTTATCTCACCTGCATTTTCGAAATGAAATAAACCCTAAAATGCATTCATTGCTGAAATCTCATTTCCTATAGGAATATTTCCCAAGATCCAATATTTCTGGAGGATGCTGCATTCTTATATCAGACTTGAAATCCAACTAAAATATTCTAGCTGCGATTTTATCTATTATTGTATTTATTCAGACTTAGTTAAAAGTTAATTTATCAACCGACTTTAAAAACCAAAAAGAGGAGGTTCTCAAGTTGGCTGTATCTTTTTTATTTTTAAGAATTTCACTTGCAATTATTTTTTTTTAATAGGTATTGAATGCTTTTTTCTTCTTCTACACTTTTGGGCACTGAAGCACTTAAAAAAATACTTCTTCTCATGTTAGTCCAACTGATGTAAGTAATTAGAAACTAAAAGTTGTTACAGCATATTCTTTTGTTGCCATATCAAAATATCTCTCTATAAGTTAGGTAACTGATCGATTTTAAATCGACTATGCGATGAAATTATGAAGCATCTAAATATGATAATTCTCGTACATCCGGTCTGGAAGTTTTGACAGAATCCTACCTTAAAACTGGATGAAGCAATATTGATTCAAATAAGAATATTAGAAAGATAAATGATATTTTTTGGAGTAATGTTATTGCTTAACCATCACTATCTCGTAGGCAGACCACTGCGTCACTGTGTACTAGTATCTTTTTTTAGTTCACTGATAGATACGTCTAGACGAGATCCATCATAATGAAACAAACGATAACTAAGTACCTACTTATCTAACAAATAAAATCACAGACTCACACCTGGTCAAAATTAAATTAATTAAAAGCTTAATTTGAATGAAATTAAATAAAATTCAAACTACCGAACGTGAGAAAAAGACATTACGATTTTATTCTTGTGTGTGGTGTTAGCCGTAACCACGAACTATAAAACAAAAGCTTGTTAAAAAGAACCATTCTTGTATAATAAGAATATTAATTAGCAATATATGACGCTCAACATTTAACATGTTTGCCATGGATAAGGGCCAACACACACGTTGATTATGTTCGCTGGTACCATGAGTATTTTAAAATCCTGCTGGACCCACCAGGGGCACAGTCCGGAAGGTAAAATTATCATATCCCAATCCCTTCCGACGACTGTCCACTATTGAATTGCCCACAAACCGTATCGGATCCAGGCGCGCCAGACCGTAAAAATGCGAGAAAGTGATCACTTTTTCTAAGTTTATAAAAGACTGATGGAAATCGTCACCAAGACTTACTACTTAGCCGTCAAGAGATATTGATCGTTTTTCGGAATGGACGCCCGTATTTTGGTAAGTTTTAATTAATTTCAATATATTATTTAATCAAAAACTAGGGTGATGATTAAAACTAAATACATTCAAGCCTCTTAATCTGCATGCATGTCTAATACAGAAATCTGAAAATACAGTATGATTCCTGATCCTATTTGAAAAAACAGCCATAATTTTTTGCACATTTATTTACTAATTTATACTACATGGACACTGAGCGCGCCGAGCAGACTGTTATCGTCATTACAAACCTGGTAAATAGCATAAAATTGATTTAGCATCCTTTTCTTTTCAGTTATTGTTTGCTTGCGTCATAGTGGCTGCATCAGCCTGGTCGATCCCATACCAACATGTGCCACGGCCTCTCAGAGTCACAAGATACGCGCCGTTGCCGCCACACTACAGAATCCCAGGTAAGATTTAATCATAGTTTTAACTATTATTTTACTGCTATGAAGTGTCTTTCCCTTTTCTCGAGCGGGCTCAGTCAGGGACTTTCTTTTGCATTCTTCTCTATCACTTTGTGATCACTCTATCACTTCGTTTTTCCATTCAATTCATGTGTAATGTAATAGATGACCATTTTGTAGAAGCTATTAATATTAACTTTCAATAAAAAGAGTCAACAGCTCAATTTTCATTGGAAATTCTGATCATTTCAAGAAGCTAATTACTTGACTTTGGATTGACCTGACTCTGACACCGAAGTGTAAGGGTAAATTGACCATGCACTATAATATGACGAAGACTATGCTTTATGGCTTCATCTTTATCTTATAAATAAGAAGAAGTCTATGAAGCGGTGGTGGCCGAGTGGTAGGGCCCGCCAGCCTGTGGTTGCAAAAGTCCCAGGTTCGAATCCTGCCCGTGCTACATGAGTTTGTATACCCATCTGACTCATGTACCTATGTTAGTTTTCAACGGCCACCATTTGCTTCCGGTGAAGGAAAACATCGTGAGGAAACCTGCACTCTGGTTGGTGATTATCAGCTAGTATGTAAAATGGAGAAGGCAATGGCAAACCACTCCATTGAAATTGCCAAGAGAGTCGTTGTGTATGTCGCTTTTCACATAATGACCACGACCCTCAGTCATGAGGAAATATGACTAAAGAGATGCAATAATGATGTTTTTGCATTTCCAGTCCGCCCCAGACCACCTCAACCTGACGAGCCACAATGGGAGCGACCCAAGCGGCAATACGACTACGACCACCGCGACCACAACGACCACCGCGATCACAACGACCACAACGACCGCGGCAGCAGCGGCGTCACCGGCCCAATCCACACCTTCGTGAAGACAGACAAGAATGCCAACTATAAGTGGGGGGTCCGACATCACGTGGGGAATAAGTTCGCCTCGTAGTACCCAGGCAGTCAAAGATTACTGTTACTTAATTTATTTAGCTGTCGTTTTTAATGTTATCATCGTATTATTGCATTAAATTTAAGTTATTATTTGTGTCTTTTATTCTAATTAGGAAATCTTAAGTATCATCATTGTTTATTTTTGGATTTTTGAGCATCACAGATGCAATATTAGTACTAAAGTACTCTCATATAGAATAGGTTAGGTTACGCATGCCTAATGCGTTTCAATAGAAATTGGATATGGTGAAGATTTTCGATGTGCAGGATTGAAATGCGATAGCTCAGTTGGAAGAGCAAGGTCGTATAAAGACCTGGTCGCGGGTTCAAGTCCTGCTCGCATGGAATTTTTTCACCATATCTTATTTCTGTATGAGAGTACTTTAGTATCATCATTGTTTTTTGAAATTCCTCTATTACGGAGTTTTACCATATTTTCGTTAACTTCTTAATATTCTTTACTTTAGCTTTGGATTAGTCAACTTCTTCATCTGTATTGGTAATTTCTTATTTGAAGGAATTTGCATCTTCTATTTCAAGGGGAATCTTATAAGAGTTAAATCATATCTCTCATAATATAATAATTATCCCACTAATTATCTTTCTCACTTTTTCTCATTGCGAAAAAACTGCAGATCATCCTAATCCTAACTAATATTATAAATGTGAAAGTGAGTTTGTTTGTTGGTTTGTTCGCCTCTTCACGCTTTATGTACTGAACCAATCTTCCTGAAATTTTGCATACACATAGTTAGAATTACGGAGAAGGACATACGGTACCTTTCATCCCGGAAAAAGCACTGTTCCCGTGGGAAATTCACACGGGCGAAGCCGCGGGCAAAAGCTAGTAATAGAATTTTTTTTATATGATAGATAGGTTTACGTGGAAATAAATGTCTGATTTGCTTGAATTCCAATGATAACGAAGCATATGTCTCACAGGTTTTGCTAAGGTATTGCCTGTGGCTGCGGTCCGCGTGAATGCAAGCTTTCAACCCTTTCTCCCCCTTAGGGAATTCCCAAAATTCCTTTCTCAGTCCTACTAATTGCACTTATACCTATTACATATTTGGAAAATGTCTAGTTTCTACGTTTAGCGGTTTTATAGTGTCCTCTACGTATAGTTAAAAATAGATTACAAAAATCCTAATCATAAGATCTTAAAAATACATATCTTATAGTAAACTGCTGAATTTTATATACTTAATGGTGAATAATGATAACATATTTGCAATATCAGCTATCAAAAGCTTCATACTTTCTTTCACTAATTGTTTTTAAAGATTTCAAAGAACCACCGAGATACAAATCTTGATAGCCATCACTTCTCTTATCTCGCTTCGCATAACAGTTCAATTACTTCTCATTATGTTTAATGTAATCAGTTTATTATGAACTCTGAGACAGGGCCTGACTTTAATACTTTAGAAGCCGTGAGTGAAACAATGGAAAAAAACATTATAAAAACAAAATACAAATATATAAATCTGTCTTGTCGGTAGTAGTACGTCGGGTTTGCTTCATTTGCGTATTTTTTTTTTCATTAGGTATGCATATTTATAATTTTTACTATTATAGTAGAAAGATGGGTTACTTATGTGTATAATATTACCAAAAACCTGTTATTGGCTCAAGAGTAACTTACACTTATGTCTAGATTTAAGCTGTTGGTTTTTTGTAACAAGTCAATAAATAAAATAAATTAATAAACATTATATTACGAGCTCCGCCCTGCGGCTTCGCTCCCGTGGGAATTTCGTAATAAAAATAACCTTATGTGCTATTCCCGGTATTATACCATCAGTGTACCTTCGCTCAAGATCCGTCTAGTAGATTTTGCGTGATTGAGTAAACGTACTCACAAATTCACATCCAAACTTTCACCTACTAGGGTAGTAATATTAGTACCTGGAACCCCGTTTTTCAAAGGCAAGGCTTCACATCTGCGCCACAGAAGCCATAGATTTATTACATAAACATATAATAGGGGACCGGACAACTATTTCTTTAGATGCTTCTTTGAAATATCTCACATTAATAGAATCATCCGTAAAAGAATCACATCCATAACCAAAGTATTTCCCAAGATATAGCAAAAAACAATTCACATTTTTAAGCGATGTTTGGACGATACCAAAACGCCCCTAACTAATCGTATATTCATATGACGTCACGCGTAGAAAATGGACTTTCCCTAAAAGTTTCAACTCGAATAAATTATCTCTGGAGAATAAACTCGTGCTGAAAAGTCGCAAAATGTGTTTAATTATATGTATTCTATCATAAAATTACATATTTTTAACAATCCTCATACCTTGTTCAATCCGCTATTATCTGGAAAAGAACAAATTAAATGCTTGTAAAAAATTGTAATCCTTAATCCGTCTCTGTGCGGGGCGCGGTTGCCCGCTCCACTGAACTTACACACCCGACATTGCAACATATTGCGAACTACATACTATCATATATGATATTCTCGTATCATGTATGATATTCTCATTTACTGAGATACAAGTTGCAAGTTATGCACTTTTGATTTTTGCACCTTCATTGCACAGGGCAATGACTTACTTCGTTGATAGATGAAAGAACTTCTGGTGGAATAATGAATTAATCACCTCTACTTTACGAAGAATTAATGGCTAAAATTGAAATATATCTGATATCGAGATGATTTGTACTTATACAAAGAGACAAACTTTAAACAATTTAGCAACTTAAGTAGTGTGGGCTGTTGAGTTTTATCAATCTACTATCTATATTCTGTGCAAAGAAAATTCTGTGTGAGTGGCAATATGACTTGATAAGTCAAATTCAACCTTGATATTGACAGTCTGACCTTTGAAGTTATTCATATGAAGAAAGTCGGCTTAAATTTTAAATGCGATTTAAAACTGATGAGTGATTTTGGCAATAATCATTATGCCATCTACATAATTTTTCTTCCCAGTTACCAAATTATTTTTTATTATTACTATGTATGACCACATACTATGTACGATTTAATTTTTATCGAAAAATCCAAGGCTCAGTTAGTATTTAAATAATAAGTACGTACTTCTACTGGGTCATACTTACTAGGTCAATAGAAGCAAAAATATTTTTTTAGAATTTTTCTCTGTCTTTCTGTCTGTATATATGTGCGCGCATCACGCAAAAACTACTGGACGAAATTTGATGCGGTTTTCACAGTTTTATTGATTAAGGTCTAACTTAAAATCTGGTGTAGGTTTCATCTCAATATGTCGCTTAAACCCTAAGATATTGACAATAGTAGCTAGTCCAAAAATATATAGATGTGGCAACTGCTAGGTTGGTTTATTTTAGTTATTTCCATAGCCTTATGTCGTATGGCCTATTACTTTGGGGAGCAGCAGCCGATATACAAACAATTTTTATACTTCAAAAAAGAGCGATTCGTTTTATTTACAGATTAAGAAAAAGAGATTCACTCAGAGATTTCTTCAAAGATATAGATATTTTAACCTTACCATCCCAATATATTTTTGATAACATTATGCATGTTAGGAAAAATATTTCGTCTTTCAAAAAAGTTTGTGATGTCACAGATATATCCCTGAGAAACAAACATAACTTGTACGTTCCAGGGCACAGACTGGCTAGGGTTAGGAAATCATTTGTGGGAAACTGTATACGCTATTATAATAAAATACCAAAATCTGTCCTTGATATGCCTGACAATAAATTTAAACATTATATTAAGGAGACACTTTGTAAGAAGGCATATTATACGACGGATGATTATGTAAATGACAAAAATGCGTGGCCCGAGCCTGGTACAGTGACCTCCTAAGACTGTCATATTACTCTCTAGTTACTTTGTGTACTTTTACCTTTTTCAATGACATCTTATTTTATTAATTTATAATTTTTATTAATTTATAAATTTGACATTTAATATATATACTCAATGTATATTCGTCCACATATACAGTTATTTAATTGTAAGACATATGTTGTAAAGTGACGTCTTTGGAGAAAATGCAGCAGTGGAGTTTGTTGCGCCGCCTCTTCTCCACTTGCGCTTTGGAGGCGGTGGTAAACTTAGCTTTAAGTAATTTTATGACGTCAACTAACTAAAAATAAGAAAGTGACGATTTATAAGTGCTATTTTTAAGCCAATATAAATAAAAATATTTGACTTTGACTTTGACTTTGACTTTATAATAATATTTCTGGAACTGTTTTTCAATTGAAAATAGATAAAAATTTAATCAAATTACAAACAATTGGATTAGAGGTTGTCACAGATTAAGTAGGTGTATAAAATTATTGACGATCCAAACTAAAAAAATGTCACTGCCAAATCTAACTTTCTCATAAGTGGATTGCATGTGCATTCATTAGGTTTCGTAAAACTGGAGCACCCTACACAAATTATAATCAATACAGATATAAGTCTATCTAGCTCAAGATAGTGATAAATAGATGGAAGAGAGGTAGCCGTTGCCCAGCTGTGGGATCTAAACGGTTTAATAATAATAACAGATTTAATACACCACCTAAACCTACCTGTATACCTAAATCTCCATTTCATCAGAGAGCCCACTATTCAGCTAAGCGTGGCCTTCGAGTCTCACGACTCTTGGCTCTGTCTACCCCGTAGGGGATAAAGATGTGATTCTATGTATGTATGTAGTTGTAATACAATACAATTTAGTCTCCATTATCATGTTATAAAAGTCCAATGCCTAAAATTTTAATTTGAAATACTGTATTTCCGGGATTTCTGTATTTCTCATAGAAAAATAATTCATTCTTTAAAATTTTTCTTCTAACTTTATATGCTATTTTTTTTAACTATACACACCTTTATAAAAACAATGTACATATGGTAGACCTAAGGCCACATGGTATTCTCTATTAATCAATCATTAGATCAAACAGAAAGTACTACTCTTAAGTAGCTTTAACGGATTAACAGAAAAAGAGGGACATCCACGCGTTTTGTTATGCTTTCAAACAGACGAAACGATCTTATTACAAGATACTTACAAGATTTTTAAAAATTCTTATCAAAATACTAAACAATTTGCCAATATTTACTGATTTGCCAATATTTACTGAATTTACACATTTGTTTCTGTACATTAGATATTTGCTCTATATCTTACAAATATAGATATGAACACGTGGCCAGCAACTGAATGACACAAGTGACCGGTCGTAAGTCGGTCGTGCCTGCTACATAGTGATTGATATCATTTTATACTCGTTACTTTTATCGAAGGACTTCATACTTTATCTAAAAAGTGTAATCTTAAAATTGTTTTTTTTTGTACAAAAAAGATCGACCTTCTAATTTGAAGTCGGTTAAAAGTCACATACAAGAATTGTTTTCATTCTAGGAGTTTGATTCCTATCAAGTCATATGATGTAATCATGAAGTCCACTTCATCATCAGCTCCATAAATATGTCATGATATTAAAGTTTCAATCGTCACCTCGTAATCGTACCTTATGTACCGGTACCATGTAAAATTTTCAACTTAAACACACCGAAATGTAGGTATTTGTTCAAGATTACATTGTTTGTTATAGATAGAAAGAGAGAAAAAAAAGAGGCTAGTAAATACTACACGCTGACTCAAAGTCAAAGTTTTTTTTTATATAACATAGGGCGGCAAACGAGCAAGCGGGTCACCTGATGGTAAGCGATCACCGCTGCCCATGGACTACTACAACACCATGGGTATTACAAGAGTGTTGCCGTTATTACAAAGTCAATTGTTTTTATTTATAAAGGCTTAAAAATAGAACTTATAAATCGTCAAATTCTTGTTTTTTAGTTAGTTGACGTCATAAAATTACTTAAAGCTAAGGTTACCACCGCCTCCAAAGCGCAAGTGGAGAAGAGGCGGCGCAACAAACTCCACTGCTGCATTTTCTTCAAAGACGTCACTTTACAACATATGTCTTACAATTAAATGACTGTATATGTGGACGAATATACAATACATCATCCACATACACAGTCTCAGTAACGCGTTGATGTCTATTGTATGAAAAAATAACAGTAATACTAAATTCTGTCCAAATGTGGATAAAGTTAACGTAACATGCAAATGATACATTTAAATAAATTACTAGCATAGAAACGTTGGTTAGTATACATCTGAAGTTAAAATAATATAAAACTATTTGACTACAGATAAAAAAAAACTTTTCCAAAGGAATAATTTGTCAAGACCAACTTAGCATTGACCCGTACATAAAGCCAGTATTATGAATGTGAAGATTCTCCCATGAGGCAAATATAATTGCTGATCTTCCGAGATAAACCCGAGACGAAATGTCAGTCGTTATTGCCTGTTATTGTTAGTTTGTTTGTAATCGCTAAGACCATAAACATATTTTTAACAAGATCGTTGTCTCTGTGCTACCTATATACTTGGCTACCTTGTGATAGGTATCTATCATATAGGTATATGTGTAGAGAAAAATGTCAGAAGAAAAAGTGATTATTGCTCGTACGTTTCGGCCCTGTTACAAGGGTCTGCTCCGTCGCACACACGCTCGGCAGATACTACTTCTATACGAAAGTTTAGAAATAGTTTAAAAAAATATATATTCGAAAATATTTTTCTAACTTATTATTTCCTCATAGTATTTGAGTGATGCATGTTTGAATTTTTGTTTGCGGACAAAATCTCAAAAATACATCTTTTTGGATTCTATTACAGATTAGATGAAAATATTATTTATTTCATACATAAACAATTCCAAGATACAGAATAGTTAATAACTACATAAACTATAAAAAACAACATAAGATTAGATATTATTATTATGATTATTTTTAGATAAAATTTACATTTTAGTTAAGAAACAATTTGTAATTGATTAAAGAAAAAAAGATTAGATTATATATAATCTAATCTTTTTTTTTACAGAGAGTATTATAATACTATCTTTTTATAGTAATTCTATACACTTTAATTAAGGATATATTATATGGATTAAAGTTTACACGGATTAAAAATAATGTATTTAGGTATAATAGTATTATTTTTATTTATCTACTTATTATCAGACAAGTAAAAACAAGCACGTACCTGTTACAGTTTTGAAACTGAAATGCAATATCTTCTGCACGAATAGGTACCTTTTTCGAAAAAAACTGAAGGTGATAAATGCTGAAAATAATAAATCTTTCTTTTTAACAGACGTGACTAAAAATAATTAAGTATCTGTTCCAAGTTCCAAATGTTACGCGACAGATAAGACTTGATTTTGAGATTTGAGTAATACTAATTACACGAAATATTTCAAAATTTTAATTCGTGATACTTAAAATGACAAAATGTGATTTAAGGAGACCTGTATTTATTTTGTAATTTGTTTGGTATTTGTTAACAATTGTGTAACTGTGATTTTTTTCCAATAACCTATTTTACAATACCTACTGGCCCAAAATTTATGGAAGAGCTGTTTTTAGGGTTCCGTAGTCCGACAAGGAACCAGAACCAAACAAGATCGTCCAGTCCGTCCGTCCGTCCTAGTCTGTCACAGCAGAATATCTTGTACGTTTATGGACTGATTTGCATGTAACTTGGTTCGAGGATACTTCACATATAGATCTCATTTGTAAAAATACAAAAAATTAAAATTACCCCTTTTTAAGGGTACCTCCCCATACATGTAAAGGGTGGAAGGTGAATTATTGGTAAATATTTTTGAGTGCACCCCCTTGTTTTATTCAGAGCCACCAGTAGAAATTTTGACAATATTTTTGAATTTACGTATATCTTGAAATTAGCCTTAGATCGAATCTTGGAATATGGAAAGAGAGCCTTTGCCTATACTGGGACATTGATGGCCATTAAATAAATAATTAAAATTAGTATTGTTAAATCAATCAAAATAAGCTAGGTTCTATAGTATAAGCGATATAAATCTGGACAAAAGGTCATTGACGTCTCTCTACCAATGTACACCATTTTTGGAAACGATACTATATAATGTCTTTCAAAATTATCGCAAATACGTCTCCTTGCGAATCGCAGTAGAAGGCGGGGTGAGCATAATGACCTTGTCAGATGTCAGAAACATTTTTTAAAAGACATTAAAATAAAAACAAACCCAATTGGTATTTATGTATGTGGGGTTGAATTTAACGTATGACAGGTTGTGCTGGTTGTGCAAAAGGAACAAAATTACCTATGTAAGCCTAAGGCGCAGATACGTGACTAAAAAAATATTCAGTATTTTGGAGAATAACTTTTATTGTTACAATAACAACATATTGAAACATATCAGAAACCATGATCATATCTACATAATGTATATAATAAAACTGTAACTGGTCTGTGTCTGTACTTAGAGATATTTATTTACCTAAGAAAAAAATATGGAGGTCTTTATGCCAATAAAAGCCAGAACAATTTTTGCTCAATCACACAAAACAACAAATAAACTATGAACATCAACAAAAACAAATAAAGAATAAAAACAATTAACAACACCTTTAAAAATTATTCACACAACTAAAAATAACCTGCAAAAACATATGTGGCCATTTACAACGGAATGAAGTTCGTACGAGACCGCGGGGCCGGGCGGGCGTCGAGCTCGTCTAAACCGTAGACACAAGAAAGAAAGACACAAGTGTACAAATTCTATCTATGAGTTTCGCTGCTTATATTATTTGTATATACTGTATTTATATATATACTTATGTATTATTTATATATATATTTATTTACCTCTATATAAATATTTATTGTGGTATTCGTATTTAATTATGTATGATATTATTATTTACTTAAGTATATGTACTTAGTATTAATATCTGTATTATACACCCGCCTAAAATTTTCTGTATAACCCAAAGGTTGGCTGGTAGATAATGCTTTAGCATTAAGCTCTCCTATTGTACGTTTACTCTGTATTTTTGTACAATATAGGTTAAATAAATAAATAAATAAAATAACCGTCAAGCCAAAGGTGCCGCACTTCTGACTAGGCGGAGCGAGTCTGACATCACACGAAACATTGCGACTTGCGACAAACCGATATAACTTATTTTTTTACGAATTCAAGGGCCATTTATTTTATTTGCTTTATTAAAAATATTAGGTTCTACAGTTACAGATGGAATTGAGTAAAAGAAGGCATTTAATATATCATAATAAACTTCGAAAACATAATAATAATTAATATTTCCTATAGATTTCGCCGTTATAATACGTGACGTTATAGCTCGATTTTATTTTATTTGGAGTTACGCCAGTGTAGCTCAACTACCTTTACGCGCCGGTACTAAGATTTCACGAGGAACGATAGTTTGCGATACCAATATATGGTAAGCGATAATTATCGCAAAAAAAAAATGTCTTGTTGTAGGTGCCAGGGCAATGACCTTTTATTTTTTCTTACACGATCCAGAGTATAGAGACTGTTACTAGTAAACGTTTTTGGCTTCAAATGGCAAAAAAAAAACCTCATAGGTCAATCATTTGTGTGTGCGTCCCTATGTACCCGAGGTGGAGGCTTAAAATCAGTGATTTGTTCTGTGAGCAAACATATTGCTGACCCTAAACCCATTGCCATCGCTGCGGCACACGTGTTTTCATGTTTTTATTTAATTTTTTGTCATACTGTTGTGTTTGTATTTCTCCTATTAGTGTAATTATAATGTGTGTCTTTTTGATATCAATAAACAAATTATCTATCTATCATCTATCTGTATCTCTACCTGTCTGTGTATTAGTAAGTTTTCCCCTGAACTACTGACACGATTATGTTTTAATTTGGTGCATCAATCATTGCCTAAATATTTATCAGTATTATTAATTACGAGAGTCCTGTAATAAAATAAATACATTCCAAAATCTAACATATCGAATCCACACCCACACATAGACATCTCCCGCTACCACCAAGCTAGAAGGGATGTTTCTATATAAAGTGAGTGTAACTCACACGCACCGCATACGTAATCCTGACCGCGAGTGTGTTGTGGCCTTTATTTGTTTTTTAATTATTTTTTTAGTGTGTTAAGAACCTAATATGTTGCGCCAGTGTGTAATTTTGGCGGTTTTTGGCTGTGCTTTGGCGGGTCCAGTGCCTAGACCCCAGCATCAGTACCAGACTCAGCAACAAGTCAGTATTTCATTTATTTATATATTTCATAGGATATTTCGTAGAATATATTTATTACATGAAAGCTCACATTAGCATTAATAAGAAGATCGGCGGATTATGCGAAAGTTTGGATACTCAATCACGCAAAATCTGCTAGACAGATTTCTATGAAAATATGTTATTAAAAATATGATTATCAATTTAAAATTAACTTTCTTTTAAAATGAAAATTTAAATATAATAGAAATTTGAAAAGAATTGCGATATAATGTGAATTAAGTACCAGTTTTAGTTTTCTTTCATTTTTGTTTTCGTAAAGTAAGTTTAAGTCCATTGACTAGATTTATAGGTAACAAACATTAAATTTTCGATTTATTATTATTAAGAACTAAAATAAAAATAATTCACTATTTTAAATTACTTATTTCGAAAATCAAATCAAACAAGACAAACCTAACATTTTCTTCGTCAACGAATATCGTAATAAGAAATTTATACATTGAAAATTTCTAACTTATGAAATGTTCAATAAATATTACTTACAACAACTTGAGCTGCATGTGTACCTAAGTGGCGTGACGCTGCTGTAATCGACGGCTGATTACAAGGATTACAAGCTAGCGTGTCTTCATGCTGTAATTTGTGTCATTTCTGGGAAGAGTCAATGTCTTTATATACCGTAATAGTATTGAATGATAGTATGTTCCGATGCAATTGGCGAAATAAGCGTTATAATTACAAGAGATTTTTAAAATCGTTATAAAAAGTGGTTATGGAAAAACGATAGATAGTTAGATTTATGGAAAGAGAAGTGGCATTTCCCCAGCAATAATAAGTGTTATAGTTATGTTAGTTAACTTATAAAAGTTACACAATACAAAATAACATACTCGTAGTAGCCTTTGGTGGTAGCATATGGTTAGTGCATAGTCAAAGTCAATTGCTTTAAAAATAGCACTTTTAAATCGTCATATTCTTGTTTTTATAGTTATTTGACATCATAAAATTACTTAAAGCTATGGTTACCACCGCCTCCAAAGCGCAAGTGGAGAAGAGGCGGCGCAACAAACTCCACTGCTGCATTTTGTCCAAAGAAGTCACTTTACAACATTAAGTCTGCTAGTGCTAGTCTTTATTCCACTGTTTCGAAGATGTACTATTATTATAAATACTAGCTGTCGCCCGCGGCTTTGCCCGCGTGAGTTTCGCTTAGATGAAAAATCTTTTTGTGTTCCAAACTGTTTCGGATTTTCGTTTTTATACGTCCACAGAAAATGTTCATCAGATTAATCAAGTTTTGCTAAGGCGCCATTTCCATATATGTTTTAGTGTAGCTGGTTTCTTGAAGCTTTTCATCAGATGTTCCATATCTTCAATTTTTATACGTCAGTAGACAATGCTCATCAGGTTGAACGACTTTTACTAAGGCGCCATTTCCATATATGTTATAGTGTAGCTGGTCTCTTGCAGTTCTTCATCAGATGTTCCAGATCTTCAATTTTTATACGTCAGCAGAAAATGCTCATCAGGTTGAACGACTTTTGTTAAGGCACCATTTCCATATTTCTTATAGTTTAGCTGTTCTGTTATGGTTCTTCATCAGGTGTTCCAGTTTTCAAAATCAATTATAGCCTATATGTTGCCCAGACTTTATAGCTATACAACAAAAAAAGTTTCATTCAAATCCGTCCAGTAGTTTTTGCGTGAAACGTGTACATACATACAGACAGACAGACAGACAGACAGACAGACAAGAAATTCCAAAAATTTTTTTTGCTTTCTATTATTCTTTTTAAGTGTCCCTCTATCCATTTTAGTCAAAAATACTAAATGTACAGACAAAATATTTTTACTGTTTTATTATATGTATAGATAATTTTTCATAAGAAAAGTGTAATTAATGACTATATGTAAAACATGCACCGGACGTTATAATTTAAAATGGCTCTTTTTGTGCAAAGAAAGAGACGGAAGCATTATAGTTTTCCTGTGCAAAAACATAACACGAATATATTCTAATTAGACTGCACTGTCGTGCAAATTATGGACAATTTGTATCACATTAGCCAAT
The DNA here is from genome assembly GCA_018467065.1 of Ephestia elutella. Taxonomy (NCBI): domain Eukaryota; kingdom Metazoa; phylum Arthropoda; class Insecta; order Lepidoptera; family Pyralidae; genus Ephestia; species Ephestia elutella. The sequence goes on along the minus strand of CM031585.1, from coordinate 17,662,716 downwards.
ATTTACATTTCCCTCGAATGTAATGTTAGGTAAGTAAGTAATTTCGTGTGTACGAGTGTACGAGAATATCATAAATACGAAAGTGAAATTGTTTATTTGTTTGTTACCTCTCCACGCTTTATCTACAGAACCAATTTTCCTGAAATTTTGCATACACATAGTTTGAACTACTGAGAAGGACATAGGGTACCTTTCATCCTAGGAAAAAGCTGCCTACTGCCACTGTTGCCTATAATATAGCTAGTAAACGATATAGTACCACTACCTTTTGTACTAATATACCACTGTAAAAAGTATTGGTAGAGTATCTAAAGTCATCATCATCAAGGGGTGCCATCTTCAAATTGAAGTTTGGAGGCCAGCATACGGGATGTATGATGCATTTATTTCTTGTATCTAAAGTACTCTACTTCAACAACACAGTTAACGTTGGTAGTTATAAAGTGTAGATAAATTAATCACAGAATTTTCAAAATTCTCTACATTTTTGACAAAATAATGATACTTCAAAAACATTATGATCCAAAGACAAGATATTAACTAGGCTGATCAGAATTAAATAAGATAATAAAAAATCTACTCTTATGGAAATTAAATGAAAAAAAAACTAGGTATATCTTTTAGTCTCTCGCCTTTCTTATTACATACATACATACATAGAATCACGTCTTTATCACCTACGGGGTAGACATAGCCTAGAGTCGTGAGACTCGAAGGCCAAGCTTAGGTGGGCTTTGTGATGGAATGGAGTTTCAGATATAGTGTCATATAGGTTGCTAGCCCATCGCCTATGAGTGGAGGAATCCCCAGTTTAAAGCCCTTTCCCTCAAATGACTTTTACAACTTGCGCGGGAAGAGAAATATCTTCCCGCGCATATCCATATTATTATTATTATTTCAAATATCCTTTTTTATTGTTAGACATAATTATCAATTGGCACAATAATATAATTTATCAATGAATCAATGAGCTGACATTTCATACAATACACAGCCTTGTATTATAATGTCAGGCATTCTATAATCCATTCAGACACTCTGAAGTCACGACTTTCTGTAACACTAGGTCGGAATTAATGGTCTTATGTAATTTTTTTACACTTTGAATAGGTATTATCATATTCGTATGTACCTAACTTCATTCAGAGTTATAAAATACTAAATTAAAGCACGAGATCATATCTTTTTTCAAGTGTAAAATATTAGTATAAGTATAAAACATTCAAGTTTCTATTTTAATTAATGTAGAATTTAATTTTGATCAAATTTATGCTTTTTCTCGATGTATTATTTAATTATTTTTTCATTTATTTACATTTGACATCTGTCTATACAGGCTAACCTAATGCGATAGTGTAACTTACTAATATAAACCTTACAGAATAACTGTAACATATTATATGCCGACAAACTGTTTCACAGTTTGGCAGAATATGTGAAAAGTAAATGTAAAATTTTTGTGTAATATATAAAAAAATTAAAAATATATATATATTAAATTACAAGAGTCTTGAATTACAAATGTTTAATTATATTATACTTGAGTATTGACTCAGGTTATCAAAAAGAGTGGGTTTCCCTTTGCCCAGCAATGGGAAACCTCAATAGGCTAGGAAAAAAAATTAGACAAAAGCGAAATGCCCTTTTTGTCACTATTTGTGAATAATATTTTATTTGCAATTTTTTTCCGCTATTATACTACTAATTATCACGCAACCTCTTCTAAGCCCAACTATGTTAACGACCAAACATTACACCAGTTTAGGAGAAATAGACCGGAAAATCATCGGACAAAGATTTGCATAATATACACACACACATGTTCCCAAAATGCGAGGTAAATGGTTCGAAACGTAACCTGCATGATGTTTCACAATTTGACGATTACGCATTTACTGTTGACGTACACATTTTGGCACTTTTATTTATAACACTACACACTACACGCCTGAGTGAATTTCGTACGGAAACAGTGCTTTTTTCCGGGATAAAAGAGGAGGACATAGGATGTCCTACTCTGTACTTCTATGTGTATGCGAAGTTTCATGAAGATGGGTTCAGAAGATAAAGCGTGAAGAGATAATAAACAAACAAATAAATAGACAAACAAACTCATTTTCGCATTTATAATATTAGTGACTAAAGTAGTCGCATTTACTACTTTACTTTGATTATTTACACTTTATTATTAGTAAGATAAAATTTAATATAATAGAGCCATACCAAAAGCTGAAGAAATAGCAAGACAAAAAACATGTCTTCCTTTTCAATCTCCCAGTTCATGTTATTTTTTGACATTTTCGATTAGTTTTAATCTATTTAGCTTTACCTCATGCCCTGCTCTACAATTTCATTTGAACCATCGTTAAACTTCATAACCAAATAAGAAAGCTTGCTCAACGTACAGCCTTAGCAATTCTGGTTACCTAAACTAGACTAGTGATGTAACCAGTTATCGCTTGATTAGCCCCGCAGTCTGCTGACCCTATTGTTGATAATTACTGGTTGTATTTGTGCCATTTCTAATTAAGTAAGGGCTAACACCGTGACGGATACCGATTCGATGAAGTAGGTTAAGTAAATATTTGTGCTACTGTGTTGTGAACGTTACCACAGAAGAGGGTATAAGCCTCCTTTTGTCTTTTTTTTTTACGTGTAGAAAGACCCTCGTCCCGTCCATCCAGCCACGGGAAGCCGGACAGGTGTGTGGGACTTGAACCCACTAAAACCACACGGTGCCAACGCCAACCGCATTTGTGCCGGGACCATGTGCTACTCTCGCTCCACAGCCCCGGCGCGGCGGCCGTTTGTCTACGCCAACATTTTATATCCTGTTCCATCACAATCTAGTTTTTGCCAACAACATCCTTCACATCGTCAATCCATCTAACTGCCGGATGTCCTACGCTTCTTCTTCAAATTATAGGGCACCACGCGGATACAGCCTTTCTTTACCTACAATCGTTCCTTCTAGCCAGGTTTTCCGCCCAGTTCCAGTTCCACTAGAAGTGTCTCAACTCAGGACAACAGTATGCAGGCATAGTTAGGATAAATTATGTAGAGATTTTCACATTTTTTTATCTAAACGTGGTCCCTTCGTTACCTTTCTCTTTGTCTTCTGTGTAATGTATGGAGACGTGTTATTGTGTATATAAGTGTTATTGTATATTAAATGGTCCCGAGTCGCTACTAAAATGCAGAATTTATTCTATGGAGTCATACGTAATACCGAGCTACTTTCTAAAACCGTTTGCTTAGTACTGTTACCTAGGGAGACGAAACAAATGATTGGACATACTGATTATGCTTTGCACTCGTTTAAATACAATTATTTATGTAATTCAATGTTTCAAGTATGCGATTGTGAGTGTCTATCAAATGACAATTTAGTTTGATTTAGTATTTGCATTTTTGTCGCGAAATAAGCACACATTACAGTCGACGTACCTTTTCTTTGAAATAACCATAATTTCTCGATACCTCATAAGGTAAAAATGATAAAAATTGCACACATGAAAACGTCCAACTTACAATTGATTTTAAGGAATAAGACCTAATAAAAAGTCAAGTTTTACTATAGTCACAAATATTTACTGTTTCTTTCATTCTTCATCAGGTCGCGGGCATCCCACCACATCTTCTCAGACAGTACATCGGACAGCAACAAGCCCAGGCCCCCACAGTCATCGCCAGGCCAGTCGCGGCCGCACCAGCTCGCCTTGTAAGTACCCCCTTCCTCATCATATCCCTCACTAGCACCCCGCTTCGGCTTCGCACTCAGGTATAATGTAGCTTTCTACTGGTAAAAGAATTTTTTAAATCGGTTCAGTAGTCCGAAGATATACCCTCCAAAATTACAAACACTTCTTTTATGTGATTGTTGAAGATCCTGTTTCGAACTTGATTGAGAATATCACCTCACATCTCCTGAGACTTCAACTCTCATACTGTATCGATGTCTAGACATATTAACAGCAGCCTGATGCATGAACAATCTAATACATATTCACTCGTGGGTTACCTATTGAGAGCCTTTGACAGATTAATAGATCCTGATTATTAAAATAAGAATAAGAGTGTGATATAGAAAAATGAGTCGCTAAAATAGTGGGCGCTAGCATAATTCGTACAGAAAAGACATGGACATATATATCGGCTAAAAAATAGCACACAATATAAAAACATGTACAGTTCACTGCATCCGCATCAGTACAGTGTTTCTCTGCATCTGGCTGTACAAAAAGTAGAAAGACTAATGTAATAGAAATACTTGGTCTAACTAAAATCTCTACAAACCTGCGAGGGGTCTCAATTGTTAAACCATTTTCCTTATTTCTTGCAGCCCTACTCAGCCCAGAGTGAGGACTACCAACCACAATACCAGCAGCAGTACCAGCAGCCACAACCCCAACAGTACAGGCCCCAGTACCAGCCGCAGAGGCAACAAGCAACCCAGGAACCTCAGGAAGACTATGACGTAAGTCTTTGTTCTGAGTCATAAGAATTTGCTTAAATTTTCACACGATACCAACAGCAGTACTATCAGCCACAACCCCAACAGTACAGACCCCAGTACCAGCCGCAGAGGCAAGCAACCCAAGAGCGACAGGAAGTCTTTGACTAAAGTATTTCTTCTGAGTCCTCAGAATTTGCTTAAATTTTCACACAATACCAGCCAGCAGCATACCAAAAGCTGCAGTTTCAATAGTTTCTCAGTATCAGAGGTTCATGATCTCCGAATTTGACTATTGCCGAATTAATAATGTGACTAATGTCGAATAGTAAAATAACCAAAAAAGTAAATTATGTAATTACTTATATGTATATTATAGTATTATATACTTATTAGTATTTTTCAAGTAATTTATGTAATTTAATGACAAAAAAGTTATACTTGCCTGTCACAAAAAAAATACTTTGATAAATATTTGCCTAAACCCTAAACTACCAAAAAAAATCCATGTCACAAGTTTTAAAACGATGTATTTGGTGAACAATAACGTTCGATAGCCTAGAATCACCAATCTTGCTAGATTCCTGAGATTGCGCCAGTGCGAACGGGACATTCAGCCGTTATCTGCTCTGTGGCATTCAAACGTGTTGTAACTCTGTGACTAATGGGCCTAGCTTTAAGCCTAACATTGACATTTTAGAAGGATGTAGATGTAGACTGATACACAAATGAGTCACTTCTTCTTGGCTAACTTGCGTAATATGTATTTACATGAGATTTATGCACAAAGCATTATGACATGAAATAAACCCTTTTTATTAGCAAAGTTATGTGAGAAGACACAAAAAATACTCAGTTTATTGTCTGAAAAATAATAAGTATTTAATCTTAATGAACGTCACGGTTTATACCTAAATAGCATAAATCATAACATCCAAAAAACAAATAATATAAATACGAGTGTTTGTGAGAACAGATGTTATGTTTGTTACTCTTTCACACAAAAGCTACTACCTAGATGGATTTCGATGAAATTTAGTATAAAGTAAATACATATCATATCTACTTCAGGAATATTCCTGTAAGATTGCTGTGTTTATCAATAATTAATGTCAAAATTAGGTTTTTCTCTCTAATAACTTCTCCTTTTCACACTAATGATAAACTTATCAATTAGAAATGATCTCCTTCTCAGGAAGCAATTGGTAGTCTTTTAAAACTGTATATGAATTCATATGCCTTTCATATACTAATAATACTATAGTAAGGCTATAGTTGGAATCACTGTAGGACATGCATGAAACAACAGCAAATCGCGTAATGCGGACGGATCAAATATCATGTGACTTTCACTGCAGAACTCGTTGCTTGCCGCTCTGTTAGCGCATCTAGGGCACGTTGCATTTTAGACCTTTCGTTGCAACTGGTTGCTCCAGATATACTTACATGATTTCAAAATAAAGCTGGATCTCTGCAAGTCAACGAAACAAAAAATACTTTGATCAGTGTCATATTTACAATTGGGGCCTTCAAGAAAAGAGCCTAGGTATCGCTTTCTCATAAGAAGTCTGCAACACATCAGTGACATTTTTAAGGTTGCTGGTATCCATGGACTGCGGTGATTACTTAACATACAGGCAGAAGAAGATGGAGAAGAACTAGAAGTCTAAGACAATCTAAAATCTTCATCAAAGCAGCAGACCAAAAGAAATCAAAACACCTGCTCAAATTGAGCAGGAATAACATTAGAATCATTATAGGAATCCTCACAGGACACTGTCAACTGAATAGGGACTTGACAGTGATTAAGCAAATGGACGATCCCATTTGTCCCAGTTGTCTGGAAGAAGAGGAAACTAACTTTCACTTAGTAGCAGAATGTCCTGCATATGCCGCTGCAAGGAGAGAAGTATTGGGCTCAGACGCCCTATCTGAGGATGATCTGAGCGACATTACAATAGGGCAGTTGTTAAAATTCTGCAAAGTAACAGGTAGATTCAGTGGGTCGCCACCAACGTGAGTTACCAGGTAACTGAAAACCCTATACGGGTCTCGGTGAAATGGTCCCAGCATAAGTGGACTGATCACCCGTCTGGTGCTCGCGCTGGCGTCCCCACATCGTAAATAATAATAATAATAATAACATACAGGCAACCCGAAAGCTCGTTTGCCTACTATTCTTTGAAAAATCTTCTACTTCTTAAGAGCTATGTTCTTATCGGTGGAGTAGGTATTGGCCACACCTCCTCTATTCTCGGCTTTAAATTTAAGGTCTTGATGCGACACGGCGCCTGCCTTCTCTTTCAGTTGGCTCACATAACTCTGCGTCGGTATCCCTGGACCTCTTCTTCTCTTCACATTTCCTTCAATATGTCCTTAAGTAAGGCATCATATCAAGTCGCCAATCAATTTCCCCGTCTCCAATTTTCAATTTCACTGAGTGTTTTTGTTTAATTCAAATAAATATATACTTTCTTCGATGGCTCAACGACCCAAAGAGGATCTTGGCATCCGATACAAAAATTTATATTTAAATAAATATTAGTGTCAATCCAGGGGAAAAGCTAATTACGGTCATTGGCGCTTACGTCGTTAAAAAATACAAATCGTACAAGTTTACTTAGGTACCTAACTTATTTTTAAGCATAATATTGTAAGTGCTAACAGCCATAAGATACCTTTTCTCTTGGATCGTCACATTTATTCTATTATATTCCTTCCACAGCCTCATCCATCCTACCAGTTCGGTTTCGACGTGAACGATGACCAGTACACAAACTACCAGAACCGCAAGGAACAGAGAGATGGTGACGTCATCAAGGGGTCCTACTCTGTCGTGGATAGCGACGGCTTCGTCAGAACTGTCACCTATACTGCTGACCCTAAGGAGGGCTTCAAGGCTGAGGTATGACCAATATGAAAAAGAGAATTTACATGGGCGAAGCCGAGGCAAAAGCTAGGCTATAAAGCTGTAGTTTGGTTGTTTGTTTCAACGCGTTGATCTCTGGAATAACCATCCCGGTCGACTTAAAAAAAATTATGTGTATAATAGCTATATCCATAAGGATGGCTATAAGTTCATAGCGTCTATAGAAAACCATGGTTTCTTAACATACCAAACAAATTCCAGGTTTCACGACAACCCACCGACATTGTAGTGAAAATCCCGACGCCGAAGCCCCAACTGCTGCAACACCAGCCCCAGACCCAGATCGCCCACGTGCCCAGGCCCCAGCCCCAACCCCACCCACAGCAACAGGCCCCACAGTATTACCGATACACTGAGCAGTAAAATGCTCATAATACAGAAAGCGTTAACGAAATGTGGCTCTAATGTTCAGATACAAAAAGGGGTCAGATTTCTGTGACGCATTCTGTACGAGAAGCATGTCCATATGACTTGTGAATGTGTAATGACCATAAGTATGAATTATTTTTTTTATTATAAAGAGTCAAATCGCGACTGATCGTGACGTCATTAGGTTGTTACTAGTTATGGACATGTCCGGCTAATTTCTTATTGTATCGTGGCAAAAATGTCTTCAATGAGACTACAATTTAGGAATCTATAAATTAGAAAAAAAAATGCCATTTTTAATATGAAGCGCAAAGCGTTCTAAATTATTCTGTTGAAACAAAATCTTAGAAAATTCACATATTAAAATAAAAAAAATATATGAAACACAAGTTTCTCCAAGTGAAAAATCCAACAAAAAAATGTACGTTATACTTATTCAAATTTAATAATGGACTGATTTGTTATTTAGTCTGTGTATATAAAGTTAAATTTATTCCGTTCCTAAAAGCTTTCCTAGTGTAAAATAGTTTCTACTTAAAGTAGTTTATAAAACTTACCAGTAGACACTTACACTTTAGTTTTCAAAAATGCCTGTTTACATAGAATAGAAATATTTTCAAAATAGGGGGGAAACAATAATAAAGTAGGTAAGCACGTAGATATTAGGTGATATATAAGAAATGTGATTGTAAATAAATCAGAAAGTTTTGTACTTTTACACAATAAAAAATATAAAATAAAACATGTTTTATTTCATATTCATTGTTAAAAAAAAAAACAATAAATTATGTTAAAACTTTATTTATCTTTGATACATTCGTTGTTTTAAAAATATAACTTAAGAAACCAAAAATTCAAGTCACTTAAAATAAATTAAGTACAGATAATCCTCTCATAACTAACTTCAATCGATAAATACTTGAAAATTACAACAGCTCGTGTAAGAATAAATATCTATAAAATAAATTAACAAAATAAATTCAGTCTATAACTTAAAACACCACAAAATAGCCGACAAATTGTATTTTTAAAGATTTTTCGGCGATTTTACGGTAACCAAAAAAGATTTGGACCCTTAGTTATTTATACCAATAGATTCCTTTTACCATGTCTTTTTTTTTATTTTCCCTATTATTTTGCCCTCAATAAATACTGATTTTTACTTATACTAACACATTCATCCCTTTAATCTTTTGAGATTAAGTAAATGGCCAAAAATATGTCATTATATAAAAATACGATGGCCAAAGATACTTCCATTCAGTCGAAGCATATTATATAATTTGCTATTAGTTACTAAAAAAATAAATGCATATAGGTATTTAAAAAAAAACACTACTGCTCCCTTCTTTTAACAACCTTTATGGTAAAAGACGCCTTCAATATGTTATACCCAAATTAATAAATGAACTGCCAAATGAAATTACAGATAAACTTACCAATAAAAATATAAAAAATTATTTGAAACGATTTCTCGTAAATGAATCACCTGTTAATACAACCCACACGCACACTACTCGTCCGTTGTCGCGCGAATGCCGGTGTGCAGATAAATATGCCCACCGTCATTTTTGTGTGTGATCAAAGTGTGTTGTAGTTCGAGTCGAATGCAAAATGTTAAATTATAGTTTTATATAGATTTAAGTAAGTGTGTAAAATCAATAATTATTTGTATTTAAGATCGAATAGATATACACACAAATCTATTAAGATTTTTGTATATCCTTTGTTAATTATAAATTGTTTGTAAATTTAAGAATAAATGAAAAAATGAAAAAAATGAAATGAAAAAAAAGGCTCTATAATTTTAAAAATTCGACTAAATTATTGATTATGCTTATTCATAATACTCAGTGAGTATTCAAAAAGTTATAAATAAACTCGAATCTCTGAAACTGAATAACTAATGGTCATATTTAGACAGTAATCTTTTCGTAAATTCATTAGGTACCTACTTTGTAAATATTGTCTGTGAATGTTTTTGTGAATCATTATCAAAATATCTCCCCGTCTGAACGAAAATATTTTCTCTAAATTACACCTATTCCATAGAAGCATCACATCGTTTTACACCTTATCTATACGTTTTAATATTGTAAACTAAATTTTCGAATTTTCGTATTTAAAATGCGCACTCTTCATCTGAGCTTAAACAGAATATGACAAATGTTTCCCGGCTTCTAATACGTTCAAGTATTCCACCAGATATTTTGTTTATACACTTAAAACATGACCATACTTGCCACTAGCGCTATCTAGTGAGCGTAAATACGATACCCATCATTATGAAGGCTGATAATGATGACAGAAAAGACATCTTTTGTATTTTATTCATAGATTTATTATTATTACCTATTATACTGGCGTTAAGATCTATAATTTTAACAAATAAAATCGCTCTCATAGCGATACGTCGAAAATTTAATTTAAAGCGAAGGAATTCGAGTCGTATGGAGCTTGATTATGTCAAGCAGAGGCAAAACAACGCGTCTATTTATCAGATAACTGTGAATTCGACTGTCCTATCCTATAGGAACTGTCCTATGGAGCTTTATTATGTCAAGCGGAGGCAAAACAACGTCTATTTATTGGATTACTGTGAATTCGACTATCCTATCCTATGTGAAGAGGCTTCAAAAATGTGCTATGTTTCTGTAAGGAAAGTTAAGTGTTGGCTAGTGTCTTCGGCCCTAAGGTACGGGGTCGGGGCGGCACACGCAACCAGATTCCACCAGCACGTAGTCCTGGCCGGTCAGCGTGACGGGGCCGAGCGGCAGCACCAGGAACAGGTACGGCACGTACGTCTGCGTGCACGACCCGCGGACGACTGAGCATTCACTCGATCTGGGGACCAGCACACACAATCATACAGAGTTTGTGTGATTGTGAGTTTGTTTGTACGTACAGTTCCCATCACGTAAAAAGGCCGCTGGTAGGGTGAGGAGGGGTGAAACTTGCGCATGGGTACGACTGACGAACCAATCACGCACGCCGGACGAGACCCGCCCGACCCCCGCTCACCGCATAGACCGATATATCGCCTACTGCGCAGCTTAACCGCCAGTGCCTTTTTACGTGACGGCAACTATACGCGAGTGGACCGGAGTCACCAGAATTGAGGAGCCGTTTCGCATAGCAGCGAACAGAGAAGAGTTTGCGAAACTGATGGCCAACCTCCAGTAATGGAGAGGCACTGCAAGAAGAGTTTGTTTGAAGGGTTTGAATCTTCGGAACTACTGAACTGATTTTAATAATTCTTTCACTAATAGAAAGCTACATTATGCTTGACTGACATAGGCTACAATTTATGTGTGTACCTCCTGTGCGAAGCCGGGGCAGGGCGCTAGTAATAATAAAAACGCCTGCACACTTTGCAATCTGATCAGCAATTTGTTACAACTAGAAAGGGTTATAGCTAGCTGGCGCCCGCGGCTTCACTCGCGTTAATCCTTTCTTAGCGGATGCCTACGTCATAACATCTACATGCATGCCAAATTTCAGCCCGATCCGTCCAGTGGTTTGGGCTGCGCGTTGATAGATCACTATGTCATTCAGTCACCTTTGAGTTATATATATATCTAGATATATAGATAGAAAGTCCTATGACTTCTCTTTCTTTTGCGTACCGTCATCCCTTTCTAGTTGCGAGATAAATTATGTAGTGAGTAGACAGTTTAACTGTGCTCGATGGCAACTGTCGCAGATATTTCACTGAGGCCTTGGACAAAGAACATCTATTTACCAAACCGGGAATCGAACCCAGGTACAATTCTTTCAAAATAACAACTTTAATTTCAAAATAAAGATGTGGGCCATTATTTTCACGACATTTATTGCCAAGCTTTGATTGCCAAGTTGCAAAAGAAAAACGTTTAACTCAACTTTATTCACAAAAAACTATTTAAGATCGATGGTGCTCAAAGTTCTCAACTATATTTTTTTCTAGCTATTTATATCCCACTGCTGGGCAAATATAATAAACGACGATAATTTATGGTCTCACAAAATGGGCTAAAATATACTCACTCGCAAACCTCAAACACGACCTGCTGAAGCAAATCCGGGAACTTCTGCACTATAGTGACCGGCTGACCAGAGGTTAGAGACACCCCGTACATAGGGGCTGTGGTGTTGTACCGGGTTCTACATAGCCTGGAACCGCCGCACGAGCTCGTTGTAGGAGATAGGCCTGGAAGAGAAGTGGCACGACCTGGAAACACCGTTTTTATTTGTCAGAATTTGTGTCAAAGTCAATTGTCTCATTTAGATTGGCTTAAAAATAGCACTCTTAAATCGTCATATCCTAATCCTAACTATCCTAACTAATATTATAAATGCGAAAGTGAGTTTGTTTATTTGTTTGTTACCTCTTCACGCTTTATCCACTGAACCAATCTTCCTGAAATTTCGCATACACATAATTTAAAGTACTGAGAAGGACATAGGGTACTTTTCATCCCGGGAAAAAGCTTGTCACTTTACAACATATGGAATTATCTACGTGAACTAATTAATACGTACACATCAATACGTAGGTAATTGAAAATTCAAATTTAAACGGAAATCAGAATCCACTGTGTGCGAGTGAACCAAAGAGCTGGCTTATATCAATCGGCTACAAAGTTCCAAAATAAAGCATTTTATTTTAATTTACCCTGCTTATGCAACGATAATTAGAGCCGAATTTGCGTTTAATTTATGTAGTTCGGTTGTTATGCTGTAGTCCCATAGTATACCTATCTGGTAGGAGGTAGGTAGGTATACTTTAGTCGGTTGTACCCAAGTACCTACCTAATATCCAAATCTTTGTGAGTCAGAGTAGGTAAAAAGCAAAAACAAAACGGAACGGAAATGTCTCTGTTACGGTCAGTTAAGTATGGTGATTCACTTTGCACCAGTCTTTTATAATATAATTCACTCTAATGCATTTTATTATAGCGGTAATAAATTGAACAATATTTTTCTTATAACGACAAGTTTCCAATATGAACAGTGTATAACAGTTTTTTCTTTACAAATCAGTGATCAGTAGCATACTTAAAAGACACGCAGCGACTTTCTATGAAGTAAGTAGTTGCCAATTGCAGTTTTTGAAGCTAAAATAGGTACTTCACACTATTTTTACACGACTGACAAAAAAAGGAGTGTTATGTTTTCAGGGTTCATGTATTCAGCTTAAGAAGTAGTTTTAGATTCCTTGCATTCCTCCGAGTGACAAAGGCTTGTGAGTTGTCAGTCGTGTTTTTTATTTTTTATAGCTTGTTCAACATTTTTACTAGAGCCTGGTCGGTCGGAATATAAGGACATGACATGAAGTCAAAGTATAGGTCGCTTTTTGGTCTACCTGGCGAAAGAAGACGTATGAACGAGGTATTCCTCAAGTGCATTTATTTTGAAACGCACATAAACTATTCCTCTAACAAGTATGTAAAAAATTCCTGACATGCGCACTATGCTCTCGCATATTTGTAATGGCTGGGCTGTACTAGCAATTCAAGAGCCAAGCAAGATCCACTTCTGAGCCAGCGGAGTAAGTAAGTACACGAGCAGTTACAAAGCTCATAAGAAATGCCGGAAGACAGTCGCCGACGCCAAGACCGTCCAGGAACACATCATCATCACCTGTTCTATTGCCACTTTGCGCCTTGGCCTCGGAGTACCCTGCATGGGCGTCCAGCAGAGCTCGTCTCATCAGCGCCGGATCCAAGGTCCTAGCGCCACGCCCCTGCCGCGCGCTGGAGCCCCAAGGACCTGTCTTCAATGCTCGATTCACTAAGTGCCTGTAATGTAACAAAAACGTAGGTAGTTAAATTACTTAGGCTAAGACCTTACGAGGATCGGTGGTGGCCGAGTGTAGGGTGTACGTCAGTGCCTGCAAGGGTCCCAGGTTCGAATCCTGCCCGTGCTACATGAGTTTGTATACACTGACTCATGTACTGTACCTATGTTAGTTTTCATCCACCACTTGCTTCCGGTAAAGGAAAACATCGTGAGGAAACCTGGACTCTGGTTGATGATTATCAGCTAGTGTGTGAAATGAAGAAGGCAATGGCAAACCACTTCATTTGCCAAAATAGTCGTTGTGTGTGTTTAATTCCACATAATGACCATGACCCTCAGTCATGAGGAATACGACTAAAGAGAGAGTAAGACCTTGCTTCAGCTTCTTGTACCCTGTCTGAGGGGAGGCCTGAACTGTAAGACAAGTACCTCTTGTTACCTAGATCAGGCACTAGTTCTCCCACAGAGCACATATGAAGTTCTCCACAACTATTTGTTACAATCCTAACTAATATTATAAATGCGAAAGTGAGTATGTTTGTTATCTCTTCACGCTTTATCTACTGAACCAATCTTCCTGAAATTTCGCATACACATAGTTTGAAGTACGGAAAAGGGTACCTTTCATCCCGGGAAAAAGCACTGTTCTCGTAGGAAAGTCGCGCGGGCCAAGCCGCGGACAAAAGCTAGTATTTTATATTTCTAGTTTAGTTAAGTAAGTAACTGTTTTCTTGTTGTTAAGAAAAATAAAGAATATTTTTATTTTATTTAGTTAGTAGTCTGTTTACCTTCTGGTTCATAATGGCTTCTCTACACCCTCATTGCAGACGATTGTTTCGTAGATATCCGTAGAATAGCTGGTGTGTATGAAACTACGACACAATGGATTAATTCTGTGACAATGGTCTACACTACAATCGATGGTGTAGAGGAGCCTTAATTATAAAAGAAAATAAAATTAAAGTAAATTCATTTTAGTTAAATTTCTGGAAGATTAGTTCAGTAGATGAAGCGTGAAAAGGTAACAAACAAGCAAACAAATACACTTTTGCATAATATTGATTGGGATGTTTGGGATATTTTTTGGTTCAAAGTAAGTTCAAAGTGTTCGTTGACAGTTCTTTATACTCAGAGAGAAAAAATCACTACGTTAAATTTATACTGTTTTCTTTGACTTTAACCGGTAATGAGCCTCTGACCACACACCACAGCCAACCACAGAAGTAATTTTTTTTTTCCAGCCAACGCTTTTTTGTGCCATGTATTTTCTGTAAACACATAGGTTTATTTACTATTTCAGTGGTTACATCCTCGAGCCAGTCTCACAAGATCTTCGAGCAACAAGGACTTCGCGCGCGGCCCGGAAGTAAGGAGTCCGTGTTGCTCTATGCACAAGATGGTCAAAATTAAAATAAATACAACGTCGTAATAGCGCCATCTGTGTTTAATATCTAAGACTATTATTATTGCTACGTATTCTTTCCTTCCATTAGTTGATCGAGCGAGCGAAGCGAGCGAGGGCTATAATTGATCGAGCGAGCGAAGCGAGCGAGGGCTATAAATCAAGTTGGGGCGAAAACACATTGTTTGTATGTATGTATGTATGTATGTTTGTTCCGCGATAACTCTCGAACCGTTGAATTAATTTCGATGATATTAAGAATACGTGTCTTAAGCACAGACATATAGGTATTATATTTAAAAAAATATTTCTGTGGTATTAAGCAACTGTCCTTAGAATTTTTAAGTTCGTTGCGCAACAAAATCGGTTCAGCCGTTTTTGAAATATACGCATATATTTAAAATAATAATCGCGAGGTCTAAGTTCGCGGCGAACCACTAGTTACTTTTATGAACCATTATAAAAAAGTGGTAAGTAGGTAAGTATAATGTTTTTAGGACTCTTGAAATTATTTTACCAATAGAATTTGGTTAAATCCACAGAAATAATTTTTTTTCTATGGTTTAATCTATATATTTTTTGCATGGAGCAACACGGACCTCTTGGAGTCCTTGTTGCTCGAAGATCTTTTGTTATAATATTTTTTTAAAATAGAATACCTCTTATTACTTCCATGGAATACCTATTTAATCTGTGTTTTTTGTACAATCAGAGAGAAAAACAATAACCACAGACATTCATGACAGTGTGTCAAATTAGTCCAGTTGTATTTTGTAACGTTTTGTTTGGATTTGAATAAGATTTGAAGTTTCTAGAGATGTAACTATTAAAAATAAATCGATTTAGGTATTATTTACCTATTTGTCGTATTAATCGATTTTGAAGATACCTGATTAGCCAAAGATAAGTACTTACCTACTACCATCGATAAAATATTACAGTAATATTTTATCGATGCTACTACGTATATAAAATTTCTTGAGAGAGAGAGATACCTATGATATTACAAAAATAGAGACAACAAAGTCACTTTTATATCAAAATTGATTTCTCGAGTCCTATAGTCGTTATAACGAGGAATCAAATAGGTATTGTTTATGTGTGAATATCTTATTTATAGTGATTATTACATTACATACCAAGGAGTAATTCGCGTGCTTAAGTTTTACAAAAAAAGTTACCCATTATTTCTTTAAACACGCTCTCAGTTCAGATCATTTCAAAATAGCCTACATATCCGGCATAGTAAAGATTATTTCACAATAATTACGATGTTCGTAAGTGTAAAAAGTAAATTGCTTCAATGGCACTTGAGTTTGCGGTCTTGGGAATATTCACATGAGTACTATGAAATTACTCTTGAAATGAGTAAATCTCTAGTAACGGAAGATGATTGGTTATTATGTCTTATGACTTTACCAATTCTCAGCAAAAGCAGCTTTGCCCGTTGAAAATGACTTTGTTTTTGGGCACAAATAAAAAAACATTATATATAGTCAGTTAATGATAAGTCAGTGAGTTGGAAAGAATTGAATTTGGTATGTCTCAGCTGTCCCTTTTTTAATTTTTTACAGACGCCACAATTCTAATAACGACCATCTATCTAAGCATTCGCGATGATAAAGTAGGTGTCAGTTGGATTGGATGAAATAAAATTATCATCTAGTCATTCATTAATTTCCATATTTATAGGGAACTAGCTTTAGCCCGCGGCTTCGCCCGCGTGAAATTTCCACGGGAACAGTGCTTTTTCACGGGATAAAAGGTCCTTCTCCGCACTTCCAGCTATGTAAATGCGAAATTTCAGGAAGATTGGTTCAGTAGATAAAGCGCGAAGAGGTAACAAACAAACAAACCAACAAACAAACTCACTTTCGCATTTATAATATTAGTTAGGATTAACCAATTAATATAATAAATAAGTAGATACTTTACTAATATTAGGATAGGACTTTAGTAAAATTAATACTAGGTACATAATCTTGGGTGAGTAATTAAATTTAATAGAGTTATTATATATTAACATTACAGCTAATCATCATCAGAGTCAGTTAGCTTGTCTATGCCATCAGTATCCGTTTCTTTTTTTATAAATTCAGTTGGAAGTACCAACGATTCTTCAATCTTCAGTTGCTTAGGAACAAAACACTCTTGCTCTTCATGTTCTTCTAAAATTTCCCTGAATTCATCTTCAGTCACCAAGTCATCATAAACAACTTTAGTCATAAGTGACGCTACTCCTTTACGCGGATTTTTTATGAAAATCATTTCATTTGGCGTTTTACAAAGGATTTTGTCGAACGTAGAATTCAGTGAATATTGAACATACTTTAAACCCTGCTGCCAGCAAGTACTGTGGCTTAGTGAAAGCCAATCATTTAATTTTCTCAAAATATCCTCATTCGATTTTCCTTTGAAAGCATCTTTAGAAAATTCACCTTCTCCTACAACTACTTTTATATCGGGACATAACATAGATATCTTTCTGCAGATCTTTGCTATAATAGAAGCGCCATTTTTGGATTGTAAAATGTTGGGTGCACCGAACACTAAGAATATATCTAAGAGCGCATGAGTAACTTCCTGTACGCTTACTGCTTTCAATGGTTTTAAGTGTATGAATTTGCTAATGTACTCTCTGTAGACCATCATGTAATTGAACTCTTCGTTAGAATCATTTGTAACGTTCAAAATATCAACTTGTCCTCTAGAATAGAGTTCAGGGTGGGACCACGTATCCGAACTATCGTGTTTTTCAATTTCAACTGCCATAATTATTTTACTTGTACCAGTTTCATTATGAATTGTAAAATTAGACTCATTCTGAAGTGGATCATCTTCATTAAAATCCATAGTGTTATCATTTTTTTTAGTTGTCGTTCGAATTCGTCTTACTGTTTTGGTCTTACATGATTTACACAGAGCTAAATATACTAAAACAATTTCGGCAGTCACATTTCTATACTTTTTCTTTAGTTCCAACATCATTCGAGTTCTTCCGCCATGATTCAGTCGGAAATGGGAATCTCGGACAATATCGTACATTTCCTCTGTGTTTACGAACATTTGTCGATTTTTTTGGCCTGACTTCTCTATTGAATACAATCTCTCTCCGTCAGATGTCTGAACAACATCATAACGTTTCAATCGGCGATAATCTTCTGGCGTTCTCTTCACCGCAGTTTTCGCTCTCTTCACTTGTTCAATTAGCTGAATATATCTCGTTGGCGATAGTAAAAACGTATTAAAATGTTTACGATTATACATTTCGTATAATCGCCGGTAAAACTCTTCCCTATCTACATCAAGGTCATTTGACGACATTTTTAAAACTATTTACGGTTCTAAATAGAACAAATGTCACAGGTTTTATTTATCCACTTACAAAATTAAAACACGTCAGTGAATTAGTAGGTAGTCAACACCAATCAACAGTGATAAATTCAACTTATAGGTACTTATTCAAAATATTGAATTAATACAATAACACGGCGAGTCTGACAATAACCAACCTCACATTCTCTGACTGTCTGACGACAGAGGGCTTATCGTATCGTCATATGCCCAAGTCCGGGCTGAGCCGATCTCTCCCGAAACTAACCGGATAATACCGAGCAATGACTGGCATAGTAGGTAGCTCTTTGTGTAGCGTCATCTCTCTCACTTCACGCTATAACTGCTTATAACGTGTCCTTGTCTGGTACGAACTTTAGCCGATACACGCAATACGCAGTGGATTGAATTTATTACGGCATTCGGGATGGGACCATTTCGTACTTTGTCCGATTAGGGGAAGAGTGCTTAAGATGACATAGTCAGATAAGATGACACACCTGCCGAATTTTTTAAATATTCGCGCTAAAGGTGAACCCGTGACGTTTTAGAGATTGCCTGTAGGTGTCGCTAGTAAGGAGATTTAGTATGGCGGACAGTAACAACGCGTTGCAAAGTAGTAATAGATTTTGTGATTTTATGTGAGAGAAAATATATCTGTGCTTTTGTTTGGTGGTAAAAATACACGTAAGGTAAGAATATTTTTGTTTGAACTAATTTTCATTGTAAACAGGGGTTATTATATGACACAAATATTGATACGACGGTATTCTAACCTAAAAGATTTTGTCATGATCTTTGAATGAAACTTTTATTATCTATTTGGTAAGATGACATACTAGACGTCGGTGTAAGATGACATACTATGTCGTCTTACCCTTTCTATTAATTGTAAACTGATGATACTTTTTATTATTAGGTGGTGGTATTTATAATATTCGCAGGTGCATTTATAATGAAGTTGAGCTTTTATGTTTGGGTGGTGGTACTCATTTTTCTTTATTTTTTCCTATACAGAATGCCTGGAAATTACAAACGAACATCGACGCGGAAGAGTTGGTCACAGGAAGACTGAAGATGTTCATAAAATTGTTAAGTATAAGACGACATACCACTAAAGTCTAAGATGACATACTATGTCATCTTTAACTATAGATATGTCGTCTTACACACGCAGACCTAAGTGCAATTAATGCTTGTTTTTTAATTTTATATTCAGTTTATTGTTCTGAAACTATAATAATTTCGTTGATTATGAAACAATTAACAATAAAAGGAAGATACTGATCTCATTACGACTTTATTTATTTCGAATATTTGTGTTCAAACAAAAAGTATGTCATCTTAAGCACACTTCCCTACCGGTTCGATTCGATTGATAATTGAGAGGTCAATGTTCGCTATTATAGGGAATATAGGCGGAAACACAAAGGTTATTAGATAACTAACGAGTGACTGATCAGTCAATCACTGCATTTTATTTTGAGTATAAAATTAAGTACCTAGTAAAGTATTACATTATTATTTACAATAATATTATTGAACTAATTATAATCAATTATCCTCCTAACGCTACACTACATATTACAACATTATTTAGATTTTATGCTAGGTTTCTTTTTATATAAGATTATTAGATTAAGATTTTTTTTATAATTTTTTATTTTGCTTTATTATATTGACAATTTAATTTTGATTTGAGTTTGGAGATGGTAGGTAAATATTATGTTTTCATTTACTTAAAGGAACAATATCAAAAAGGCCTATAAAGAGCATAAAAATAATATCTATTTTATGTAACGTTTTTATTTTTACTGGAGATTTAATTAGCTTGCTATACTGAATATAACAGTTTTAAAGCAGTAAACAGTAGCAGTCAATTAAAAAAAAAGTATCAGGCTGATGTAAATTCATGTAAGTTTTTACATTTTATTACATTAAAGCATTAAAATTCAAATATCTTTATACTCAAACATCTGAGCATCAATGGCAAGATTATCACACTAATTTGCGTCACGGAATTCGAGTTAATTTTACTGCCAAGCTATGCCAACCAATAGATTTACTTACATCAAAAAAAAAGGGAAAATTCTCACGAGAATCAGAGTGACCCCAAAAGGAGCTTCATCGGGAAGTTTCATTGTATGGTAAACAATTCGTGATAATGACAGTGAATAAGAACACGAGGCGTACAGCGTACTTCGCTTCGACACGACAACGTAAGTAGGACTTAAGCCTCAAAGTGGGAAAATACTTCCGTCGTCGACAAATTGTTTAAATAATTTAATTCGTTTTGTTACTTGTCTTTTTTTTGGGATGCTGATTAACATGAAAAAAAGTAGATACTTTATTTATTCTACAGAATAATGTATATATTTTTACATAAAGAGAAGGACATACACATCTTTTTATTTAATACGACTGGATGATGTACAAAAAAATACAAAATTATTTTCTTATCTAAATCAAATATGTAATCAATAACTACTAAATCAATAAAGCTGAAGAATTTGTTTGAATGTGCTTATCTCTTGAACTACTGGTCCGATTTTAAATAAAATTTTAGTGTATGAGAGCCCTTGTGAGAATTGCTATAAGTTATCCGGAATCCCGAAATTCCTACGGGAGCGAAGCCGCGAAGCACATCTAAAGTTTAATAAAGTAAATACAAGAACGATAATGGATAATACCTAGGATAAGGAGTTCCATCTGGGCCAGGACAATCTGTGCCTTGAAGTGCATCGCCCCAAGCATATTTCAACCGTGGACCACAATCTGCAACGCAGCATGCTATCAATGCCTGGAATAAACATAAAATAAATTGACTTATTTTTATGAATATTAAATATATTATGCTTTGTAAAGTCATTTATTTTTATTACGAACAATAACTGAAAACAAAATGTTTTAATTTAATTTTAACATTTTTAGTAATAAAAAATACTTTTTGATAAATTATTTTTATTAACTCTTATTAAACTATTTTTGCTAATAATACAAAGTGCATGAAATAACTGATTCTTAACATAATTTAACGTAATATTCACTACTTATTTCGTCAAATTAACGATGGAGCATGACTGGACGTGATGGGTGGTATGTGTGCCATGGCCGATTGACACAGTTCCTCTAACCACTAAATCGGGCCATCTTTGACAACAAGAACCCGTCCCCTTTCCCTAATAGCATTTTTGATTGGCCACAATTGGCCAACGGTAGGCACATTGATGGGATATCGTTAGTTAAATTGCCCACAGTGAATTTGTATTGCCCCTACGAAGACTAACAACGTTGTTATGCCGAGCTTATTGCCAACAGTGGCCCAATATACTTTCTTGCTACCATTGGCTGAACAACGTTGATTTAACGGCAGTGATTAAAAGTTGGCCCAACAAAAATAAATGACAACTGGCCAACTGTAGGAACGTTGTTGGAATATGGTTAGTTAAATCACTAACATGGAATTTGTTCTGGCCCAACGAAGATCAAACATCGGTTATTGTGCCAACTGATTACCAACATGCATTGGGCAGGGGTGCGGGGTGGAGGGGTTCTGGGGGGGGGGTGTAACGGTAGTGGGGAGGGTATTCGATGCGCGGCGCGGGCCGCGGCCGCAAGCAGTCCAAGTCGGCCATTTTGTTGCATCATTTCGTTTGTTCAGTGTCGTTTTGAAACTTATGAAAGAACAGTGTAATATTGTGATTTTTAAGTTCAATACGTTATTATGTACATAATTGAGTTCGAAAATTGTGTTGTGTTTGATCGAAGGCATAATGAGTGAAGCTGGCTAACGCCACGAAAAAAAAGCGTGTTCCTACGTGTTGTGATACCTACCGATCTAGTGTGCATTCCATCTGTGGATAGAAACTTGTGCCACCGAATAATGTTAATTGTTAAGATATAAGATGTTAATTCAATATTAATAAATGTTGATTGTGAGACTTAAACAATGATTTTAATTCCTAATTATAATTCTGTCACTGTATGTATATATATTTTTTTATTTTCTTAATGCAATATTAAAAATCTATGAAGCACATATGTAATTGTGATTAAATATAGTACTTTCCGATAGGATTATATGTTTATATAACACTCTCACTAGAGTGTTATAAGCATATAATCCTATCGGAAAGTACCAAACCACCACCCGAGTAACGTTGTTTGATTGTATGGTTTCTATACAAAGGCCCAACGGAGAAAAATAATATGTGGCCCTCCGTAGGAGGTTTCATATAGGCCCTAAGTTGTTGGCCTTTCAGCAAAACATGCGGCCAAATCTAACCGTTGTCCAACCAAAGACATATTTGTGGCCCTACCAAATGCCTACCAAAAATGCTATTAGGGTTTATGTCCAAATAATCCTTGAATACGTCACTTGAACAACATTAAGACTATCCAATAGTCTCATTTAAAAAACTTGACTATGTTTTGTGAATTAATACTATTTTAAAGTAAGTTGTAAAATGACAGTAAAGTAAAAATTTACATTGAATGTAAATTTTTGCCAATATAAATCATATTCAAAATTCTCAGATTTTTACCCATGAGTCTGCTTGATGTCATAGGCACAGTACATATAGTAGTTTGATTATATCAAATTTAAAATTGTTACAATATATTTTACTTCTTAGGTTGAAACAAGTATAATACTAATGAAATTACTTATGCGATGCATTCATATCCTGCCTGTATTTGTAAGACCGGAAGCAATAGGGCAAAATTCGGATGCGTTGCGAATCCATAAAGGGGTCATATCATAACAAGAAAGTACCTGTGACTGATTTCTAGGTCATTTATAAATACATGTCATTGAACTGTCACTATAGGCCGGTGGTGTCAGGTGTATGTTAACTTGTTTTATACAAAGTAATTTTATCGCTGACCTACAAGCCTTAAACATCTAAAACACTTAGTTTTCTCTTTGCATTTGGAGTGCGGTTTTGTATGTTTTATGTATCTAGTATGTCTCTTTTTTAACTAAAAATGTAATTATTGTCTTCCTAAGCGTATTCAAAATAATCTTTTGCATAATATACATATCTTATAAGTCTATTTAAATTACATTAATTAACAATTAATAACATTCATTTCCGTACTCATTGGCATCCTATCTATGCAACAGTTATTGTTATGTTAATCATCGGGGACGTTTTATAAATATTATGACTTCCATCGAGAGTCTCTATGGACACAAGGAATAAATACAAAAGTGAAATTTACATAAAGAAAAAGCAGCGAAAGTGCTTAGCGGTCTCTTGTGGCTATTGTATGAGTAGCACGTTCTTGGACGACATTTACTTGATTTCCGCGTAGATCTTTAATCGATAATTATTCAAAGTAGTGTGTAGCGAAAGCTCAAGTTACTACATTTCGCTATGTTTCACTCCATCTTTCTAGTGAGTCATTCGTTAGTTATATTTCTACCAACTCACTTAACTTTCTAGATATCTTAAACACGACAGCATCTAATAAGTTTCCGAAGTCAAAAACTATTTCTATAGACACTTTGTACCATATTAATAATAATTATGATCTAAATTTGAGTCCTTATAGAGACATCTTACTTATTACTTAATACTCATTTTTAGAGTATATAAACAGTATATGTACCAACTTATAAAGGATTTTATCGTTATAACAGTTATACTCTGTATAAAGTAATAAATTTAATAATATATAGGCATAAAATATAATATAGATATATCAATAAATTTATTTTTAAACTCTTACAGAACCGGTTAAGTGTATTGATTCAAAGAATTGTAAATTTGTGAAAAATTTGACTCAAAATCTCAAATCTGAAGGAAGTAAAAAAGAAATATACCTAATTTTGTTAAATTGAATATCCGTGCCGCTTCCTCAAAGTTTGTCGCGTGAATATGGAGCAAGTTGGCGGTCAGCAACCTTAAACTAATGACACGTTAATGCGTTTAGAGCGAATGGGTGCCGGTACTAACAGTAAACTGGAAGATAAACTTCACCCACTGTTTCAAGCCTTTTTTACCTATCTCTTTGAACGGTCTGCTAGTTCTGAATACATGGGCAATGAGTCAGTCGACCATGCTTTTGAAGCTAAGTATTAATAAAGGACTTTAATAATTACAATAATGACTCTTGGTGGAGTGTAAAAACAAACTAACAAACTTAATGATTACTTAACTAATGTTAGTAGTTTATTTCAAGTATGTTGTATGTAACACAGATAAAATAATACTATACTGTAAATTCTTAGCTTAAGTAGTAACAACGTTTTAGAAATTGTGTGAGTACCTGGGTAGCTATTTAACGAGTAGATTTACTTAACTGGATTTCTCTGCTTTGCATGTTAATTGTAATTATTCTCATTACCTACATGTAAAATTATCTATATATAATGTCAGTTCTGTCTCTGGATTTCTTATATTATTTTTTCATAATTAAACACGTAGGTAACATATTATATTTTAATTGCTTTCATAATTAATAAGCGCATAAAAAAAAATATTCTAAGCTAAATACAAAATACACACTCGTAGTGCAACAGTTTAAATCACTTAATTATCTACTTTAATAATTATAAAGAAAAAAGTTGTTAAATTACGATTATTTCTAAATAAATAATAACACAGGCTGACTTTATTATTATATTACTTAAGATAGGATTAACTTTGTTATCAATTCTTTTATTTGTTTATGTTTCATTGTAAAAGCACTTACTGAAAATAAAATCAACAAACTTACCGAGTAAATGTACAAAGATAAACTCCTTGGAAGCATTTTGTTTAATTTAACTTAAAAACTGATATAAGAAAATAGCTTAATTTGTGGCACAGGTTTATATGCGAAATTTTCTCCGAATGTGAAGATGATACATTCGCGTGATTGGAAGGGCGTGCGGTCGACGCACTGCCCGCGCAGACAACAAGTGGTGTTCATTATAACGGGAGTTCAGCCGGGAGTCCTCAGTGCGGGCGCCTACTTACCTCTCCTCGATCACGAATTCACGACATTCTCTCTGCGTTTGTTTGAATTTTGGCGCCGTCGTCAACTCAACCAATAAGATCAAAATATTCTTCCGATTACCGATTCAATTGTTGCGATTTTTTGATTGCACATCACTATATTGCAAAAACAAATATGGCCGCATGGAAAAGTGACAGCGGCTCTAATCTAACCTAACTTGAAACAATCAAAATAAAAACATGCACATTATTATTTATTTTTACTGTAACTTTAATTGAAATACAAGTGTTTAATAATAAATCCATGAAGTTTACCCGAAGGATAGGAAATATAGCAGACCTTTAAAGAAACCGAGTGCCTGGAAATTGACGCAGATAGCCAGCTTATCTCCAGAAAGTTTAAGGGTTCGTATTTTTAAATTACTGTTACTTATTGCTTTAATTTAATTTGCGTAGATAATCAAAATATGATATTGTATTGAATTACCGCGGTTTTTCTCGACGTTCGATGTATATGAAATCAGCTGTTTGTCAATATATGCCCGTCTCGCTCACACTAATGTAGTTCCATATAGTGGTCTTGTTCATGGAGTTTCATTTTTGGGCATTCTATTTTGGTACATTACCATCATGATGCGTTGCAAATATCCTAATTTTGTGTTCTGTAAGGAATACGATAGAGTGGCAGGAGGTAACTGATACTTAAAATATTTGCAACCACACTTAACAGCCCATACTTTAACATTTTGTACTGACTTCATCAAGATGTCAAAGGTATTATCTTTCATGTTTTTGTATCATTTCGCCCACATATTCTTTATTTTTCTTGTTTAGTTTGCTTTGAATTCATGTTAGAATCATGACAGGAACCTAACCTTGTAGATAGTTGTGATGCTTATTTTTTATTCCTTAACTAAATATTTTTATCTGATCCTAGTGTATGTGACTCACTAGGAGATGAGAATGTTATAATAATATGAATTCACATGTTGATACTCTTTACTTCTCACATTGAACCTACTTATAATACTTTTTCCTTAAAAACTTCATTGCTCTAAGCATCAGAAATAATTGTGTAGAAGCTAATTTGAAAAAAGGAAAACTACTTAACTCAGTCCATTGAAGTACCTACTAAATATTATTTAAGTGAAAGCTTGTTGTGAAAAAACTATTTTATAAGTATTTTTAAATATCTCTAATAATAGTACCTTCTTCTTCTTCTTTATGTGCCTATTCAGTACTAAATGTTGGCAGTCAGCTCCTTAAATTTAGCTTTTTTCGGAGCCAGTCTGAACAGTTGTTTGACTGTTTTGATTCCCGTCCACTCTCTGATGTTCTTGAGCCATCTTCCTTTATACCATTCTATGCTTTCCAGCAATCTTTCCCATCAAAGTGGGTTAAAGATGATGGTATTACGTGTTACTCAATAGTGAGTCCATTAACCTATTTTTTAATTACATATATGTTGAAAGCCCCTCATATGGGGGGAGGAGCCTTTGCACAGCAGTGAGACAACATAGATTAAATTTGAAAAATAAGTAAGTAGTAACTAATATTTCTAATTTGATTATTTAATATTTTCAGTCACAATGACCAACTATCAGACATGTCAAAGTCTACTTTTGACGAATCCAATATGGACACGAAAAGAAAACAAGATGACAACAACGCAAGATACAAATGTGAATATGACGGGTGTGAGAGGACATACAGTACAGTGGGGAATCTACGGACACACATGAAAACACATAAAGGTGAATAACTAGAACATGGTCCTACTAATCTCCTTATAGTTTGTTTTTTGGCTTCCACAATCAAAATAGAACCATTATGGTATCCAACCATCGTTAAAGTCTGCAACTTAGCTTGCAGAACAATACTGGATACAGATATCCAGTCCAAATGGCAGATCATTTGGTACGGATTTCAAACACGCAAAAACCCTAAATGGGTCTGGGGTGAAATGGTCCCGGAATGAGAGAACTGATCACTCATCTAGTGCTTCTGCTGGTATGCCCAATTAGTAATTTTTATGCATACAAAATAGTAAAATAGATAAAAAATAATAATTTATTTGGTTATTATGTTGTGGGACTTTGGTAGTATATCATCTCATAAATAATGTGAGTTCATAGACTAATTTTATACATATACTTAGATCATTTAGGGATCTGTTTACCATACCAACCATTTTATTTGTAGAAAGTTAAATGGTAGTTTAGTTAAAATATGCTTTTTCTTGTCTTTTAATGTCTTAAATTGGAAACAGAGGTAACTATTTATTAATCTGTGACAGAGGTAAGATTAAAAATATACCTACTTTAATAATACAAATTTAAATGTTAGCAAATTGTTAAAAGGTGGCAAGCACTTTGCCAATTTTTTTAATTTAGTCACATACCTACTTTGTTAATAATATTGCCTCTAGTTATAATACTCACATCACATGAATAGTTGCCAACAAGTCAAATAATATTTTTTCTTAATGTCAAATAATAGTAGTTTTATAGTAAAATCAACAAAACTATATTTTACAGAAGTATTCCATGTACTGTTGACATTATAAATTATAGCTCACGTGCTAATGTGTGTACGATTGACAAAAAAAAAATTATAGACACATTAATGTAAAGACAGGATGTTTGTTAAAAAATTTCTGTGACTTTCCATGGCATATTTTGAAAATACAAACATTGGCTCTTTCTTAATTTCAAAATTCTTAAAAATAGAATTTCGCATGTACTGTGGACAGAGTAGGCATTTTCTTAAGTTATAGCAATTTTACATATTTAATAAGCAACTTGTGCAAACGCTTGAGCATTGAATAATTTTACACTTTGTCTAGTTAAAATCGAATGCAAATCCATTATTTTTATTGTTATATATAAGGTGGACACAAATTAACTACAAATATTTTCAGGGCTAATTACTGATATTATTTAGAAAGTATATCAGTGGTTTTTTCAATTTTCTACACGCTAGTTTTCGAGAAAAATTAACGTTTATGTTTTTTGAAAACCGTAACATTATAACATCCTGTACACAGCTTTGCGTAAAATGACAATTAAAATGACACACACAAACAAAAGCCGCCCACCGGTCGGTCGCTGTCATTTATGTATAATAAATCGCTTGACATCTCTGTCTTTCACGCACTTTTCATAAATAAAGAGGAATACAGCAAATCAATTTCATTCAACTATTAATTGGTGGGAGGAGCGTAAAGAGGTATGAAGTCTACACATTTAACTACAGTATGATACTAAATGTCATCATTTAATAATATTTTTTTTGTTAGAAAAAACAAAAAAAAAACTAGCGTATCGATTTTTAAAATTGTATCTCCAATACGTTTATTTAGCCCCCTGGAGCCAGCCCTGAAAATATTTGTAGTTAATTTGAGTCCACCTTATATAGTTATTTGAGTTTATTACATTCGCTCAGAACCTGTATTCATATGTTGTGGTTGTTGTTGAACTCTGTTTTATTATTTTAATAAATTGTTTTATTTATTGACATAATATCAAGTCTGAATGCTTGTTATGTCTGTGCATGTATCTACTAACCACAATTCCATGGAGCTGATAACTAATATTGTGGAGCTGTATAAAATTATTTATTTAGAAAACGTAACAAATCAAGAAAATTCTAAATTCTCAAGAGATATATTTTTCCCGTAGATACACTTTTGATATAACTACGCTTTTATTTCCCAGCGTTACACTTTCGGCTTGTACAGCGTAACAACGATCAAATAGAACGCGAGTGAGGTCGCCACTAAAGCTATTTTCTCTATGTAGTCTATGCTGATGACATTAGTTCCTTTTTTGGCCACATTCATTATGAACGTTGTCGCACTATACACTATATTAGAGCATTTAAATATTTGACTACGCATTAACCTTAGAGCATCAGATGATTACTCAACAAAATTTTGCCTTTTTTTAATAGCCAATTCTACTAATATATTAGAATGCTATAAATGTAGATATTGCGTCTCAATTGTGTCTGAAAAGCCAAAGAAATAATACTAAACTGACAAAATCTCTATAGGATCTTTAGTACAATTTCTTTGGCTTTTGAGAAACAATTGAGGCTCGATATTTAAGTTTGTAATTCAGTTGAATCGAGGGCCTGGTTTGTGCTCTGTTGAAAAACTTGACCTTGACCAAAAGTTGAAATATTTATATTATTTTTCTCCTACTTACAGGCGAATACAGGTTCAAATGCAACATACAGACGTGCAATAAGGCCTTTCTCACATCATACAGTCTGAAAATACACCTCCGAGCCCACACGAAGGCGAAACCCTTCGCCTGCACTATTGGCAACTGCAAGAAAGCGTTTAACACTCTATACAGGTCAGCTTTATTGATGTGACTTACTAACTACGCCTTCCGGTATCGCATTGGCGGTAATTTTGGAATAAAAGTACCCTATGGATATTCCTGGTTTTACCCTATTTTGTTATCGAATTATAATATGTCATGTATTTTTGCGTGAGTTACCAAATTTTCATATAAATTCCCGGAAAGTACTTTACGTTAGTACATAATATTTCGATGTTTACTGTACTATTACCGAATTAGGTACCGGTAATTAGCTGTATGTTTAGAAACTTGCATTTTAGGGTTCCACACCTCACAAAATTCATTATCTTTGAATTAGAATCTCTTCGTTGTCAGTCTTATTTATGAAGTTGAAAGTGATACCAAATATTCGGGTCTGCTTTCCTTTAGAGCTGTGAAAAAAGAAATTTCATGGCTTAACTATAGCTTAAATTATATAGAGTGTTAATTTATAGTCTTACTAGCTGCTCGTCGGAGTTCCGCTCCCATAGAAACTTCAGGATAACAAGCTAATTATTAAAAAATAAAAAAAAACGACTGACAACTCACCATAGCCTATGTCACTCAGAGGAATGCAAAGAATCTAAAAATACCTCTCACATCAAAATCACTTAAGCCGTTCAGGACTTATGGTGAGTTCTATTATAGAACTTACATACATGAACCCTGAAAACATAACACCCCTTTTTTGGTCAGTCGTGTAAAAAGTACCTGTAAGTAATGTGCTATTCCAGTTTATATACGTTTTCTACCCGTGTACCAAATTTCATCGAAATCCGTCCAGTAGACTTTGCATGATTGAGGAACAAACATACCTACTGACAATCTCACTTTCAAACTTTCGCATTTAGTAGGATACTAGGATATACTAGTAGCAATAAAGTGATACATTTTATCCTATAGCTATTGAATACTATAGATTCTAAATCTTTAGTACATTCTATTGATTTCTTACTAATGAGGGGTAAACAAACGTGAAGCGAGTTAATTATTGCCTGTAA
The DNA here is from genome assembly GCA_018467065.1 of Ephestia elutella. Taxonomy (NCBI): domain Eukaryota; kingdom Metazoa; phylum Arthropoda; class Insecta; order Lepidoptera; family Pyralidae; genus Ephestia; species Ephestia elutella. The sequence continues at coordinate 17,632,155 of CM031585.1, read as the reverse complement.
TATATTTACATTTTTCAAACAAATCTGTTGTATAAGATGTCTGGGAATTTGCCAAATCCTATTTTATATTCTTCTACAAACTATATCGTCTGTCGAAATCTTGTGTATGCAACCATGACTTTTATCTCGTGAGCCGTAAATACTATAACACCTTGGCATTTGTTTTCAAGTTGAGATGTGTAACTGTATAGTGTTTTTAAAATGTGTTTTTTCGCAGCCACTCAATAGTAAACATTACTGTTAAAACATATGCAATACAAGTACACAATATTCAGGGTTTTAGTAATTTGGACATTTGGATTTTAATTTTAAATTAATATATCGTCCGCGAGGTAAATGGCATCCCTTTGATGACTAGTTGATCTATGACGAATCTACAAAGATCCCCTAATTGATTCATGTCAGTTTGCCACAGGTAATTCTTCAAGTGTTTATAAGTTCCTTACATTGAAATTCGTCACACATACTCCACATATATTCGTTTTTTTATGACGTATTGACTGTTATTACGAATCTGCAAAATCCCCCCTTTTCCAACCTCCTGAAGTTTTATTTCGCAACGAAAGGTCATTTTCGCAAGGAAATTTCCATGTCCAATGACTTAATCCAATCTATGTCATGTCCAATAACTAAATCCTAATCTATGTTTCGATGGCTTAGAGTGAAAACCTCGGATGTGATTTTTTTGGCAAAAGAAACATCCGAGGTTTTCACTCTAAGCCATCGGTTTAGTTTATGTTCGAGGGAAAAATCCGGAAGCCGAAATTATGTACGAGTAGTTTCATTAATTTTTTTTTTTTAATTAAGTACCTATGTATACTTCAGTGCGTGCCCGACTCGCGCTTGTCCGATTTTTTACATTATGACAGCAGTTTTTGGCGAGCGACATGTCATATACTTACCACCTGTTGCGCACTGACATATTATTGTAGTGAAACATGATGTATATCTTTGGCACGCTTTGTTGGGCAATTCTTTATGGCTAGCATATTGATGGATGTGAGTTTGAAAATAATGTCTAGCTCCGCCTATGCGATTCGGGATGTTTGATAAGTTCACTGTGTTAATCCGGGCATAAATCTTTCCATGTAGCTAATTTCATCTAAATCTGTTTAATAGTCGCATATATTTGAGAATATTATTTTCCAGTAAATTTCTGTCCAGTAGATTTTGCTTGATTGAGTAACAAATTTACATCCAAACTTTTGTATTATAATATTATTAGGATTAATAAAGATAGATTAAAATTATCAAGATAGATATATACCTACCTTGTTGTAAAAAATTGACATAAATAAATCGATTTTGTGAACCCATATAACTCATAGTTTCCATCGCATCGCCCACCAGCCAGCGTGCTCGCTGACGTGGTCTTAAAAACTCACGACTTTTGACTCTGTGACCCCGCAATGGATAAAGACGTGATACTTTATCTGTAAAACAATAGGGCAGATGACAACAAGTCAAATCAGATACTTTTTTCTTAGTTTCGAAAACAACAATTTATTGGGACTTGCAAGACAGTACGTAACGGTGGTGGTGATGTCACTTTTAAAGGAGTCAAAAAGCATTCCCAATTAACTTTAATTGGAACAAAAAAATTGTAAACCATATAACAAATAAAATCATTCAATTAACTTGTTTCGTTATTAAAATAAAAAGCATTATAACATTTTATTTTTTACTAAGTTATCCATCATCCTTTCCAGATTGCGAGCCCACCAAAGGCTGCACAGTGGCGACACCTTCAACTGCAAAGCGGATGGTTGCTCCAAGTTCTTCACGACACTCAGCGATCTGAAGAAACACATACGAACGCACACACAGGAGAGGCCGTACAAGTTAGTATCGGTTTTGTTTGTGAACTCTTTATTGCACATTTACATAAAAAAACGTAAAAAAAAGGAGACGCGTACAATGGCGGCTTAATCCTAGAAACGGATTTCTTCCGGTTTTTTGGTCTCTAATGTTAATGGATTGGTTTGCCATTGCCTTCTTCATTTCACACACTAGCTGATCATTATCAGCTAGTGCACTCAGGTTGATGATTATCAGCTGGTGTGTGAAATGGAGAAGGCAATGGCAAACCAGTCCATTAACATTGCCAAGATAGTCATTGTGTGTTTCATTCCATATAATGACCACGTCATGAGGAATACGACTAAAAGAGAGAGTATATTTGTCATGCCTTTTCATCCTGGTCTGGGTGTAAAGAAAAAACATGTGGCAGCTGCTTCTCTTCCCGCGCACATTGTAAAAGACAATCGAGGGAAAGGGCTCTAAACTTAGGATTCCTCCACTCATAGGCGATGGGCTAGCAACCTGTCAAAATATCTGAATCTCCATTCCATCAGTAATCTGCCATCTGCTGTTCAATCTGCTGAAGTGCCAAGCGTGGCCTTCGAGTCTCACGACTCTTGGCTCTGTCTACCCCATAGGGATAAAGACGTGATTATGTATCTGATTAATCTGTTTATCTGTATTTTTCTTACTTTCATTACCTTGTTCATTTTGCAATCTTGATTGGATACTTTATATTGTACGTTTCTTCTTCCTCCTTTTTATAATGTAGGTATATGACTAATTTATGTAACACGACCGTTGTCGTTATCGGCGCAAGCCCGAGTACCTTTAGGTGGTATCTGAAAACCATTGCCCTGCTCTTTGTCTGAGCAGAATGTGCACTGATACCGCCCATTCGTATCACTGCGGCACATGATTACTGTAAACGGTATGTTTTAATATGTATTTGTTTTTTAGGGTTCCGTTTCTCAAAAGGAAAAAAACGGAACCCTTATAAGATCATTTTGTTGTCCGTCTGTCTGTTAAACTTTTTTTCTCAGGAACGCTTGAAGGTATCAAGTTGAAATTAATATCAAATACTCTGATCCACGGTCTCTTTCTGCAAAAAAATTATCAAAATTATACATCAACGCGAACAGGAGATATTCCCGTTAATGTTGCGAATTTTTGCATTTTTTGCAATTTTAGACAGCAATCAAAACCTATGGGGTACTTCCCGTTGACCTAAAATTATGAAATTTGACAAAAAGCAAGGTAACAGTAATTATACAGGAATAAATCTGAAAGTTGTAAATATATTGTTGGCTAAAAAAAAGCGTTCCAAACTTATTTTTGCGCTCGATGCAGTATGAGTTCTAGGGATAGAACTGCAAAGTTAAGTTTGTTTTTGAAACTAGTTGGTCTTTTAGTTGGAGCTTTAATGTGAGATGTTGTTGTACGGAACCCTCTGTGCGCGAGTTTGACTCGCACTTGGCCGGTTTTTTGTCATCAACTAGGAATAGGCATATTTTGAGGCGTGTACCCTAGACCTCATCTATGCTTCCCATCAGGCAAGACTGAGGTCAAACGCACTCAAATCTCTAATATAAAAAAAAAAACTGTCTTCTGTGTGCCTCTTGATGTGAATAAACGTTCTATCTGTTATATCAGATGTCGCGCGGCGGGCTGTGGCAAATCGTTCACAGCATCGCACCACCTCAAGGCACATGCGCGTACGCACGCGCCGCGTATGCCAGCCACCGTCACACTCACCTTTAAACAGGTAAGTTTTTATACTAGCGCCCCGCCTGACTTCTCTTGGGAGGTACATACATCATCCACAGCCTTCCCGACCCACTGCTGGGTTGCCTCCTGTCTACGGTCCTGGGCCATCCTACTCCAGTTGTTGCCAGCAATATTCTTAACATCGTCGACCCATCTAGCCGCTAGCTAAGCTGCTGTGCCTACACTCCGTTTTCCATTTCGGGGGTACCACTCGGTAATAGCTTTAGCCTTCCATCGTTAGTTAAATACATACAGTTCCCATCACGTAAAAAGGTCGCTGGAAGACAGGAGGGGATGAAACTTGCGCGTGGGTACGACTGACGAATCAATCGCGCGCGCCGGATGAGACCCGCCCGACCCCCGCTCACCGCATAGACCGATATATCGCCTACTGCGCAGCTTTACCGCCAGCGGCCTTTTTACATGATGGGAACTGTACATCGAATGAACAAGCAACGAACGTGCTGTTTCTCGTTTCTCGGGAATTCCCACATTCAGTAATACACGAGAGAGTATCAATTGGCTGAGAGCGGGTGGCGAATGTTAAAAATGTGTTTATTGTCTTATTTCATACTAGCTTTTGCCCGCGGCTTCGCCAGCGTGAATTTCCCACGTGAACAGTGCTTTTTCCCGGGATGAAAGGTACTCTTATGTCCTTCTCAGTACTTCTATGTGTATGCGAAATTTCAGCAAGATTAGTTTAGTAGATAAAGCGTGAAGAGGTAACAAACAAACAAATAAACAAAATCACTTTCGCATTCATAATATTAGTTAGGACTAGCACTCGGATTCGCTCGGGAGATACATACATAAATTGTAGCCTATGACCCTCAGGTATAATGTAGCTTTCTATTGGTGAAAGAATTTTTGTAATTGGTTCAGTCATTCCGAAGATTTTCCCCTACAAACTAACTCACAGACTGACAAACAATTTCTCTTTATTATATTGTGATTGAAGCCTCTTATCCACTAGGCGGAAGCGGTGGTGGCCGAGTGGTAGAGCGCCCGCCAGTGGATGCAAAATTCCAGGTTCGAATCCTGCCCGGGCTACATGAGTTTGTATACCAATCTGACTCATGTTAGTTTTCATCGACCACCACTTGCTTCCGGTGAAGGAAAACATCGTGAGGAAACCTGCACTCTGTGTTGATGATTATCAGCTAGTGTGTGAAATGGAGAAGGCAATGGCAAACCACTCCATTAAAATTGCCAAAATAGTCGTTGTGTGTGTTTCATTCCATATAATGACCACGACCCTCAGTCATGAGGAAATACGACTATAGAGATCGACTAGGCAACAATTGACGTGCAACATGTGTTCTTTCTCGTTTTATTTGGTGCATTTTCTATGTTATTTTTATTTCATAATCTGCAAAGTGTCATGTACAAATCATGTGCAGTGAACTTACTGTAGGTCAAGGACATTGAGGAATTTTCAAAAATGACTTGAATTTTTGTTTGAATTTTCAGTTAAATCCTGTCAGCGGTGACACCATCGTAAACGTTACCGAGCCTATCGTAAGCCTTCCTAAACCCAGTACACCAAAAGAAGTCCAGGATTGGACCAACTGGGATGGCCTCCTAGAATCATTCGGCAAAATCACCACAGAATCAAACTCCACAGACGGAAGCCTAGAAGATATAAGTAGAGTTAATATAACTAACAACGTGGACATAACAGAATTGCTATTTGATAATGCCTCTAACAATACTAAACTTGAACCTAATACTGTAGAATATGATCTAACTACGTTCGATAATATAGCACCTTTCAAAGGTGAAGATAAGAAAACTATAGAAACATGGTCCAATATTTGTGATTTTGATACGGCCATAGATGTAAATGAAGATAAAATTAAACCCAAAGCAATGCAATTAGCATTAGCTAATGAAGTCGAAGTACAAGCTCCGTGGGTCGATGTAAGTGCTTTAGCTGCCTCTATATCAGAAACACCTGTTAGTATAAAAGAAAAAACACCAGAAAGCATATTTACACTTGCCACTTTTGTCCCTACTCATATGCAGAGTTATATAGATTTAACTCAAGAAGTCGCCCCAACTGCCAATCTTATATCACAAAGTTCCTTCGATTTAGACGGCACCGCTAACCTCATAGATTCGCAAGTCAAAATATTTGATGACACGGAATTAGTTCGGAATCTAGATACGAATATTGATTTTTTGAAAGATGACGACGAAAGATCTCTCAATACTCCTTCGCCGAGTAAAGTGCAGCAAAATATTGAAATAAATCCGGCTAATTCTGTGTTGTTCAATACAGATTTAGCATTAGAAGATACGCTGTTATTTGATAATGAACCTCCTTCTGATATGTATGTCGTCCGAACCGAGAATATATTTGGCAAAGAAATTGCTAAGCGTAATGCTTTAGAGCAGTTAGCAGCTGATGCGGGCATTTGTTCTTGTACGGAATGTAAATGTGATCCCTCGCAAGGGGAATGTAGGAACTGTGCAACAGAAGCCCAAGGGTGTTCAGACGATACATGTTCTTGTGTAGACTGCAAGTGTAACCATGCAGAAATGAAATGTGCAGTAGGATGCGGCAGGGCCACTGATACGAACCACAATACATTTTTGCATTACCATAGGCGGCATAATAACTCTAATTTAGAAGATTTAGGAGTTTTCACTCTTCACGAATGTGATGAGGATAAACCTTCTATACCTCAGGGGTCTAGTACAGAAATAATAAACAGTTTAAAATGTTCATGCAAAGGTGACACCGCAAATGATTGTAATGATGATTCGAGTGTCAAAGAAAGTTGTTGCGGCAAAAATGACGCCAAGTCTTGTTGTGTGACGATTTGTTTCAAAAAACTGGACGCATTTAAACAGTTTCTGTCGGAAAATAATCTAGTCGACGCTTTAAAAATGCATAATTTCAATTTGACTACAAGCTTATAATATTGTCAAATTCAATTGACACTTAACTTACAGTAGCGCACTCTAGTGCCAGTAAAAAGTTCTCTATTCCGAGCGGTATATATCACAAAGTGTCATAAAATCTGGATAAGCCCAGTCTAATAAGGGGTTTCAAACTAACAATTGGCTGGAATTATAACAATACAAAAACACTAATAATTGAGATAATCGTACATCAAATTTTTACACAAATTATAATTTACAACTTTACACAAAGTATTTTTTACAAAAAAATGTATTTATGTCACTTAATGAAATGAAATAATAATTAAATCTTTCTTTAAAAAATTATTAAATTTTGTCTGTGCTTATAGTCTTGCCATATGAAGAAAATCATAATATCAAAGTGTGATTATTCCCTTGCCCAAAATTCGGGCCAACTAGCGAGTTAGGTCTGTCAGATGTACGCTGTCAACTATTGTCAAATTCAAATGACTGTACCTGACTGACCTCACTCGTCAGTTGCGCCTACTAATGAGCGGAACGATTACCCTCATTTTCGTGTTAAGCTTATAACTAGTTGCTTCATAAACCTGCATTTAATATGTAAAAAGCATTGTTCGACTGCATTATTTTGCTTGCTTCTAGAAACTAGATATTAATTTAGTACTTGATTGTTTGAGAATTTTATAAAAAAAGGTTGTCACAGAAAGGTTACATAAAGAAACATTTTACGAACGTACGTAGAAATGTACGCAAGTACAACTCCATACACATAAAGTTGGGAAAAACAAAAAAAAAACGTTGCTTCGTAAATTTTGGGAAACTGAAGTCAATTTTTTATAAGCAATACCATATTAACTGGGATGCTTTCAAAATAATATAACGTTTATATTAGAATAGAATATGGAAATCTATAATAAAATGTGGATATTTAATGTTGAGTACTTAGATCAACTATTGAAAAAATAACTCAGTATTTTATTTATGAACCAAAGTTTGTGCAATATTATTAGATTTTATTATATTACATATAATTTATACATTCGTCATAATCTAGATTCTATATTGATACGTTTCCATAGATTTATATAATTCATAGTAGATTGTTTCATAATTACCAGAGATATGTAGATATTGTTTTATTGTAAAGCCTGTAATTTTAATAGTGATAGGTACGCCTATAAACGTATATGTGTATGATATTCAGGTGTACGACCGTTTAAAAAAAAATAAGATTAGTAATACAACCAGTACATACTTTATGTGCCATATACAATTTAAAGAAACTTCAGTCTGTTCAATAAATTGGTGCTATTTTATGTATAAAGTATTCAAAAGTGATATCAGTGCCTTAAATGTTGTTATGTACTTATATCGTGCTTAAAATGTACAAACGTTGATTAATTTTATACGAGATTTCTATTATAAAATAATCCATATGCTGTAAGGTTCTAGTCCATGTAACAAATAAAAAAGCTTTATGATTATTGAATAGTTTTATTTCGTCACAAATATAAATGCATGTTTACACATAATGACTATTGGAATCACAGAAATCTAAAATATAGAAGTTGACGCTTGAAATAAGCCGCATGGGACTCTAAAATTCCTTTCGAATTTGTTCAGTTATATATTGTGTTGTGTAGGTAGGTACAGGTCGCGTCATGTAAAATGAACGCTGGCGGTTAAGCTGCGCCGCGGGGCGGTCGGGTCTCGTCCGGAGCACGCGATTGGTCGTCTGTCGTACCTATACGCAAGCTCGCTCCCTTCTTTCTCATAAAGTGTGCTTTTTATATGACGCCACCTGTACACGTTTTATATTTACCGTTAGAGCGACATTCATTATAAATATCAGAATATACCAATTCTAGTTATTCTATCATTCAGATTTCTATGATTGGAATCTACTGTCTACGAATGAAACATGGTTATGAAATATCATTCACCCTAAGCATCTGGTACTAAATTACTTCACCTTACAAAAATCCATTATCTAAAATTCTTAGAATTTTTCTACATTTCAATTCCTTTGTCTTTTCTATATTAGATTTAGCCAATAGATAATAATGGGTGGATCGTCAATTCTTTTACAGCCAAGAAACGAGACAGTTTATCGTTATGATAAATAGTTAATTAGATGTTTCGACCAGTCTATAGCGTCGACTGAACAAAAATCTTAAACGCAAAAGCAAAATGTCGATCAACAATAAACTAAAGTCCATTTATTCATAATTGTCCTATTATGTAAACAATCTTACCATTTTTTTTAATGATTTTACAACAATATAAATTAAAAAAGACTTTTTAGGAAATTACTTTCGTAGTGAATAAATGTTTTACTTTGGAATGTTTAGGTTTGAACTAATATTTGATTTATTTTCAACAAAAAGTACTGTCAAGATTGTTTACATAATAGAACAATTATGAATAAATGGACCATACCTATAATAGTAGACGGTCTACTAGATAGTCGACGCCATATTGTTTTTCATTAACGCCCACTATTATAAGATGCAACATTCCAACTACAAAATAAGATACCACCAGAGACCTAAGTAGTACGTACAATAATATAAAAAGTGTTTGGGCAATTCTACATATACCTTCCTAGCTGTAATTCAAGCCATAGTGAATTTTACAATGTTGAAATCTTTTTATTTTCTCAGTTATTCTCACTTAAATAATAGGATATTTGACAGTATTTAAATTATGAGTATCCAAAGACAATATCTTTCTTTAATTTTTGGATATTTCAAAATGTCAAAAGAAGCAACGATTGTGTTAATAAAATAATTTATTTTAAGTAAATGTAAAAACTGAAAAATATATAATCGTTAGCTTTCTGATAAAGTAATGAATATTAATTATAGATAGATTTTCAAAAAAGTCAAATACCCTATATTTCAGTTGGTTGTAAAAGGGTTACTAAAGCCAAAGAGTACCTAAAAGGTTCAAGTTAAATCTTATAGTGTCTGGTTGGTATAGCCGCTTACATTCATATACGCACTTCAATTTATTATTTTTAAAGTTAAACAATTACAAAACTTGTAAATAAAATACAAAAATACATAACTAATTATAAAACTAAATAAAAAACTAAAAAAAATTGACTTATCCTATTTTTTCTACTTAAAAACTAACTACAGGAATGACTGGAAACGATCAACCACGCGTTTAAATCGCGGGAACTTATAACTAATGCTTATACTAATAATTTAGATAGTCTTTTTTATATAATATGAATATGACTATTCGTAATAAATTATTTGTGGAGACTTTAAATGGAGATTCTTAGTAAAATGTACATTTTGATAAAACTAATATTTATTCTAAATAAGTATTCTCGACCACACCACTGCGGTGTTGTTCTGCGGTGTTGCTTACATTCTTTTCTGTAATCTAGTGATGTTTTGGTATACTTTTGAGCACTGCCACAATGGAGAACAGAACCATTTTTAAAACTAGATGTCTGTAATATATTTGTCAGAGTTCGATGTTTGAATAAACTTTCTAAATAAATATCAGTATTTTTTTGTATTGTAGGTATATACGTAATAGTAGAAAAACTTACTACACAAAGAATACAAGATTATTACGAGATGCAATACTGACAATCAAATAAATAAAGCTCATTTAAACAGAAAATTACAGTAGTGTAAGTTACAATCAATGGTCCTAGTAATGTCGTTGAGAATATATGTAGTACTTATATAGCTTATACCGTCCGAGGCGTATTGAACGACATCTACGGACGGTTACGTTTTGTCGTCATTTCGTGTCAATATTCCACTAATTTATAATTTACATTGTACCTACTTATAAGTAATTTTAAAATTAACTTATACCGTTCGAGGCGTATTTAAACGACATCTACAAACGGTTACGTCTACCACATCTTAATGCTTAAATGTACCTTATTCTAGCTAACATAGATGCTATCGCAATTAAATCTACACAAATGTAGGTACTTATTTTATTTAACAAAGTACCTAATTACATAATTGTACTTATTTATTTTTAATTTCCTATGTTGATGGAACAATATACGACACCTACTAGAGAAGTGACTTTACTATAATAGTAGTGCTACCGGTAGTGCCACGATAAACTCCTAAATAAATAAACATTGAAGTTAAAAAAAAGAAAAGTAGGTAGGTAATTATATCTTTTTTGAAATATTTAAATTGTATTTTTTTTTCAAAGTGTTTTGAAATAATATAGTAACTAATTCAGCTAATTAGCTTGTGCCGCGTTATTAAAGTGAAAACTTCATAAGTAATAGGTACTTTATTTTATTTCCAATGATTAGACTGAGGTGAAACGCTCGGATATGTAACGCTAGTTAACCTTCTGAAGAAATTTACTTACGTATGTCGTATGGACGACTTTGAGTAATGTTTTAAAAGGAATAGGACAGGACTAAAAGAAGGAAAGATACATGCTAGCAGGTTTCGTATAGGAGCCATTTCTATTACTAGGTATAGGAGGCCATTTGCACCGCATCATCTTGATATCAAGTATAATATTAATGTTAAGTTAAATCTAACTTATACCGTTTGAGGCGTATTCATACGACATCTACAAACGGTTACGTTTAATCTGCTCATGTCATTCTTCTAAATTACTTATCTACAGTTCTTATATATTTTGTATTTGAATATGTCGTCAATTGTGGTATGCTTAGTTATCCTGCTCACTATTTCGTATCGAAAGGTAATAAAATGCTATTTAATACTTAAATGAAAAGGAATTGACAATAGTCAGGATTTTAAAACTGGCATAAAACATCTGGAGGACAAAAAAAAAATCAAATGAATATGATGAATAAAGTCGTTTGAGAAAGGTATACCTGAGGAAGGCATGCAAATTTATATATGTTAATAGGAGATCGCACAAGTTATGAGAATTGTTAAAATATGCTAATCAATAAGAAATTATGATACAATACCTACATATAAATTAAAACATTTGCGACTTAGTCTAAGATGATTTTTAGAGATCAAACTTTGTTGGGAAAGTCCATTATATTTATAAAAAGAAAGCTTTACCTTTGTGTAATACCCAAAATATGCGCTAACTTTTGTTAACATTATTCACATTATAAGTAATTAGTTGTTCTTACCTATTTATTTATATTTTTCGGAGCTTTTAAAGAAGAGGCAACTTAACACTGTTCACAATCAAAGACATATTCAGTACAAATTTAAATATTAAGTATTTATTATAAAACCTATACTAACTTATACCGTCCGAGGCGTAATTCAACGACATCTGCGGAACGGTTACGTTTTTCCGTCATGTGTTGTGATTTTTTTATATACATATATTAATTATTAATATTTATAAAGTTTTGTTACATGCTACTGAAATATTTTATTATATTCGATTAAGTATATAAAACTATTATATTATGTATATTTAAACATGTGGTAATTGTAACCCGGTAAGATGAACAGAACGTAACTCAATAATTTTGCATAAATTATAAATATAAAAATACAGTTTAGTTTATTACGAAAACATAAATAAGGTCAGCTAAGAGATACCTACCTTTATATTTTTGAAAAATTAATAGTTCATTATATATATGTAGTTAACTAATTTTGATTTTGTGCTGAATACATAAATGAAAAAATACCTACCGTTTATAACCTTATTCTAACTTATACCATCCGAGGCGTATTCATACGACATCTACAGACAGTTACGTTTTGCCGTTTGATCTCATAATTATTAATAAAGTTTAAACCTAGTGCACGTAACGTTAAACTACGTTTAAGGATAAAGAATAAACATTACTAGAATATAACACAAATTTTTTATAAACCAGAATTTATAATTTGCAACTAAAATATTGATATTTTTATTTTTTTTTTGTTTCTACCTTTAAAGACGAAAATCATCTTTTTATTTCAATGTGGAAAGACGAAAACCAAAGATTATTGTTGTTTTATATACTTAGTTACGTGTATAACTCTTTACGAGGTACTTACTACCTTATTCTAACTTATACTGTCTGAGGCGTATTCATACGACATCTACAGACGGTTACGTATTGTTCTCATAAATTTTCGTATTTAAAACTATATAGTAATTTAACCCTACTACAAGTAAAAGATGTGTCGTTACTTGTAATATTTGAAACACAGAAACGGCTTAAGGTGAAGAATGTAATTTCAGTAAATTAAACGGGTCACTCACGTGGCTGAGGTACGAGGTGTAGGTTGAGGGTTGCCGAATTAGAATGTCTTCATTTCACGTTAGTTTCAATGATACTTATAAGAATATAATTTATTTGTAAGATATTCTCTAAAAGGAAACATAGTTATGAGATATATGTATTTTAATAATCACATTCGATTATATAAAATAATTTAATAATTATAACTTAATAATATTATGTACTTATATTTAAATATGTTGTAATTGTAACCCTTAATGATGAACATAACGTAACTCAATAATTTTGCATAAATTATAAATACAAAAATATAGTTTAGTTTATTACAAAAACATAAATAAAAGTCAGCTAAGAGATACCTACCTTTATATGTTTTAAAAAAATAATAGTTTATTATAAATATGTAGTAAACTAATTTTAATTTTGTGTTGAATAAATAAATAAAACAAATACCTACAGTTTATAACCTTATTCTAACTTATACCATCTGAGGCGTATTCATACGACATCTACAGACAGTTACGTTTTGCCGTTTGATCTCATAATTTCAGACTTATTAATAAAGTTTAAACCTAGTGCACGTAACGTTAAACTACGTTTAAGGATAAAGAATAAACATTGCTAGGATATAACACCGAATTTTTATAAACTAGAAGTTTATAATCTGCAACTTAAATATTGATCAATATTTTTTTTATATATTTTTTAAATATTATTTCTATCTTTTTTGTTTTTCTATTTTCTTTGTTTGTTTTTCTGTTTATTTGTTTCTGGAAAGACGAAAATCATCTTATTAATTCAATGTGGAAAAACGAAAACTAAAGATTATTGTTGTTTTATATATGTACTTGGTTACTACGTGCATAACTCTTTACGAGGTACTTACTACCTTATTCTAACTTATACCGTCTGAGGCGTATTTATACGACATCTACAGACGGTTACGTATTGTTCTCATAAATTTTCGCATTTAAAACTATATGGTAATTTAAACTTACTATAAGTAATAGATGTGTCGTCACTTGTAATATTTGAAACAAAAATGACGTAAGGTGAAGAATGTAATTTCAGTTAAATTAAACGGGTCACTCACGTGCCTGAGGTACGAGGTGTAGATCGAGGGTTGCCGAATTACAATGTTTTCATTTCATGTTAGTTTCAATGATACTTATAAGAATATATATTTTTTGTTTTTAAGATAGATCTGTTTAAGATATTTTTTTTTATAAAAGATGGGCTTTCACTTGAGACCACAATCTTGCCCGAGGACAGAAATGAGGTCAACGGTGTAGCGAGCTTACAAAGAAGCAGTTTATTCACTCTGGTTTGGACGTCGAAACATGCATCACTTTTGAAAAGGTGGTAGTCAAGTGATTAACACCCACCTAGGCCCGTGGTTGAAATATTTCAGGCTCGAATCCTATTAATCACCTCTTGTTTCTGATGAAGAAAACCATCTTGAGAAAAATTTCACTCTAGTTGGTGATCTATCAGTTTGTATGTGAAATAGGCAATAGAAAATAACATTGCAAATAAAAATGTGTGTTTAGTACTAAATTAAATTTTTAAATGCCCACAGACTGAGAAATACTCTTATAGGAAATGAGTTTGAATCCCAATGTCATTTTATGAGCAATTTTTTCCGCAGACTATTATGACCATATTATTGTATACACCCATGGGTATGGTTTTTTGAGCAACCTTTTGTTCATACAGACATTTAGACCCTGAATGCCGCGAATACATAGGCAATATACAGACCACGATACCTACTTCTTTCCGTCATTTGAGTATTACAACTAACGACATACCCAATACAAACATAATCTTAAACCTTAATTAAGTACCTACTTATTAGAATATTTTATAAATACAGATTACAAAAATGTTAACAATGTAATTAACAAAATATATAAAAAATACCCGTTGTGTAATTTCATATAAAAATGTACCAATATTCTGTATTCTTATTCGTGTAACAGTGACAGTGTTTTACTATTTTAAGAAATGTTATTTTTTTTCCGTCCGTCTCGTTACATTATTCTCATTTAAAATAAATTATGTTAGAAGTAATAGAAGTAGTAGAAGTTCAGAAAGTAAATGGTGATTATGTACTTGCAAAATATTAAAACCAATAAGAGCATGCTACGGTATAACTTTTTCCAAAGTAACCCAACTTAATCCTGACATCAATAATGTATATAATTGTCAATATATACCATTTAAATAATATATTTATTTATTTTATTTAACATATTCTAGGCTATATCTAACTTATACCGCTCGAGGCGTATTCATACGACATCTGCGAAACGGTTACGTATTGTTGAGTCCATTTAAATAACAATCATAATTTCTTATTGGTTAAACTTAGCACTACCTTACTAGCATAGAGCTATATAATTACTAAGATATTTTTAGTTTAAATTTTAATTAGTCCTGACAGCAATAATAATTAAAAACATGTACATTAAACAATGAATTGTCAACATATTATATTTAAATAATATTTAATATAATCTAAAATATATCTAACTTATACCGCTCGAGGCGTATTCATACGACATCTGCGAAACGGTTACGTATTGTTGTGTCCATATAAATTTCAATCATAGTTTATTTTCTATTGGTTAAACTTATCGTTACCTTACTTATATAATTACTAAGACATTTTATGTTTAAATCTTAATAGGTTGTCTAATCCAACTTATACCGCTGAGGCGTATTAATACGACATCTACAAACGGTTACTTATTATGCTCAACTGCCTTGTTAACGTCTTAAAATATTACCGCCTAGAGATCGCTAATACAAAAATATATTCTTCATTATGACTGTTAAAAGTAACTTAAAATAAAATTATACCGTTCGAGGCGTAAAATACGTCATCTGCGAACGATTACTGTATTATGATCCTTCGACATCATACAACTACGTTAAACATTTAATCTTAATAATCTAGAGCTTTTCTACATACAAAAATATATTCTTTTCTAAATTAGATTCTTAAAAAATAACTTATACCGCCTGAGGCGTATTAGTACGGCATCTGCAGACGGTTACGTTTTTCTGGTTATCTCATGTCGCTTTAAAAACTAGCCTAGCTAACTCTATTCAGGTTATAGATATGTCGTTACTTATAATAAATACAGTGAAATTATACAGAAACAGCGCGATGTGAAGTACACGGCACAGCAAACATCAAAGCCTTTGTAACCCTAAAGCTTTTATAACCCTATTTATTGCAAACAAATGATTTGATTTGAAAGTCATAAACAACTAACGCTTTGTTCCCACTAGGCAATATTGATGCGCAATACGCGACATTGTGGCTAAGTGGATACAAGGCTAATTGTTATTTTTTAAATTAAGATCTGTAATAAATACTATAATTTATAACTAAAATAAAGATTTTTCCCGTTATAGTGAACAACCCGAAGGTTTGCGCTTTTTTTGTAATATAATAAAAAATATACTTATTGGTGATGATTTGGAAGATGAAGAATGCTTTTTGGGCGACACAGACAGTTGATTTTTTTAAATGGACTACAAATTTGTAAACTCCGTTTTTTCCTAGTTGTCGTATTGTGTAAAGAATCTTACCATGTCTTTTTATGATTTTACAACAATATAAATTAAAACAGACTTTTTAAGAAATTACTTTCGTGGTTAATTCATGTTTTACTTTAGAATGTTTAGGTTTGAACTAATATTTGATTTCTTTTCAACAAAAAGTGCTGTGAAGATTGTTTACATAATACGACAAGTAAGAAAAAACGGAGTTTAGACTATGACATCGCGCACTTCTTTCTCACCGTTTCTGATTACAACTAACGACATACCCAATACAAAGGTTACTTATATATTAGTAAATTTAAACCAAATAATAATAAAAGAATCAAATATAATCATCGAAAACTTTATCTAGGAACCACCAGGGCATTGCCTCACTGGGGCTTATTATTATAAATCTACTAGGTTATTTTTTGTTGTGACGTGTTTTTATTCAAACAATCTAATTTCATATAAAACAGTAATAATATTAAATATGACATTAGATTGGAAACCCTCAAGATTTCAAACCTTAATACTAGCTTAATCTAATTGCTAGCTGCTCAGTTTAAAATCCCCTAGTTAATAACAATGGATAAAAATAGATACTTATGAAAAATTACTCGTTGCCTTCGCAAAAAAATTATCTAACAAAAAACTAATGTTAATAAAGGTAAAAAAACATTAAGGAACTTATTGCTACAACCCACAATATTAAATGTCTCTCATTTCGTAATTTGAAGTTACCGTCATATATTCTGTCGTCGCTTGATTTGTCCGTGTCGTTACAATCTAGGGCGTCCGCAGCGTGACGTGTACTCAGCCCGTCTCAGTCCTTGAGTGTGACAGTAATAGGCAACCCACCTATAACTTTTGCACGCCAGTTGTGACTGGGAAAGACTGAATACGAGCATTGTCGACGTGTCTCGAAGGGGACGCCCTAGGATTAGCCTGCGTGAGTATTAATTTATATGAAGCTTAAAACAAGTATATGACTTTCCCACGTGGAAAATGTTCGATTCAAACAATCTCCATAAAATATTTCACCTAAATCGACTCAGCGCTTTAGCTGTCAAAAGAAATGGAGGATGAACTTTTTTTAAACAACCGATTCATAGATTTAGTTATATCTAGGGGATCTATAATCGAGTATATCTAACACATTAATAATATTCACTAATTATACTTAAAACTAATTTATTACTACAGCATGTTATATGGTTTCAATTAACGAATTTGATCCAACTAACTTATATCGTTTATTTTAATATCAAGTACGTAAGTATGTTAGTAGTTAAGTAAGTAAGTAAGGTAACTTACTTACTTACTTAACTACTACTTACTACTATACTTATTACTTAACTTACTTAGTTTACCTACTGATGAAAATAAATACTCTTTTACCATTAATTAACTCAATAGGTATATTGAGTTAATTAATTGTAATATACATTATACGAAGCTGTACTTGTAAACCTTAAGCTACATATTTTGTAATTTTATAAGAAAGGCGCTTTTACAATCTCCATACGAAATGAATTAGTTTTTGTATTCGGTTAGGTTAGGTCAGTTTAACCTGACCCTACTCACCGAGTTTCTTCACAAAAGCAGTATTTTTGATTTGCAGAAACCGGATACAAAGTCGACATTGATATTCGTCTCTCTCAGATTTAAATTTTCACAGCATGCTAAAAGAGGTACCTTATCATTAGGTGATCCGCTTGCTCGTTTGCCGCCCCATGTTAAAAAAAAAAGAGATAAATTCAACATAGGTAGTGACTGACATCGCAATTCTAAGAAATTGAAACTTACAATTTTGAACGAAAACTTTAAGTTATATGGGTCTTATAATTTTACAAGCAGTTTCTTATTGTGTACCTACTAAATTGTAAATTCTTATTGTGTACAAAATGAAATTCAGAATAATAAAAAAATTAAATGTATATTTGGTTTGAATTGTAGTTATTAAATTAGGTTAGTATATAGGGCCCCGTAGCTCCCTATATAAGCTACGGTGGTAGCAGACTGCGTATAGGTTAGGTTAGATTCTAGTCGGACAAGCGTGGTGTCGCGTGGAGATTTTTTCCCGGTACTTATTTTTACCGGTGGTTTTTTCCCGGTGAAGTTCCGGTACAGAATTCTTCCCGCCGCTTCGTTTGTCCGGATTCTCTGCGCACATTTTCTGGTAGCAGAGCGTAGTTTATCTACCCTCTATTTGTTCGTTTGTAAAAAATAATTAATTGTTTGTAAAAATTATTAGATTTTTCTTGGTTTGTTTGTATAAGAATATTTGTAACCTTTTTGTATTTGTTTGCGGTTTGTACCGTGCGTTCCGGGTTTGTGCCATTCTCATACCTACCGCGGTTCTTCGTGTAGTTGTTTGATTTTGTTGTTTTTTATTTACCTTTTGTTATTTTTTGTTTGTGACTTGACGCGATGGCGAAGGTCCCCAATGCTAAGGCGACACTCGCCAACGAATTGAGATGGTTTGTGACGGCCGGTGGACTCCTGTCCCGGAAGGACAGGGAGGCCGCTATACTGGAAAGAGCGGATCAGCTCCGCTCACGATTGAACAACGCGGAAGCGGCCATGGCGGCGCTTACCGAAGCCGACCTTACCCCGGAGGTCTACGCAGGTCACGTGGCGGACCTGGACCAGATCCTGAGTCTGCACGATGACATCGTGGAGGCGGCGGCCGCAATAAGGGCGAGACAGGCTGGCGGACCAGCCCCTCGCACACCTGTTAGACAGGAAGGACCAGCGGTTACTGGTCGGCTCCCCACCCTTCAGCTGTCCCACTTTGGGGGTAGGATGGAGGAGTGGGTGGCATATAAAAATATGTTTGAGTCCCTGGTCGTAGCACGACAGGATTTGTCGAAGGCCCAGAAGATGGCCTACCTCCTCTCCACTCTGGAGGATGAAGCGCGGTCGCTCATCCAGCACCTCCGGGTGGAGGACGACCAGTACGATACGGCTTGGGAGTTATTGAACTCCCGCTACCAAAATTTACGTTTGTTAGCGGATGCGCACGCCGCACAGTTGATGGCCCTGCCCAAGGTGGCCAACAGGGCACAGTTGCGCCTGCAGTTGCTCACGCCCGTTACAGTGGCCTGTAACGCGCTCCGCACACTGGGGCTGCCGGTGGACCAATGGTCCTTTTTGCTGGTGCACATTGTATTGGGCAAATTACCCAATGACATCCGCTCGCGATTTGAGCGCGAGAATGCGGAACGGGATAGCACCACCCTACCAACATTCACTGACTTGGTGAAGTTTTTGGAGTTTGAGGCACGGGCTGCTGAGAATACCATGACGGACTCAGCGCCATCCAGAGCGCCTGAACGTAGGCCCTTGGAACCCTCATGGCGAGGGAAGCCCCAACAGGGACGGCAACCGCCACCGCGTGGAGCTGGTGTGCGGGTTGCACACACGGCAGCAGTCGCGGGGGACGCGGACTGCCTGCAATGTGGCCGGATGGGCCACAGCCTGCTGCAATGCAGGGACTGGCAGAGACTGCCAGTACAAGATCGGCGCCGCATGGCAAGGCGGCATGAACTTTGCTTTTACTGTTTGGGCAGTCACTATGCACGTGACTGTCCCAGAGCCATACCATGCAGTGCATGCCGTGGGCTGCACCACGTGATGCTCTGCATGAACCGGAACGGGGATGGCCCCCGGTTCTTGAGGCAGGGGTCCCCTATGGGCGGGGGCGCTCCTGCGCGAAGCCCTCCACCATCGGACGGAGGACGCGGCTTCGCTCGTCGCACCCCCCCTCGGGAGGGGGGTCGCGTACCGGCGCGGGTCTTGGCGGACCGGGACCACGCGCCCCAAGGTCGTGGCCAGTATGTGACTGGCCAGGCCCCGGATAGGGCCCCCATGGGCGGGGGCCCTAGATCGGACGTGAGAGTGGGGACACCCCTCCACGCGGGTTACCAATGCCCAACACATGCAGCCGCAGCGGTTTTCTCCGCCGCTGCACGAGTACCCACGGCTGGAGTACCACCCGCCGTACCATATGTATGGCCGGGCCGCGGGTTATGCCCCCCTCAGATGGGGATGTGCACTCGCCCGCCATATTATCCGGGTCAGTGGCGCGCCCCTGGTTTGGAGAGAGTGGGGAGCCCGTAACTAGCTTGCTCCCTTGCTGGGACAGAGCCGCGGACGGTTCTGCTCCCTACCGCGGTGGTCCGCGTATGGGGTCGTGGGGGAAGCCATTAATTTGAGAGCTCTGTTGGACTCAGGGGCTCAAAGCAGTTTGGTTACCACTCGAGTGGCACACCAGTTAGGTTTAGTCGTGGAGGACTCGCCTGTGCCACTTCTTGGAGTTGGTGGCATACAAGTGAAGTGTCTGACGGGCCGGACACTTGTCACCTTTTCTTCGCTGAAGTCCTCCACAATGAGGATCACGACTTCGGCTATGGTAATGGATACCATTGCGGGTTGGCACCCCTCGACAGACATACCGCCGGGTGTGTTGTCTTTGGTTTCGGGTCTGGATTTGGCCGACCCCTTTGTCTTTCATCCCGGCCCAGTGGACTTGCTCCTGGGCTCGGACGTATTGGGTTGGATTTTGTTGGGTACACAGAAGGCTCTGGGTTCGTCTTCACTGATGGCAGTGTCTACGATTTTTGGTTTTGCCCTGATGGGCCCTGTGTTTGATAATGGCACCGCGGAGGAGCCACCGGTTGTCGCATCTGCGTCCTTGGCCAAGACCATGCAAAGGTTTTGGGAGGTGGAGGAGCCACCTATGAGTTCCAGGATGGATCCGGAACACGCTGAGTGCGAAGCCCTTTTTCGATCGACCACGGAGAGGTTGCCCTCCGGTCGGTTTGTAACTAGGTTACCCTTTGTTGCCTCTCGTCCTAGCCTAGGGCAAAGTAGGGCGCTTGCGGAGAAACGACTGCTGTCCATGGAGCGACGTATGCAGCGTGACCACGTACTTCGCGATAAATATATTGAATTTATGCGCGAGTACGAGGATTTGGGTCACATGTCTCCGGCTCGAGTTGATTGGAGCTCAACTGAGCATTATTTTTTGCCCCACCACGCGGTGGTGAAGGCCTCAACGGGCAAGTTGCGGACTGTCTTTGATGGGTCCGCACCCACTTCGAACGGGGTTTCGTTGAATCTGTGTTTGCATTCGGGTCCCAAATTGCATAGGGACATAATTGACATCATCTTGAACTTTAGAAGACATCAAGTGGTTTTTGGTGCGGACATCCGGATGATGTTCCGCCAGACAGTCATACATCCTGAGGACAGGCGATTCCAGTTGATACTCTGGCGTGAGCGCCCTGAGGATCCTGTGACGGTGTATGAACTCAACACAAACACGTATGGTTTGAAATCTAGTCCCTATATCGCCATCAGATCATTGCTTGAATTGGCAGAGCGGGAACGGATCCGCTTTCCCCGTGGGGCTTCCGTGCTGTCACGTGACTTGTATGTTGATGACGTGTGCACCGGAGCCCAAAGTATTGAGGAGGCCCTCCTACTGCGGGATGAATTGATTGAAATATTGAAGACAGGTGGCTACGAGCTACGTAAGTGGTTGTCTAATGAGCCTAAAGTTCTAGAAGGGATCCCGGAGGATCACCAACAGAACCCTCACCTGTTTGAGGATGTGGATGATCCCAACAGGATAGCGGTGCTGGGCATGCAGTACCAGCCGCTAACCGATATTTTTACATTCCAAGTGGACTTGGAAATACCAAAGGTCTGGACTAAGAGAACGGTGTTGTCCGTAATAGCCCGTATGTTTGATCCAAGCGGTTGGATCAGTCCAGTGATATTCTCTGCGAAGTGTCTTCTTCAGAGACTTTGGACTTTGGGCGTCTCGTGGGACGAGCCGCTGTTTGGTCCTCCATTGGATGATTGGCTCGAGTTGTTTTCATCGATTAAGGAAGTCAATCGGATTGCCTTGCCTCGTCGAATATTGCCCCCGGGAAATATCGAGCCAGCCTGCATGGCTTTTGTGACGCGTCGGAGCGAGGCTACGCCGCGTCAGTCTATATGCGGACAGTTGACGCCGATGGCCGGGTCAATGTCTCGCTTTTGTTAGGGAAGAGCAAGGTCGCCCCCATCAGGACTAGGCTGACTATTCCCAAGCTTGAGTTGAGTGGAGCTCACCTTCTCTCTAAATTGTTGCATCACGTTGCCAGTGAGCTGGCGGCCACGGTCGAGATACGAGACATCTTCGCCTGGTCGGATAGCCAGGTCGCGCTTGCATGGTTGCGCGCGGCCCCACATACCTTGAAGGTTTTTGTTGGAAACAGGGTTTCCCAAATTCAAAATATTGGAATTGATATAACATGGAGACATGTGCCGGGAGAGCTTAACCCAGCGGACTGTGCTTCCCGAGGTTGTACGGCACCAGAATTGGTGTCACACCCGCTCTGGTGGGGTCCAGAGTGGCTGATGGGATCAGAAACATCTTGGCCTGTCTGTCAGACAGATGTTACTTCTTTGAGTTTGACTGGGCTCCGTGTACATGCTGTAGTCGCTGAGACGACGTCGGAGCCGGATTGGCTACTTGCTCGGTATAGTAGCTTGGATAAGCTTCTGGGTGTTACCAGTTGGATTAAGCGTTTCATACATAATTGTAGAAACCCACAGGCAAAGCGGTTGGAGCCGATTGCAGGTGCAGAAGAGCGCCGGAGCGCATTGTTGCATTGGGTCCGTGTCGTGCAGACCGGACGGTTTGAGTCAGAGCTTCGTATTTTGCGCGACGGACGCGCTAAGTTGAAGGGCGCGGTCGCTCGTTTGAACCCGTACATCGACTCGGATGGGCTTCTTCGGGTTGGAGGCAGGCTCCGGAAGGCGGATCTTCCATATGAGACTCGCCATCCTCTGTTGTTGCCCAAGGGCGGACCCTTGGTGCAGCTTTTGGTGTCTGATCGACACATTCGTAACGCCCATGCTGGGTGCAATGCTTTGTTGGCTATTTTGCAACGCGAGTTTTGGATTTTGTCTGCCCGAAGAGCAATCCGTAGTGTCCTGTTTCGATGTATTGCATGTTATAGGTTGAAGGCATCCACGATGCAACCACAGATGGGTGATTTGCCCGCTGATCGAATCCGACCTTCGAGACCGTTTGACGGCGTTGGAACCGATTTTGCCGGTCCCTTTTCGATCAAGGCTTCTCCCTTTCGTAATGCCCGTATTGTGAAGGGCTATTTGTGTGTATTTGTTTGTTTGGCCACCAAGGCTGTCCATTTGGAGGTGGTATCGGCTCTGACTACGGAGGCCTTCGTCGCCGCGTTGGATCGCTTTGTTTCGCGTCGAGGTCTACCTTCCCTTATTAGGTCTGACAATGGCACAAACTATAAAGGAACTGTAAATTATCTTAAGGATGTTTCTGTGTTTATTGATAAAAATTGTACTAGTTTAAGTCAAATTGCTGCCCAAAGGGGAATAACCTGGAAGTTTAGTCCCCCAAGTTGCCCCCATTGGGGAGGGATTTTTGAAGCGGCTGTGAAATCCGCAAAGACCCACCTCCGCCGCATTATCGGAGAAACGGCTCTAACTTTTGAAGAGCTGGCCACAGTGTTTTGTAAAGTTGAGGCGGTCCTCAACTCTCGTCCTCTCTGTCCGCTATCTCCAGATCCAAATGACTTGGAAGCTCTCACCCCTGGTCATTTTTTGGTGGGAGGGCCGTTGAATGCCCTGCCCGAATACCCGTGGAAGGATGAACGCGTATATCGGTTGTCGCGTTTTCAAATGTTGCAGCAAATGAGCCAGGACTTTTGGCGTCGCTGGTCGCTTGAATATTTGCATTTGCTGCAGCAAAGAGTGAAGTGGACAGACAGGACTGAGCCTCCCAGGGAGGGTGATTTAGTATTGTTAAAAGAGGCAAATTTGCCCTCATTGCTTTGGCGACGAGCTCGCATATTACGTTTGATTCTTGGCGGAGATGGCACTCCGCGTGTGGCTGAGGTGTTGGTCGACGGTTCGATTTTGAGGAGAGCTGTGACCTCTCTCGCCCGCCTTCCCGTAGAGTAAGCTAGCGGTCTGCTTCTCAGACCGGGACGGGGGGATGTTTGTAATAAAATCTATGTTGTTTTGTCCGTTCGCCGCCGTAATATTCTAGCGCGTGCGGTAGTTTCATATTAGTAGCGTCGTCGCCCGCTCGGCCGGCGTCGGCAGTCGCGAGCGACCATTTTGAATTCAGTATTGTTTGGACATCGCGCGGGGAGGCCGCGCCGCATGAAATTGCTCGCGTGAATGGCATGGCGGACGGCCGCCATTTGTCCTGACATATCGGTTTGATTTTAATACGCGGAGAGGTCTCGCGTCTTTTGCTTGTTAACTAGTTTGAGTTATATTTGTGAATTTCCTGTTTGTTAAATAACTATTGAACATTTGTGTTTGTGAAACCTTTTACTTTGACTGTTTCTTGTGAGATGCGAAACGTGGCTGCCTGGGGACGCCGAAATCTGTTGCCGAGTGGAACTGCTAGACGGATCAGGTATTTTTTCTGGGGATTGAGATCTCATGGGGTAGGTTGGGTGATTTAGGAACAACCCCCTCCTCTTCCGAAGACACTCGAAGTTGGATCCGAAGATTAAGAAGATTCAGTTTGGTAAGTGGTTTGAATTGTAGTTATTAAATTAGGTTAGTATATAGGGCCCCGTAGCTCCCTATATAAGCTACGGTGGTAGCAGACTGCGTATAGGTTAGGTTAGATTCTAGTCGGACAAGCGTGGTGTCGCGTGGAGATTTTTTCCCGGTACTTATTTTTACCGGTGGTTTTTTCCCGGTGAAGTTCCGGTACAGAATTCTTCCCGCCGCTTCGTTTGTCCGGATTCTCTGCGCACAATATTATTAAATTTAAATGAAAATATCGTGAGGAAACCTGTATATTAGTGCAATCTTGTAAAATCTGCATAACTATGTAATGTTCAAGATTTCTTTTTTACAAAACTTCAATTCTTAATTTAATGTTGTGTCTATAAGTAGGTTTTTTTGTGTTGATATTTATCATTACGATACCAATTATAAAAACGCCTTTTTATAATTATTTTACATGCTAATAAATGGCTAATAATTAAGTTATACAATTATCAACTATAGCCATTATTCTAATAAAATATTTAATTAGATGATATTACTGATAGCTATATGTATAATAATTTAAAATTTCACGCAATCGTATGGCCATCCTTGACGTACATATACGTACGCCATTTTAATTTTTTTTAATTTTTTTTAATTTTCTTAATATAATTATTTTTGAAGAAACCAAATGACAGACTTATCAAGTATTATCTAACAATCTCCTTCATAGTTTCGCGATTTTGTGATATTGGATTTTAGTAGTTATAGATTGTTAGTTACTACAATTGGTTGGCTTTTATTCGCCTTTTAAAGAGTTTTTTTTTCTTATATTTTCCTATGTACAGACCAGTTACAGTTTTATTATATGAATTGATTGGTGATGATGGTGATCTTGATGACTATTTTTAAATAAAGAATATGTTATCTTAGTAATAAATTTCAATTACTTATCTAAAATAGTAGATATTGGAGGCCAGACTTACCAAAAAATATATTTACAACCTTAAAATTAGTTATAAGTATTATTAATTACCTAAAATACGCATAAATTAATCTGAGGTTTCCTTGGATGCGCTTGCCATATAACATTTATAAATCACAAAATATGAAATAAAAACGATATTATAACAAATTATAGTGTCTAACGTCATAAAAATTAAATAAGTGTAGGCAGATATACCAGTTTCGTAATACCAATATAAACGAATTTTATTGGTATATAAGAAATATACGTATTATATTTTAAGTTAGCCTACCTTATCATATTCCCATACCATACTTTTCGAAGTTTCAATCTAGTACACAGATGCTTAGTTGTTCACCGTGGCTTCTCTTAGCAACATTGACGCGTAACATGTTAGTATGAGTAGCATAGTGTTTTTGCTTATACTGACTGTACTGTATGTTGCGCCTCAATGTCACCTGATGTATACACGGTTGAATGATTACACATTAACAGTAATACAACACATCGAAATACAGTATATTATTATTGATTTACTGGGTAACATCGAGTTTATAATAAAAGCCATTTTGTTATTACTACTAATTTTATAAAAGTGATATTTTTGTTGTTATTATGAATTTAGTAAGTACCAAAACATCAAGACAGGTATATCTTATGTCAACGGAATAAGGACGCTAATTGTATGCAGAAACCTTCGGCAACGGATCGGCACGATTAGATATTTTGAAGAAAAAATCGTAAAGAAAGCTACGCTTTAGTTAAAGATTTGTCAGCTTGTGTATGAAATGAAGACACATAATCACTTCATTAAAATTGCCAAGAAAGAAGTTGTGTGTGTTACATTCCACGCAATGACACCAACAAGACTGCTCTTGGAAGAAAGAAGAATGTAGAACTTGAGTGAGTATAAAACTATTTTCATTTCGGACTTAAATTGGTAAAAATGAATAACAAAATGGCCTTCTTGTGCATATAATAAACGACGAATATTAGAATCATTACAGACATTGAGTTGAATAATTCACATCAATATTAAAATATATTATTTATCAGTGTCGGGTTTGTAATTAAGTTTAATTAAATTTAATTGCAATCAAATCATTTATTGCAATTAAATCATTAATCGCTATTAAATTATTAATTGTATTTTGCATTTAATTTGTGTCTATTTTATTATATCAATCCTAATTTATTTATTCAATTATTTTTATAAGATAATGAAAACTAAAAATTAAATTAGCTATGCAGCATAATGTATCGCAACTAAGAAAAATATGAATTGGGCAACAAAATTATTTATGTTGTTCCTCACTCTGCTCCGCTCCATTCAACTCTCTCTCTCTCTCTCTCGATTCTAATGAACTTCACTCCTCACACTCCATTAAAGATTTAAACACATTGAAAGTTTGACTGCTCAATCGATATTTGTAAGAATATACTTGATAAACAATTAATCAATCAATCACGATTGATTACTTATAACCGCGATAGATTAACAATTGTTAATTTTTAATTAAATTTTGCCTAACACTGATATTAAAGATAATGGCTATTGATTCTACGTTAAAATATTATATCAAAATAATCCCCACCACTGTTTCATCACTTTCATTGACTCCCAAATAGTGGAACGGTTTAGGTACTATACCGGTAATAATAGTTACAATTTACAATGTTTTCTTTTTAGGCAAACGAACATGCGGGTTACATGATAAGTAAATACCCAAAATACCACAGTCTAAACACCAGCAACCCAAATTAGAGTCACTGATGCGTTCCAAGTAATCAAGAGTAAGTCAATATTTCACGGTGGATAATACAGCCGAGGGATTATTTTGGACTTTCAAATTCGTGCACGATATAACAATGATCGCGATTGGGAAAGATCTTTACGGTGGTGTACGCAAGATGAGTGTTCATAAGACCAGTTAGCCTCGTATGTCGCGATTCTTTCGTATGGAGACGATCAGACATAAATTTACAATGTCTTTGTTATTGCTCTTGAGACAATGTCCAAAAATTCTTGCTTTAGTTATCAAGGTTTCTGCTAACGTAAAGTCAAAATCGGGTCTCAACGGTTTTACAATCGTAGTACTTTTTAAGAAATTACTATTGAAAAACCATTGGGGGATGCTTCATGCACATAATTCTTCCCCGCTACCCGCTACAGGTGTATAGTGAATATAATAAGTACTGTAGAGTACCTAATACGGTTTTTATTTTTTTTCACATGCATACATTTTAAAATGAAGATGATTAATTAAATTATACACTGGTACTCAATATCAGGAAAAATAATCTCATAACAAAAATATTTCTTATGGCTTAGGGGGGTAAATTCTTTTATAAGGTTACACGATATAATTTAATCTAAACTTATTTAGGGACAGTCTCAAATGTAGCCACATAGTGACTGAGGAATTGATAAACAAAATGGAATAAATTTTACCCAACTGTACCTTGTTAAGGAACTTGAATTATTCTAGTTATACTAAAAGTGAGATTCAAGAACATCACAATTTAAATTGGCAAAACATTGTTCAAAATCAACAAGGGTCGTTGCAATCTGCAATTTGATCACAATTTTGTATTCTTCTAGTTTGATTGCTTGCATTCAGATTAAGACCAGTCCTTCCGAGTTAGATCCCAAAAACTTGCCTTACAAATCCAGATCTTATAAAGACATATTTCTTACGAAAGTTTGAATTTTGCAGGGTCTAATAGAATAGTATAACTAAGCATTTTTTCTTTTGACGAAGCTTGTTGCGAATATGTTTCTATGGAATTTTAGACGAAGCATGTCGCTGATAAATATTTGTGAAGATTGACGAAGTATGTTGCTGAAAATCATATGTACTTACTTCTTACTATAAGTTATGTTTAAAATAAATATTTTTGTTGTAAATTAGAATAACTTGAGCAAAAAAAAATTCCCTTCAAAGTTAAATAAGGAATGTTGCACGTACAGCTGGGCATTCAAAGAGTTAAATCATTCTTCAAAATATGGCTCGAGATCTACCACGTGTGATGGAAGTCGCGAGACAGCACCGCCATGGTCTCCATCTCAGCTAACGTCTCTTTTTTTTATCATGTCGCCGGGTGAGGACTTTTGGTATTGACGGCCGATGCCCAGGGGAAGATTGTTCCGAACTGCCCTCATCGCTATCCGTGTAAGCCTGGAATTGAAACAAACTCATTTTGTAATATTATTATCAGACCATTGATTCTGACTTAACTTCAGAGATTTATTGAGAGAGACATGTTCTTAAAATATAAAATTGTTCATTTTTTGAGATATCCTGTAGCGGATTTTTGGGGGTTGTGGCACGGACTGCTATTTTGTGTACCTACTATGAAGGGAGATTCCATAACAATACCTAAGAGATATCAGAGTTGTTAAAATAATTTGGTGAAACTTTTCTGTGATAGTTTCTGACAAGCTTATTTCTAACAGTTATTTATTGTTGATTTTTTTCGACCATCTGATCATTTTGCAGTGGCATGGCGAGAGGGTGGCGGCGGAGGGGCGCCACCATGTGCCCACCCCTAGAAAAAATACTGGATCCGCCCTTGCAATGGATTAAACACAGGACATTTTTGTGTGAATTAGTTGTAACAAACCAAATGAACTAGATAAATAATTTGCATGGGATGGCCATGCAAATTATTTACATCCATTCATAAGAGTTAATTAGCAGGTTCTAATAAAGTTAACTGTCGAAATCAAAATCAATCAAACGTTTATTCAGAAATTTTTAGGTCAAAGCCACTTTTTCAGGTCAAATTTCAAAACTATCCTAATCCTAACTCATATTATAAATGCGAAAGTGAGTTTGTTTGTTACCTCTTCACGCTTTATCTACTGAACCAATCTTCCTGAAATTTTGCATACACATAGTTAGAAGTACTGAAAAGGACATAGGGTAATTTTCATCCCAGGAAAAAGCACTGTCCCCATGGAAAATTCACGCGGGCGAAGCCGTGGAGAAAAGCAAGTATGAAATAAAATTAAAAAATAAATAATGAATAGGGTATTTGACTGCTTTTGGAAACCCATCAAAAATTGTCAACAAAGTTATTATTTAAGGCTAACAAAATACATATTTGTGATTATTTTTCAGGATGCAACCTGCACCGGGACCTGAATAAACAGTTTGTCAATAAAGTCATACAAAAATTTGCAGAAGCACATGAGAATAGACTGCTTCATCAGGTAAATGTTGAGGCTATCCAGCTCCTCGACAACACAGACATAGTGCGAAGTCTCAAAAGAACTAAAAACTGTTTAAATCAGTGTATTGGTAATGAATAAGTAAATATTAAAAATAACATAGTGCAATAAAAGTGTGAATAAAGAAATGACACAACAACAAAGTGACTTCTCCTTAATAGAGACATTAAGAAAAGTGACGATGGACACATTACATTCTTATTCAATTTATTTATAAGACTAGGTTAAAGTAAAATTACTTATTATGTAACTGGGCTAGATTGTAACAATTTTGACATACTTAAATTATAATCGGGCCGAAACCTAAACTCCCGTATGACAGGTGTCATCAGGGTCAAGCCCATGAAGTTCCGAATTTTTTAAATTTTAAATCTATGCGCGAAAATGTAGTACTTGAACTTCCGGCTTGCCCGTTTAGGGCATTCCATTGCATCCGTCTGCAATAAATCGATAGTGAAAATGTAAAAAATCGCGATACATCGTTTAATTTATCGATTTATTCAACAAGGTTTGTAAATGCTGGATATAAAAATTATTGCGTTTTAAGATTAAACATATTTAATATTAAAGTAATACAAAAAAAGAAAGAAAAAGGGACAAGAATTCACGCAATCGTATCGAATCGTGACATCAAGTAGATAATATTATTCACAATGAATTTATTATCCATGTTATTGACGTTGACAGCGACTCAGACTCAGGTTCAGACTTCTAATTAATAAAAATAATTATTTTATTTCGATTTGTTTTTTACGTAATATCAAATAATCGCAGCGATTCGTGTTTAGGTACATCACTATTATTGTCAAAGTGACATACGTCATACGGGAGTTTAGATTTCGGCCCGATTATAGTATGTTATGTAAATATAAAAAAAAAATTCTGGATTTTAATTTAAAATAGATGATAAAGTTCAAAATAATCATGTTACCTCTACCCCATTACGTTAAATGAAAACCCCATGACATATCATGGTTTTATTTCATGTCAAAAGATGCCATTCCGTTTTACATACACTTGTGTTCATAACAAGATTTTTAAAAGATTATGAAATAATTGAAATCTCTCTCAGCCAAAAGACGTCCACTGCTGGACAAAGGCCTCCCCCAAGGATTTCCACAACGACCGGTCCTGCGCTGCCCGCATCCAAGCGCAACCCGCGACCTAACCAGGTCGGTGGTCCACTGAGTGGGAGGCCTGCCAACACTACGTTTTCATTTCATTCACACATCACATCACATTTTTAGACGGATACTCACGCGTCTTGTTAGCCGGATCCACCAACTAGTTTAGTGTATGCGAATGTTACCAAACTACTTCACAAAACCATAAACTACCTAAATACGAAAAAGTTAGGTATAAAGTTAATAAGTGCTATTAAGGACAAGAAAAGAGATACCACAATTGGATCTCGCACTTTCATCCTAACACTTGTCTCAGGTCAGCACTGACAATGAATGAAAATTTCCTGTCCTCCCAGTAAGGGAGCCAGGTTTCTGATTATAGACTTCAATTGTAGAAATACAGATGCAATAAAGGGGGAAGGGGCTTGATGCATTATTGATTGTTTCCTTGTATCAAGTATTGATTGTAACTTTAGCATCATCCAGAAACTGTGGGCTAACGTGAGATACAAAAAGACAACTTCATCATATAATTTTTTCTCATCCAAGAACAAAGAACCCAAGTACCTACCTACCCACGTTATGATATCAAAATTTTGCTTGCTTACCTTCTCGTATGGATGTGATTCGCTCTGTTCGTCAGTGAGGGTAACACAAGCCAGCAAACACACTAATTGGAACGCAGCACCGATGTACAGCCCGTACCGAATCACAGTGCTCATCAAGTCTTCTGCGTATATTTCGTTGGGAATCATCGCGAATCAATATTGCAGCCGGCTAAAAATAGTCCCGAGTATGCGCACTACCGGTAAGGGTGCCTGAAGACCTAAGTTAAACACTAATTGATTTACCTGTTCGGGGGCATTATATTTTATTAACTAATGATGGATTTATGTAATTATATTGAGTTGTGAAGTATGTAGTTAAGTGCGTAATAATTAATAATACATCAGACAGACTCAAGAAACTGCAAGACAACAAGAAACGAACGAAAAGTACGAAAACGAAGCAAAGCATTGAGCTGAGCTGTCAAATCAAAATGTCAACTTGAAAGTGCAGTGACAGTACAGTAGTGTAGTGAGTGACAGTTGATTTTTTCGCGTCTTGGGTCTTATCATAAATTTATAAAGCCATTAAGCCCCGTGTAGTGAGCGCCTACGATGGCTAGAATTTATTATTATATTATTAAGATTTGCGCAGGCCAGCGCATGCGCATTCATGTCACGTGTACGATATGCAATATTCATCATCCACAGCACTCCATGACCCACTGCTGGGTATAGGCCTCCTTCCGTCTACGCCAACCTTCTCTGTCCTAGGCCATCCTACTCCAGTTGTTGGCAGCAAAATTCTTAACATCGTCGACCCATCTAGCTACCAGAAGCGAGCGAAGCGCCGCCAAAAGCTATATTTATACCTAGCCATATACTAACTTATCTATCGATTAAAGGTGAACGCAGACTTGGCCACACCGCAATCGCCGCCACATTCATCGTTTTTGTTGATGGCACATCTGCCCGCGCCGCAGTCCCCGCAGTCGTTCCTGTCGCCGCACGCACCGCACTCGTTTTTTTTTCCATTCAGCTTCTAATTTAATCAAGATTAGGCGTAAATTACAGAATGGCTCTTGACGAAGATTTGTTATCAGTTGTTTATTAACAGAGAAAGAAGAAAATCAAATGCCAACAAGAGTTATAAAAGTTCGGTCGGCCTCTGGATGCGAATGACGTCACCCGCGCCGCAGTGTCCGATGTTGATAGCTCGGCGTTAGTGACGTCATCAGCTGCGGCTTGGGGAATTCGGCCGTGTCAGGTACTGCGGCGACTGCGGTGCGTGTAGTATGCGAGATTACATATACAGTCTGTCTATTAAGTCCTGAAATTAAATGATGGCGCCACTGATGTGCATGTAGCAACCCTATATAGTGTGACCAAAATAATTTTGATACTAGCAGTTTGTTCAGGTAAAGCGAGCTAATAAATAAAACACATTATTCAGTCATATTGTTTCCGTTTTATTTACAGTAGGTACCTTGCTTATGAAAAGTTTTACTAAACATTTTTAATTTAACCAGAATAATGTTTTTAATAATGTTTGTTGCAATGGCTCAGGATAGGAAATGTTGGCGTATACAAAAGGAGGCTTATACCCAGCAGTGGGTCATGGAAGGCTGACGATGATGATGAATGTTTTATAGTTAAAATACTAAGGTTGATCACTTTCACTCATCATCGGAGTCCAAATATTCAACAACAAGAAACGTTTTGTTGCCGCTTTCATCAGCGGCACTGTCATCACTACAGCTGCTGTCACCACTGCTGCTATCATCGCCTAAGCGAACAATCAATTCGTCTATATCTAGATACAGGTAACGTCCTCGCTCATAGTACTCTTTTTTGATCGTCTCAACGTAATAGCAGCAGTTTTTCCATATTCAGATGTGATGCTGTAGAAGGCCTCTTCAACAAGTTGCTTCGTCGACTATGAGCCTAAATGTACTCTTTGGTTTTCCTAAAAAAAAAGGAATAAAAACTGTAACAGAATAGAAACAATAACTTATTCACAAGAAACAAATAATTCAAATTCAAAATTGATAGAAAACCCGAATAGACTGAGATGTACCATCATAATGTATCAAAAATTTATGATCATACTATAATATGACCTATTTACAATTTTAGTCTAACCTAAAAGTGTACGATGTAAACAATACCTTTTTTATTTTAAAAATCGTAAATTCAGTGTATTTGTAACTTCAGGTTGATAGATTACAAACAATAACACGGTTGTACATACTCATAATATATGTTGTTCTCCCATAAATATCATCGAAATCTCACAAAATTCGTCCATCCTTGCACTCCGCAAAACATTGCTGGAAAACTTTAAAAATCAATGAGGGATTTTCCGTGACACTAATTAAAAAAAGAAATAGTTCCAGATGACTTCATAGATGGTGCTTAGTAAAAGGCGAGAGAAAAAGTTCCATACAAAAAGCAAAAAAATCACGGGATTTGATTTAAAAAAAATAAAACTTAGTTAAAAAAAAACAACTAAAAAGTATCTATATTGTGATTTGTGCAACTGTCAAACTGTTGTGATTTTTTTTCTGCCTCTGGTTTACAAGAAAAAGCGCACCATATAGGTTCAGCCATTATTACGACTCGGCTTTCATAAAACGCTATCTGTTGAGACTTTTTTATACTGATTTTTTTTTCTTAATTAGCTGTCAGAAAAATCGCTCATTCCCGCGTGCGACTCCGATTTACTTTACTCATTTTTTAAACTTTTCTGCGTAGTTTGGTCTTAATTTATTGCAGTTTAATCAAAACAATAAAAATACAAACGAAAAACAATTCAATATTGTTGACAGCATTGACAGCTGATGTACATACGTTTGGTGTTGCCAGACACATCATCAATGTTAGTTCCTCGAACTTTAATGTCAGGACTTTATAGACAAGCTGTAACTTCATATAAAGAAATCAAATGCGGGGATTGCGGTGCGGCACTAGTCTGCGTCCACCTTAAAAAACCACTTCGTTTACAAAATCGAAAATTAACCAT
Organism: Ephestia elutella; assembly: GCA_018467065.1. Lineage (NCBI taxonomy): Eukaryota > Metazoa > Arthropoda > Insecta > Lepidoptera > Pyralidae > Ephestia > Ephestia elutella. Next base: position 17,597,524 of record CM031585.1, on the reverse strand, counting down.
GAACAATAATTTTATGGTTAAAAAATTGCTTCTTTGAAAAAAAAAAATATTGTTAAATTCTATCCTTTTATGGTAGATATCACCAATCCATACAGTAATGCATTTTACATTTTCCGGTAAGATTGCGTTATTAATTTTTGTCTGCATTTTTTCTTGACGAATAGGTAGGTACCTACTTATTCAAATCGTAGGTACAGTCAACAACGCAATTAGGTTTAGATACCTAGACCAAAAGACACAAAAATACACTGAAGCGAAATCGAACACTCGTGTGTAGCTGTATGGTTTTTTCCTATCAATAAACTATACGCATAGGTACCTACTTTTCTACCTAAAATATGTACCTACTAATTTGATAGGACATTGTCATGTGGCATAATTTTAATTATTTTAGTACCTAAATAATTTAATTGCTGACTGTTATTTTATCAAATTTGAATAGAAGCGGTGGTTGCCAAGTCCGGGTTCAAATCCTTCTGTGCCCTGCCACATGAGTTTGTAGACCAATCTGACTCATGTATGGTAGTTTTCTCATAGACCACCACTTGCTTAAAGGAAAACATCGTGAGGAAACCTGCACATTGGCTGATTGTTCAGTTTACTAGTTAGTCTGTATACGGCTACTGCCACTAGATGGCGGTAGTCGTAAAAGTCATGTCAGATGCCTTTAGGCGACTTGAATAAAATCTGACACCAGTGTTAGTATACACACTCGATAAGAAAGAAGATTTGAATAGACTGCTGGTAGATAATTGCTGGATTGGTGCTGGAAGATTTGAATAGACTGCTGGTGCTGGTGGCGGTGCTCTAGTATTGAACTGGAAATGCCTCGGATTTCCTGGACATAGATGACACGCCGCCGGACCATTATTTCTATCCTTGTTAGTTAATTGAAAATGAATCGGAGCTGTTTCTGAGGAGTTACAAAGTTGCCACTTCTATGTACTTACTTACTACTACCACCTACTACTATAACTACTTAGGTAAATATTTAATGACGAGGATAGGTAGTGAAACGGGGTGGATAGACACGATTTTTTACTTTAGATAAGATTTAAACTATGTTCCTACCTACCTACAGCTAAGGAAATGTAATAGTACATTGTGATATAAGTGCGGTAAGTTGAAAATTACTGCCGAGGCGATATTGCTAGCCCGAGCCGTAGGCGAGGGCTACAAGATAGGCAGAGGCTGTAATTTTCAAAGCGCACGTATGTCATACGACGTTTTATAACATATTTGCGAGGAAATATTTAAATAAAACTCGGAAAACGACAATACCAAAGAAAAAGCGCGCGGTATAATTTTACTTGCCCACAAATTAGCGATGCGCGCGCATCAGCGCTTTTTTTTAAGGCAAATGCACAAAAAACAGCCAGTATTACTAATAAAGTAAATTAATATTTTTATGTTTTGATACAGATAAATGGTTGTAATTTATTGTCAAATTATTTATTTTATCTCCTAAAGTTAATTTTATTCATAAAAAGTTGACCACTTTTCTGACATAAGAACTCTTTGCTAAGATTGTTCGTTTTTAGACGGAGCGTGCGTTTTACTTTACAATAACGCACAAGTGCGTAATGAGATACAATACAATATTGAAATTGGTGAAATAAATGACACTTTACGAGCAAATATGTTATAAAATATATTACTCTATTGAAAACAAAAAAAATAGTAATTTTCGTCCATCCGTTTCCATAGAGATATATATGGTTAAAAAAACTTTTCGCAATTTTTTTCTATTGCCTCCGCACTTTCTATTCACCCCGCGTTACGGTACTTAGTAAGTAAGTACTACCACATATATATATATGTATTGTGTATACATCGTAGTATCTGCTCCTAGACATACTTTGTTATTTAATATATTTCAGACATTTTCATACTGGATGTTTGCCATCACGAAAATTTGTTATCAATTTAAAATCATCATACATTAAAAGTCCATTGGCCATGACTATAAAAAATATACTTAAGAATATTTGCCACTGGTAGGCCAGACTAGAGTAATTTTCCCATCCATGTTTATTTTGCAATAAGTACCGATAGCAAACAAGTTTTCTCATCTGTCTATTTATTTGTATAAAATATGTCGCTGAATAATTTCTCGGTGAACGTAGAAACTTGTTGCAGTTCTTATGGTATCTAGCGTAAAAGAGCACTAAGAAAGCAATATTAGATAATATTGCATTCCTGTGTATATCCATGGTGCAATAAAGAGTTTATCTATCTATCTATTAGAAATGGGTGAAAATTGGAAATCATGCAGGCGAACCCGAGGGCAAAGTCTAATGATTATGTAATAATGTATCTGTTATTTATCCCTGGGTTAACTCGAAACCCAGGGTCGGCACTCTGATGATCTATTTACGACATACACTTTAGTTTTTATAGTTTTAAGATTTAACCATAGAGCTAGATTTTTTTAAATTAATTTTACTTAGAGACACCGGCAGCTGAGGAAGCGGGATGTCAGATATGGTTTTTGCCTATGTTGGTGAAGGACAGACAGGTAATACCTTCTGTGAGGCTCATTTTTGTCAAGTTTGACATTTTTGGTGTGTTTTGGGTCCATAGAATTTGTAAATAATCTGTAAAAAAAAATTATTTGGAGCACACTGTTATGAACGTTTTTGGGCTTCATTTGACAATCAAGTTTATATGTCTACTAGCTTTTGCCCGCGTCTTCGCCCGCGTGAATTTCCCATGGGAACAGTGCTATTTCCCAGGATGAAAGGTACCCTATGTCTCTCTCCATACTTCCAGCCATGTGTATGCGAAATTTCAGGAAGATTGGTTCAGTAGATAAAGCGTGAAGAAGAGGTAACAAACGAACAAACAAACTCACTTTCGCATTTATAATATTAGTTAGGATTAGGATTAAAGAATGATTTTTTTATCTATGTCTATGGATTTAACCCAAGCCAGAAATATAAAAGTCTGTGATCATTACATTGTTATCGGTATAATTTATTTAGTAGGTAATCAGAACTGTGATTAATAAAAGAAAATCAACAACTGTTTTTGTCGTGTTTGATTTTTCTGCAGTCCGTACCATAATAATATGCGATGACGAATTTGCATATAAAATATGTATTAAATAGACAATTTATTTAAAAAATTGCGTCTGATGACGAGTCTAAACTCCATTTATTCTTACCAGTCCTATCATGTAAACAATCTTACCATGTCTTTTTATGATTTTACAACAATATAAATTAAAATAGACTTTTTAAGAAATTACTTTCGTGGTTAATAAATGTTTTACTTTAGAATGTTTAGGTTTGAACTAATATTTGATTTATTTTCAACAAAATTCAACAAAAAGTACTGTGAAGATTGTTTACATATAGGACTGGTAAGAATAAAATGGCGGTTACATAATAATGATGGCAAACTTACAGGGAGTACTATTACTTATTCTGTGCTTATAGTAGGTACAGTAGGTAACCAATTTTCATTCACACGAAAAAGTAGGTACCTATGTGCCTACTTTATCTAAGCACGAAAACATTAAGTACTATTTATTTGTAGGTATACTTGCAAACGTTATTGTAATCATTTCTATGTTGTACTCAAACTCGATTGGAGATATCAATTTATTGGACACAGGGTACATTACCACAAGGCTAGGAATTGTAAGTACATATTATCCTACTTCTTTCTATTTTTGAGAGGATTTTTGCAACTTTCGCAAAATGGCATTTTCCCAGGATGGTCCTTCCGCAAAATGTCACTCTCAACACAAACAAATCACATTACAGTTCCCATCACGTAAAACGTCCGCTGGTAGGGTGAGGAGGGGATGAAACTTGCGCATGGGTTCGACTGACAAACCAATCGCGCGCGCCGGATGAGACCCGCCCGACCCCCGCTCACCGCATAAACCGATATATCGCCTACTGCGCAGCTTAACCGTCAGGGGTCTTTTTACGTGACGGCAACTTTTGACGTGGAAGAAGGTCAAACAAAGAGAATATACTTTCACATATACATATATTATATATATAAGAAAGAACTAGCCAGTGCCCGCGACTTCGTTCGCGCGTAATTTACTATTCTATTGTTATACTTATCTCAGGTTCTAAGCGGGGCGTATAAAAATGAAACCCACGCCAAATTTTAAGTTAGACCTTCAACAATACAAAACAGTGATAAAAAAAAATCCAAAAAAATGAACCAACTTCCATTATGAAACTGGAAATCATGAAATAACTTAATAGGTAGATAATCACAAAGAAAAATGTTTTGGCTTGGCATGCTATTTACTGAACGAGGTGAAGTCGGTGCCAAGTGCAGGAGTAAGGATAGGTATTATACGTAGTTGTTTAGTTAGGCATTTTATTTATACTACATCATTACTACATCATTCTTATGCCAATTTAGATTATTTAATTTGGCACCTACTCGTTCAGTAGGTAGCATGCCAAGCCAATACATTTTTCTTTGTGATTATCTACCTATTAAGTTATTTCACGATTTTCAGTTTTATAATGGAAGTCGGTTAATTTTTTTTGGAAAAAAAAAAATATTTTATCCTTTTTAGTGCACCTATATAACACCTATGATATCTATTTTCATTAATTTTGTTGTCATGAAAACTTAAACTTATTTTATCACTGGCCGGAAATTAAAAAATCGAAACTTTTTATTGCAGTTTGATTTGAAATGTCAAAACATGTCAGAATTCCACGGAAATCTGTTATTTTTGGCGTATAAATAGACCAAGAGCCCGCGACGACTAAATCTTCCTTATTTTAAAAATGCTGAATAAAATTCTCTTTGTGGGATATACGGATAAAAAAGATTAGCGACTAGGCGATGGCATGGTTTCTAATATTATTCGGAATAAAATCTTTAAAAAAACTTTTACTTTGAGGAAATTGAGCTACCACTTTAAATATTATTGCTACGAATTATCGGATTAAGTAATCTTGATGCAATTTTTATAGTCGATAATCGCTATTTCTGTGTCGGGGACATGCAACGAGAATCTTGAGTTTTCATAAAATATCGAAGGACATGCTGTCGCGGGCTTTTGCTCTATAATCCAATGTTTATATTTTAATATTTTGTTAGGTATCTTTAAAATTACCGAACAGATTCTGACGTGTTTAAAATGGGACCAACTTGGGAATAGACTGTTTCGAATAAAAAAATAATTTCGGAAATTAGTCCACAGTAGGCGGAGAAATCGGCGATATGTTCGCCGATTCGAACATCGAAACATATAACCTCCTCCTTTTTTGGGAAGTCGGTTGAAAATGCATCAAATGTGGTCTAGTAGTTTTTGCGTGATGCGCGTACAGGCATCAATCGTTCATACAATCCCATATACATACGATTAGTACCTAGTAGTAGTTTCATCTTATATATATTACGTATACCTAGTTTTAAAGCTTATAATTTTGTTTTTAGCAAAGGGCGCTAGATACTATAGATGGTAACACTGTGATTTCTCCTATAGCAGCTATGTTTCCACTGGGAAAATTGCTTTTGGTAGCTAAGGGAAAAGTGAAAGAAGAGCTATGTTATGCAATAAGAGGTACTTCTAATTATACCGAAGTAAGTACTAAGAGAATTACTAATAGAAAATGCTAAGGCTGCATAATTTGACTCCGCCACGGAATGTCTAAGTACTAAATGTCTATGTACGTTACTTCTAAAGTATCCAATGTCGAAGTATGCAAGTACGAAGTACGTTAGTTCTAACATATCCTAGTACTACGTACTTACTCCAGTGCTAAAGTTTACGATGTCTAAGTACTAAATGTCTATGTACAGTCAAACGTCAAAAATGGAGTCATACCTTAAAGATCGTATTGCCTTGCAGGCGCGCAGTCCTTCATTGTGTGCGTAACGTGCATATTACGGACGTATAATTACAATAAGAACATTACTCACACTAAGCTAATTATCATATTACCCACCCACACCTAGACACAACTCTGCTGCGTGCTCACTGCTCATGCTGCCATCTATCAAATTCACGGTATACTAAGTAGAATTATGACACCATCGAGTCTGAGACAGAAGTATAATATACAATACGTATAGTTTATTGTAAAGCAAACTAATAATGGTGAGTATAGCGACACGGAACCAATTGTTAATTTCACCACAAGTTAATGCATCTGCTAGTCTAATTGGTAGTCGGATAGACTGCAGTTAATATAGGTCCAAGTTCGAGTCACAGTCCGAAACTTAATTTTCATATTATACCCAATTCTTAAGTTTAGAGTAATTTTATATAATGCAAGTAGGTAATGTGGTTTATATATATTTGTTATAAAATAAAAATGCACAATAATCATAACAGCTATTTATTCGTGTAAATATATAGGTTTATTATACTTATGTATAATTTATTATTATAAACTTCTGTGCAAATTAAAATTTATATTTTAATCTATTCCCTACCTAATTACAAAATAAAAACCCTAAAACGAACTTAAAAAATAAGCATCTGCAGTAAGCTAAGTATCTGTTTATTTATTTTACTTATTACGAAATTTTACCTTCGCTCTTTGTTAGTAAATATTGAGGTTATAGCTTAAGTATTCGTTTTCATTACGAAAAGAAGATTGAAACTATACCTCAACATTTAACAATTTATATAGAATATGTTTTTTTATACGAAACATAACCTCGTATTCTTTATACAAAAACAAGTAATAAGTATAAAAATAATTTAAATAATGTTATACGAGTAATATACGTTAATAAAACCTGATTTGATATTACCTAATAATAGAAAGAAGATAATTGGAATATACCTACTTAATTAATGAACTCACTAATTCATTTTGAACACCAATCACTAACTCACTATTTTGTATAGGTCCCGTTATTGTTTTTCTACACACATTTCAATCACAATAAAGCTGTTCTAAACCTTCATACAGTGAGAAACTGATTCTTCCTTGCTTGCCTCCTATACACCATCAGGCCCCATAGATTTTCTATGGTGTTGAGGTCAGGAGACTGCGCTGGCCAAGGATGATATTTATTTCGGGAAACGAAATAAATTATCCAGTTTTTTGAAGCTTGAAGTGCACGACGAACAGTAGATAAACATCAAATAGATCAGCAAAACGCCTGGTAGGTAAAACCATAGCCTTCATATTCTTCCAACATTATCTTTTTTTTATTTATTTTTATTTATTTAACTTCTTTACAAAAAACATGTAAATGGCGGACTTAAAGCCAGAGGCTTTTTCTACCAGTCAACCAAGAGGTGATGCAGAGAGAAAAGATATCATTTTGGGGTGAGTGCAAATGAGCAAATGGCACAAAAACACTTAAAAAGAAAAGACAAGAAATACTTAAGAAGACCGAAATAAGTACAATTACTTACAACATAAATTTACTTAAAACATTACATATATACATACTGATACTATGATAATTATACATATACTACATATATATATCAATTTATATTGTCTGACAGTTCATGAAGATAGTGTGCACGTACCGCATTTTTGAAAGCTAAACGTGTTTGAGCCTTACGGATACTAACGGGTAGGGCATTCCAAAGCGCCACACTCTGAACTGTGTATGAATGTGCAAAGAACACACTCCGATGAAGAGGCGCGTAAAGCAGAAGGTTATCAGAAGAACGAAGATTTCTAGCGTGAGTATTGCTTAAAAAAGTAAATTTGGATTTGAGATACCATGGAGTCTTAGGGTCGAAAAGAATAGAAAAGAGCGTACTGAGAATATGCAACTGGCGACGTTGACGTACGGGTAACCATTTCAATTGGCTGCGATAAGCTGACACATGGTCGTACTTTCGAAGATTAAATATAAAACGGATACAATTATTTTGAAGTCGATCCAATTTGTTTAGAAGATCGCAATTTAAGTCAGAGTAACACACATCGGCATAATCCAGTATAGGGAGTATTAAAGTTTGTACTAATAAGGTTTTTATATTAATAGGAAGAAAATTCTTCAATTTATAAAGAGCGCGGAGAGCACCTGTAATTTTTCTAGCAATTTCAGTAATTTGTCTAACCCAAGATAAGGTATTGTCTATAATTAGTCCAAGATCTTTCACGCTGGTTTCAAGAGGTATAGTAACATTATTATAACTAATATCCGGAAGGGAGTCGTAATCGATTCGGCTCAATAGTTGAGAGCTACCCACTAGAATAGCCTGACATTTATTTGGGTTAACGGATACTCCAAATCTTCTGGACCAATCACTTATACTCCTTAAGTCAGTATTAATTTTATCAATAGCAAGGTACAAGTTATCCACCTCTGTCTGCGCATAAAGCTGCAAGTCGTCGGCATATAGGTGATACGAGCACTGAAGTTCTAGGGTAATGAAATCGATGAAAATTGAAAAAAGCAGTGGGGATAAAATTCCTCCTTGAGGTACACCTGAGTCAATAATACACCAATTGGAAGCAGAGTCGCCGTGGCGCACTGACTGCTGTCTCCCCCGAAGGTAACTAGAAAACCACCTCACTGCCGCCGGAGAAAACGAATGATGGGAGAGAATCGCCAAAAGAATATCGTGATCAACGGTATTAAAAGCATTAGAAAAATCCACCAAGGCCAATGCAGTAACTTTAGTGTCTTCCATACCAGACCTAATATTATCGGTTACCTTTAAGAGAGCAGATACAGTGCTATGCCCAGGACGAAAACCAGACTGTAATGGATTCAGAAGATCGTTACACAGAAAAAATGAGGTGAGTTGCCTATGAACGCAAGCTTCGAGAATCTTGGACAATAACGGGAGAATGGAGATGGGACGAAAATGATTAGGGAGGGAGGGATTGGAGACTTTCGGGAGAGGCCGAATAAATGCTTTACACCAAAGGGTTGGAAATTGAGACGTAGTTAACGAGTGATTGACTATGTGGGTTATAACTGGAATAAGTATGTCAAGTATAAATTCAATCATTCGACGATTCAATTGATCGCAACCCACAGCCCTAGATTTGATAGCTAAAAAAGCTTTTTAACTTCTTCCTGGCTTACAGGAGTGAAATTAAACTCAGATTTAGCAGTGGTAGAAAGCGATGAAATATAGGAAATAGTATCCAATTTCGTTTGATGATCTAACGGATTAGAAGTGGAGAAATGGCGATTAATATCATCCAACGAAATGGGGAAAGAAGCCGTATCTGAGTTGACTGATTTACCAATACCAAGAGTACCTAGAAATTTCCAAATATCAGCAGAGGAGGAAGAGGAAATAGTATTGTGAATTAAACGGCGCTTAGCATCTCGAATCATCCTGTTACACCGATTCCTTGCAGCTTTAAACAGAGACCAGTTTTCATCTGTCCGATCTCTCCTAAATCTCCGAAAAGCCCGGTCCCTCCTCCTCATGGCCATCCGCACCCCACGTGTTAGCCACGGTGCTGGAGGTCGCTTAATTTTTACCTTACGTATCGGGGCATGCTTGTCATATAAGGATATGAGAAGGGAATTAAAAACTTCAACTTTTTCATCAATGTTAGCAGCCGAAAAAACCCTATCCCAGTCCATGTTTGCAGCATCAACTCTTAGTTTATCGTGATCTAGTCGCGCAAAACTACGTAAGTGTAACACTTTGGGGACTAATTTAGGAGGCTTAATGTTATAAGAACAATTAATAAGATCATGTCGAGAAAAACACGGTGCCGAATGTTGTCCGTAGGAAAGAACATTGTCAGTTGATAAAGTCAATATAAGATCAAGCCACGTATCATCAACCTCAGTATTACAATGAGTTGCATTTAGGGGCAATATGTGGAGATTTACTGATTCAAGGATATCATGTAATTTCCTAGCACGAGCAGGGTCTCCAGGACCACCTACAATCAAGTTGGTATTAAAGTCACCTAGAATCAGCTGATGTGCGTACTCATGGCTAAAAGAATCAAGAGCTATTTCCAGATCCGAGAAGTAGCTCGTCCCAGGAGGACAATAAACCACTCCAAGGAGCGCCTTGACACCACTGACTAAGATTTCTAGAAAAATGTATTCAGCTGAAGCTGAGTATTGAGAAGGGGAAACTGCTAAAATTTTATATTTGATATCAGAGCGAAGATATATAGCTACGCCCCCGCAACCTTTGCCTATTCGGTCGTTCCGTATTAAAACGAAACCTGGCAGCGGGTACGAAGTTGACGGGAGTTCGGGTTTCAGAAATGTCTCCGATATCAGAATTGCATGGACATTGGTATCCATGAACGTATCCAGAAAATCAGAGTAATGAGCTGAAAGGCTTTGAGCGTTAATATGGCAAACATTAAAATGAGAAGCATGCCTCTGGAAACTGCTTCTAACATATTCTCCAAGAGATAATATTGAGGAATTGGCACTATCATTACACGAAAGATATTCATCATCAGCAGTATGATATGAATCACTATCAGACATTTATATAAATAAATAGATTCAATAAATATAGTTATATAAGTAAAAAAGAAATAAAGAATAAATAAAAAAAGGTTAAACTCACTGCACCACCTACCAGTCAACCTAACACACAAAAATAAAACCTTACTATAAAATAAAAGCGCAAGATAACTTAATCTAAATTAAAAAAAAAAAAAAAATAGAACAAAATCACCATACAGTAACATAAAAAACGTGACTGAAAATTTTAAAATAATAAACAGCAGTTTCAAACAGTACTATTAAAATAGAGAATTTAGATAGAAAAATTCTACATAGTTCATATATAAATGTGTAATTGAATATATATACCTATGTTTCTTACTAAAACCACATCTCGTAAAATACATGACGTTCTTTTTTTAGAAGTCGGTCAAATCTCTGACAGTACAATTTTATTAACATGACCAGTAATAAAAAAATATAAAAATAAAAATATGTCAATGTCATGTTCAACTCTTCTGTCAATGTCATACTACTTGACACTGCATAGGTACCTACATCTTAACAAAATTAATCAACAACACAACAACAACAAATAAAATGAAAAAGTGAATCTACCTTTAAATAAATTGTTAAATTGTAAATAAAAAAGACGGTGAGATAACATAGAGACCTTAAAAAGAGGGAACTAACGATAGCTAGGACTCAAACGAGCGGAGAAAATTACTTACAAGCGCTATGAGTGCGGAATACAATACTACATTTAAAAACCTATATAATTGACTAACTGCCTGCATAATCACAGGCCCTGACAGGAATCATTTACGAAGAGGCTGACGCCCTTTCTTCAGCATGATCCGGAATCTGAGGGAACTTTGCCGTTAAGCTCTTGAGCTCCTCCTCAGAACAGAGATTGTGTTTTCCACCGTCGGTCGTCTTGATGACAATAACACCGTCCTGTGACCAGCAGTTTCGCATGCCAAAATGTTGACGAGCCTTTCCAAATACTGCCAGTCTGGGCTTCGTGAGGAACTCCTTCACAGAAATTTTAGAGCCCTTGAGCGAAGTTTTTATTCCAGACCAAGGACCTGGTCTTATAATCTTGAAACCTCACAAGCAATGGACGATGATTGTCTTTTTCTGAACGCCCTAATCGATGACAAACTGTGAGTGACTCCTCAGTAAGGGCCTCAATCGCAAGCTTCTTCTGTATTACCTCTAGTATTAGTCCCTTGCAGTTTTCTTTGGGCACTTCAGGAATACCAGAAAAAATGAGCATCTTCAGCCTGTGCCGATTCTCAAATCGTTGCTGCTGCTCAGAGATAATAGTCGGTCTTCTGCTTTGCTGCAAGGCTGCGTCAGCAAATCGCTAAGCCCAACGTGTCCTCCACTAAAACAATATTATAATATTTAATTACTTAATATTTTTTATTTAATTTTAAGGCTATCACTTTTGCAAAGCAAAATCATTTATTATATGTCAATACATTAAACATTATATATTATGACTTTATGTTCGATCACAAAACATTACATACCTACACATAGTAATTATCAAAGCTATTTATTAATTTAAAAATACTTACTCTATCCAGTTACTTTCATTAGGAATTGAGGTTATTTTGCTGCCACTATTATGCAAAGCAATACTATATGAATTTCGCTTTGTTTCCATAATATTTTTATTGGTCTGAATTGTCAAGTGTTGGTAAGGTATACTCCACAAATAGATAAATAGGTATCACTAGAAAATAAGTGAATTTGTCTTCATCACAGTTTGCAACTAAAACGGTAATAAATATCTGTCTTTTTTTCATTCACCGTCAAATATTCATTTTTATTGCTGCTCCATACGAATGCGGTCGCAACTTCAAAGGAAAAACTTATTTATGAAACGGGGTAGCGTTTTGATGGCCGATTATTTCCATCTTATTCATACCTGTTGTTCCTCGCATAAGTGCATCACTATCAGTAGTACCTCCGTTTTGACATTAGTGTCGGACACTTTTTATATGGGAGTCCCGTCTCTTTGGAACTATACGGAAACATCGTAGTCAGTCGACATTAGACACACATTAGAATTTAAGAAACAACACATAATCATAAGGTCTTAAGTGCAATTACTGCTTTAATCAATTAGTATGAGAAATTCTGACTGCAGAATTGGATGTAGCTGTACGTTACTTCTAAAGTATCCAATTTCGAAGTATGCAAGTACGATGTACGTTAGTTATAAAGTATCGTATGTACGTACCTATGAATGTTTGAGTGAATAAACCTGTGATTCAATGTGTCACCTATTTTTTTTACCCCTACATATACAACAACCGGAACTGTTTCAGTATAGGAAGGCTTATTAGTATAAGTAGGTACAAGTCCTCGGGTATCAATGCAGAACCAGACCAGGCCTACCATGAACTCGTATTGCGATTCAGTTTAGGACCTCAATTGAACAAAATTTTTTGTTAGAAGTGATACATATGAAAATAATGCGAGACTCAATTTCCGCTCATATTATGCTCGACATAATAGCCTATTAGTTTTCGTTGGTATGACACGCTTTCAAAAATAGGGCCCCAGTTCAATTCAGGTCCTAATCCTAAATTGGATCGCAATAAAAGTTCATGGTAGGCCAGCAACGTTTTAACAACCTAATGTACCTCCCAACTAGCAAAACGAAGTCTTATAGAAGTTGAGACAAGGTTTTACATCTAACTTCTATTATAGTTATATAAAAGGAAAGTAAGTAGGTAGTTTTTATAAAGATTCTTTAGGCATATGAGTGTGTATGTATTTATGTATAGTATATATTTTTTTGTATGTATTTATGTAGGTATACTTTGGTGTAAAATACTTATGTATACTTATGTATTTTAATGTGTACTAATTAAAAATTTGCATGCCTTACTTTAAGGTTGAATACCTGTGTTAAATTGTAACATCTTCTATCAATTGTATTCTTGCAAATAAATATTGATTGATTTATATAACTTTGTTTATGTAGTTCATATTTTATGTTATGTATTTACGTGTTCTTCTGTACTTTTTATGATACTAAATCTTTGCCTTACGCTACCCTTCTTATTACACGACTGACCAAAAAAGGAGTGTTATGTTTTCAGGGTTCATGTATGTATGTATGTAAGTTTCTTTATTCCACCATAAGTCCTGAACGGCTTAACAGATTTTGATGTGAGATGTATTTTTAGATTCCTTGCATTCTTCCGAGTGACATAGGCTATATGACGTCAACATAAAAACAAAATGGCGGATTATATATGCGATAAATAGCAGACCAAAAAAATAAAATTTGATCAATCTTATCGAGTGGGGTATCAAATTGAAGGGCTTTAAAAGGCGATTTCAAAAATGTATATAACTTATATGTTTGTATGTACTTATTGAGCAAAAACTCGTCAGTCGTGTTTTTTATTTTTAATAATTGGCTTGTTTCATTCAAATATTCCTTTCCAACATTTGGTTGACTGGAAGAAATCCCTTTTTGGGATAAGTCCGCCATTGTACGCCTCTCTTTTCGTTTCACTATCTTTTGTATTTTTCTTATGTGAATGTGCAATAAAGAGTTTACAAACAAATAAACAAAAGTAAGGTAAACGGTATATCTCGATGGTAAACGGTTATAAAATTCGAATGTGGCGCACGCTTTAAGACCAGGTCCTTTTTTTTATTTTCGAGGTGAAAATGCCGTGCATGCCACCCTGCCGCGGGTACAGCAGGGTGGGTATGTGGGGCTCGAACCCACTAAAAACACCCTCTCTGCACTATATATCCGGGACTGCAGGTACGACGGAGGAACAAAATGCTCCATCACTCTTCTGCAGGCTCGGCAGCGCCTGGCAAATGACAGCCACGTCTCTTTTGTGAATTGAATTCACACACCTCTGGGTGGCGCACAGGAACACTTGTGCGCCTTCCCCGTTCGTCGACTTATTGGCGGCAGACTAATTCCCGAGTCCGTCGCCTGCGACTTGTTATGGTGGGAGGTGTCGGTCGTGGGCCAGTCTCCTGCGCCCAGGTCGTCGACGACGCATCGGCAACGTAGACGTTTCTTCCCGCACTCTCTCCGCCTCTTCTTTTTTCAACATCACAGCCTCGCAGAATTTCTCTACCGCACTCCATCCTCGCGCACTCTGGACCATTGCCAATACAATTACCGGCAGCGCGAAGACAAAGCCAACAACAGCACCAAGAGTTAGGCGCTCCTCTTCCCAGGCAGGGCATACCTCTAAAGTATGCTGGGCCGTATCCTCGTCACAGTCATCACAGTGGTGACACACCGCAGTTGGTTCCCTCCCGGCTACATTCCACAGGTACCTTCCAAAACACCCGTGTCCGGAAAGGACCTGTGTCAGCCGGAAAGAAAGTTCTCCATGTCGCCGTGCCAGCCACTGTGTAAAAACTGGACGAACTGCTTCTATTACCTGCCGTCCCGCACTTGGATCTTCCAACCTCTCTTGCCACCAGTCGATGGCTTCAACTCGTAACACCTGTCGACAACCTTCAACTTCTCTTGGAGCTGGTCTTTGACCCTGAGATAACTGTCCCTCACGCCAGTGGAAGACTTCCGCCACAGAATTAATATAAGTACTACGTACAGAAAGGAAGCTCCCTGCCTCTCCCGCAATATGGCGTACCCCGCACTTCTACCCCGCCCATTTGAATCGAGGGACACTATGAAACAAGGTTAGCAGCTGCGACTGCGAAGCGTATCTCAAGCTACTCGTACGTTTTGCTTTTATAGATAGAGAGAAACGTCGTTTCAATGAAATTATTATGGAAAGGTACTGCGCGGTTAACCTTTGTTTATCAAGTACAAACTAAGAAGGACGTTTTTATAAACCGAAGAATGAATACAGGTAGGTAAGCAAAGTAATTAAAAATATTTCACATCATTAGATATTCATTTTTTCGCTTTATGCCATTTTGTGGGTAAATGGGAGCAACATATGAGAATTAAATTTTATTTTCGTATCTTTGTCGTCGGCTTATCATCCTAATCTGCCTTTCTGAATAAATGTTGAGTAAAGTTATTATCCAGTAAGACGCTGATATCAAACAGTATGGCAGACATAATGGAACGAACGGAGTTGTCACTTTCAACATACAACATTGTCGCGGCGTCTTTAAAAGCAATAATTTTGCGGTGGCGACCCTAGTTGTTTAACGCACACATTGACGTATTCACGGATGTACAGTTTCATTTGTAGTAGTAGTAGGTATATTTGACGTCCCGTTTCTATGAAGCTCCCGCCCTGTGCTTCCGCGAGAACCTTTGCTTCTAAATCCCACGGCAGGGACCTAGCCAATACACAGGCCGCCGATACATTCGTCGCGTAATGGTTAAATAAAGGTTTACATGCTATGTTTGCATGTAAACTCCATATATTCTTACCAATCCTATCATGTAAGCAATCTTACCATGTCTTTTTATGATTTTATAAAAATATAAATTAAAATAGACTTTTTAGGAAATTACTTTCGTGGTTAATAAATGTTTTACTTTAGAATGTTTAGGTTTGAACTAATACTTATTTGATTTATTTTCAACAAAATTCAACAAAAAGTACTGTGAAGATTGTTTACATGTTAGGACTGGTAAGAATAAACGTATAAAGAGTAGGTACAGGTTTAAAAACAAGTCATATAACACACGTTAACATCACGTTTTATACAAAGTTTGGTGTTACCTTTATACACTGTTTAGTTGATTATCTAGATGTTTTGAAATTTATTCTATCGGTTCACAATAATAAAATTCTGTTATTAGCAGAAACACCACAACAATTACAAAATCTACTAAACATCATGGACACAATTTTTAAAGAGCATGGACTGAAAATGAATTACTAATAAATACTTATTCATTGGTTTTTTTACAATTTTTTTTTCACAGGTTATTAGTTATGTAAAGGATGTTGTTCATGAATTGCAAACAGTTTCTGGTGCGGACCTCACAGTTCTAAGCAGGATATTTATATCGAAGGAACTTCATCTTTCCAAAGAATTTGAACGTCAAGCAAAAGAAGTATTTAATTCAACTATGCAGAAATTGGACTTTAAAAATGAAAGACCTTCGGATCTTGTAAAATATATAAACGATTGGGTATGTACATACTGTGCTCTTTTTTATGTGCTCTAACATTCCTAGGTAACAAATAATTTTTAGGGTTCCGTAGTCCGACAAGGAACCCTTTTAAGATCGTTCAGTCCGTCCGTCCGTCCGTCCTAGTCTGTCACAGCAGAATATCTTCTACGTTTATTGACTGATTTGCATGTAACTTGGTTCGAGGATACTTCACATATAAATCTCATTTTTAAGGGTACCTCCCCATACATGTAAAGGGGGGGTGAATTATTTTTTTGAGTGCACCCCCTTGTGTAGGGTATCGTTGAAAAGGACTATGAAAATAAGGTAGGATTTCCATACAACACTTTTTTATCAGCTTTACCATTTGCGAGATATAGCCCGCCAAAGTCGTGTAAACGACTTTGGCGTCCCCCTCCCTGTAATTTCTAAAGTCTTGGACCTATAAACTTCAAATCACTCACGTAAAGAAACAGGCGCGGAAACTCTTATTAAAAATTGTTTCGGGTATCCTGTGATGAATACTTTTGAAATTATAAATAAAATAAAAATATATACTTTTTTCTTGCAAGAAATGCAAAACAGCGCGGTGCCAAAAATGACTACGGAACCCTACTTTATGCGTGGTCCGACACGCACTTGGCCGGTTTTTTTAATTTTCGAACTGTACGGTATTTTAGTCCCTCCATCTTGATATTATAATGGAGGGAGGGACCAAATATATTCTTAAGGAATTTTCCAAAATGATGAGGTACCTAGCTAAATTTTTAAGTAAGGTAGTACCTAAATAGTAGATTTATGGTAGTGCCTAATCATCCTAATCCAAACTAATATTATAAATGCGAAAGTGAGTTTGTTTGTTATCTGATTGTTTGTTTTATTATGTCTTATTTATTTGATTGTTTGTTACCTCTTCACTTTATCTACTGAACCAATCTTCCTGAAATTTCGCATACACATAGAGTACTGAGAAAGATATAGGGTGGGTGGGGTCTTTTCAACGATACCTTTCATCCCGGGAAAAAGCACTGTTCCCGTGGAAAATTCATGAGAGCGAAGCTGCGGGCAAAAGCTAAAGCTGCAAAAGCTAGTCTATATATATGTTACTGTAAAAGCTCGAACTACGGTAAATCCTAAGATTTAAGATTAAGAGTGTATCACGTCCGCGCGCCCGACCGAGTTTAGGTATTTAATAGACCTCAGCTGGCTGTGTGCAAGTCACACGCACACATCGACGTGAGATTGCCGCCAACCCGAAGTAATAAGTGACAGGGATCCGACAAAGGATTTGTAGGTACCTATATATATTTTGTTTTCTTGCTTTACGGTAATGAATACTAAAAATAAAATTACGACCATTTTCTTATGTAAAACATACTTGGCGCGACTTGGCAGTAAAATGGACACGAATGCCGCGACAGAAAATAGCATGACCGTCGTGCCAGGATGCTAAGATGTTAAACATCTGCCTGGCATCCCATGAAGGCCAATTTTTCGGGATGAGGTTAACAAAAATAGTATTTTTGGATCCAAGATGGCGGACAACTTTTTTTTAATTTTGCAATATGGGTATTGTTTTATAAGTGTTTCAGTGCGCTGATTACGAAAATAACATTTATTTTGGAATCCAAGATGGCGGACAACTTTTTTTTCACGTTTACAATATGGGTATGGTTATATAGGTTTTTCGGTGCGCTGATGACAAAAATAACATTTATTTTGAGATCCAAGATGGCGGACAACTTTTTTTTCAAGTTTACAATATGGGTATGGTTATATAGGTATTTCGATGCGCTGATGACAAAAATAACATTTATTTTGAGATCCAAGACGAAGGACAATTTTTCTTTTCAATTTTGCAATATGGTTAACATGTTGTAGGTTTTTAAAAATAATAAAAAAAATAAAAATGTATTTATTTCCAACAACAATATGCTTAGCTGTTACACTTATATCTACTTAACTAACGTAAATTACAAATTATTTCGCACTTTGGTCGGTAGTAGCAGTAGCAGCAGATAGTGACGGCTACTCTCCGCACTAGTTAAAAAACTGTGTTGCGGCAGGGTAGAATCATCGTCCACAGTGACCAGCATACCTACATTGAGACGTTAATAGCGAGTGGCTTAGATTGTACGACAACAAAAAAAAAGTATAAGTAAACTTAACAGATAAACCTTATTAACTTTTTGAGATAAATTAAAATATGAACATTTTCACGTTCTGTGTCAACGAATAAATAATTGTATATAAAATATATATGTATTATAAACTGTATACATATATATATTAATATATAGTTACAGAGTATATAGTGTATTTAAATAGAATTAATTTTATAAAGAGTGTATATGTTATATAATCACACTTATATTAAAAAGGAAAATCAGGATGTGAGCTTGTGAGTATGTTTGTTGCTCACAATTCGATGGTTTTTAGTTGGTTGGGGAAAATTAAAAATAATAAAAAATAAAATACGTGGAAACAGTATATACTATTAACACGTCATTACCTAATTATCTTTATATAAAAAAGAAAACAATAACAACGTGAGCGAAGCCCCGGGTAAGACCGGTGTATCATTAACTGTCACGCTATCTAATCACGCCTTTATCCCTTACGGGGTAGACAGAACTAAGAGTCGTGAGACTTGAAGGCCACGCTTAGCTGAATAGTGGGCTCTCTGATGGAATGGAGATTTAGGTATAGTGACAGGTAACAGTACATAATATAAGAAAATAATACAATTGTGGTTAGATCAACACCTGTAATATACATTCGGTAGATTCATAGTCCAACTTTAATAAATAATCAGTAATTATCCTTTTACATGCCTTAAGAGTGATATTTCTAAAAGCCTGATTAGTTAACTGGCCAATTTTATTATATAACCAGGGACCTAAATATGAGAAGCAATTACGAGCAAAAATTGTTCTAAAGCGAGGTACTGTATAAACAGTAGCGCGACGTCTTCTTGATATAATTGGGGGTGGTATGATTCTATGTTGTCTCACAACTATTTGACGTATAAACAGTTGACGCACTGTCAAAACTGAGAATTCTTTAAATAGCTCACTAGTTGGGTAACGTATATTTTTAAAATTCAACACTTTAATCACCGCTCTTTGCGCCCTTTCCATTCTAATAAGGTTTGTTTTATTAGCACTGCCCCAGGCTGTGATACCATACGTTAGCAAAGACTGACATAATGAATAATATATGATTTTATTTGTATTCGAATCTCGAATGTGCCTTATTTTTTTGAAAATACATATCAGTTTTCTTATTCGGTTACTAAGCATTTCAATATGGGACTTCCAGTTTAAGTTGCGGTCTATAATGACACCTAAGTATTTAAAAGAGGAGACGGGTGTAAGTATGATACAATTACACGATAAACTATTATTACATGAATTAGTATGGATTTTTATGTTGAAATTATGAGGCTGTTTATTATTATATAAGGTGGACACAAATTAACTACAAATATTTTCAGGGCTAATTACTGATATTATTTAGAAAGTATATCAATGGTTTTTTCAATTTTCTACACGCTAGTTTTCGAGAAAAATTAACGTTTATGTTTTTTGAAAACCGTAACATTATAACATCCTGTACACAGCTTTGCGTAAAATGACAATTAAAATGACACACACAAACAAAAGCCGCCCCGCCCACCGGTCGGTCGCTGTCATTTACGTATAATAAATCGCTTGACATCTCTGTCTTTCACGCACTTTTCATAAATAAAGAGGAATACAGCAAATCAATTTCATTCAACTATTAATTGGTGGGAGGAGCTTAAAGAGTACAGGAGTTTAACTACAGTATGATACTAAATGTCATCATTTAATAATATTTTTTTTGTTAGAAAAAACAAAAAAAAAACTAGCGTATCGATTTTTAAAATTGTATCTCCAATACGTTTATTTAGCCCCCTGGAGACAGCCCTGAAAATATTTGTAGTTAATTTGAGTCCACCTTATATATGCTGAAAGTTACATATTTAGTTTTTTCAAAATTAATTGTAAGCATATTATTGTCAAGCCAATTTAAAACCGTCTTTACTCCATTTTCTGTCACTCTTTGAACCTCATCCCATGACGGCGCATTGAACAGAAGGACCGTATCATCAGCAAATGACAAAATTTTGGCATTTTCTATAATAGTCTGACTAAGGTCATTAAGGTATACAAGAAATAGGGTCGGCCCAAGTACTGATCCCCTGTGGAACGCCGAAATCAATATTTAGAGGGTCACTAACCACACCATCAATAGCCACAGACTGAGAACGCTCACTGAGATAAGATTGAAAAAGATTTAGTGGGATACCACGTACACCCGCGCACTCCAGTTTACGCAGCAATCTAGGGATAGAGACAGTATCGAACGCCTTAGCAAGGTCTAAAAATACGGCTAAACATTTATTTTTTATATCCAAATTTTGAGTAACATGTTGAACTAAATCTTCGATGGCGTTAGAAGTCGAAAGCTTTTCTCTAAAGCCATACTGATTGGGGAAAAGAATGCATTAGATTCGAGATAATTGATAAGTCTTGAATTAATAGCTTTTTCTATTATTTTTGCAAGTATTGGTAGAAGAGAGATTGGTCTGTAATTTGTGATACTGTCTCTATTTCCCGATTTATATATAGGAATAACGACTGACCGTTTCAAGGCCTTTGGAAAGGTACCACATGAGAAACACAAATTACATAAGTAAGAGATTGGACCCACAAGATAATCCGCACCTTTCTTAACAAAAATTGATGATATACCATCCCAACCAGTTGATGAGGTGTTTTTTAATGACAAAATTATTTTTTTAATCTCATATTCATCTGTAGGTAGGATTGTCAAAGAATTCAGTGGATTAAAATTACTCTTGAAACTACTAGCCAAATCTTTTTCACGTTTGTCGAGTCTGGATAATATGTTATTAGCAAGTAATTTTCCCACCTCGACAAAATATTTATTAACAGCATTCACTGAAGCATTAGGAGTGTTTTCAGTATTCAACAATTCAAGGGCAGTCTTAGATTTGGTACTGAGATTACATATCTGGCTTATTGCTTTCCATGTATTCTTTATACTATATTTATGTTTACGTATTTCTTCCTTATTATATTCAGTCTTTACTTTATGGAGAAGTTGATTGCAAAAGTTCCTGTATCGTTTGTATGTAACCTGCAAAACAAGATTGTCAGGATTCTTTCTGTGTTTGGTGTGCAATTTATCTCTCCACCGAATACATCTAACCAAACCTGGGGTTATCCACGGCCTTACATTTGTTCTCCTATTTTGAACTTTAATTTTGGTAGTACAATTGTCCATTATGGTTGCTAGTATACTAAGAAATTTATTTGTTGCATCTTCAGGATCCGAATTATTATAAAAATCTGTCCAGTCCATGCCCTTAAGTTCATTTATAACTTTATTGTAATCGATTTTGGAAATAGTTTTAATCCCTTTATTAATCTGTTGATGATTTTTTATCGAAATAATAACAGAACAGTGATCAGTAACAGTGGACTGACAAACAAGTGTAGTTGATAAACAACCGATTTTAAGGAAAGAATGATCATAGCATTTCGATTCTCGAGTTGGATAGATATGGCTAGGAGAAGACTATGCATAGCCAGCTGATCCAGGTAATCAGGCGTCCTTGAATCTTGATTCCCCTCTTTTATGTCTAAGTTGATGTCCCCCGTTACAATGATATTCCATAAGTGTCTAAGTGAATACAAAATATGATCAAGGGACTCTTTGAATCGGTCAATAGCGTACACTGACGGTGATCTATAAATTGCTACAATAGCATACTGGTTGTTTATTTCAGCAACTAAACAGTCAGCATCCAGAAATTTGGGTTCATATATCTTAACATTTAAATTTTCCCGTGTATATGTTACTACGCCACTATTTTGGTTGGTGTACTGTTTTGACGAATGGCAATCATAATTCGGTAAGTTAGGTATATTAGTTGTATGTGGAAGCCAGCATTCGGTAAGAATTATGATATCAAAGTTAATGTTTAATCTAGAGAGATGTATAGTGAAATCATCAAAATTGCAATTTATGCTACGAATATTCTGTACTATGATATTTAGATTGTTAAAGGATTGACTCAGTAGGCTTTTACAATTAGCAGCATCATCGACCAGAAACGCCTCACCAACACTGACATTAGTATCAATGTCAGTGTTAACTTGTTGTGTATCATTTATCATATTGTTTATATTTGTGACATTTATAAGAAAAGAAAAACTGGATTAGCGTTCCTGTCTTATTACATACTATTATATAAGCTCTATATAGTGTAGTCAATATTATGCTTTGCAATGGTACAGTTAGAATATTCGTTATGGAGAAATAACTAGAGTAGGCGCAGAAAATCGAAACTAATATAGTGTGAAATACAAATATACGGGTTGATATATTATGTAAATAGATATTGGTTATTATTATATTTATAAGTTTTGATAATATATATTGGTTGTATGTTGACACAGAATAAATATAGAGGACTAAGAAAAAAATTAAAATACCATAATCAAAAAAGAGAGTAGTAACCCAATTGCTCAAGACAAGTGTTAAATTGTTAGACTTGTATAGTCAATCTGGCATATCATCACGTATTAACTTATCTAAATCTTTGAGATTTTCGATGCGGAACGGAGTCTCCTCATCATCTTTTCGCAGTAGTACAACACCTTTGGAGATCCAGCAGTATTTGAACAAACCATCCTTGACCAGTGGTTTTGCTGAAGTAAGTATTTTTTTCGTTTTAGGAGTTAGCCTTTCGGAGACATAGACAGGGGTTTCAGATGATCCTATACCCAGATCATTACTATTCAATTTCTTATTTTTATTCGTTTTATTGTATGCTGTCACTGACTTCAGAAGCTGTATTTTCTGCTCTAATGTTTTGAATTTGATTATAATCGGGGCATTTGCTTTACCCCCACGATATAGTTGACTGATCATATCAGTCAGTGTATCTACAGCTTTCATCAAATTGGTAACGATCAAATTTATATCTTCCTTTTCTTCTCTAGGCACATTTCTTACTTCCAAAACTGTCTTTAGCTGATTCCTTTGTAATTGGTCTAGCTGATCCTCTAGCACGTGGATCTTATTATGAGCATTTGCACATTCCAACTCTAGATTGGAAACTTTTTTCTTAAGCTCACCCTGTTGTTCTTTATTCTGCTGCAAGATTTTTTCTATCTCAGTATTGCTCTCAATTAATTTAGAATTTTGTGTTGTTAATGTTTCAATTGCTTTAAACAAGTTTTCATATTTTGCATCTTGCTTTGATTGAAATTCTTTAAGACTCACTCTTATGTCCGTACAGAAATCTTCAAATTTGTTCCTTTCAAAGTTTTTTCTCTTCCTTAAATTCATCCGCACATTTAAATCTTCATCATCATAGGTACTCAAGTTCGGTTGTGATGAGAAAGTTTCCTTATATGACATCTCTTTTTTTTTTGCGTATACTATGATTTAAATGAGACAAAAGTTGCAAGTCACGATTGAGTCATGTACCCGTATCTGCAGTGGATGCGACAGATAATGTGTCGTCCTTTTCGCTCTTTACTCGCCACGCGACCGTGGAAATATTGAAAATAAGAACTTAACACAACAGCTTAACGTTCAAATTAAAAGTATGGCATTAAAAAAATATTCTGTAATATTGATGTACGCGTCTACGTCTATTCAATGCCCAACGATGACTGAATAATGATAAAAACATACCCATATTGTAAAATTGAAAAAAAAAGTTGTCCGCCATCTTGGATCTTAAAATAAATGTTATTTTCGTCATCAGCGTCCCCAAAAACCTAGAAAACGATACCCATATTGTAAAATAAAATAAAAAAACTGTCCTCCATCTTGGATCTCAAAATAAATGTTATTTTCGTCATCAGCGTCCCCAAAAACCTATATAACCATACCCATATTGTAAACTTGAAAAAAAACTGCCCGCCATCTTGGATCTCAAAATAAATGTTATTTTTGTCATTAGCGCACCGAAAAACCTATAAAAACAACCCCCATATTGTAAAATTGAAAAAAAAGTTGTCCGCCATCTTGGATCTCAAAAAAAATGTTATTTTCGTAATCAGCGCACTGAAAAACTTATGAAACGATATACATATCGCAAAATTAAAAAAAAAGTTGTCCGCCATCTTGGATCTTGATTTAGATTTATTTTGATTTTTATGATTTCGATTTCTATGATTTCGATTTATTACGATTTCTATGATTGCGATTTATTACGATTTCTATTTCATCAAAAATTGTCGGCCATCATTCATGAGTATGAAAATGGTACCTACCTATATAAATTTTAAAAAGATTAAAAGTAATAAATATGTAACTCTGATCTACATTACTCTCTGCTGTCTGTGAATACATGAACACGCGAAAATTAAATGCCTCCCGAGCAGCAGAGCGACGTGGATTCCCCTTGACTCTTACCGGCAGACTGATTTTTCTTGGGCTTGGAACTCGTATATATTGAGCGATGGCATTGCCATACAAAAAATGTATGGGGAATTTCTTAGTGAATTGTTACGATATATAATATTTTTTTCGAGTTATTTTTCAAAAATCTAAAACGAGCAACTTGTAGATAGTTTAATAAACTCGCGATTTAACATTATGTAGAAATTATAATTTGTGTTTTACATAATGATTTCGTTAAAGCCGTGAACCTTGTTTTTCGTATTTTTCGTTTTTTCTGGAAGGTATTTACGCAAAAATAAAAGGCAAAATATTTTTATCTGTCTCGTATAAGTAGTAGCAGTTATTTGAGAAGCCTATAGTACTATTTTTACTATCAATAATGATCTAGTTTTGGCACCAGGGTCAATTCAGTAACGCCTGTTTTGGCTAAAAACGTGTGATGCAGGCTTAAGATTTACCAACTCTTAATGGTAAAAGCCCGAATAATTTTGCGATTCGCACTTTTACCACCATTCGCTTGGTAAGTCTCAGGATTTACATTAAAGGCATAGTAAATGACTGATAGATAAGGTTTAGGTTATTTTTTTACGACCGCCCGGAAAGACTTTGAGGGCGGAAAAGAAGGTAGGTTCAGGTTATTTTTTTTTATGACCACCCAGAAAGACTTGAGGGAAGAATTACTCTTTGTTTTATTCCCAAAACCAACATTTACCAGCCGTCAGTGGTAAAACCTAGCATGTACTAAATTCTTATTGTAAAAGCCCGAAAAAATCATCCCATTTTCACAAATCCTTACATTTACCAACTCATGTCTGTAAATCCTAAGACTTACTCTTAAATCTTAGAATTTACCGTAGTTCGAGCTTTTACAGTAACATATATATAACTCAAAGGTGACTGTGTGACTGACTGACTGACATAGTGATCTATCAACGCACAGCCCAAAACACTCGACGGATCGGGCTGAAATTTGGCATGCAGGTAGATGTTATGACGTAGGCATTCGGTAAGAAAGGATTAACGCGAGCGAAGCCGCGGGCGCCAGCTAGTTTTAAATAAATTTGTATTTTTTTCAGATTAAGAGGGAAGTAAAAGCAAATACACTAAGTTTATTAGGGCCCGCGGATATTCCGGAGTATCCATCGCTTATATTGGTCACGGCAATATATTTTCGAGTAGGTATTTATTTGATTTGATTTGATTTGGTGTCTCAAGACTAAGGTCTTTGACCAGTGTGTGTTGCCAGTAATGACATACGGAACAGAGACGTAGTCGCTTACTATGGGCCTCATAAGAAGGCTCAAGGTCACCCAAAGGGCGATGGAGCGCGCTATGCTCGGAGTTTCCCTGCGTGATCGAATCAGAAATGAGGAGATCCGTAGGAGAACTAAAGTACATAACCGACATAGCCCGCAAAATCGCGAAACTTAAGTGGCAGTGGGCGGGGCACATAGCTCGTAGAACAGATAGCCGTTGGGGCAGAAAAGTTCTCGAGTGGCGACCACGAACCGGAAAACGTAGTGTTGGCAGGCCTCCCACTCGGTGGACCGACGACCTGGTGAAGGTCGCGGGATTCGCATGGATGCGGGCAGCGCAGGACTGGTCGTTGTGGAAATCCTTGGGGGAGGCCTTTGTCCAGCAGTGGACGTCTTTCGGCTGAGAGAGAGAGAGAGAGAGATTTATTTGATTTACTTTATTTCACCTCTCATAGGGAAAACAACTTGAAATTCTTTTCTTTTTAATTTTGATTAGCTATGGATTAACTCAAGTGTCCGTAGAACACACACGAAATGCGAAAGTTTGGATGTTTGTTACTCAATCACGCAAAATCTTCTCGATGGAATTCGATGTATGCGGGTAGAAAAATACCGGGATTGGTATATGGTACTTTTTATTCCGAAATTCCCACAGGAGCCGGGGCGCGGCGAGTACCTATTATAAATGCGGAAGATTGGATGTGAGTTTGTGAGGATGTTTGTTACTTGACTTATGGTCCCAAGGCCCCCACAGGACAGGTCCCATAGGGCGTCCATAGTGCTTCTCCGTAGGGATCTGTCCTTAAACGTCAAGAGTGAACCATAGGTTAGAAGTACTGAAGCAGGAAAAATATCCCGTAAAGAGAAAAATACCTACTAAACTAGAATTATATCGAATCAAATTACAAATAAAATAAATAACACTAGATAAAAAAAAATACATAATCCTGTTTTTTTTTTCTTTATCGTCGGAAATCACCGTAATTAAGCGATAACAGTAGATTTTTTTTAAAGAATTAAATGAAGACTACAATTATTTAAATCGATATTGGCTTATTTTTAAAATATATTTAGTGTTTTATCACAATTAAAAGAAAACCTCTAAATAATTACCCTAAGAGCCTGACGAAAACTCGCTAGCAAAAACACAAATTTTTGAAAATTTCTAAAAGTAACCTTATTGTGTCTGCTTTAAGGCGGAGCTTACGTACCGCCCCTCAACCCCTCTGATTAGCCTTGGGTAGCGCCTTAACGTGTTTAACCCACACATTGACGTGTTCACGGATGTACAGTTTCATTTGTAGTAGTAGTAGGTATATTTGACGCTCCGTTTCTATGAAGCTCCCGCCCTGTGCCGCTACTATCGCTGGTCCGCGCGAACCACTGCGAACCTCCATTTTTGAAATCCTACTAAGCGAGCTCTTAACTTACAGGGGTTCTGGACAACACCTTTTCGAGTAGATGGAACTGAGACGTTTTATTCTCCAGGCCGAAAAACCAACGTTACAATGATGTCGGTTTCTTCAGAATTCAGTTATATGAAAAGTGATCAAAACCTACATTCACAAGTGAGTCACTTTTTACTGTTCAATGTGAGTAAGCACAGCTAGGCCTGCCTGTCACACTCCGCGGTAAGGTATTGAAAACGCAAGTACGTACGGCGGCGCGCGTCGCAAATCAGAAGGGTTCATTTATATGTATATTGTTATTCTTAGATTTTACACTTGGTAGTTTAATTTTTAGGTAAAATAAATAATAATTTTTCTCCTTTACTTTGGTTTTTGGGGCCTAACTTTAAAAATTTGGAAGGTATCCACGTAAGTAATAGGTATTTCTTAAGAAAGCCACCATGCATGTTTTTAAAGGTTTTTATAAAAAAAGAGCCTTTCGTTACTTTTTTTTCTCTCTAATAAGAATGGATTCCGTAATTTTCAACCAATTATGTGGTGAGTTAGGCTGAAAAAACGGGGTAAACTGTCAGCGTTGACGACGAAGGGTTGTCCGCAAGGAGGCGTACTATCTCCAATGCTCCAATGATGTGGAGTTTAGGTGGACTCCCCGATAGTCACCCTAATTAAAGGACCGATTATAACAGTCGGATATGCGGATGATATTGTCATTCTCATAAATGGGAAATGTCCTGACACAATAAAAGGAATAATTAACAGAGCCCTAAGGGATGTGCAGAATTGGTGTACCTCAAATCACCTCAGCGTAAACCCTACAAAAACAACCATTATCCCCTTTACTGCCTAGTCCGTAAGCTGACGGGTCTGCCTGCGCAACCTCAGGATGAATGGTACGAAGCCTGAACTGTCAAGAAAGTAAAGTATCTAGGCGTAACTCTAGATAAAGAGCTTACTTGGACACACATGTTAGCAACATTATAACAAAGGCCACGAGGGTATTTGGCATGTGTCGGAATACCTATGGGTATATATAATGATGATAAGACCCATATTGACCTACGGTGCACTAGTTTGGTGGCCAAAAGTCCAACAGGTAACATGTGTTGATGCTCTTAGGAAGCTGCAGCGGATTGTCTGCTGTATGATTTCCGGAGCTTTTACCACAACGCCTACAGTAGCAATGGAGGTTATCCTAGGTCTGCCACTGCTACATTTGCACATCGAAGGCGAGACCTGTAAAGCACTATACAGATTAGCAACAGCTGGTTTATGGAATAGGCAAGCACCAAGGACAAAGCATGTGCAAATGGAGACGGCGCACGAACTCGAAAGGATGTTGGATATGGGTAGTGATATAATACTTTCAGTGAACAACTTCAAAAAGAACTATAAAACATATGTCCCCATAAGATACGAATGGAAGGGCGAATTTCGACCCTCAGAATAGTATAGGGTCCTTAACGTGATGGTCCCATCCGGAAGAAAGCATGAAACTTGGTATGAATGTAGCTTTGATCTATCTATTTTAATATTGATATAGAAACACTTCGAGAAATGAATGTTCCCCCCCCTTACCCCCCCCCATAACGGTATACGGATGGTTCAAAAACTAACGATGGAACAGGCGCAGGAATCTATGCAAAAGACAGACAACTGTATCAGAGCATGGGACGGTACCCTACAGTCTTCCAAGCGGAAACTTATGCGATTACCATCTGTGCGAAACTGAATCTAAAGGAGGGCGTGAGAAATCACACCATCTACATTCTTACTGATAGCCAATCGGTTCTTGCTACCATCAACTCTGGTAAGATTGGGTCTGGTCTGGTCTTAGACAGATCGCTGAACAAGTTGGGTCAGCACAACAGGCTGAGACTAGTCTGGGTGCCGGGTCATATTGGGATGGCTAGCAACGAGAAAGCATACGAGCTTGCAAGGAGAGGATCAAGCAATCCGCAAATCGGAGCTGCGCCTTTTGTAGGACTGTCATATGGTATGGTTACTACGGCAATTAATGCAAATGTTGAAAGTAAACATAGAGCAGAATGGAGCGAACTAGTTGATGTCATTCACTCTAAGGCAACACTTGGTGCTGGTAACACAAAGTGGTACAAAATGATCTATAAACTAAACAGAAAACAGATAAGAATTTTAATGGGAGCCCTGACCGGACATTTCGAATGTCGTGGGCATCTGTTCAAGTTAAAACTTGTCGAAAGCACCCTATGTCGGGTGTGTGCAGAAGTAGAGGAGTTTAAGGAGCACATTATGTGTGAGTGTGACTCGCTGGCTAACAAGCGGCTGGCCCTCTTTGGAACTGCGTATCCGGAACTGGAGGACTACAGGCACTTGGCAGCCGGTGATATCCTGAAGCTTATGCAGTCCTTCTTCAGGAATCCCGCTGTGTGTGAGTAAGGCTTGGGGGTAAGTACAAAAGGGTCCAAGACTCGACGTGCTACCGTAAACACGGACCCCGCAGTTCTTCAGGAATCCCGCTGTGTGTGAGTAAGGCTTGGGGGTAAGTACAAAAGGGTGGGACTCGACGTGCTACCGTAAACACGGACCCCGCAGTAAGATAAGATAACGGTTTGGAACACAAAAAGATTTTTCATCTAAGCGAAACCAACGCGGGCGAAGCCGCGGGAAACAGCTAGTTTCTGAATAAATGAAAAAAAAAAAATTTCACTAAAATAAAGCAAAGACTAGTCGCTCGGTAAAAAACAATTAAACCTATCAATTTTACATAATTTTAATTTAAACTATTTTACATAAAACATCATAATGCAGCTCAAAATTATTAATTTTCAATGATTCACAAAAGCTAAGGATTCTACATTCTACAAAAAAATTCTGGATTTTAAATATAGTGATTTTTTTCTCTATGACTAAATAGGCTTTGAACCTCAGACGCATACGTACTACCTGTTCACGACGACGACAGCGAATTAAGAATGACTTTAAAAGTGAAATGTGTAAATAAACAGTGCAAAAAATAAGTGATATGATAAGACAATAAGTGATAACAGTGTTAGTGTTAGCATTATCTATCTATACATACATATAATAAGAGAGTAAAAATATTTTGTCTGTACATTTTGTATTTTTGACTGAAATGGATAGATTAATAGAAAGAATTTTTTTTTTTAATTTTTTGTCTGTCTGTATGTATGATCACGCTAATCTCCGAAAGTACTGAACCGATTTGAATGAAACTTTTTTTGTTGTATAGCTAGTTAGACTATCAACATACATCCAATAGCCAGATTATAGAGAATTTAATGAAGAACATATTGGTCTTTGACAGTTTTTGCGTAGCTTTTACCGTTTTTATATAAAAATTGAAAAACCACGATTTGGGACATAAAAGGGGGGGAACATTCATTTCTCGAAGTGTTTCTATATCAATATTAAAATAGATAGATCAAAGCTACATTCATGCCAAGTTTCATGCTTTCTTCCGGATGGGACCATCACGTTAAGGACGAATCGGAAGAATGCAAGGAATCTAAAGATACCTAGCACATCAATCTATATTATTGTATAATAAAACAGTAAAAATATTTTGTCTGTACATTTAGTATTTTTGACTGAAATGTATAGAAAAGAAGAATAATAGAAAGATTTTTTTTTTAAATTTCTTGTCTGTCTGTATGTATGTACGCGTTACACGCAAAAACTATTGGACGGATTTGAATGAAACTTTTTTGTTTTATAGCTATTAAGCCTGGGCAACATATAGGCTATAATTGATTTTGAAAACTGGAACACTTGAAGAAGAACCTTAACAGAACAGCTAAACTATATGAAATATGGAAATGGTACCTTTGCAAAAGTTTATCAATCTGACGAGCATTTACTGTTGACGTATAAAAGTCGAAGATCAGGATCATCTAATAAAAAACTCCAAGAGACCAGCTACACTGTAACGTATATGGAAATGGCGCCTTAGTAAAAATTGCTCAACCTGATGAGCATTTTCTGCTGACGTATAAAAATTGAAGATCTAGAACATCTGATAAAGAACTCCAAGAGACCAGCTACACTATAACGTATATGGAAATGGCGCCTTAGCAAAAATTGTTCAACCTGATGAGCATTTTCTGCTGACATATAAATAGACAGGACACGGGACGGGACAAAGAGGGATTCGGGGTGGGAGTGGTGATACACGAGAAATTGTAGATAACCAGCAGACGAAGATCGTTTATTGAATGAAATACATATCACTTTTGATTCATTTAACACCGCGACAGTACTACGAGTACATAATATATTCCCGCGGGACACGGGATAACCAAATGGCTGTAATTTTGAGTACCTACTGGAGTTTAGGTGACTACTAGAGATCGGATATTCCAGTACATATTTACTTAGACTTCGAGGAGTACGTAACATGAGTGGATAATACCATCTCTAATAAATTTTTAACACCGGAATTTAAAAATTATGAATTAGTATTGAATTTTATAGAAATAATATAAATTCAGTTACAAATTATTGATTGAACCATATTATTCTACTTTTGAGAGTTTCGTACTAAAATTGTGTCAAATTGAAATGTTCTTCAAATGAATAAAATAAAAAGAAAAACTCAATATCTTTATTCAATTCAGTTATTTGTAAAAGATATCGAAAATTATTATTTTATTTTTTTAGATCTGATCTCTGGTTACTACAGTTTGGAACATAAAAAGATGTTTTATCTCAGCGAAACTCACGCGGGTGAAGCCGCGGGCAACAGCTAGTATCTAATATGGCGTTCAGGACTTGTCGTGGAATAAAGAATGTCACATACAAACATACATACACGAACCTTGAAAACATAACACTCCCTTTTTGGTCAGTCGCGTAAAAAATATTCATCGAGAAGTTAACTAGAAGATTAACGGAATATAATGTGGGCGTGTTAAAGTTAAATATAAGACAACTGGTACTATTTTTATTTCACATTAAAATAGATAAAACACTCGGTAACAGTATTTAAATTATAACAGTAAATCATTTAATAGTTATTCCGGGATAATTCAGTTAAATTTACTATGAAAGTTAAATAAATGTTACACAAAGGGGAGAGCAAGCACAGTGCCAATAAACGACCGTCGCGTTCCGCTGCTGGAATAGAGAAGAGATTTCGCCCGCTTCGCGGGCGTCGGCCGCTCGCCGCGCGCCGGCACCCCTCCAACCCGGACGTGCACCGCGGTGTTGCCAACAGAGATATTATGTATATTCTTCTTCTTATTTATATGGTTATTTTTCCGCAGGTTCTTTCTATCCCTTATGGCGAAAATGGAAATATGGATTGCCTTATAATCCTACCAGATAAGGGTACATGGTTACAATGGGTACTGAAACGAATTATGGATGAACCACAACGTCTAAAGTTGGCAGTGGATGGTTTGGTCACGAGGAACGTTACAGTTAGACTTCCAAAATTCAGAATAATAGCAAAGAATAATCTAGACAATTTGTATTATAAGGTAATTTACTATGTTGTGCTTATTTGTAACTTTACTTAGGGCCGATTTTTAGGGTTCGAAGTAAACAAGGAACCCTTATAGTTTCGTCATGTCTGTCCGTCCGTCCGTCCGTCCGTCCGTCTGTCTGCGGCTAATCTAAGAGACTACTAGTACTAGAAAACTGTAATTTGGTAGAGATATACATATTTATTACGCGGAGCGAACTGTAGAATAAAATTAGGAAAAATATTTTTTTTTAGGGTGCCTCCCCTACACCTAAAGTGGGGATGATTTTTTTTCTCTCGATTATACCATCGTGTGGGGTATCATTTGATAGGTCTTTTAAAAATATTATGAGTGTCTGAAGAACATTTTTTGATTTAGGGATCCGTGTGCGAAATATTTAACTTTAAAGTGATAAATTTTGTTAGAGTCAAGTGTCCCCCTCGAACAGGAAAATGGTGGAGGGTGGATACATGAAACAAATTATAATAACTAGCAAATATAATGAATTTAAAAGGAAAATTATCACGGCTATGTAGACTTTACGCGTTAATGAGTAATAGACGATAAACTTACAAAATTGATTTTAGTATGAAAAATATTCGTAGGAATAATTTTTATTCTATATTATGGTATATACTTAGGTTATTTTCATTAGTTATATAAAAGTGGAAGTAAATAGAAGTTAATGTGCCCGCATTTCTACAGGATAGGTACCTTCGAACCCTACATTGTTCGTGGCCCGACACGCACTTGACAAATTATTCTATCATAAGATAAAAGGCCTAATAAAGTTATCAATCTGTTTATTCGACGCATTTAGTCTCTTATTTTTCAATGTCTTTTATATTCATTGAATAAGTATCTGACCAAATATATCAACTCTACACGAACTTCACGGTGATGAAACAAATTTATTGTAATCTTATAGGTTAGAGAAGGTTAGAATTTTGTACTCACTATCTGTCAAACAAGTGTCATGCACTTCACTTTGAGGTTATATGCTTGTTTGTTTTGGCATTGGCGCGAGACGATCGATCGATTTTTTATTTTCATTTTAATTATTTATATTTCTGAGAAAGTGTATGGCAATAGCAATGGCAACTAACATTAAAAAAGAGCGTTAGAGAGAGATTATAACAAATTAACGTAAAATTAATGCAAAAATAACCTCAAACCAAGTGTCAATGTCGAACTATTCGTCGAATAACGCGGTTATCTATGGTTGAAGCGGCAGATAGATTTATTCCTCAGGTAGAGCAGTTATTCGACAGTTAGGTCAGTCTTATCAAACTGTTGAAAAATTCAAAATCTTACTATCTATCGAATAAAAGATACCTTAGGTTTATCTCATGATTGAAAAATCGGCCCTTAATCTAGTAATTGGCCACTAACTCGACCTTGTGAATAGGTGGCGCTGATAAAAGATCTTTCTAAAAAACTAGGCCAAGTGCGAGTTATCCTCATACATACACCGAGGGTTCCGTATAAAAGTTAAAATAAAATTATGTATAAAAGTAGGAAGCGCGCCCCCCCTTCTAGAACTACAATAACGAGCTAGCCGCTCTTACCATCAACACTCAAAAAAGAGCGTTGAGGCGCATAATGTTAAAAGCGCAGAATAGTAACCGCTTGAAAAATGGTAGAAGAGCAAAATGTTAAAGGAGAAAAATGGTAAAAACGCAAAATGATATATCCTTTACAGCCGTAGCTCCGCCGTTTTTGAGCTAATTAAGAACAATATTTTTTTTTATAATTAATTGGTAGAACAGAAAAATCTAAGATTTTTACAGGATAATCAGGAATGTTATTCCTACTACCAGAAATTTTTTATCAAGCGTTTAAAAAAAATTCATACATTGCCTATTCCGTTGCCGCCGCACACACATCCCTTCCTACTTCTATGCAAATATGATTTTGTCAACAAGGTAGTTGTAAAGGTTTGGTAGGTTTTTGTAAATATATATTATATATACTAGCTTTTGCCCGCGGCTTCGCCCGCGTGAATTTCCCACGGGAACAGTGCTTTTTCCCGGGATAAAAAGTAGCCTATGTGCTATTCCAGGTCATTATCTACCTCTGTACCAAATTTCATCGAAATCCGTCCAGTAGATTTTGCGTGATTAAGTAACAAACATCCTCACAAACTCACAAACTCACAAACTCACAAATTCACAAACTCACAAACTCACATCCAAACTTTCGCATTTATAATATTAGTATGGATTTTTTTAGATTTATGTAAGGGAAATATTCGATCCGAAAAATAAAGATATGGATGGATTAATCAGCGACAAGCGGCACTTGTACGTGACTGGGGGATTCCAAGAAACAGATGTAGAATTTTCCGAGACCGGGACTTCTGTTAAGGGATCAGGTAAGATTTGCTCCCGTTATAACAAGGTACCTAAATGAAAAGTGTCGTTTAGGCGCATAATAGTAAAAGCGCAGAATGATAACCGCTCGCAAAATGGTAAAAGCGCACAATGGTAAAAAAGCAAAATGGTAAAAGCGCACAATGGTAAAAAAGCAAAAAGGTAAAAGCGCACAATGGTAAAAATGCAAAATGTTAAAAGCGCAGAATGGTAAAGATTTCAGTGCTATAGGAGCTGTCAGGACTATAATAACATCGTATTGGTGAATTGTCAAGAAAAATACAAATAAATCTAGAAGAGTTTTTTTTTTTCATAAATATATAAATAGGTATATGTAATCAACATTCATAATAACATGAATGGTTATTATGTAACATTGTATACCTAATGCTAAATTGTAAATATTGTAAAGGGAAATGAACAAAATTAAAATTAAATAATTATTAATTAATTACCACGATTCTCTCTCCAAATTTAAACCTACAATACCTACAGTCTTTTATACATTGTTATATTCAGCATAGTTGTGTGTGCGTCGCAAAGCGAACAATATGTGAACGCAGAATTTTCATTGGTTTTGAAAAAAAAGTCGTATAACAAATGAATTCCTGTTCTTATCCATTTCTATACGCAATCCAAATTTGTGTAAGTCGTAAACAAATTTTAAAAAGTAAGAAAAGTATTTTTTGTTCGAGATCACGTGGTTATTGTAAATTCGTCCCTAGAGTTAATTCGTATATATTCAAAGTACGGTACTTCTATAAAAATTATTAAATTTTTGTAGTAAATTTGCCACTCAAGTTTTTTTGTAAAGTGTACAGTTAGCAGTAAAATGATAACTCACGATGTAGTATTAACTAGCTGATTTTTTATGTTAGATATTTATGTAAAATTATTTACTTAATCGCAAGCAAATTGGCTGGCTATGATTGTATCAAAGTTCGAATAAATATTTTTATTCGAACTTTGATATACCTAATCATTGCCAGCCATACTTCTGAAACAAATGCATTAAAATTCTCGACTGTTTTTATATAAATAACTAGACGTATGAGAATTTATGAAGCTATTGTTGTAATCATTTTTGTTGCTGTCTGTACGAAAAACCTTACGTACCGAATTTACTATAAAAATAACAACGAGGGACGAATTTACAGAAAGTTTTTAGGTACCGAATTAACTCTAGGGACGAATTTATAATAACCCGTTATGCCCAACTTTCAAGTAAAGTCTATTTATTCATAATTGTCCTATTATGTAAACAATCTTATCATGTCTTTTTATGATTTTACAACAATATAACTTATAATAGACTTTTTAGGAAATTACTTTCGTGGTTAATAAATGTTTTACTTTAGAATGTTTCGGTTTGAACTAATATTAGATTTATTTTCAACAAAATTCAACAAAAAGTACTGTGAAGATTGTTTACATAATAGGACAATTAAGCAAAAATGGAGTATAGGTATTATACGCGTGACTCGATGACTACCGAACGCTACCAAGTTTTTGTCGATATGTTTTGTTTCTGAATTTTTATTTTGACTAGGCTTTGGCTCCAAAACCAAAGAAAAATAAATAAATAAATAAAAATGTTGTGTTTACCTGATTAAGTTGTATACTAGAAATAAGTACCTACTTATTTAGAATGTATTAGATGATGTGAACATGTAATGTGTTGTATTGGTGTACCTTAAGCAGATAAGCAAACAAAAAAAAAACTCTGTTTCTGCCAAAAAGTTGATTTGATGGTGCACCTACTACGAACGAACTCATTCTTATAAAAAATGATCGTTTTACAAACAAATTACTACATAACAAATAAACCTAAATAATATTTTAAATGCGAAAGTGAGTTTGGTTTGTTTGTATTTATTTATTTAAGACTTTATTTAACCAAAATAATATAATGGTATAAAAGGCGGACTTAATATATATATATATATATATATATATATATATATATATATATATATATATATATATATATACATAAATATAAAAGAGCATAGATGGTTTCTTCTGCTGCGGTGAAATTTCCTTAAAAAACAGCGAACGAACTTGTTTTTGAAAAAGGGTTTGGTGGAAATTTTACGGATATCGTCGGGTAAAGTGTTCCAGAGTCGTATAGCCTGAAATGTGAAAGATGTTTGTTTGCTTGCTTGCTTGTTTGTTTGTTTATTTGTTTGTTACCGAGAAGGACATAGGGTACCTTTCATCCTGGGAAAAAGCACTGTTCCCTTGGGAAATTCAGGTGGGCGAAGCCGCAGGCGAAAGCTAGGTAGTCATTTTATAAAGAAGCTAGCTTTTGACTGCGGCTTCACCCGCGTGAATTTCATACAGAAACAGTTCTTTTTTCTGTCCTTCTAAGGACTTCTAACTATGTGTATGCGAAATTTCAGGAAGATTGATTTAGTAAAAAGAGCGTGAAGAGGTGACAAACAAACAAATAAATAAACAAACAAACAAACTCACTTTCACATTTGTAATGTTAGTTAGTATTCGAATTTGGTTTATTTAACAAAAACTTCAGTTGTTAAAACAACGCAAGACAATCTAAAAACTCTAAGCAAATATAGTCGATTTGTAAAACAATGTTTTTGTTAAAAGTGTTGTTTACATATAGAAATAAAACTTTACAAAACAAAACTTGTTTATTCAATACCTATATTTAAAGATAAAAATGTTTTAATATATCTAAGTTTATATTGATTATTTTTTATGAGTGTGTAATGAAACGTTTCAAAAAGGTATTATTATTATTATTATTTGGCCTGTGGTGTGGCCCTAGAATAGCACCAACCCATTTCTTCCCGTGGGTGTCGTAAGAGGCGACTAAGGGATTTAAAACACCGGAGGATGGGCTGCAGCATCTTTCCGCGTACTATGCCATCACACTGCGATCGCCAACCCGCCTGCCAAGCGTGGCGATTACGGCAAAACCCCCCATGGATAAAATCCTTGGGGGAGGCCTTTGTCCAGCAGTGGACGTCTTTAGGCTGAGAGAAGAAGAGAATGAAACGTTTCCAAAAGGTATTATTATAGATGATAACCTATGTATAGCCTGACCAGGAATATAAAAACCCTCGCCATGTTGCGAGAAAGCAATAGAACTAATTTATTACACTGTCAACTAATTTAAAAACCTATCTGTCATTTCTCCTGTCAAAGTTTGACTTTCGATCAAGGGCGGATCCAGTATTTTTTTGTTTTATGGGAAGGGCACAGTTTTCTTTTCTCGAGAATATTTCCGAGAAATTTTTAAGGAACTTTCAGCTTGTTCTTTGAAAATTTCGAGATCGGAACATCACTAATGGTAGCGGATTATTTTTTTGGAAATAAACTTGAATGAGACTATTATTACTAAATCCTGTTATTTTAACAACTCGAATCTTAATTTGACATGTACTGTTATGGAACCTGCCTCCACAGTACATATGTACACAAAATAGCAGTCGGGGATATGGAAGGGGAGGGGCCCCGTGCTTCCACCCTATAGATCCGCTACCTACTTCTTTCAATAATGTTGCTATATAAAATGCATAAGTGCTACCTCTAATTCAGGGTTTTTATATTTCTGGTCAGGCTTTAAATTTTTTTTTTTCACGTATAGTTTTTTAAAACGTTAGTTTTAGAAATGATGATTTGTGATAGAAATGTATATTCGAAGTAAAATTAATGTTGAATTATTAAAAAAATCAATCTGTGTTTACTATATAGTAGGTAGTTAATTTTTATTTTTTACTAGCTTTTGCCCGTGGCTTCGCCCGCGTGAATTTCCCACGGGAACAGTGCTTTTTCCCGGGATAAAAAGTAGCCTATGTGCTATTCCAGGTCATTATCTACCTCTGTGCCAAATTTCATCGAAATCCGTCCAGTAGATTTTGCGTGATTGAGTAACAAACATCCTCACAAACTCACAAACTCACAAACTCACAAATTCACAAACTCACAAACTCACATCCAAACTTTCGCATTTATAATATTAGTATGGATGATACCTTGGCTATAGTTTATTGCAGTTTAGTATTGTAATGTAGTCCTACCAACCTAAAGACGTCCACTGCTGGACAAAGGCCTCCCCAAGGATTTTATCCATGGGGGTTATTGTAATGTAGTAATGTAGTTTAATTAAATAAGAAAAATCTAACTAAAGTTCCCTTTTTCAGGTATACCTTTAACTTCAAATTTTATTACTGACTATGAATTCACTGCCAACCGCCCCTTTATATTTATAATCTATGCAACAACAAATAACAATTCACGGCAGCTGCTTCATGGTGTATTCACTAATCTGGACACGAAGCTGTTATTAGGGAAATACAATGGTACAGGGTAGACCAGTGTACCAGAATACATATATTACATGTATAAAATATTTTCATTTTATTCTACACGACAACATTACCTTTCCAAATTTTCCTATCCAAGTCTAAAACCGATGCTGATTCGAATTTTATTTTTATTAATAAATAGCCCCTCTGGCATGTTAGGCGACCAAGACTGTTTCATGAGTTTCTTTCGGCATTTCTTCTCAGCAGTGGTCGTTCCGAAATGCTAGTAGTTTGCAGCTTTGAGATATAATATATTATGATAAAAAAAAGTTTTCGACGTAAAAAAAGAGCCTTCTTTGAAGGCCAGGTTTCAATAAAAAATTTTGACTTTGACTTTGACTTTGACCAACCATCTTATTTTTTTTAAATTATTAAGTACTAGCTGTTGCCCGCGGCTTCGCCCGCGTAAATTTCCCACGGGAACAGAGTTTTTTCCCGGGATGAAAGGTACCCTATGTCCTTCTCAGTACTTCTAACTATGTGTATGCGAAATATCAAAGATTGGTTCAGTAGATGAAGCGTGAAGAGGTAACAAACAAACAAACTCACTATCGCATTTATAATATAAGTTAGGATTAGGATAGTTAGGATTTTTATTAGAGCGATCTTGATGCATTCAATATCATCTCCATTCCATCAGAGAGCCCACTATTCAGCTAAGCGTGGCCTTCGAGTCTCACGACTCTTGGCTCTGTTTACCCCGTAAGGGATAAAGACGTAAAATGTAAGACGTATGTATGTAATATCATGTCCATGCAGTTCACCATTAAAGAGTTTCTTTGATAGATACACCATGCAGGTCATTTACTATTTATAAATAAATATATACGGACAAATCACACAGATTGTACATAATATTGTTGTATATGTGTATATTATTATATTGATTGACTAATATACATACATACATATTATCACGCCTTTTTCCCGTGGGGGTAGGCAGAGACTAGCGATTTCCACCTGCTACGATCCTTACAGATCTCTCTTGCTTCCTCTACACTCATCACTCTCTTCATACATGCTCTCCGGTTATGGGTGCTCCTAATATCTCCCTTTTTAAGGAGGTCCGCAATCTGGTTGGAGTGCGTTCTTCGAGGTCGACCTTGACCAACTCTTCCATTCACCTCTGCATTATAAATACCAACCAATACCAATGTGATTGACTAATATCATGTGTAAAATTTCATCACTGTCAAAGAAAAATACACTAGGTACTCGAATCTTTGTAGAATCAAATACTACTCGTAGTAGTTTATATGTATCTATATCTCCTTCTTAACATAATGAAAGTAGAGTGAATGCGGTTGAAATGAGAGCATTAAGAAGCATGTGTGGTGTAAGTTTGAAAGATCGAATTAAAAATATTGTTGTTAGAGAAATGTGTGGAATAAAAGAGGATGTAGTGACCAAAATTGAAAAAGGAATGTTAAGATGGTTTGGGCATTTTGAGAGGATGGATGAAAAGAGATTGACGAAAGGTATTTATAATGCAGAGGTGAATGGAAGAGTTGGTCAAGGTCGACGTCGTAGAACGCACTCCAACCAGATTGCGGACCTCCTTAAAAAGGGAGATATTAGGAGCACCCATAACCGGAGAGCATGTATGAAGAGAGTGATGAGTGTAGAGGAAGCAAGAGAGATCTGTAAGGATCGTAGCAGGTGGAAATCGCTAGTCTCTGCCTTCCCCCGCGGGAAAAAGGCGTGATAATATGTATGTATATCTCCGTCTTATGTATTTGGTAAAACATACATAAGAAAATAGAAATAGATGGTGGCCGAGTGGTAGGGCGCCCGCCTGTGGCCGCAAAGGTCCCAGGTTCGAATCCTGCCCGTGCTACATGAGTTTGTATACCAATCGGACTCGTGTACCTATGTTAATTTTTATCGACCACCGCTTGCTTCCGATGAAGGAAAACATCGTGAGGAAACCTGCACGATGTATTGATTGTATCCATACTATCGACAGGTCTATCGATAGTGTCATTATTTTTACGGTCACAATACTATTGACAATACAATCGATAGTCAACACTATTGCTGCAACATTAGCTAGCTCAGGTCTATGTCCAGCCGTGGACTTATTATTGCTGAGATGATAATGCTCAGGCCATCAATACAAAGGTAAGGAAAACTCAAAACAAAAACACAAAAAAAAAATGAAACACAGTGCTCAGTACCAAGCATTCGTGGCTTTTAATAAACTGCCAAAAGAAATAAAGATTATACGGAAACTTAAGTCTTTTAAGAAAAAAACTAAATCATATCTGTTAGACAAATCATTTTATTCAATTGATGACTATTTTAAATGAATACTTATCTTAAATTATATATCTAGAGTGGTTACTTATTAATTAATGTGATTGTTGTAATTTATATAATAATTTTAATAAATACCTACTTACCTAATAATAATAATAATGTAAAAATGTTAGAAATTTTGAAGTGTAATGGTTAATTACCTATATTAGTTTTTAAATATTGTTTTAAATTATGTATCCTACACAATGTATATTGTATTGGAATAAATAAATTGAATTGAAGGTTATTTTGTACGTTGTGGTTGTGTGTTAGTCTAAAGTCCGTTTATTCATAATTGTCCTATA
Organism: Ephestia elutella; assembly: GCA_018467065.1. NCBI lineage: Eukaryota > Metazoa > Arthropoda > Insecta > Lepidoptera > Pyralidae > Ephestia > Ephestia elutella. The sequence continues at coordinate 17,555,157 of CM031585.1, read as the reverse complement.
ATGTAAACAATCTTACCATGTCTTTTTATGATTTTACAACAATATAAATTAAAATAGACTTTTTAGAGAATTACTTTCGTGGTTAATAAATGTTTTACTTTAGAATGTTAAGGTTTGAACTAATATTTGATTTATTTTCAACAAAATTCAATAAAAAGTACTGTGAAGATTGTTTACACAATAGGACAAATAAGAAAAAATGGAGGTTAGTAACCGTATGACTAATATCCATGGTAGTAATACAAAGTAATTATTACTTCCATGCTTATATCTCTTTTTTAAGTCTGTCACTCTTGTCAGAGTAGTCGTGGATGTGCAGATAGTGCTGGTTGGTTGACATGGGATCTTCTGTATCTCCTGCCCGTCCCCTTGACAAAGGTTGTTGCTTATGCCTCTCCATTTCTCTCATTGTTTGGAGTTTTTGTACTCGTAATATCTTCCTTTATTCTTGTACCTACTATGCCATACCTATTCCTAAGCAGTTTATCATTTAATTGATTACCAACAGCGTGTGATTGAATACTTTGAAGTAGATAATTGAAGAAATTTGAAATAGTTATTTTTCTGTTATACCTACCTTCTCACAAATCTAAAAACGACTCGTTTCGGCCAATTTCATTTTCAGAAATACCACATGGTTTGTCATTTTATATTCAAAGATGTATTTTAATTTCACAAGTAAGTCATGAATATACTTTTTAAATCTTTTAGCGTGTGTTTAACCGTAGATTATCTTTAATTTAGTAGGCTTAAGTTAAGTAGGTATTGTTATATACTTATCTTATAGACTAGCTCATGTCTATTAAAAATTGTCTTCTATTGGCCTTATAAAACTTCTCATATTTTTTTTTTCTTAAATATAGCTCCTATGTTTGTTAAAAGTATGTAATCGTAATCATAATAATTTATTCGTATATACATAGATAGAAATGTATAAATATGTACATAGCCTATTTAGACATTATAGTTAAATAGCATGCAAATTTTACATTATATTTTAAATCCACAGATATATTAGAAGTATGTTTAATATTTTTAATTTTGAATTCAAAATTGGCGAGTGGGAAGAAGAAAAAAGTTCCTAGAAACTCTGGATCTGGGGAGATCGATGAGTGGACCCCACCGACAGAGAAGCCACTTCCTATAACACCGATTCGTATCGACTACCGAGGGCTTATAAGAGAAAGCTTTGCTTTGGTAGGTAATGTGGAAGACCAATCATACATACATACTCACATATATAAGTCATAGTATCTACCTCTCTCTCTCAGCCAAAAGACGTCCACTGCTGGACAAAGGTCTCCCCCAAGGATTTCCACAACGACCGGTCCTGCGCTGCCCGCATCCATGCGCATCCCGCGACCTTCCCAATACCTACCTATTTAAATTTAAAGCAAAAATACCACCCTGGACAGTACCCGGTTCAAAGTTAGGTACATTACACCTGCTGTGTTACCTCTTTGAATCAGGTATCATCCAGAGCGAATGTCATGCCCTCGGTCCCTTGAACGGCGCCCTATATCCCTCACAAAATCTTTTGCTTTCGCACACCATGAGCCAGCTACCTCCATGGCTATCGGTACATATAATTACTCCGCTGGCTCAGTGACCCCAAAGTGCACCTTGGCCTCCGAAACGAGAGAGCGTGATATAGTTTTCTGTTCAGAACTTTAGACAAAGTCACAGTTGAAAACGAAGTTCGAAAACGATAAAATGTATGGGATTGACTGCGCTAAATCACGTGGTCGATCGCCATCGTCTTCGCAAGTTCATAGAGAAAACGAAGCGAAACCATAGAGCAACGAATTGTTTTATCGCTAATTTCTATACATTTGACGTTCGCTTTCGCTTTGATGACGGAAGAAAATTATTTTTGTTATCTGTAGAAACGATTACGAAATTAGATACATGGAAGTAATAAGTACGTTGTACAACTTCCATGGTACGTTGTACGTTAGTACTTATTACTTCCATGATTAGATATCGTATCGCTACCATAGAGCTAGGTACGATCGCTACGTGCGTAAATCTTCGAGCAACAAGGACTTCCGCGAGGAGTCCGTGTTGCTCTTTGGCGTAAATGCATTTCCCCCTGCGAAATAAAAAAGAAAAAAAAGGTACGATCGCTACGAATCAAATGTAACTTTGGCTAAACCTGGCGCGATGATGGTTCGTCATTTGCCCGCTCCCAGCTCACGCATCCTACATACATTTTTATTTTTTTTTGTTGTTTCAAAATCCTTATTCAGTAACTCGTTTTTAGTTGATGTTACTTTTAACAAGCTTTTATTAGATCGACCAGCAACTAACAAAATATGTATGTACTTACAAATTTTGTTATCATTTATGTAATAAAATCCAAAAAGCCGAAAATCGTACACTCCTTATCGAAACAGACAGTTACTTATATGTAGACAAGCTTTAGCCCGCGATTTCACCTGCCAAAATAGTACACCAAACCTTTCTCATCCAATACCCCCGTCCTATGGTGAAAACCGCATTTTCAGTTGTTTTTGAGTTTATAGCGAACAGAGGGCAGACTTTATTTTATAATATAATATGTATCATTATAATATGTATCTAAAGATTAAGTATGTTCCCACTGCTGGTTTGATGATGGTGCTTGAGATTAGTAGACCAAACTAGTAAAGTCTAGTAGTAGTCGAAAATCGCGTGTTCTACTAAGATCCTCTATTTCGATCCACCAAGGGATCGAAAAGCATTTGCTATTCCATCGATCCCCCAGAGGTAGTGGACCCCTGATGGACCCGAAACCAGTCGGCAATTCCCGAATGCAGCTCATGAGTGACCCGTTGAAATATTTTGTAGAGTAGACCAAACCCTGGAATGCTGACTATTCCATCGAATTTGGACTCATTATCTGTTAATTTCTCCTGATAATGTTGACCATAATCGTGTTTGTTTATTTTTTTAAATATTATTTGATTTATTCATGACTAGCGCTAAATGCTCGCTCGAGAGGGATATACGTAATTTGTAGCCTATGTCACTCAGGTATAATGTAGTTTTCTATTAGTGAGAGAATTTTTGATATCGGTTCAGTAATTCCGAAGATTATTAATAGACTTTCTATGCTTAAAATTCAGCAACGTAAACAGGTAGATTCAGTGGGTGGCCACCAACGTTAAATCAAAATCTATATGGGTCTCGGGGAATAGGGTGAAATGGTCCTGGCATGAGTGGACTGATCACCAGTCTGCGTCTTCAAAAAGTAGATAATAATAAAAACACTACCTTTTTATCAACGGCGGATGCATGGGGGGGGGTGCAACAAATCGACATCCGTCCTGATGCTGTTGCCGCCCGCCTGTTCCTAAAGACGAGGAGGAGGAGGCCCTTTATACGTCACTGCAGAAGGACTAGATTTACAAAAAATCAAGAAATAAACCAGATGGGCCCTCCCTCCCCTAAATCCGCTACTGTTCTTTATAATATGTGAAATAATACTTATATTTTGTAGCGTTTGGCTTCAGAAGACTCAAGTAAGAACTCCGTGTGTTCACCAATATCAGCCCTTCTACCACTTGGCAAATTGGTGTTGGGGGCTAGTGGGAAAACTCAAGCGGAACTGTTAACGGCAATAGGACATTCTAATGATGAGGTAAAGAGTAAGGTTCTGGGGCCTTATGTTTGAAAGTGTGACATACCGCCGAAAACGAATAGACTATTATGTCGCACTCGTCCTATTATGTCATTAAAAACATAAAAGCCGTATTTTTGAAATTAATCGTCTAGCAATGTTGCCTGTGATACGAAAATAAATAATTTCTGCTCCATTCTACGCAACGAAAACCGAATCGGTAACGAATCGTAAAAAACATGTTCGTAAATTTTAAATCAAAGAAAACGTAGGTAAGCATTAAACGGAACGCAAAAATGAAAATTTTTAAGACTCCATCTATATCCGTATCCGGTTGTCTATGTCATTCAAGATTTTGACGTAAAAAACGTTAGACTACCAAATCATACGAAAACGAGTGGTCTAGACCCCTACACTAGCACATACATAAACCAGTTACCAGAACCAAACCAGTACAGTTTTATCATAATGATGATATAGATTGATTGATGATTAATATTTAAATAAATAAATAAATAATAAATATATACGGACAAATCACACAGATTGAGTTAGCCCCAAAGTAAGTTCGGGACTTGTGTTATGGGATACTAACTCAACGATACTATATTTTATGACAAATACATATATAGATAAACATCCAAGACCCAGGCCAATCTGAAAAAGATCATTTTCCATCTTGACCTGATTTATTCTTCTTCATTTATTTAAACAGTTCAAGTCCGAGTTGAAGGAACTGATAGAAGGCTTAAAACAGCTCCCTGGGGTGACCCTGACAGTGGTCAGCAAGATATATATACCACGGGAAAAACATTTGAACCCGCACTTCGCGAAAGAGTCAAAGCAGCTATTCCAATCAAGCATCGAGAAAGCGGATTTTTCTAACCCCAAAGAAATTGTTCAAACTATTAATACTTGGGTAAGTAAGAAAGAAAAATTATTTTTTCGACAAAAATAACTCTAAATACAAAAAAAAAAACACAAACACATTTGCTTAAAACCTTAAAACTAAATTTGTCGAAAAGGCGACTAGCTCAGCATGGTGCTAAGCGTGCTAAGGCAGAAGCCAAAGCGTTGATTTTCAGCTGGTCTGGTATCAAAAGTAAGTAGAGGAGGCAAGGTGGCTAATATATCATATTAGTCAATATGATTCTTACTACTGGGTTGTCTAACGCAGAATGTGTACTTCGCAAAACGTACACTCGACAAAAAGTAGTATTGCATTCCTTAAATTAACGCAAGCGAAACTGCGCGGCACAACTAGTCTATTTATAAGTTAACAACTTTCTCAAAAAGCTCTGCGAAGCAAGAGATAGACTTAAACCTGGGAATAAACGAGTAGGAACCGTTTCTTCCCGGCGACGGCGTAAACCCATCTCTGCTGCCAATTCTGCGAAGGGCTCATTCTGTGAAGTGCACCAAATGCGTAATGCACATTTTTTGTCGAGTGTACGTTTTGCGAAGTGCACATTCTGCGTCAGACCCGCGGTAGTGGCGGTTAAGCAACTATCGCAACCTTCCTGTGACCACCAGGATGGGTGACCAAAAATGTATTATCTATATCTCGAGCTCCGTGGGTCTCGGCTGTATTTTGTAGTCATAAAAACCCAACAATATTCATTGGACCCACGTGATGGGTCCATCCAAAGATTAAATCTTGGGTCCATCCTCCTTGGAGAACTGGCCTTCTTCGGAAGGCCAGTTCCCTAACAATAAGGACATTAAAATAACTGATAACGTTAAATGTTTTTTACACGACTGACCAAAAAAGGAGTGTTATGTTTTCAGGGTTCATGTTTGTATGTATGTAAGTTTTTTTACTCCACCACAAGTCCTGAACGGCTTAACAGATTTTGATGTGAGAGGAATTTTTAGATTCCTTGCATTCCTCCGAGTGACATAGGCTATGTGAGTTGTCAGTCGTGTTTTTTATTTTTTATTACTAATTAGCTAGTTTATCGTGTAATTAACAGGTGAAGACTCACACGAATGGAATGATACCAGATCTGTTGTCAGCGTCTGATATGCCCAGAAATCCCTCACTTGTATTGGTAAACGCTGTTTATTTCCAGGTATGTATTATGAAAACAAAATTGACTTCAATACAGAGGTTATAAAACTTATTTACCGAAGAGCCTGTAAATTCTGATTCACCGAGTCATTTCGAAAATTAGTTTAACTGACTGATCATTTCTCAATAACTGTGTTATTTTCACTCATTGTATATATGTGTACCTATGTGTAGTGTAGGTCCGATGAACCCTATCACCAGATCACAATCGATAAATAAATAAATAAATATAAATACCTATATATACGGACAAATCACACAGATTGAGTTAGCTCCAAAGTAAGTTCGAGACTTGTGTTATGGGATACTAACTCAACGATACTATATTTTATGACAAATACATATATAGATAAACATCCAAGACCCAGGCCAATCTGAAAAAGATCATTTTCCATTTTGACCTGACCGGGAATCGAATCCGGGACCTCCGGTGTGGCAGTCTGGCGTGATAACCGTTAGGCCACGGAGGTCGTCAAAATCGATGAAAACTGATTCTACAAAAACCATTATATTTAAAACACAATAAAGTTCATTTTTCCCTGGCATTGTCAATAGTGTTGTAAAATGAGAATTTTAGGGAAATTGGTTGCGGCCGTTCATGCCAGCTGGAACTGTGCCTTTCCATTCTCCTATGGGCACGCGCAGAGTGCCCATGATGACTGTGGCAGGGAGTTATAATTACGTTAAAGATGAATCCTTAAACGTACAGGCGAGTTTAGTTATTTTTGTTTTTGTCTATCGATTTCATTTTCATAATCTTTTTCATTAAAAAAATAAGTGGTCTGATGAATTGCCAACCATCGAGCGGTTGCAAAAGTTGATGTGCCGTACTCACTGATATATGTATATTCGGCATAGTCACGTGCCCCACCACGCATGTAATGTGTCTCACAACACAACTCCACCGCATCCTGGCAAATATTGATTACTTGTGATAACAGATAGAATCTGGTTGGTATAGATCGACTTAGCAACCGTCCGCACACCGATACATATCTGAATATAATGAGTCACAGGTCACAGCTCACAGCTCAATGCGGGTACCCGCTATGGCGGCTCGGCGACATTCCGCTGTTGGCATGGCAAGCGATAGGACTAGTCATTAGACCTTCCGATAATATTATCAGTAACTAACTTTAGCCCCGGCTTCACACGCATGACGGTGATACTATGCTGTATAATATGGCTGCCACAAGGTAGCCGTAGTCGTTATGTCATGTCAGATGTCTTTAGGTGAAGCCTTCTTTTTTAATTCTCACTATTTACATTACACTCGACAAGTTTCATAAAGGAACAACATTAATTATTTCATTTTTGTTCTTTTCTATAAATGTCGCAATAAAGTGTTGATTAATCTCTATTTTTTATGCAGATACTTGAGATACCATATAACAATAAGAACGCCTCGTTCCTCGTAGTTCTACCAGTAGACAAGGACGGCCTCCCTATGCTACTGACAGCTCTCAAATTGGCGCCAAAACTGTTAAATAAGGCTATAAAGAAAATGACTACGCAACATGTCAAAGTGATGATCCCGAAATTCAAAGTGACCTCGAAAATCAACCTGCAAGATATATTTCAAAAGGTAAATGACTGTACTAATATATTTATGAAAATATATAACAAAAATACATGATCAATTAAAAAAAAAGTTTTCCAACGCGCCACAGGTAGGCAACGACAATAACTTAGGCTATGTGACGTCATATTAAAAATAATATGGCTGTCATAAAGGTGAACTATGTTGGTAAACCCATGTAAGTAATAAGTACGTTGTACAACGTACTTAGTTCAAACCTAAACATTCTAAAGTAAAACATTTATTAACCATGAAAGTATTTTCTAAAAAGTCTATTTTAATTTATATTGTTGTAAAATCATTAAAAAGACTGATTGTTTACATAATAGGACAATTATGAATAAATGGACTTTACATACATTACGTATACATTTCACAAAGTAAAAAATTCTAAACCGCACATCGTAAGCTGCATTTTAAGACAGCAGTCGTGTTTCTAAATTAGCTCACGACTACTTGTTCCAGATAGGCGTTAAAAGAGTGTTCCTAAAAGGTAAAGAGCTGGACAAGATAGTGCTAAAGGAGCATGTTCACGTGTCGTCAGCTATACAGCAGGCGGTTTTGGAGGTCACAGAAACTGGCACCGAAGCTGGAGCCGCAACTGGTAAGGTCCTCATTTTTAGAGTTCCGTACATAGGGCTGGTGGCTGAATGGTAGGGCGCCCGCCTGTACCTGCAAAGGTACCAGGTTCAAACCCTGTCCGTGCTATATGAGTTTGTATACCAATCTGACTCATGTATGGCCGTTTTTATCGACCACCAGTTGCTTCCGGTGAAGGAAAACATCACGAGGAAACCTGCACTCTGGTTGATGGTTTATCAGCTAGTGTGTGAAATGGAGAAGGCAATGGCAAATGGTGGTGTGTGTGTGTTTCTTTCTATATGACGGCCACGACCTTCAGTCATGAGGAATACAGGAGGAGAAGGACATAGGGCTGCCATCAGTAAAGTTTCTGACCCAGGAGAAAAACTTCGGAAACCCCGGAGATTTTTGTGAAATAAGGATGTTTCCCCGGATGCCCTCGAAATAAAATTATAATTCACGGCCTCGTGACGTAAAAAATGGGTTATTGTAAATTCGTCCCTAAAGTTAATTCGGTACCTCAAAATTTTCTGTAAATTCGTCCCTCGTTGTTGTTTTTATAGTAAATTCAGTACGTAAGGTTTTTCGTACAGACAGGAACAAAAATGTAGCACCCAATATGATAAAATCAAAGTAGGTACCTAGGTATATTATTAAATATTAATTTACAACAATAGCTTCATAATTTTTCTTACGTCTGGTTATTTATATAAAAACAGTCGGGCTAATTTTAATGCATATATATAAGTATAACAATTTATTTTTATATAATACAAACGAACTTTGATATAATCACAGCCAGCCAATTTGGTTGCGATGCAATTTCTGTTAATTGACATACCTAAGTCAATCAATTAGGATAATAATCATCGTAAGTTTTCATGCAATTATCACGGTATAAAATAGTTATAATTTCAAAAAAATCTGCTAGTTAATACTACATTTAGTTATTATTTTACTGCTTTCCGTACATTAAAAAAAAAAAACTTGAGTGGCAAATTTACCAAAAAAAATTTATAATTTTTATCGAAGTAGGTAGGTACCGTTATGGAAATCCTTGGGGGAGGCCTTTGTCCAGCAGTGGACGTCTTTCGGCTGAGAGAGAGAGGTAGGTACCGAATTTACTTTGAATGTATGGAATATTAATTAGGTACCGAATTTACTCTAGGGACGAATTTACAATAACCTTAAAAAATTTCCGGATTTTATATGGACGCTTTTAAAACCCCCGCCTGGACGCTTCCCAGACGCCCTCCAAACAAGGATAAATCCGAAACCTATTATAACCTAAGACGGATCCATACCCAAAAAAAACATCAGCTATGCTCTATCAAGACCTTTTTATATTATTGAAACTGACGTGAGTTGAAGAGATTATACTATACTACGTGAATGAGGGTCGACCTCGGAGAGACTAGCGATTTCCCCTTGATCGTAGCAAGTGGAAATCGCTAGTCTCTGCCTACACCCACGGGAAAATGGCGTAAAAAAAATGGAATGTTTGTATGTATGTACGTGAGTGACTGTAGTATAAATAAGAACCTTTTGCTCAACGTGGCAAATATCATGTTGAAATTTAAATCACAAACTTGGGTCTACGATCTAGCACCCTAGACGCTATCCTAACTAATATAATAAATGCGAAAGTGAGTTTGTTTGTTTGTTGGTTTGTTTGTTTGTTACCTCTTCACGCTCTATCTACTGAACCAATCTTCCTGAAGTTTCGCATACACATAGGTTGAAGTACGCAGAAGGACATGGGGTACCTTTCATCCCGGGAAAAAGCACTGTCCCCGTGGAAATACACGCGGGCGAAGCCGCGGGCTACAGCTAGTGAAAAATAAAACTTACTTACACGTCAACGCAGTAATAATTCAAGATATATCTCAGTTATTCCTCTGAGATATGTCCGTTGTGAAAGTGCAAATGGCACATTCCGCCATCCATCTCCAAGGAAAAAAAGGAAAGCCCCAACTCCCATTCGATGAGCACCAGTTAGGGCTTAACTCCAATACGTTCGTGCCACAGATAAGTATGATTTTACGTGATAGTTGTAAAGAAAAAACTACGTTATTAATAAAAAAACTACTTCGTCGGCCTCGGTGGCGCTGTGGTAAAAAACCTACCCCTGAACCACGGGGTCCCGGGTTCAATCCCCGGTCAGGTCAAGATGGAAAATGATCTTGTCCAGATTGACCTAGGGATGGAAAATGATCTTGTCCAGATTGTCTTGGATGTTTATCTATGTATGTATTTGTTACATAGATTTAGTAAAAAATAATAGACCCGGCATAACAATCTATTTACAAACAATAGTTATGCGGCCGGTTGCCATGTTTTATCACTATTATAGTATAGGCAGGCCGCCATCTTTGTGCCAAATGCTTTGTCGGCGCCGGGTTTAGGTAGGTATGCACTATTTTTTGTAGGTATGTCATGTCTATTCTTTTTTATTCGTCTGAGATTTGTTATAAAATATAGTATCGTTGAGTTAGTATCACATAGCACAAGTCTCGAACTTACTTTGGGGTCTAACCTAACTCAATCTGTAACGTGTGATTTGTTCGTATATACATATACGTACCTATTTATTTAAATGTTACATGAAAATGCTATAAAATCCATGGTTTAGGAAGATCACATTTACATGCAGATGCGGATGCATCGAGATATTATGTAAGGTACTTGCATAGTGGTTGTATTTCGATGTGCGGATGTTGCGCGCCCCCGCCCCCTCGCAGCCCTTCTTACTTTTATGTTATTTTATTTATACTATGCAGAAAAGCATAGAGAAAAAAAGATAAATAAAATGAGTTTTTTTCAGCTACCATATGGGCAACGGCAGGTGGTGGCGAGGAATTGACATTCATCGCAGACAAGCCGTTCCTTTTCTACGTACTATTTTCGGGCCAGCAGATATTCGCTGGCACATACAATAGCGTATAAGAATAGGTAGCTAAAATGAATAAACAGTCAATTTTATTTTGTGAATTTATTCCGATACTTACCTCAACATATTATTATATACTAGCTTTTGCCCGCAGCTTCGCCCGCGTGAATTTTCCACGGGAACAGTGCTTTTTTCCGGGATGAAAGGTACCCTATGTCATTCTCCGTACTTCTAACTATGTGTATGCAAAATTTCAGGAAGATTGGTTCAGTAGATGAAGCGTGAAGAGGTAACAAACAAACAAATAAACAAACAAACTCACTTTCGCATTTATAATATTAGTTAGGTAGGATTTATTATGTTGTTGCACCGCAGCTCCGCTCGCGTCAATGAGTAGAGAGGTCACGGGAATTTTCGTAACGATCAGGGAAACGGATAGACTTGCTTTTATGGGTTGTAGAGTAGTCCCCTAATGTGAATGATGTCGGTCTGCCGGCTCTCAGTGGTAGCTTCTTCGAGCTATAGGGCCTGGAAGGTGCTTCATTTATGCGAAAAAAAAACGATCTGAGAAATGGTTAGTTTTAGTACATATTCAAAGTATGGCATCTCCGCATGTGAAACAAGTTGGTCTGCCGGCTGTCAGTGGTTGCATTTCAGAGCTATGAGGCGCGCAAGTCACTGCATAGTTACAAAAAAAAAACGATAAGAGAAATGGTTAGTTTTAGTACCAATTGGAAGAATGGTGTATCCACAGATGAAACGAGTTGGTCTGCCGGCTGTCTGTGGTTGTATTTCAGAGCTATCATCGTTCACATAAGTCGCTTATTTGAGGAAAAAGTCTAAAAAAAATAGAAAAGCGGGAAAATAGGCGAATTTTTCTAGTTCATGCCAGCCGCTGTCGTATCTGCGTATGTTTGACCCAACCTCAAACTTGCGCCGCGCACCACCGCACTGTGGGGAAAAAAATCGCCTATAGAGAAAAAAAGGTTTCTTCAGAAAATCTACGTCGATTTTGGTAAAAACTGATTATTTTTTTCATTTTTGATCTTAATAAGAAGACTTTTTATTAATACTATTTTTGCTAACATTGCATTCTTTTAATAGGTACTAAAACTGACCATTTCTATTACCGTTTTTTTTTCGTAACTAAGCAGTGACTTTCGCGCCTCATAGCTCTGAAATGCAACCACTGACAGCCGGCAGACCAACTTGTTTCACATGCGGAGATGCCATACTTTGAATATGTACTAAAACTAACCATTCCTCAGATCGTTTTCTATTTTTTGCAACAATGAAGCTCCTTCTAGCCTTAATAGCTCAACGTGGCAACCACTGATAGCCGGCAGACCAACTTGTTTCACATGAGGAGATGCCACATTTTGAATATGTACTAAAACTAACCATTTCTCTGATATTTTTTTTTTCAACAATGAAGCCCCTTCCAGGCCCTAGGTATAGCTCGAAGTGGCAACCACTGAAGGCCGGCAGACCAACTTGTTTCACCTGTGGAGACACCATTCTTTCAATAAGAACTAAAACTGACCATTTCTTTTACCGTTTTATTTCGTAACTATGCAGTGACTTTCGCGCCTCATAGCTCTGAAATGCAACCACCGACAGCCGGCAGACCAACTTGTTTCACATGCGGAGATACCATACTTTGAATATGTACTAAAACTTACCATTCCTCAGATCGTTTTCTATTTTTGCAACAATGAAGCTCCTTCTAGCCTTTATAGCTCAAAGTGGCAACCGCTGACAGCCGGCAGACCAACTTGTTTTACATACGGAGATGCCATACTTTGAATATATACTAAAACTAACCATACTTCGGATCGTTTTCTATTTTTTGCAACAATGAAGCTCCTTCTAGCCTTTATAGCTCAAAGTGGCAACCACTGACAGCCGGCAGACCAACTTTTTCACATACGGAGATGCCATACTTTGAATATATACTAAAACTAACCATTTCTCTGATCGTTTTTTTTTTCGCTACAATGAAGCCCCTTTCAGCCCCTATAGCTCAAAGTGGCAACCACTGACAGCCGGCAGACCAACTTGTTTCACATACGGAGATGCCATACTTTGAATATGTACTAAAACTTACCATTTCTCTGAGCATTTTTTTTCGCAACAATGATTCCAGGCTCTAGACTAGAGCTCGAAGTGGTAACCACTGAAAGCCGGCAGACAGACTCGTTAACCTGTGGAGACACCATTCTTCCAATAGGTACTAAAACTGACCATTTCTCTTACGGTTTTTTTTTCGTAACTATGCAGTAACTTTCACGCCTCATAGTTCTGTAATGCAACCACTGATAGCCGGCAGACCAATTTGTTTCACATGCGGAGATGCCATACTTTGAATATGTACTAAAACTAACCATTTCTCAGATCGTTTTCTATTTTTTGCAACAATGAAGCTCCTTTCAGGCTCTAGGTATAGCTCAAAGTAGCAACCACTGACAGCCGGCGGACCAACTTGTTTCACATGCGGAGATGCCATATTTTGAATATGTACTAAAACTAACCATTTCTCTGATATTTTTATTTTTGAAACAATGAAGGCCGGCAGACCAACTGGTTTCACCTGTGGAGACAACATTCTTTCAATAGGTACTGAAACTGACCATTTCTTTTACCGTGTTTTTTCGTAACTATGCAGTGACTTTCGCGCCTCATAGCTCTGAAATGCAACCACTGACAGCCGGCAGACCAACTCGTTTCACATGCGGAGATGCCATACTTTGAATAAGTAAAGGTGAAACGAGTTGGTCTACCGGCTCTCAGTGGTTGCCACTTCAAGCTTGTTGCGCAAAAAAAATAATCAGAGAAATTGTTAGATTTATTACATGTTCAAAGTATGCCATCTCCGCATGTGAAACAAGTTGGTCTGCCGGCTGTCAGTGGTCGCATTTCAGAGCGATGATGCGCGAAAGTCACTGCATAGTTACGAAATAAAACGGTAAAAGAAATGGTCAGTTTTAGTATCTATTGAAAGAATGGTGTCTCCACAGGTGAAACAAGTTGGTCTGCCGGCCTTCAGTGTTTGCCACTTCGAGCTATACCTAGAGCTTGGAAAATTGCCTTGAGGAAAATGGCCTTCATTGTTGCAAAAAAAAAAATATCTTTTTATTAAGATCAAAAATGAAATACATACCTAATCAGTTTTTACCAAAATCGACGTAGATTTTCTGAAGAAAACCTTTTTTTTCTCTAGAGGCGATTTTTTTCCCCATATACAGTGCGGTGGTGCGCGGCGCAAGTTTGAGGTTGGGTCAAACATACGCAGATACGACAGCGGCTGGCATGAACTAAAAAAATTCGCCTATTTTCCCGCTTTTCAATGTTTTTTGAGACTTTTTCCTTAAATAAGCGACTTACGTGAACGATGATAGCTCTGAAATACAACCACTGACAGCCGGCAGACCAACTCGTTTCATCTGTGGATACACCATTCTTCCAATTGGTACTAAAACTAACCATTTCTCTTATCGTTTTTTTTTTGTAACTATGCAGTGACTTGCTCGCCTCATAGCTCTGAAATGCAACCACTGACAGCCGGCAGACCAACTTGTTTCACATGCGTAGATGCTATACTTTGAATATGTACTAAAACTAACCATTTCTCAGATCGTTTTTTTTTCGCAACAATGAAGCACCTTCCAGGCCCTTTAGCTCGAAGAAGCTACCACTGAGAGCCGGCAGACCGACATCATTCACATTAGGGGACTACTCTACAACCCATAAAAGCAAGTCTATCCGTTTCCCTGATCGTTACGAAAATTCCCGTGACCGCTTAGACTAATGTATTCTATATGTTTTTCCCCCTATTTAAGCACTTTGGGGTTTTTTTTTAAAATAAAGTAGCTTGTGTTTGAACCCGGCTCTTCAACTATATAAATCTGTGATAAATACCATATTTCATCAAAATCGGTCCATCAGTTTATAAGCTATGTAAAAAGAGAATTTATAAGCTGCGGATTTGACAAACGCATTTCGCTATTTCATAGTAATGGCTATATAAAGTAGGTAATGGCTTGAAAAAGGCCAAGTTTCAAAAATATTTTTGATTTTATTTATAGCTAATTATGTTTTCAGGGACGGTAGTGCTATACAACGCTATGATTGCCGATGTGAAATTCAAAGCCGACCATCCATTTCTTTTCACGGTAGTTACACAAAACCAACCGTTATTTGTTGGAACATACAACAGCCAATCATGAGATGTTTAATAAATTGATTCGATTTGATGGATTGTTTCTTAAATTTTGTCCTTACTTGTATTGCACGTAACTTTGACGGCGGAATTGCTATTTTGTTAATATCTTAGGTTCTAAGCGGCGTGTCAAGACAAAACCTGCACTAGATTTTAAATTAGCACTTTGAAATTCGTGTAAACTCCATTTATTCTTACCAGTCCTATCATGTAAACAATCTTCACAGTACTTTTTATTGAATTTTGTTAAAAATAAATCAAATATTAGTTCAAACCTAAACATTCTAAAGTAAAACATATAATAACCACGAAAGTAATTTCCTAAAAAGACTATTTCGGGAACAACCAGCAGGAAGCGAGGCCGAAGGCCGAGCTTCCTGCGGTTGGGCCTATATATATAAAGCTACAATACCACTCACTGACTCACTGACATAATTAGTTTGTTCTACGGAACTCCCAACTGGGAAAAAGTAATGATGGGGAAGTGTGGAGGGGGGTGAGGAGGCACCGGGAAAAATACGAAAGTGGAACTTGGAGCAGTTCCGGACTGATAGGGGTACTGCCCGTGGAAACCATAATAGATAAGTGGGGGGTGCTCGACCAAATGTCATAGAGGACCCTGGGCAACGACCACAGCCGGCGGTAGTCTATGTTTTTTTTGACTTTTTTTTTTTCTCCATACTAAATTTTGTTTTTTCATACAAACTTCATTGGGGATTTTTGGAGGGAAAACGGACTCGTAGACTTTTACCGTCATAGACAATTTTTTATGTTGAGACCGTGGGACCACCAAACTGACAGGTTTTTTTTTTTTTTCGAAATTTTTTTCGACGAGTTTTGTATGGGCCAGCCAAGTCACCAGACGAGCGAGGCCGGAGGCCGAGCTGCGGTTAAATCGAGGGCTGGGGGGGGCAGGAGCGAGGCCGAAAGCAGAGCTCCCCCCCCCGCGACCTGCGCGAGGCCGCAGGCCGAGCTGCGTCCAGGCGAGGCCGAAGGCCGAGCTCCGTCTTGTGAGCAAAGTACTGGGCGAGGCCGCAGGCCGAGCCCCTCTCCCCCTTCCTTTTTTTTATAAAATAAGGGATGTGAGGCCGTAGGCCGAACTATGTGGCGAGGCCGCAGGCCGAGCCCTTCCCCCTTACCATTTTTTTATAAAAATGAGGATGTGAGGCCGTAGGCCGAGCTGAGTGGCGAGGCCGCAGGCCGAGCCCTTCTCCCCTTCCCATTTTTTTTATAAAAATGAGGAAGTGAGGCCGCAGGCCGAGCCCTTCCCCCTTCCCATTTTTTCTATAAAAATTAGGATGTGAGGCCGAAGGCCGAACTAAATAGCGAGGCCGTAGGCCGAGCCCTTCCTCCCCTTTCTTTTTTAAAATAAAATAAGGGATGTGAGGCCGCAGGCCGAGCCTTTCACCCCTTCCCTTTTTTTATTAAAATGGGGGTGTGAGGCCGAAGGCCGAAACAAATGGCGAGGCCGTAGGCCGAGCCCTTCGCCCCCTTCCCTTTTTTGAAATAAATTAAGGGATGAGAGGCCATAGGCCGAGCTAAGCGGCGAGGCCGTAGGCCGAGCTCTTCACCCCTACCCATTGTTTTAAAATTAAAATGAGGGTGTGAGGCCGAAGGCCGAACTAAATGGCGAGGCCGTAGGCCGAGCCCTTCGCCCCCTTTCTTTTTTTGAAATAAAATAAGGGATGTGAGGCCATAGGCCGAGCTAAGCGGCGAGGCTGCAGGCCGAGCCCTTCAACCCTTCCCATTTTTTTAAAATTAAAATGGGGGTGGGAGGCCGAAGGCCGAACTAAATGGCGAGGCCGTAGGCCGAGCCCTTCGCCCCCTTCCTTTTTTTGAAATAAAATAAGGGATGAGAGGCCATAGGCCGAGCTAAGCGGCGAGGCCGCAGGCCGAGCTCTTCACCCCTGCCCATTTTTTTAAAATTAAAATGGGGGTGGGAGGCCGAAGGCCGAACTAAATGGCGAGGCCGTAGGCCGAGCCATTCCTCCCCTTCCTTTTAAAAAAATAAAATAAGGGATGTGAGGCCGCAGGCCGAGCTGAGCGGCGAGGCCGAAGGCCGAGCTCCGTCTCTGGCGCAAAGAGCGGGGCGAGGCCGAAGGCCGAGCCATCCGTCTACATGGATGACCTCCTCATTGCATCTCGAACCCCCAGTAACCAGCCGTGGGGCCGAGGCGCCTTGGCCTTGTAACGTAGTACACATTCTTATGTACGTAAAAATAAAACCATTAACTAAAAACACTTGTTATTAATAATTAAAAACAAGAAAAACTTAAAACCAAAACTTAAAACTAAACTTAAAACTAAAATTAATCTAAAGAAAATAATAACTAAATAAAACACTAAAGGAAATGTAACCTACCTTAAATTATTTACAAATAAACTATACAAATCATTAAAACATATTTACAAGTTAACTTCTTAATACAGAAGTTGGTCAACTCGCAAATGTCTGGTTTCGTATTTGTGTCTGCAACATGCTGCATTTTTTATGTGAGGACTTCTAGTTCTTTTGTCTCGATGCGCGGGCGACCGGTCCACATTGGCATAGACTGCTTAGTGCCGGACACACGTATTACGAGCTCATCTCAGTTTCGTACTTCGATATACGTTGTAAATTCTTATAACTAGAAAGTGCAGTACATTATACCGGATAATTAATATCTGAATAATATTGATAAGTAAAGCACACAAGTAATTATAAAATCTGTGAGTGTCGTTCAAACCCGAAATTCGGGTTCCAGATTTGGGCTTACGCTCCTCAACACAATCACACGCCTCGGGTGAACAATCCGCTGGTGGGATCACCATCCCGGATCCCCGGCGTCCCAGAACCACCGAGTGCTGGACACCTCCACCATCACCAGGACAGTACCTCTTTGCAGGAGAACTGAATTACCGGCATAGTAGGGCCCTTATAAATCCACCCCCTGTATTTCTTACTTAAATTATATTATTTTTTATATTTGACTGTGTTGTGGCTCATTTACCACCCTTACCACGTCATACTGGCGCCCAAGTGTTCTTTTTCTAATTTTCTCTTGCTTTTCTGTGCCCGGAATTCTGTTTTCTTGTAATTTTGCATGTCTGTGTGCTTGTTTTATTTTTGGTTTTGTGAAACGTTTTTATGTTTTTTTTGGTTGCTAGCAACTAAGGTGTAACATTTTCTCAATTTAATATCTTTGGCAAGTAGCATTTATTAAATTTGTCTTTAATTGTATTGTCGTACCTAGAAATCAACTTACCTTCGACGCAAAATATTGTAAATTCTATGTTGCAGTAAGTAATTTGGACTTTTTTCAAAGTGTCTAGTTCTGGTTTTTTTTTCTGTTCTTTATTGTAAAGTTACACATTAGTTGCAATTTTTATTTTGCGTATTTATTTTTTGTTCTTTTTTAGTTCTGTGCTTGTGCTATTTTTTTTCTTTTCCTATTTCTTCTCCTGCAATTTTTGTCTTTCTAACTTCTAAATCTTAACCCATTTCAACCAAAACGTTATTAAACTCATTTACTTATTTTGTAAAGAACAGAGTATTTTTTTATTTCTTTCTTTTTAGCTAGCTCTTTTTAGTTCGCTACTTACAAAATTTTGGTTCTGAAATCATGGCTTATCCAATTAAATTTTTGTCTTTACAAAAATCTGAGCTTGAATATGAAGTGGATATTAGAGGTACAACTCCTGCAGCTACTGTACAAGAACTTCGCAAGCAGATTGTTAAATTAGCTCCGCTTTTTCCTTCTGACGATATTTTAGATTCACCATTAAGTTTAGAAGATGATCTTAAAGGCGTTTCAAATGTTTTAACTAAAATTAAAACGAGTCTCGAAACTGATGTTGACCGTACTACTCTTTTAAGAATACAAAACCTGTTACATCATTTGTATCATCGCCTTAACAGAATTGCTCGTACTGAAGATGTTGCAGCAGTCTACGACACTTGCGTTGACCACTTCAAAAAATATTTAAATAGGTTTAACTCTCTCAAAGATAAAAATTTAGTCGACCCTCTAGCCGGCTCATCTACTGTTAGTGAGAGTTTACCTTCTTCAAGTCCAATAAATGTGTCTGTCACTTGCGATCGTAGCTCACAAGATTTTGGTAAACTAAAATTTGATGGTAGTTCTTGCGTTCGCTCCTTCATCCAAAGGGCAAAGGAATTTAAAGAGGCTAGGAATATGTCAGATGAAAAATTATTATCACATGCAACCGAAATATTCACTGGCAATGCACTTCATTGGTTTCGAAGCAACAAGGATCTCATTTCCGACTGGAACTGCCTCTTAAATAGACTTAAAGAAGATTTTGATAAGTCTGACTATGACTATAGACTTTTATCTGAAATCCGCTCTAGAACTCAGGGTGAGACGGAAAACATAACCATATATTTGTCTATCATGACTGGGTTATTTTCACGGTTGTCGAAAATTCCTTCAGAAGAAGATAAACTAGAAATCATCTTACATAATATCCGTCCCTGCTATTCAAATATATTAGCTTCAGTTCCGGAAATTAAATCCATTGACGAATTGAAATCCTTGTGTGTTAACTTCGAAAGGGTTCAAGCGCGTCTCTCACATTTTCGTGAACCACCAGGCCCTTCATCAGATACATTGGCACCTGAATTCGCTTATTCCAAACCAAAACCTTATAATAAATTTAATAATAACAATAATTTTAATAAAAACAATAATTCACAGAGCTACAGTAAACAAAACGAAAGCAATAATAAATACAATAATCCTAATCAAAAATATTTAGCAGCTATTTCAGCACCAAAGCGTCGTTATTGCCCAAGGTGCCGTACTGATACTCATGGCCTGCGTCAATGTACAGCAGACAAAACCAATATTTTTTGCTTTGTTTGTGGCAAAAAGGACGTTAAGACTCCAGATTGTCCTGATTGTAGCCAAAATAAGGATAATTCAAAAACAATTCCAAAAAACTAATTAGTCGGAACTGCGGCAATAGCAACTTCGATAAAGAAGATTGGCAAAACTGGTTAAAAACTATATCTAATTTCTTTAAAATTTATAAAGTTGCTTCAGTTCTTTCTCGCAAACCAGATAACGATTTGAGACCTTATGTTTCTGTTACTGTAAATGAACTTGTCATTTCAGGATTACTAGATTCAGGTTCTGCTGTAACTGTGGTAGGTAATAATGCTCATCATAGCCTTCTTCAACAAGGCCTTCAACTTGAAAGTAGCACTTCAAACCCTCCTTTTGTTATAGCCGTTGGTGGCCAAAAAATAAATACAATTGGTTCTATGAATCTCCCTATTCATTTTGAAAATCAATTTCATATCATTAAGGCCTTAGCAGTCCCTGAAATTAAAAATAACCTCATACTCGGAATCGACTTTTGGCGTAAATTTCAAATATGTCCAAATTATTTAAATTCAATTTCCATTGGCCCTAGTCAAAACAATATTGCCTGTGTCAATAACAATAATTACTTGCAAAATTATGAAACTCTCGATGACACTGAAAAGATAGTGGCTGATAATGTCATTCGTCAGTTTGAAGAGATTTCTTCTAAAGTAAAAGGTCTTGGCAATACCACTCTGATCACTCATCGTATCGATACTGGTGATACTCAACCGATCCGTCAACGCTACTACCGCATGTCACCTGAAAAACAGCGTATTCTCGTTCAACAGGTAGATGAAATGTTGGCGCTCGATGTGATTGAACCCTGTGAAAGCGCATGGTCTTCACCAGTATTGATTGTGACCAAGAAGAACGGCGAGCCTAGATTTTGTTTGGATAGCCGGAAATTAAATTCAGTGACAAAGAAGGACGCTTACAATTTACCCTACGTCTCTGAGATCTTAGACAACCTTCGGGATGCGAAATACCTGTCTAGCATCGACCTGTCTAAGGCATTCTGGCAGATTAATATTCATGCTGATGACAGAGACAAGACAGCCTTTTATGTACCTGGTAGGGGAACCTTCAGATTTAAACGTACCGCCTTCGGCCTGACAAATGCACCGGCTACCCAGCAGCGTCTTGTTGATTTACTTTTCAGTGAGTTCGACCAAAAAGTATTCGCATATTTGGATGACGTCATTATTGTGTCTACTGACACAATAACCCAAATATAAATAGCGAGGCCAAAGGCCGAGCTGCGTATATGAATCCGAGAGGCGAGGCGAGGCCGGAGGCCGAGCCCCTCCTCCAGCCGGGACAAGCGAGGCCGAAGGCCGAGCTGCGTTTTCATAGCAAAGAGCATAAGCCATAATAACCTTTCGGCTCTTCACCTAATCCCAACCGACAACTTTTTTATGTAGATGACTTTTTTACAATTTCCCAAAAAAATTTCGTGCAATCGCAACTGCATTGTTTTAATGCCCCTGCACAACACGCGAGGTGCTTGCACCTCGCGCAGCCACGCAAAACTAGTTTAATTTATATTGTTGTAAAATCATAAAAAGACATGGTAAGATTGCTTACATGATAGGACTGGTAAGAATAAATGGAGTTTACATACAAACACGGGCATTTTGTTTTACGTGACAAACGGTGCACTTGCTGAAAATAATATCGAATCGAAATATCTACGTACTCAAATGTACACAGTCACAGATATCGATGTGCCGCCGAGAAATTTCCTGTTCCCGTAAATTTCTTTCCTTGAAAAATTCCGAAATCGGGTTTTTAGGAAAATTTTCCGTTCTCGAGAATATTTCCGAAAAATTTCCAAGAAACTTTCCGCTGTTTCTTTGAGAATTTTGGGAACGGCACATCTAGTCAGCGGTCTAGTGGTGACAGTAGTAGTTTATTCAGCTAAGCGTGACCTTCGAGTCTCACGACTCTTGGCTCTGTCTACCCCGTAAGGGATAAAGACGTGATTCTATGTATATATGTATGTACATCTAGTCACAGAGCAGAAAAAAAGCCCTTTGACTAGAGACAGCAGTTATTAATAGCCGTATTCACGCAGTGGCGTTGAACGCTAAAGTTTTTCAAGTGGTCTAAGTTTGGGAACACAAAACCTCGACTAAACCAATGCTTTTTACAGAAAGTGACAGCTTGCCGTCTTTATTTGATGCGTGCGCGGTCTTTTTTCTGCTCTGTGTAAACTTATAGAGTAGCAGTTATGTAAAAAGTATTAAAAAAAATATATTATTTTGTTTATTTCCAGTAATCACAGGCCTAGGCACCGCACTAAACACAAACTATGTAAGCTTCAATGCGGACCACCCGTTTCTTTTCTTCGTGGTAGCTAGAAATGAACAGCTGTTTGACGGCACTTACACTAGCGTATCATGAAGAGCATACTTAATAAACAGCAAATTTGAATTTGTGAATTCACTTCGACATATCCTTGTATTAATGGTTCGAAAATAAAAATATGGGAAGATTCGATGGGGCTAACATATCTCAAAATATAAAAGTCCCAAAAAAATAAAGAGAAAAAAAATATAAAAAAATATAAAAAAAAACTTCTGAGAAGGAAACTTCGAACTGTCAAAAATTGTGTATTAGGGGTGAGACCCCTAATATCCCCGAAATACGCCACATAAAGAGCACCTTCCTGCCTAGATTAGTGATACATAGATCCAGTATTTTTTTTATGTAGCCTTACTCAATACCTTGAGGGCTTTTTTTCATTTTTTCGATATCACAATTAGTTTTTGAGATACAGTTGATTTTATGACAAAAGACCCTACAAATTTGATCAAATTTTTCACATTTTAATGATTTTCAAAAATAGGTTGCATTTTTTTCAATTTTTTTCACCATATTATAGCCCTTGTCAATACGCGTCATTTGAGACCTCAAACATTTATGTAGCCCTATACCTCACGATATCAAAGCGATGTCACACTCTCAGCGAAAATGGGGGCTATACGAAGCGATCGAAAAAGCATTTTCAATGTTAAAAATGTTGCTCCTTAGATGAATTTTAATGTATTAGTTTAAGCAAATACTATATAAACTCTAGCGAGTTAATACGCGCAGCTCCGGCTACAAATTGGCAACTTATGCGACACTAGCGCCTCTTCCTGGACGAAGCGGTTGTTTGATGAAACTCTTAAATTTCGCGAATTTATTTTGATGTAACACAGTGTATTTCACAAATTTAAATGGAATTACACATATATAACATAGTTGTATTATTTAAATATTGAAGGACCAACATATAACATGTTAAAGTGCAAATAAACGGTGTAGGATCACCTCCTGCCACCAGAGGGCTAGTTGCCAAACCAATGTATGAGAAATGTCAAGAGCTGTGCGAGTTTAAGTAGTATCAAGTCCTTTTATAATAAGCATTCAAACACAATATTTTTTGTTCAAGAATAAATAAATACAAATACTATTAGACCTTGCTTTTTGCCAAATTTCATAATATTAGGTCGCTTTATTGTCCGTCTGTCCGTCTGTCTGTCAAACTTTTTTTTTCAGGAACGCTTAAAGGTATAAAAGATGAAATTAATATCGAATACTCGCATCCATAGTCTCTTTTAGTAAAAAAATAATCAAAATTATACGTCAACGACAACGATCAAGAGATATTACCGTAAATGTTGCGAATTTTCACATATTTTCGATTTCAGGCAGCAATCAAAACCTATGGGGGTACTTCCCGTTAACCTAAAATTATGAAAGGACTTCCTTCAAAGTGTATGGGAGCTTGGCTTACTGCGGACAGTTCGTTCAATAAATAATAGTATTATCATTCACCATAATTAATGTCAAATAGATTTTCGGAATATATATTGGAGTATGAATATCTGTAATTAAAATATACCATTTAGTAAGTATTGTTTGCGTTTCCGTTATTAAAATCAAAGATGTCGGCCTTCACGTCTGTTCTGGGATGCCATTATCTAAAATAATATCACATTTAAGTAGTATATTTTTTATTCTTTGATGAAAGATTGGATTAATTAAGTATTTTTTTTAGCATATTATGTTAGTTTCATATTAAGGACACGCATATCATTTCATATTTATATTTTAGAATGAATTTATTTTAATTTTTAGTTAAATACTTAATTCAATATTGCGTTTTCTTTACCTGGTAACACTCGATTCTTGAGCTCGGCTTTATTTTGACGTTGACAGTTGTTGACAAGTATCCAAGTGTCAATGTCGACCGAAGACAACATGTCAACGTCAAAATCAAGCCGCGCTGAAGAATCGAGTGTTAACAGGTAAAGAAAATGCAATATTGAATTACTTTAGTAAAAATTAAAATAAATACATAATTCTTCATTCAAAAATATAAATATGAAATGATATGAGTGTACTTCATACATAAAACTAACATATTATTCTAAAAAAATACCTAATTAATCCAGTCTTTCATCAAAGAATAAAAAATAAACTACTTAAATGTAATATTATTTTAGATAATGGCATCCCAGCACAGACGTGAAGGCCGACATCTTTGATTTTAATAACGGAAACGCAAAAAATACTTACTAAATTGTATATGTATTTTGATTATAGATATTCATACTCCAATATATATTAAAAAAATCTATTTGACATTAATTATGATGAATGATAATACTTTTATTTATTGCACGAACTGTCCGCAGTAAGCCGGCGATGAACAATGTCTTTTGGCATAAAGCAAGGTCTAACAGTACTTATACAAGAATAAATCTGTAAATTGTAAATATGTTGTTGGAAGTCTGAGAAAAGTGGTACAAACTTATTTTTGTGCTGGATTCAGTATGAATCTTAGGGATCGAACTACAAAGTTTAGTTAGAGCTATAATGTGAGATGCTTTGCGTATACGGAACCCTACTTTATGCGTGGTCCGACACGCACTTGGCCGGTTTTTATTATTTACAAGGAAGGCCAACAACTTTCCTCCTTACATATATATTATAATCATATTATTAATTGTATTCCTTATTTTTAATTTTAGTTTGTATTGTAGTTTTAGATGTTTTAAGGTTTATTGTTTAAATTATGTTTCTTTAAACAAAACAGTTACATATGTTTCTAGATAAAAACGGAAAAAAGTAACATTTCATTGTATTATGGTTGTGTATAAACGATTATCTACAATAATTTGTAATCCATGAAGTCGCATAATTAATTTTAAATGAATTTGTGTCATGCGAGCGACGAAACCATCATTATGTCTGAAAGGCAAATCAATCGTGTGTCTAAAAAATGACAAAAAAACTATCAAATTGTAAGTGATTTTTGTACTTTGTACTATCATAACAAATAAGATATTGGACTTGAAAGTCTTCCTAAAGCACTGAAGTTACTGAAAAATGGCACATTTTAATTCATCAAAGTCAAAGTCAAAATTTTTTATTGAAACTTGGCCTTCAAAGAAGGCTCTTTTTCACGTCAGTAACTAATAATTTAATCATAATATATTATGTCTCAAAGCTACAAACTACTAGCATTTCGGAACGACCACTGCTGAGAAGAAATGCCGAAAGAAACTCATGAAACAGTCTTGGTCGCCTAACATGCCAGAGGGGCTATTTATTAACTTTATACATACACTAGATTGTGTACAGTCAAAAATAAAATAAAATATAAGAAAAAAATAATAATATAATAAAACATGTTATGTTTGTGATCAAGTCCTACTAATTGACCACACGAGCGAAGTTAGCGAGGGCTATAATTCAAGTTGGAGCGAATATAGGCATTTTTATGATTCTCATATTTTTAAAATAATAATCGCGAGGTCACAGAATTAATATTACTAACTACGTACAGAAAGGAAACTCCCTGCCCCTCCCGCAATATGGCACCCCCCCGCTCCTTCCGCACTTCTCCCCCGTTCTTGTGTAACTGTGGGACGTTCGACTATGAAAACGCACACATTGACGTGTTACTGACGTGTTCACGGATATACAGTTTCATTTGTAGTAGTAGTAGGCATATTTGACGCGCCGTTTCTATGAAGCGCCCGCCCTGTGGCGAGGTCTAAGCTCGCGGCGAACCACTAGTATTATAAATGCGAAAGTTTGGATGTGAGTTTGTTTTTACTCAAAAGATGTTTGTTACTCAATTACGTAAATCTACTATACGGATTACTGGTAGAAAATACCGGGAATAGCACATAGGGTACTTTTTATCCCGAAATTCCAACGGGAGCGAAGCCCCGGGGCGCGGCTAGTCTTAAACATAAACACTACACATTACATTGCATTATATTGCATTACATTGCATTACATTGCATTACATTGCATTACATTGCATTACATTGCATTACATTGCATTACATTGCATTACATTGCATTACATTGCATTACATTGCATTACATTGCATTACATTACATTTACACTAGGTGTATTCATAACCATTGGTATCCTTTCTATATACTGGTAAATGTAATAACTCACTCTAAAATATATCAGCTGTTTTAAACTATTTGTGTCAATCCACGGGAAAAGGTACCTTATGGTCGTTGGCGCTTACGACATTGTGCTTATTATGAGAAAAGTAAACTCGTATGATTTTTTTTCTAAACGACTTAAGCGCCAACGACCATAAGGTACCTTTTCCCGTGGAATGACACATTTTAATATTACATGAAAATAGTGCCTCTGAAGGCTATTTTCAGAATTAACGTTTGATTTTGTTTTACAGTTTTGAGGCTCTAGCTAGACCTTTTCACCATTTCTTTAAGGCTTTAGAGTATTCTTATCACTTCTATTTTCTGGTAGTTGCGAAGTTATAACATCGTCAAGAAAGTCAAAACTAAGATTATCAATTTTATTTTTGCAGATAAACTGGTAAAATTATTTATAGTTTTGACTCTTATACTATTTGCGTCATCAAGAAAAAATAAACATAAATTACCGAGGACCGAAGTGTCAGTGTTAGATTCGGTTAGTATTGAGAGTAATGGTTTAGAAGACTCATTTGAAGTTTGTGTACGCCCTGGTCTCCTGCGTATGGATCTTACTGGACAATTGAGAAGAACTATGGTTTACGTAAGGTTACTTTTTATGTTTAAACTAGCTTTCGCCCGCGGCTTCGCCCGCATGAATTTCCTACAGGAACAGTGCTTTTTCCCTGGATGAAAGGTACCCTATATCCTTCTCCGTACTTCCACCTATGTATGTATGCGAAATTTCAGGAAGATTGGTTCAGTAGATAAAGCGTGAAGAGGTAACAAACAAACAAACAACCAAACAAACAAACAAACTCACTTTCGCATTTATAATATTACTTAGGATCTTTTCTTCTTTTGAGTATACTCTTAGTTTTTAACTCAGCGTGAGGGAAATGCTCATATTGCGAGTGCTTGTATGTCGATTGACCCAAAGTTACGGAAAATTAAAGCATATTTATGTGAGGTACCTATACTGCAACGTTGAGTAGGTGTCATGCATGGGCTATGCGTTGTTGAGAATGAGCAAAGAATTTAGGTGGGTTGATGTCGGTGGTAGATAAAATTGGATAAAACTGACTCTCATCGAATCCTTTAGGATTTCTGACCCTTGGTTTACCAGGGGTCAGGTATATCTGCCCTTGAAAGTTTTTTTTTATTAAAAATCTGAGTGCGTTTGACCTCTATCTGGCCTGATGGAAAGCATAGATGATATCTAGGGTGGTGCACGCGAACTCAAAATATGCCTATTCATACATGCATACATGTACATGACTATATATGTGTTATAATATAATGCACACAACGACTTTCTTGTCGAAAATAGAATTCTTTGCTATATATAAATAGTCTTCTCTATTTTTCATTACCTAGAGTCACTAGAGTGCGATATTTTTCTACATAGAAATGACGTATCAAATTTTTCTAAGAACAATAATGAGTTTTTTTTCAGTATGAACCTTTAAGTGTGTTATTCCTAATTCGGCAGTCAACTATGCGATTCGATTTCGAACAACAATAGTCCTACTACACATTGCTTTGGCAGATCATATATTCGACTAGCATTATAGGATATTTTATATATATTTGCGTATATATATATATATATATATATATATATATATATATATATATATATATATATATATATATATATATATATATATATATATATATATATATATATATATATATATTTACGTAGGTATACCGTTTTTAGGTGCAAAACAGATGCGTTTGTTATGGTGCTCCCACACTGGCAGTTATTAAATTTTATATAACATTTGCTGTCTCTTTTTTTCATTAACTTGTAGCATGAGTGTGACAGAGACAACAGATGTTATATAACATTTTAAAACTGCCAGTGTTGAGCACCATTAGAGTATATCTATTTAACAATAATAAATTCTTGTGTTTGATAAATAGCATGTAGCAATGTCAACAAAAAAAAGTACTATCTGTTCCCCCATTTCTGCTCTTCTGCCACTGGGTAAGCTGATGATGGGATCCAGTAGTCGAAATTATCAAGAACTGAAGAGAGCCACAGGATACAGGCGTTCTAAGGTAAAGTATTATGACATCATTAGTTTGAAAGAACGTAACAGAAAATCAAACAAAAATTCAGGTGAAAAATGTATGAACATTCATTCCAGCCCAAGGGGAGAAAGAAATGGACATGTAAAATTCAACGGATACCTATATAAACGAATAGGACATCGTATAATGGTTACATGCGTTCTTCTTTTATTTTTTCAAATGATACTGGCCGTAAATCCGATCTTTTTGCAGGATTGATATGCGATAGCTCAGCTGGAAGAGCACGGTCGTATAAAGACCTGGTCGGTCGCGGGTTCAAGTCCTGCTCAACCTGCTCGTATGGAATTTTTTCACTATACCTAATTTCTATATCTGAGTACTTTATTATTTAACCATGTTTTTATCTGTCAAAAGGTTGAAGAAAAGTTCTCCAAAGTGATGGAGCGTCTTACTAACATTTCTGGCGGTGTTCAACTTAGCATGGCGAGCAGGCTGTACGTTTCTAATCGATTCAAGTTATATACAGGTTTTGATGAGAAAGTTAGGGCTACATTCAAGTCTAGCTGTGAAAAATTAAACTTTCAGAATGCCCAAAAAACGGCTGAAATTATAAATAAATGGGTACGTTGTAATTTAATGTTAAAAAGTATTTTTTTAGAGGAATCCTGTATTTAGCACTAGTAAATAGAAGCTATATATCAATCTATGGTTTATGCTCTAAGGTTTTCATTTCGTGAGAGTCAGGTCCAAATAATACAAATGAAACCGTACATCCACGAACACGTGAATAACACGTCAATGTGTGCGTTTTCATAGTCATAGCACAGATTACTTAAACATAGCGTCCCAATCCGCAAACGAACGGTGGAGAAGTGCGGGGTACGCCATATTGCGGAAGGGCAGGAAGATTCCTTTCTGTACGTATGTAGTACTTATATTAATTCTGTGACAATACTGTCATTTTAATTTGACAACTGATGACAGCATTGTACTATCTGACAGGACTCACTCGCCATTAACGCCATCTAGTGAGCTTCAAAACGATTACCCTCATTTTGTTGTTTGTTTACAGGTGAGCTCGCAAACAAAAGGGAAGATAACTGAACTGATTGAACCTAATCAGATACAAGCATCGACATCTCTACTCATATTAAATGCTATCTACTTCCATGTAAGTGATTTAATAGTAATATGTGGCTTTCCAAGCAAAAGGGTACCACTGGCAGATGTGCCCAGTGGTACCCTTTTGCTCCCTTCTCCCCTTTGCCCCAATTCTTAATCCTTTATGAGTCAAGCGCCCCTATCTGGCATATTGCTGCCATTGTTCTTTCTTGAAGAATATACCAATATAGTACTTAGCTTAGCGTAACTAGTTTTAAATGCTTAAGCTTCCGTGGGCATTTAGGGATAAAAAATTCGGTATAAAAAGGATATGCATTCCACGGTATAATCTACCAAACCAAATTTTATGGAAACTCGTTCTAAAGGAGTTCCTACCAGCCATCGAAATATCCATTTGAGTTTGTAAAATACTAACTGGGTCCAGGGGCTAGGCTCTAGTAAGAAATTCGGGGTGAAATACTATCAGTATAGGAAATTTAATTTAAATTTTAACTTACGCAAAAAACCTATTCTATCTACAGTGTTACATAAAACTGTGAAAATAAATGTGGGCGCTGTTTTCACTTAGCTAGCAACACTGGGTGTTTATCAACCAATCACATAGATCGTGCGTAGATTTTCAACCAATGACGACCATTCTATCTGGTATTGCAATGATAGAAAAATTTAGTTCGTCCTAAATTCGTTTTATATTGTCGCACTGTACAACTTTATCTAAGATTTACTTAACCGCGCTGAGTATAATTTGCTCTTGGTCACTTTATTTACAGGGTCTTTGGGAACATCCATTCGAATCCGAGAAAGAAAATACCTTTAAAGCTCCAGGTCAAGACATAAAAGTTGTTATGATGACAGTGAAAGCTGATTTCAACTATACTAAGGATGTTGAGCATAGTGTAGAGGTTAGTTTTGAATTGCTTATAAAATATCCATCATATACCTAGCTAATATTTTATAGGAAAGAATTCTTCATTACCTCAAAAAAAGACGAAAGCCTTCAATAAATGTGTTTCCAGTGAAAAAAGTCGTTCAAGAAGCTTTATTGAGGTTTATACTTGATGCTTTTTTGCGTGAGGGCATTAGTTGTGTGGAAATAAGCAGAATAAAATGTGACCGACATTTTTTTATCTAGTTATTTATGTCCCACTGCTACGCAAAAGCTCCAAAAGCCTCCAAATTCCCTCAAAGTCAATTGTTTTTATTTAAATAGGCTTCAAAAATAGCACTTTTAAATCGTTATATTCTAGTTTTTTAGTTAGTTGACGTCATAAAATTACTTAAAGCTAAGGTTACCACCGCCTCCGAAGCGCAAGTGGAGAAAAGGCGGCGCAACAAACTCCACTGCTGCATTTTCTCCAAAGACGTTACTTTACAACATATGTCTTCACGTTTTCGTCTCCACTCATCTCTATCCTTCGTCTTTTCCGTTCAGTTCTTATAGAATCCCTTCAAATCATCTGACCATCTCGTTCTTGGTCTCCCTCTGTTCCTATTACCATCGGGTAGAATCCATTGAGTTAGATTTTGAGTCCATCTATGTACATACGGCAGACGTGGCCCGCCCAATACCACTATGACCGCCATAGCCCAGTGAAATAGCTCGCTGAAGTGGCAATGAGCGGAACTAATAACTCGCAAAACCGGACGTTGGAGCAAAACGGTTGCCATTTATTGGCACACCATAGAGATAGTTTTTTTTTTTAAATTTTACTTAGAGACAGCTGAGGAAGCGAGGGATGGATGGGAGGAGGGATGTCAGATATGGTTTTTCGACAATCAAGTTTATAAAAGTCTAAATAAAGAATGTTTTTTTTTATGTCTATGTGGCAGACACAACGTAATACTTCCACCGCCTAGGTAGTCTGAATTTTATTAATGTTGATCTTTTTTTTTAGATAATACAGATACCGTATTCAGGCAACGAGGTATCATTAGTTATTATGTTACCGTTTGAGGATATCGAATTGGATAGCTTTGTGAAAAAATCAATAGCAGAGCCGCAAATTTGGAATAAGTTATTCAAATCTATGAGAGAAAGTACAATAAAACTTTCCATTCCGAAATTCAAAACTTCTACTAAGTTAAATTTGAACACTATATATAAGAAGGTAATGTCATTTTTTGAATAATCTTTTATAGAAATCCAATATGCATGATTAGAAACCGGATTATATGCATCTGCATATTCGCATATGCATTTGCATATTTTAGCCATTCTCAGCGGTAATAGCATATTTTACCTAAGATCTAGTTATGGTACATTTACAATATTTTTCACTCACCCTGCGTTCCGAAATGCGACCAAATTTAGTAACAGTCACAAAATATAAAAATATTCTAAATGATCGTAGACACAATCTCACCACTGAAAATTTAGAAAAATATTTGATTGATTACGTTTACAAAACTTTTAAATAATTTTAATGTCATATAATGTTACAGTACCTATTATCGCCTATCAAAAAATAATTTACTAAATGTATGCTGATTTTGAAATAAAAAAATGAATACTTACTTTTCTCTTTTTTTTGGGATTCCTAAAATTTACCTTTTAATTTCGCATATTCTGCCAATTTTCGTGCATATTTCAAGCATTTTTCATGCATATTTGCATGCACATAACAATCTTTTTATGTTGCATATAATCCGGTATCTATGCATGATATACTGCGTAGTCACTTCAATTTTACAAATTTTGGGGTCCAATTGTGATAGATGAGACAACTTGTATCCTGATTCATAAAAGTTAAACATGGCAAAGACGCAAGTGTTTTCTCATGCATTGTCCTGATGATAGAGGTTTGTGGCGCTCTTTTTGCAGAAAGTATTTTTTTACAACCTTTCGCACTTTTATTTTCAGATCGTTTATTATTTATCACAATATTGTGATTTTTTCAAATATATCTGAACAGGCAATCTCATTCAGGTGGCCTGGATCATTATAAAAAATGCCCGCACGTACAGGCTTGTTTAAATTCAGTGGTCAATATTTTATAGTTATAGCTGTTACCTTCTAGCTCACCTACAATTTCATCAATTGGTTTTCTTATAGAAAAATATCATCAGTGATCTTTTCTCTAACATTTTCACCGTTGTTAAATCATTAAAGATTTTGTTTAATGACACAAATTAAATCTCACATCAGCTTGTCAGTTTGTAGTAGTGTTGCAAAAGATAATGACACTTTCTAAATGTTAGCAACGCTATTTCTGAGCTAGGCCAAATACATTCTTACAGCCATAGTTATCGCCGATGTGTATATGTTTGTTTTTATAGGTCGGCTTAAAGGATATATTCGAAAAGGACAACAGCATATTGACCAAAGTGATACATAACCACAAGGTTTATGTCTCACAGAGTGTCCATGCTGCTGTGATTGAGGTGGACAAGACAGGAACTACGGCATCAGCAGCGTCTGGTAAGGATCAAATTGGGTTTATTTTATACTAGTGCCCCGCCCGGCTTCACTCGGGAGGTACATACACAAATTGTAGCCTATGTCACTAAGGTATGTAGCTTTCAATTGGTGAAAGAATTTTTGAAATTGGTTCACTAGTTCCGAAGACCCCCTACAAACAAACTTACAAGTATCCTCTTTATCTCTACCGCCAAGAATATTCATTATCACGTTGTTGTGATCGTTTAATGACACAAATTAAATCTCACATCAGCTTGTCAGTTTGTTACTCTCCACCGACAAGAACGAAGTTCTTAAATTTATTGATTGATTGATTGTGATCTTTTAACTTTATTGTACTAAGAAAAATACTTCTTAAGGTGACCTGGTTTAAACACAAAATTCAAGAGAGTTTCAAGTATGTATATGTTGACGAGACGAAAAACGAGACTAGATTTAGTTTTTTTATAGATATCACATATTTTCTATATTCTATTAACGATATAGGTACAGTCAAGAGTTAAAAGTGCAGTCAGAATATATATATACGGACAAATCACACAGATTGAGTTAGCCCCAAAGTAAGTTCGAGACTTGTGTTATGGGATGCTAACTCAACGATACTATATTTTATAACAAATACATATATAGATAAACATCCAAGACCCAGGCCAATCTGAAAAAGATCATTTTCCATTTTGACCCGACCGGGGATCGAACCCGGAACCTCCAGTGTGAAGAATCTACAAGGCATTATGATCATTAAGGCTAGTCAATAAGGTCTTCTAGGTATGACTGC
The DNA here is from genome assembly GCA_018467065.1 of Ephestia elutella. Lineage (NCBI taxonomy): Eukaryota > Metazoa > Arthropoda > Insecta > Lepidoptera > Pyralidae > Ephestia > Ephestia elutella. The sequence goes on along the minus strand of CM031585.1, from coordinate 17,521,527 downwards.
ACTTATGAAGCTTGACTGTACATATTGCGCAGAAAAAAATGTGTACTGTCTCCGAGGTAACTATCTAAAGAGGTCGATAGACTGTGATATATGAATAGTGAAGAAGGTTTCCAGGATTATTATATCACCTATCCTAGACACCGACACTGGACTTCTTATGAGTATTTCTTTTCAGCTATGCAAGTAGTATCCTTGTCTGCGAAACCGCCTCCCACTGTTGTTACTGTCGATCGTCCATTTCTATATTTTGTGATGGCGAATACAGAACAACTGTTTGCTGGTATTTATAATGGCTTATGATTTTATGCGCTCAAGACTTCACCACTTTATTTGCACCCGAGCTCGAGCTTGAAGTGCTTTGCTCTCGCTTCGTGGCAGTTCCCCCAGTTTCGAAACATAAATTGTCTTTATTGTATTCATATTTTGTTTATTTGATTGTAAGTTACTATACTTATAGACAAAAGACATGACAGCAAGACTTTATTTTTACAAAGTAGAAATTATAATTAAGTTTTAAATTGTAGACTTAACTTAAACACAAATAATTTAAATGTTATTTTACATTATTTTAATTGTAACTAGTTATGTATTTGTGGCTAAATTGATTGTATTGTATTTTTTTGTTTATTGTTGATTTTCTATTAAATACAAATATTATTTATAAATGAATATTTGGTATTTTATTTCTTACTGCGCTTGGGTCCGGAGTTACTCTGCCAATTTTATTCCAGGTGACATCCTCATATGTCCAGTAGTTTTGTAGGGTAACAAAAATACAAATATTTTCAAAAACTTTTACAATAACAGAATCACAAAATGATAGATTTTATACTTATACTTGGAAAATTGCATATAACATACACTATAAACAAGCTTTAGCCCACGTCCTCACCCCCAGAGTACCTAATGTCTTTTACAGTACTTCTAACTATGCGTAATGCGAAATTTCAGGTAGATTGTATGTAGATTGATTTCTGTAGATAAAGTTTAAAGAGATAACAAACCAATAAATAAACAAACAAACTTACTTTCGATTAATATTAGATAGGGTAAACGGGTCACTCACATTGTTAAATCAGGAAATTGCCGACTACTGTTTCGGACTCATTAGGAGTCCTTCAATTTATCATCATCCATCCAGGAGTGCGGGACCGCGCATGAGATTTAAAGTAATACCGCTGGTATTACTTTAAATTTTTAATTATTTTCAATTCCGAACCAATACCACTCTTGAAATTATTTAATTTTATGTCCATTTTATTGGCACAGTCAGCTAAGTCATCAAATTGCTTATTTTGATCTAACAGATTTTTTTTGCTAATAAAAATGTACATACAAAGCATTTTGCTGACTGTACCTTTGAACTTGTTTTGGTATTGGTTTCAACAGTGATATCCTTTTGGAATAGAAAATAATCAAAAATTCAAAGTAATACCAGTGCTATTCGTTCGTGGTTTTGGATCGGAATAAATCGCGCATGATGGCTCTGCCTCGCGCGACAGACGCCTCTGACAGACATCTCAATGCGCGATGCCGACCGTGAGGGACCCATTTTTTAAATTTTTTCTTTATTTTATCTCAAATTAGTTTAATGATATATTTATGATATATTATTATTTTCAGCTCTCGAAATAGAGGTAAAAATGGCGCCAATGGAGGTCACTGTTAATCGGCCATTTCTATATTTTGTGATGGCAGGATCAGAACAACTATTTGCGGGCATGTATAATGGATTATGATTCAATCATGTCGTAACAAAAAAAATCTGATGGTATTATTTTACTCTAAAATCATGAATGTTGGGTCAAATTACATGTATAAAGTAAATCATTACTTCCTATGTAATTTTAATGAAAATAAAAATGTTGTAAAAAAGAATATTGTATTATTTGAGATTTGATTTCACTAGCGAAGTAACGCATAAAGAGGAATGGCAAACTAGGAATGAAAATTGTTATGTGTACAATTTTTTACAGTTTTTACCAACAAAATAATAATCTATTTTCTTACTTTGTTACTCCTTAAGCAGCCCAGCTTACAGGCCAAAGGGGCCTCCAAGTCCAGGTTGGATTTGTGGACACATAAATATCCTCCGCTATCTACGGACATCCCTCCAGCCGAGAAGCTCCCACCGGGTGGTGATCTCCCCTGGGCAGTCTGGAGGACTCTAAACAGACTCCGGGCTGGTGTTGGGAGATGCCGTGAGAACCGAGTCAGGTGGGGGTACTCGTCTGATAGCCTTTGTGACTGTGGAGCCGTCCAATCCATGGCTCATCTTTTAACCTGCCTCAACTGCCCTTCCTCTTGTACCTTGGAGGACCCGAATGAAGCCAACGATAGGGCGGTGGAAGTGGCCAAATACTGGTCGAAAAAAATCTAACTTTTGCCATTTCGACTCGAGATGATGACTGGCTAGTTCTGCCGTTATAATAATATATGCAAATTTCTCGGCTTTAATGATAGAACGGTGATACTTTCATTAGTGTCTCTCTCTCTCAGCCGAAAGACGTCCACTGCTGGACAAAGGCCTCCCCCAAGGATTTCCACAACGACCGGTCCTGCGCTGCCCGCATCCATGCGCAACCCGCGACCTTCACCAGGTCGTCGGTCCACCGAGTGGGAGGCCTGCCAACACTACGTTTTCCGGTTCGTGGTCGCCACTCGAGAACTTTTCTGCCCCAACGGCTATCTGTTCTGCGAGCTATGAGCATTAATGTACCTTTATAGATATTATTAGGAACAATTGATTTAATTAAAAATAAACCTATAGTAGGTTTATTAAGGAAATATGGAAAAAGAAGAGTACAGCAATTTTCGTCCGTTTTAGTAGACGTGTAACTGTAAAATCGATTAAAATTCAATTTCAATGATGTAACGAGATAACGATTTTTGAAATTAATTTTGTTCTTATCTTTAATGGTGACAGCAACAGCTATAATAGGGTATTTGACAAGGTGTAATATTTCAACATATTTTTAATAAACGGAAAAATCATATACATGTTTTATAACACTGTTTTTATTTTTTTGTTTTCGATTTAATTACCTAGTTATTTCAAATTGAAAATTCATAGTTACGAAAAACATTGTCAAATATCCTATAACTAAAGTTACCAAGCTCATTTGTTTGAGAAACATCTACAAAAAATATGGTAAAAATGACAATATTGATATCGAGTTGTAAGTATTTTTTATAAAAACACACTTCCATACAATTCTGAAGCGGTGATGGCCGAGTGGTCCTAGGTTCGAATCCTGTCCGTGCTATATGAGTTTTGTATACCAACCTGACTCATGTTCCCATGTTAGTTTTCATCGACCACCACTTGCTTCCAGTGAAGGAAAATATCGTGAGGAAACCTGCGTTCTGGTTGATGATTATCAGCTAGCGTGTGAAACGGAGAAGGCAATGGCAAACCACTCAATTAAAATTGCCAATATAGTCGTTGTATGTGTTTAATTTCCGTATAATGACCAGTCAGTCAGTCATGATGAGGAAAAACGACTAAAGAGAGATACATAAATGAAGGAAGCGCGCGTCTCCAGCCCTTCCTACTTCTGGCTTCTTTATTTTTACAGCTACTAATTTTTATATGTTTCACAGCCAAAATATGTGAGATATTTGTAATCTCGTCAATTTTACTATCCGCCGCATCAAAAAAGCAGGATACATTGGAGTCTATCAGTATAGACAGTAAGGATGACTCGGGAGGTCTCGAAGACAGGTATTCTTATGACAAGGACCACTTGTCGTTGGACTTGACAGGAAATCTGAGGCAGACCATGGTCTATGTAAGGATATTTATTTTCCTAGCTTTTGCAACTTTTTTTTTTACTTTGGAATTTAATTACCTATATCACACATAAAGGTAGAATTTCCAAAATTCCATTCTTAGTGCTCATGTACGCTATATTGACGACCTCAGTGGCCCAACAGTCAGCACTGTTACACCGGGTTCGATCCCCGGTCGGGTCAAGATGGAAAATGATCTATTTATTTTTATATTAATTTGTGACAATTTTTACTGTAACATTCCATGTGGAATAAAAGGGCTTTTTAAGTAGATTACAAATATAAAACACAATATGACATTTTTACTACCTAGTCTATCAATGAGGGATTTTCCGAGGCCCAAATTAAAAAAAAGATAGTTCCAGATGACTTCATAGATGGCGCTTAAGCAAAGGCGAGAGAAAAAGTTCCATACAAAAAGCAAAAATTCACGGGATTAGCATTAAAAAAAAAAACTTAAGTATCAATATTGTGATTTGTGCAACTGTCTAGTGTCTAGTGTGTGTGTTAGGTGATTTTTTTCTGCCTCTGGCTGCCAATAAAAAGCGCACAATGTAGGTATAGCCACTATTACAACTCTGCTTTCAATAAAACTCCATCTGTTGAGATTTTTTTATACTGATTTTTTTTTCTTAATTAGTTGTCAGAAAAATCGCTCATTATGAGAAAACGTCAAAAAAATTAACAATTATTCTCGATTCGATTCAATTATTTTCTAGAAATCGAACGTGACGTGTCGTCGTGCCCTTAGGTACAGTCGGGGACAGATCTCAAAGGGATCAGGTTTATCAGCACCCAACTGTACTTGCCTACTGGTTTAAAAATTTCGATATTATTTTCATTTCTTGATAATGTCAACAGCATATGGGGATAATGGACACACGTTCGAGCGAGGTTTGTTCTCCTCTCTCGGCCTTGCTGCCTTTGGGTAAGCTGGCTATGGGCTCGAGCAGTAGACATTACAGGGAGCTCAGAGATGCTACAGGATATAGACGCTCTAAGGTATTTAACATATTTTAAATAAAGGCCAATTTGCATTGATCCAGTATTACTGGATCCTCCTCCTCCTTCTTTAGTCATATTCCTCATGACTGAGGGTCTTGGTTATTTTATGGAATGAAACACATACAATGACTATCATCGCAATTTTAATGGAGTGGTTGCCTTCTCCATTTCACACACTAGCTGATAATCATCAACCAGAGTGCCGGTTTCCTCACGATATTGGTGATCGATGAAAACAAACATAGGTGCATGAGTCAGATTGGTATACAAACTCATGCTATTGGATTCAGCGTCGCTGGATGCAGTGACTGAATGCGGACTGTATTGTTCATACGGATCTGTATAAACAGTCCGCATCCAGCCACTGGACAGACATCCAGTCATGTTTCAGTGCCACTGGCACGGGTTGCGCGGCGTGCGAGGGACGGTCACTGGAATGGAAAATAGGCATGGCGTCTATTTCGATCCAGCACTGGATCGGTTTACTGGATCATCAGCATCGTTACCATGCACTAATTTACCAGACTGTATCTATTTACTTGCACCTAATCATGAACTTATTATACCTCTATACTTGCTTTCGGTGATGGAAAACATCGTGAGGAAACCTGCACACCAGCTGACTGTTTAGTTTACTAGTGTATATACGACTACTGCCGCTAGATGGCGATAGATTTCAAGTTATTACACTGATATTTTAAAGAAGAAGTGTTTGTAGAAGGTAATCTTTGGAAGTAAAACCTATTTCAAAAATTCCTTCAACAATAGAAAGCTACATTATACCTGAGTGACATAGGGAGGGAGCGAAACCGGGTCGGGGCGTTAGTTTTAGATAAAGTAAAAAAATCCTGACAACAGTATTTTCTTTAACACATATGAAAGAAAGGAAGTTTGACCAGAACCATGTTTTTTTAAAGGTCGTCCGTAGGTTCACTTCAGTGATGTCGCACTTGCACCAAATATCTGGGAAAGTACAGTTGACCATAGCAAGCAGACTATATGTCTCCAACAAACATAGTCTGAGGCCGGAATTCAATGAGCGTGTGAGACACGTATTCAAGTCCAGCTGTGAAAGAGTTGACTTCAGTGATCCAAGTGGGACCGCTGCCAGTATTAATAGATGGGTGAGTAAAGTAGTGGTCGAGTAGTCAAAGGCAGCATGCCACCACCTCAACTTTCTGGGTCTAGCCATTAGGCTCTCAATTGCCTTGCCCACGGTCACGATGCTCACGAATTACCAAATTTGTTTGTCTTCGACGCTCTCGGCCGTGATTCTCTTATCTTAAGCGCTTCGTCTCGAGGTGGATTGAGAGTCTAACGGCAGGACCAACTTTCTTGGGTGCATGGACTTTGGTCCTCATTAACATCATTTCCCTCCCATATCCTTACATAAAATAAAATAACCCGCCATATCTGAAAAACTACAGAGTCCTGAGTCAGTCCTGAGGAAGGTTTTTGCACTGATTAATTTAACCCTTTTAAATACTCATGTGTATAATTTACGCGGGCTAAAGTTAGTTTATATATATGTCGGAGCGATTACATTAGTTAAATTAACTGTGGTTTATTTTGTCAGTTAATCAATGTTTAAAAACCGTTTTCAACGGAAATGTGTCATTTGAGTTACCCTCACTTTGTAATAAAATCAACGTGCGATCGATATGACATTAAAGCGAGGTAGTCTTCCTAATGGCGCGGTACGGACGTGTCGCCCGGTTGTGTTGAATTCTCTGTAGCTATGTAGTCAGTGATTGAATAGTGTTATTGTCGTGTTACTTAGTGCGTTAACGATGTGACTGTGTGTGATGGTGTTATCAGCGTGATATTGGAGATCTTCGTTAGCACGGAAGACCATTCAGTAGAACTCACTGGTTGAAATGGATTGATCCGTACGTGGTGGGGCACGGGTTCTTGCCGTGAGTAGGTTAGGGTTGGACCCTAATGTGGACGTGACACGTGGACCAAATGAGAGGTTAGTGCTAGATGTCCCTGTCTATTAAGAGCTGTGCATGTTATTTTGGAAATACCCTCATCGTGACAGTTAATATTTTGATCTTAGTCTAATGCCCACATGAGTTTCCGCGTGAACCTGTTGTTAAAGTACCTGTACTGTTGTGTTTACCGCTCTGGTCATCGATATCTGAGCTCGGCCCCCCTGAACCCATGATTATCTGATAATTCTGATGTTGTGATGATGTGTTCCATTCCGACATATATATATATATATATATTTACAAGCAAGTACTTATAAAGTTATTGTCATTAGTTACATCATAAGTTGGGAGTAAATATAGGTTCATGTATGCATTTCAGGGTTGGCACTTGGCACCTCTGGTACCCTATACAATGCGCGTGGCCCGACACGCACTTGATCAATTATTGGATATAGGCCACGCATTATTATACACATATTTCATTCTTGCTCACATTTTGTGCCAAATATTTTGATTAATATATTTTTTTACATAAAACTCTGAAAAATTATAATAATTTAAAGCATCTTTTTAACTTTGTTGTTTTGTTGGTGTTTGTATTTTACAGATCAGTAAGGAAACAAAGGGGTTGATCACAAATCTCGTAAAACCGGGCGAAATAGATCGACATACGTCTCTTATTATAACAAATGTCATCTATTTTAATGTAAGTACGAGTATCATTAACAAGATAGATAGGTAGCGCATTGGTTTGCGCGCTTGGCCAGTTATAGTGGCGGTTAAGCAACTTTCCTAATGGTCGGCTATGGGATGGGTGACCAAAAATGTATATCTATAATAGTGAATAAGACAGTAACAAAAGTTTTTGGCAAAAATTGATTGTATTTAGTAAAACAATTAAGGTATTTTTATACTAAATACACGAACTAAAAAACACACACGTTGCAGAAAATTTACAGAAAAGGTGTTTAGAACATTCAATAAATTATAGGAAATCTTATTTTTACAGGGTCGATGGAAAAATAAATTCGACAACATTATCGATGGCGTATTTACCACTCCAACTAAAGAAAAAAATGTTAAATTGATGACCAGAGTAGGAAAATATAATTATGTAAAAAGCGACAAGTTAAATTGTGAGGTTCGTATTGAGGTTTTCTGTTAAAATAAGCCAAATCTTGGAAGGAAAGGAATCGAGGGAAAGTCAAAGTTAAAGTCAAAGTCAAAAAAAATTATTGAAACTTTTTTTCACGTCGATAACTAATTATATTATGTCTCAAAGCTACAAACTACTAGCATTTCGGAACGACCACTGCTGAGAAGAAATGAAAGGGCTTTAAACTGGGGATTCCTCCACTCATAGGCTTTGGGCTAGCAACCTGTCACTATACCTGAATCTCCATTCCAAAAGAGAGCCCACTATTCAGCTAAGCGTGGCCTTCGAGTCTCACAACTCTTGGCTCTGTCTACCCCGTAAGGGATAAAGACGTGATTTTATGTATGTATGTATATCTTGAAAGTGACAAGTATAAAGTATATAAATACGTGTTACTTTAAGAATCGAACTATATTTGACTACAAAGTATATGTTATAAAGCTCAATTTCGTTCGAAGTTGTAAGATGAAACATGCTAGAATGAGGTACTAGCTTTTATCCGCAGCTTCGCCTGTGTGATTTTCCTACATGTACAGTGCTTTTTTCCGGGATGAAAGGTACCCTATGTCCTTCTCGGTACTTCTAACTATGTGTGTGCAAAATTTCAAGAAAATTGGTTCAGTATATAAAGTGTTATTTATAATATCAGTTAAATTAACAATAATACATTACACGCAAACGAGTTCCCAGTCAAAAGAACTTTAGTAGCCAGTTTTTAAATAATTATTGAATCCTCTGTTTTAGATTGTAGAAATTCCGTATTCGGGTAAGGACGTGTCATTTATTGTGGTCCTGCCGACTGACAAACGGGGACTGCCATCATTACTACGTAACCTGATAGGATCGCCAAAACGCCTGAACGATGTAATGTCGCAAATGAAAGAGCGCCAAATGAGAGTTCAAATTCCGAGGTTCAAAATTATGTCGAACCTCGATTTAGCTGCTTTATATTTCAAGGTAAACCTTCATCTTCCTATTCAAGACCCATTAATGCCCTTGTTCGTGTCATTACGTGAAAAAACATATCGACTTTCTTTGCTATCTTAATGGAGTGGTATTGCTATTGGACAAATCGTCATAGCTAGTGTAGTCTTCAAGATGTTTTCCTTCGCCTGTATAGTTTGTATGAAATCTACCTTTCATGAGCCAGTTTGGTAAACAAACTCATGAGGTACGGCTAGAATTCAAGCCAGTCCGAGTACCAAGCCAGTACAAGAACCGGTAATTTAGATTCCTCGTCTGCTAGATGAGGATATACCTGTGCAGGATTACCCTGACAATGATGATAGTGATCCTAAATTCAATAATATGCTGTTTAATCAGTTACATCGTGGCGTCGAGCAGGCTAATCTACCACCTAACCTTGATAGCGGCAGTTGGATCACCAACTGCCGCTAGCTCGAACAACCTTTCAGGCGAACATTTTGATTCAACCACTCAATCACATTACGTTCTTATAGTGCAATCTGGTGGAAAAAAAACTTAGAAAACATCACTTATTTTATTTCTACAGATTGGTTTAAAAGAAATATTCCAAAGCGACAACAAGGTATTGACCAAAGTACTAAAACGTTCGCGCGTGCATGTCTCTAAGGCCGTTCATGCGGCTGTCATAGATGTGGACGAGTACGGGACCGAAGGTGCTGCAACGTCAGGTAAGGATCTCATTGGTCTCTCAACTACCTTCGCAATCTCATCTTATGATCTGAGCCAAGCAAAATGTTCAGAAAGTGCTGTTTGTTTAACTCTCTCTCTCTTCAGCCATTTTCAACCCTATGGGTGTAGGCCTCCTTCATCTTATGCTACTTCGTCAGTTTAACAACTACCTAAAATATTGCGTTGGCACGTTACCGTGAGGCAACTTCTTGTCGGCACATTATGTTATTATCATCTAGTTCTATCTGCCGCTTGCCATCTAATTTGATACTCCCTACCAATGCTCTCTATAACAGAATTCATCTTTTTTAGGTCTTCCTTAATTTCTTTGTCTCCTTACTTACCAGTAAGAGGACAATGAAATAGAGGAAATTCTTCAAGTGAAAAATAAATTTGTAAAAGACTTATTTTGATTTCCAGTTGTTCACATGGTTCCAGTCTCCTCAGCCTACGTTGACACGACGTTCAGGGCTGATCGCCCATTCCTGTTCTTTGTTGTGGCGAAAGGTGAACAGTTGTTCGGTGGTATTTACACCGGCGATTGATTGATTTTAATTTTACTACACCAACACTGCGTACATGTTAAACCTGCACATTTTTTTTTCATCTTTATGCTCATGTTTTGCAAATACAGGGTGTTTGGGTAAACACCTGCAACCTCTCTAGGGGTCAAAGTACTCATGAATATGAGCAACTTTTTGTATGGGACCGACTCAGAAATCTCAAAAAAAATCAGCTATTCCATACATTTTACAATAATTACTCGCCCAAAATGTATGGAACAGCTGATTTTTTTGAGATTTCAGAGTCTGTTCCATACAAAAGATGCTCATATTCATAAGAGCTTTCACCCGTAGACAGGTTGCAGGTGTTTACCCAAACACTCTATGAATTATGATTTGTTGATAACCTTATATCAAACCAGGCCATTGGTAGCACTTATATTAATTCTGTGCCATTGGTCTATCTGTCTGACCTGAATGTGTAATTTAAAGTGGGATTTTACTTATGTGACAAAACAATCATTAATTTAATTCAATTATTGTTGCTCTTATGCTCACTAGGTAAATAAATACCATGGAACTAATCACAGAGCAGAAAATAGGTTGCGCTCTGGTGCGGCGCTATTTTCTGCTCTGTGGAACTAATAGTAGATTACATACATGTGCTATGATCGTGCATCAATAGTTTGTGCTGTCTTGTATAATTTTTGTTGTTTATTTGTAAAGGAAAAAAAATAAAATCATTTCGTTATTGTTTGTTATTTAATTTTGCATGTTTATAAAATGTGGAGTATTTCGTCAACTGACTCAAACTACAAACTGTACAGTCGTCGTCAGAATAGTAATCAACTTTATCGACCTTATATATAGTGTAATTTTTTCAATTCCACCGGGGTGAAAGTTTTGAAAAACTACTTTCACTCTAGCAAAGAAAAATACACTACGCGAGTAACTGGCGAATTTGTGGACAAAAGTTAATTAGACAGGTGACAATGTACACGCTGACTTTTAAAAAAAATGTGTGACAATTTCTTTATACCACCGTACCACCTAAATACCGACGACGGATGTCCTAACGTTATGTCAAATTATGAAAGTCATGGCTTTTTAATTATGTAAAACTAGAAGCGCAGCGGGGCTCCGCTCCTGTTGGAATTTCGGGAAATTAATGACCATAGATCCTATTTATTATTTTACTCTATCCATGTACCAAATTTCATGTAAATCGGTCCAGTATTTCTGGAGTTATAAATGATGTCATTAAAGTCGGATTTCAGGAAGTACGCCGATAGAAAAATAACGGGAATAGCACACAGGGTACTTTATCCCAAAATTCCCACAGGAGCAAAGCCTTAATGCGCAGCTAGTTAAATATAAAAATAGATTAGTTACTGTAAAACATATTAGGCTGTGTTATAATGCCATGTTGACTGTATTTGTGTGCAAAATGATGAGGTGAATTGTCAATAGGTTCTTCATTAATTTCATGCTCTGTCTTGTGGTTGATCTTCCAATTGATGTACATCATGGCTGTCATGAAGCCGAGGAAAGCCAGGAGAGGTCCCATAGCGCACATAGTATACATATTGATGTAAAAAAAACTTGATGTACACGCCACTGCAGCTATGTCCAATATTACAAAGTGGATCAGTCCCTGAAAATAAAAACCAAATTAACATGAGAAAACATACGCAAGAGGATTAAATAATTTTATTTTCATAACTAGCTTTCGTCTTCGGCTGCGCCCGAGTGAATGTCGTTTTATTTCTTTATCCTAACTAATATTATAAATGCGAAAGTGAGTTTGTTTATTTGTTTGTTACCTCTTCACGCTTTATCTACTGAACCAATCTTCCTGAAATTTCGCATACACATAGTTAGAAGTACGGAGAAGGACATAGGGTACTTTTCATCCCGGGAAAAAGCACTGTTCCCGTGGGAAATTCATGCGGGCGAAGCCGCGGCCGAAATCTAGTTTCTTTATAATTTACTAGCTTTCGCCCGCGTGAATTTCCAAATTTCAGCCCGATCCGTCCAGTGGTTTCGGCTGTGCGTTGATAGATCACTATGTTAGTCAGTCATTCAGTCAGTCACCTTTGAGTTATATATATATATATATATATATAACATAATATATATATATATTCTATATATGATTATTTAATAAACAAATACCTAATCTATCTATATATATATATATAGATAGATTAGGTATTTGTTTATTAAATAATCAGACTTACTACTTTTGTGCTACGGAATCCGACAAATACCGGTGACCAAGACCAATTAACCAATAGCTGAATGCCGTATAAAGTAAATGGAAGAATTGCTTCATCTGTGAAAGAAGAACAGAGGGTCAAAAAGGGCCACTTTAACGAATCAGAATATGACTCATTTCTCATTTCCTAAATATTTAATAATGAACATGATGGTTATATAAGTTTCATTTTAAAATATTTAGGACCTGACAAATGGATCATATTCATAAAAACATAAACATAAAACATATTATTTTATTCATTAAAACGGCCGTTTTAGACCCCCAGTTTTAAAGTTTTAATTAGTAGAACAGCAATTATCAATAACATAGAATTAAAATTAAATTAATTATTAATTTGATTAAATTAAGGCTGACATGTTTATAAAAACAAAAGTCTTAAAAAAACAAAGATAAAAAAAAATAACATAGAATAGATTCCTTTCGACCCTTACTTTAGCAATTCAATTTGATTGTTTGTTGAAGATTGATTGTTTTTTGCAATCTACTATTTCAAATCGCCTAAAAGTAAACTTACTTGTGAATCCACCACAGTCTTCATACACCATATAAGACACGTATCCTATAGCAAGATACAACAGGGTCCAAACACTTAAAATGAACCAGCTGGGGGGATAAAAACGAGGTGTTTTTAGTCTGTATTGCCAATGCTCCACCTTTGGTTTCCGAGCCATGAAATGTGCTATTCCGTAGGATATCCACCCTCCTATGTTTGGGAGCACTATGAATGCAAAAGCGAGGAAGGACTCGTCTGAACTGAAAGGAAATAAATAATAGATTTTAATTTATATAACTACTAAGGCCTTAATTTAAACAGGATAGAAATACATAATACTATCTTAATAGCGTGTTATTCGTAGTGTTCAACTTTCGTTTTTTATGCTGTTTTTTTATCTGTGAGGACCTTTAAGTGGCTCCTTTGCTAGCTATTCTATTTATACATTTAAGACTAAAATTGTAGCTGTTGGTCTTCCTATAAAAATAAAATAAAATAAACACTTACAGTAAATATAACTTAACAACTAATAAATTAAAAACTGAATAAAACTAAAACTAACATAATATATTTACTAAAATTTTTAATGTATATACTTGTACCTATTCCAGGTATACTTATATACGTTGACTTTTCGTCAGTGTCCAAATTTTCGGCATAAATTAAAAAAAATGCCGACATCAACCTCCGAATATACATAGTCGGATTCGTCATTGTTGAGGATCGCAGTGGAATGAAACACCAAGTAGTTCAATAACTGTCAAGCTCCGAATATAATCGGATTCGTCAAAGTTGAAGATCGTAGTGGAATGAAATACCACGTATTTTGTTAATTGTATAGAGGTATTTACCCAGTATTGGAAGATGATGGGGGCCTGATGAAGATAGGGGGCCTTCTACACACACATTCTCCACAAAGATAGACGAACAATAAAAGTACATATTTATTTTTCATTGACGAATTTCGAACTAATAAATCTTGTGAAAAATTCGAAGAACAGCGAATTAACTTTTTCAGTTTATTGTTGTTTATTATTTTTTTAGCTTAATTGCACAATAAGATGTTGCTAACGTGTAGATATATTTATTTTTGGCATTAGTAGTACACCTCTTGCGACCGCGTCAAACGTTTACTGTTCAAACACAATCAGGACAAAACATTTTTATCTTATTGATAAGCTATCAAATTACTATCGGATGAGCTGGCGTCACGTCACTGAACTTGAAATTTTTGCAGCATACAACCAGGGGCAGATAAACTTGACCCCCTTGAAATAAGAATCTGTGAGGTAGTGGAGTCAATTTTAATTTATTTATAATTGCTTCCATGATTTTAAGTACAAAGCTCATACAATACAGCAATCATCTCATGGACCCTCGTAGAGAACTACAATAAATAAAAATTTTGATTATTAAATGTCTCATCTCAATTAGATTTCGATTTTAGATTTCTTTATGTTTATTCTTATTTCTTATGAACTCACAGCGTTACAGAGTTAACTTATGTACTAAAAATTACATTATAAGTAAGGCCAATCGCGAATTCATTAGTAAATCAGTACGTAGCGATTAATAAACGACACAAGTGGTTGTTCCATAACGCGTAGATATCTAAGTGCTGCATTATACTTATGAATTTAACAATAATATAGCAACCTTATATGTATGTATATTGAAAATACCTTCGTAAAGTACAGGAAAATTATAAAACAAAAACCATGTGATAGAATATGTTTAATTAATTAACTACAAATCATAATAATATTTAAATAATAATAATTAAATAATATCACATTCAGATTAAAATAAGTCAATTTTATCTGCCCTCGACTGTACTTAAACAGTATCAGGAGTTATTTGACCGTTGTTGCTCAGTCAATTTCAAGACTGGCCAATTTTGCTTTCGTCGGGATATGGGGGTTTGTTCCGGACTGAGGTCACATTCTGAACGGATTCTTACGAAACTTGGCGGCCGGTGTACCATGATTTTTTTTTAAATTTTTTGTCAAAAAAATATTTTTTGATTGGGCAAAAAGGGATACCTAATTATTAGATGATTATGTTGATTTGTTATCAGTATGTATTTTTAGATATAAATATAAAAAGGAGATAATTAATTAAATATCACTCTAGATAATACTAAACCTTTGCATTCTATGATTCATTTCATGACGTTTTTGTTTTGCTTGGGAAAACCTAGAACGGAATAAGAAAAAAGTTTCGAAAAACGATTACACAATGTCTTTTTCCTCTTTTTTTCTTTCGTTAAGAATGAGGAATTTCATATATCTTATATCATTTTAATTTACTTGATGAATTGACTTTATTTACTTTGAATGTGACTTTATTGAATAGGGGACCGGACAATTTTTTGATGCTTCTTTGACATATCTAACATTAATAGAATCATCCGTAAAAGAATTACATCCGTAACCAAAGTATTTCCCAGGATATAGCAAAAAACAATTTACATTTTTAAGCGATGTTTGGACGATACCAAAACGCCCCTAACTAAACGTACATTCATATGACGTCACGCGTTGAAAATGGACTTTCCCTAAAAGTTTGAACTCGAATAAATTAGCTCTGGAGAATAAACTCGTGCTGAAAAGTCGCAAAATGTGTTTAATTATATGTATTCTATCATAAAATTATATATTTTTAACAATTCTCATACCTTGTCCGGTCCCCTATTGTTATTATTTAAATATTATTATGATTTGTAATTAGTTAATTTAAACATGTAATCCTCTAAATTGTTATTTATTGTAGTGCCCTACCAGGGTCTATGAGATTCTTCTATTTTCTGTAACGTGTGATCTATGTACTTAACCATGGAGGCAATAATAAATAAATTAAAATTTATTTATTAAAAAACAAAACACATGTAACAGACAATGGTTTGTCTAGACATTGCACATTCGACATAACAATATAGTAAATAATGCAAGAACTTGTCACAATAAATTAATTATAACAATCAATAAATTTAGCCAAATCAATAAGATACTTAGTTAATTGAGACAGAGATAGAGACTAAATTACGACATCTGTTTACAAGTTTCGAGTTTGTTTGTTGGTACGCGCTGATCTATGAAACAAACAATATCCAAACAGTCATTCTGAATGAAAGACTAACTAAAAATAAATTTGTTTTGATTGCCATACGTAATACCTATATAAGCAGAGTTTGTTTAATTAATGGGTTCAATCTATAGCTAATTTTAGTCAGTTAAATACTTGCTACACGTGTTTAGTACATGACAAACTCACATCCAAATCGGATAGAGTGATTTTCAATAGGAAGTCTTGGTGTAATAAGCAAAAATAAATTGTCTTTTCATTTCAAAATTAGTCGTTCTATTAATACGTGATCGTGAACAATAAATATTTTTAAAAAATTTTTGCTATAGATATAGATTTCAAAAATTAATGACTAATTTTACGTGTTAAACAATTTATACACACGTTAAACATTTTTTTAATTCTCAGTGACCATAGTTCCTCGCAACGCGAATCGAAACGTCCGAAAAAGAAAGTACGTTTTTCCCGGACGATACGTTTCGATTTGGCTGATATTCAAAAATAAAAGTTTCATGACAGACAATTACCAAGTTAAACTTTTGCACATGCGTAGTTACAACCCCTGTGTGCAGTGAATGTTTTCATTCATCCCCTATTCCTCAGTGGCACCCCAACCGTCGTGAGGGTAGCACCTTTTTGAGGCTAACCGGATCCCCGAAAACTTTTACGAGAAAAAAAAAATTGTGAGACAAAGTGTTTTGAAATAACGTATGTCGTTTGACAAAAGTGATTGTAAAAGTATCAGAAAGATTCTTAAGGATGTTTTGAATAGTGCATGATATTAAAATTTTAAAAATAAGTGAATGTGAAATAGTTATGGATAAAGATGCCTCCCTGGCATGTTTTCTAATTGTTTTGGAAAACTCTACGTGTATAAATGGAAGTGAAGTTTTGGACTTGCGTCTTTTTGGTCCAGATACAGTTGGTGATTCAGGTGAAAGGACAAAATTCGGGAAAAAGTGAGTATTCATCTTGAATTTAAAATGACAGTTTATTTATTGATTGACAGTTTATTTACTAATAGGTAAATCCACGGAAAAATGTTTTAAATAATTAATTTACAATATACTTGTAGCTCATGATAACTTAATAATATACAAGATATAAAAATATAAAAGAAATACCAGAAATAGTGATAGACTTGTGCTTTAAAATATTGCCAAAACAGCACGGTTTAAAAAAAATGAGTGACTTCCAACGGCCCCGGCGGGCCTGCCCCGGTGACGGGGCCGTTGGAAAAAAAATTTCCAACGGCCCCGGCGGGCCCGGATTTTGCGTTGACGGGGCCGTTGGAAAAAAAAATTACCAACGGCCCCGGCGTGTTTTTTAAATGGGACGGATAGCATAAAATTTTATAGCATACGCCCCGGTAGTGTTTAAAGGGAAGAGGGGGGGGGGTTTTGGGAAATTGTGTATTATTTTGTAGTAATGTTATTAATACTGTTTACGGAGTAAAAATACAACAGAGACAGTAAGATATGTTTAGTAGTTGACAGTTAGTTATCTTAATACTTGTACTATTATGTATTCTGTGTCATAATATAAAACACACCATAATGTATTTTATTTTCTTATATATATGATTGTTGATATTTATATTTTATCAACAATAAAAACTGATTGTTACATACAAACTCTTTTTTTAAATTACATTTCGTATAAGTAATCATTTCTGCAAAATAATACATAATTTACCATTCCCCAAACCCTCCCACCCCTTTATACACTACCGGAGCGTATGCTATAAATTTTTTATGCTATCCGTCCCATTTAAAAAACACGCCGGGGCCGTTGGTAGTTTTTTTTTCAACGGCCCCGTCAACGCAAAATCCGGGCCCGCCGGGGCCGTTGGAATTTATTTTTCCAACGGCCCCGTCACCGGGGCAGGCCTGCCGGGGCCGTTGAAAGTCACTCAAAAAAATTGCTATTTAAAAAGATACCTAATTCAATAAAACTTTTGAAATTTAATTAACAACAAAAATTATTTGACTGAATGAATAGTTACCTGATTTAAATATCTCTGGCATTATTTAATTAAAAAACATAAATTATTAAGATAAAAATCTTTGTTACCAATATAGACTTGGGTATCTATACAATTTATTTATAACTAACATAAGTATGTTATTATTATAATTGCTAAATTTTCGATTCAAAATTAAGATTGATAGCAACAATTAAATTATAATAATCACAGAAAAAAATAATATTTAAAAAACTTAAACAACAGAGATGTAGAGTCATGCAGGTAAGGCAATAAATGGTCAGAATTTACAAAATTACTCGAATTTGCAGTATAATATTTAATATACTATAAAAAATGTATTTTAGAGGATGTAGTGACCAAAATTGAAAAAGGAATGTTAAGATGGTTTGGGCATGTTGAGAGGATGGATGAGAAAAGATTGACGAAAGGTATTTATAATGCAGAGGTGAATGGAAGAGTTGGTCAGGGTCGACCTCGAAGAACGCACTCCGACCAGATTGCGGACCTCCTTAAAAAGGGAGATATTAGGAGCACCCATAACCGAAGAGCATGTGTGAAGAGAGTGATGAGTGTAGAGGAAGCAAGAGAGATCTGGAAATCGCTAGTTTCTGCCTACCCCCACGGGAAAAAGGCGTGATAATATGTATGTATGTAAAAAAAATGTATAATAGATATAATTTTTAACAAAACTTGCAAGAACGCAATGAAAGATAAATGAAAAATGGTGCTAACAAATTGTTGTTGCTTTCTGAACACATTTTTTTCTCTGGCCTGATGGTTCTCATTCTATTGTTAGGAAAAATCGTAAATTCACAATTATGTAAATTTAACGATAACAGCAAAATTACTCATGGCTTATTTTTAGGTACTCATCAGCAAACTTGGCCAGATGACAGAATAAGTAAGGAAGCAAAAGATTATGATCAAAAACCCTTTGACTTCCATATAGACAATGATAAAAATCCAACTAACGATTATTTCTTACCTGCCTTATACAATACTAATGAAGAAGCTGAAGACGATGAAGATGACAGTACATACTTAGATTACTACGATGTTAAAGAAATCAATTACAAAGATTCCCCAGAAGTTACTCCTAAAAGTACTATCAAAGATCCATTGAGTTTAGATGATAAAATACCCCTACACACGACCAAGGATAATCTTCCTGTATTTTTGCTCGAGCCAGAGAACACGTATGTTGTTAAAAATAAACCAGCAATTTTGAAATGTCGAGCTGCGAATGCATTAGATGTAAGTATCAAACAAGCTAATTATTAAAAATAAAAAACACGACTGACAAGTTTTTACAAAAAAAAGTACACACAAACATATAAGTTATATACATTTTTGAAATCGCCTTTTAAAGCCCTTCAATTTGATACCCCACTTGATAAGATTGATCAAATTTTATTTTTTTGGTCTGCAATTAATCACATATATAATCCGCCATTTTGGTTTTATAATGACGTCATATAGCCTATGTCACTCGGAGGAATGCAAGGAATCTAAAAATACCTCTCACATCAAAATCTGTTAAGCCGTTCAGGACTTATGGCGGAATAAAGAAACTTACATACATACATACATGAACCCTGAAAACATAACACTCATTTTTTGGTCAGTCGTGTAAAAAATTGTACATACCTCAAAATACTAAAAAGTTATCGTATAGTGATAATAGTTTTACCATAATTTAGAGAAAAAATAATGAGATAGTTATTTGTAATATTCAGACAATAATGGTTAACAGTTTCTTGTTTGATTCCTTACTCATAAGTAGCATTACTATAAATAAAAAAAAACCATATCCTTTAAAACTCATTTAGTGTAATTTTTTTTCTTATTTCTATCGACTGTAGGTATAAGTTGCTTCTTTGTTAAAAAAAGTACTATGTATGTATGTACGATTATAATATGAGTTGTATTTTGTAGTGATTCAGCCAATCAAATTATCTTCCATATATTTTGTCTCGAATGTCATAAGAACTTGAATTCATAGATTGAAGATCTTCTAAATATACCTAAGTTTGAATTCTTCTTCCTTGCATAATGACTATATTCTGATAAATTCCATTTTCATGGACCAATAAAGTTACATTTAAATTTTAGGTGTACTTCAAATGCAACGGCATTAAAACCCAAGCCCTCAATTTTGCGTTTGTCGATCCTCAAACGGGAGTGAGGATTATAGAAGGGGAATACAAAGTGACCAGAGAGAATTTCGATGAGTACTTCGGAGATCAAAAATACCAATGCTCCTGTTTCGCCTGGACCAGCAGTGGACAAATTCGGAGTCAGCCTGCTACTATTGAACTTGCCTGTAAGTTTTTTGGTAGTTCTTAATCTCTATAATTGAATAAGATATTGGACATTTAAAAAAAAACTGTCTACACCTCTGGACTAAACTCGATAATTTTTAAACTATTTTTATTCAAATATAGTCTTTATATAGATCTCATTCTAGGTCAGAATTATTACGATTAGTTGTTATTACTTATGATAAAGTAACTGCTACTTAGGGTTTTCACAACGGGTTTATCATTCAGGTCTTTCTTTCAGTTATAAAGAAACAGTTCTCAGTAGCTCCTGAAACTCAGCTAGTGCAACAGTACACTCCTGCGACGTTCAGATGCGAGCCCCCTCCAGCGGCGCCGTATGCGCAAGTTTATTGGCTGAAAAATGGAGCGCCGCTAGTGGCAGATGACAATGTACAGATTTCTAAAGATGGCGATTTGTACATCAAAAAAGTGTCCTTGTTGGTATGTTGAATGGTATTTTATCAAGATTTGGTAGTATCTCACCGCAATCACTTTATTATTATATCAATAAATTAATTAATTTACGTTTTGGTTATAGGACATGGCAAACTATACTTGCGTGGCAGAAAATTTTGCAGGAAAACGAATATCTGACCCAGCTCAGTTAAAAGTCATCGGTAAGTACATGATTAAGTACTCAACTACTCATGAATCATTTAGATCAAATAAACTACAGAAACTAAAACATAATCAAAATATTTGCGACTCCAGTATAAGGGACAAAAAGAGGGTTCAAGTCTAGAATAAATACTTGTGTGATAATAATGGTCAATAAAACATAGTGTCAAACATATTCTGCCAGCTGGAGCGTAGAAAATTCAAAATATATAAATGAAGACGTGAGAATGTATGTTTTAGTAAATGGCGGCTGGACTGCTTGGTCTGCTTGGAGCGAGTGCTATTGCGGCCAGGGTCGGAGGTCAGGGAGACGACGGGACAGGACCTGTACGGCCCCGCCACCGATCCATGGGGGACTGCCCTGCGTGGGGCCAAGTGAGCAGAAGACGCAGGACTGCTTGGATTGTGATTTAGGTCAGTCATATTTTAGCCATATTACATCGATGCTGGTTTAGGAGCGAAACAAAACATTGAATGTGCCAGCTGCTTCTCTTCCTGCGCAGATTGTTAAATTTCAATCTAGGGAAAGAGCTTTAAATTGGGGATTTCTCCATTCAAAGCCGATGGGCTACTAACCTGTCACTATACCTCCATTCCATCAATGCCTTGCCTTCGAGTCTTACGACCCTTGGCTCTGTCTGCTCCGTAAGCAATAAAGACGTTATGTTGAATATGTATATTTTCTGCAGCCACCGTGGTCCAATAGTTCTGAACACCATTTGGCTATCTCCAAATCACGTATTAGAACTTGAAATGATCTAGATACCCTGCCACTAGTTTGAGTCGACTATACAATCACTATAAAGATAGTTCTTGTTACAGATATGTATGTTGATGGAATCGTTAGATTACCAGAAGATGTCTCTTCAAGTGCTTCATTAGGTAAGTAATTGTCAACAACCAATATACTCTACATAATATTAAACCTTAGTCTTGTGTTAGTCTTCCACTTTGGAGGCGAAAACTAGATTTTATTTATACAACATTTTTTAGGTTTATGTTTAAATGAAGTAATAGTTTTGTCTTTTTCCATGCTTGATCAAAATCGAATTTGATCAAATACTTAATTACATCAAAAACCTGCGACATTAAAATTTACGAACTTACTTTCGTATTTATAATATTAGTTAGAATATATTTTTCCTTCCTTCTAGATCGTTGGTCACAATGGTCAGAGTGGTCACCGTGTGACTCTGACTGCCTTCAGAAAAGAAGCCGGCACTGTCTGAGCAGTTCCAGGAAACCGTGCACGGGTGTAGACCACCAGGTGGCTCAGTGTCCTTTGTGTGTCAGGACTTCGAAGTCAGCTCTCATTCATGATGGTAAAAGACACTGAAAAAAAAATCTGCTGTCATTGCCTAATATAAAAGAATCCTGTAATAACAATCAAACTTACTGTGTCTGTCAGTTGTTTTACCTCTAGTAATTCAACATTTATAAAACTGACTCTACTTTACGACTTTTAAGACTATCTGACTAGATAGTCTTTATTAAACTTTAAATACGTAACTATGATTTATTTGACTTAGCACGAACAATATTTTAGTTATTTATAGCGGCTGACGTTTCGGGAACGTAAATAGTCCTTGATATCATAGTTATGTGTTTACAATAGGATGACATCAAATGGTTTTTGTTCTGCTTTCCAATTTCCATGTTGTCATACGTGAACAATAGTGAACATACTATATTGTGTTTTGTTTTCAGGATCATCATATTGGCCTATAATCATGGCATTGTCAATTGCATCTCTTATATTAATTGTTGTTGTTATATTGGGTATAAAGTATTTGAAATTAAAGATAACTGAAAATTCACCGTATGTTAAACCACCTTCAGGTAATAGACATGAATGTATTTTATTTTTTTCTTTTAGTATTGATTTTTAATATATTTTAATTATTGTCATTCAACATTACATCAAAAATGCCTATTTTAAAACTGGCATCATACTTACTTGATACAAACTTAATGCAAATACACACTTGAATGAGAAAGATAGAATAGTTTTGACCCAAATCAAGCTTACAGTATAAAATTATCGCGTTCCCAGACCTTTTCTACCCCTGTAATAAAATGTGAAAAGAAAATAAATTCTGGAGATATTCCTATAAAAATCTTTGATCAATTGATGGCATAGTTTTTTTCTACAGGTACAAATTATTTTGGCAATGTGATAAAAAGGACGCTGACGAATCAGCCGGACTTGACCATACACGAAGAGTTTCATACAATAGATTCTAAAAGGACACAAAGGCACTTGAGCTCGTCTATTGCTGCACGTAATGAGCATCTCTATGAGGTCCCGCAATTAGCTAGCAGGTAACAAATCATCTTCTTTACCATTACCATCTTAAAACATTTACAGATTTTTTTTTGATCGATTGTTATACTTACTTACTTCGATGGCTCGACGACGCGTATATGTAAACCCTTCCAGTATTCAGAACTTCGGAAAATCTGAGCTGCGGAAGGGTTTACAAGAATGAATTCACAAAAAAATGCCGTAAACCATTCCGTTATTCAGAGCTACGAACGATCTGGATTCGGGGATGGTTTTCGGTATAATATTTGAAAAGTCGTAATAAAAACTGCTTCCTGTACTCAGAACCCAAAAATATAATAGGTAGGTGCGATCTGACATGCGGGAGGGCTTGCTGCGCTATGCTCCCCGACCTCAGATGAAAGGACTCGTTATGAGGACCTCAAATATATTTTTGTTATTATTGTAAAATAAATAGTTTTGATTTATTCATGAAAGAAGACGAAAATTTACCACCCCTGATCTCCAAAACTACTGAATTTTGCAAAAAACACATAAAATATAGTTCAGTGCCTGTAGATTACAGGAAAACCTATAGGAATGGCATTGTTCGGAACCCTCTCCACGCGAGTTCAACTCGTATTTGGCCGGTTTTTTTATAATCTCATCTTTGAATTAATTATCCTTTATATTATAATTATGTGTTGTTAAAATAAATAATGTAACACGAAACGGAAACGGAACTCACGGATTTCATTTTATCTCCCGACATCTCAGCACCGCATAACAATAATTATTTTGTCGTAAGTTTATATAATTCAATTTAATTTTGTTTCGTAATAATTCCTAATAGCTCTTATCGAGCATTTACTGTTAAATTGTAATTCATATCTATAATTCTAGCTCAGAAGTACTGGCGTTCTGAATACTGGAAGGCTTTTTATATATGCATCCTTATTTTGCTTCTGTAATCCCACCCGCATTACAGAACTGAAATCAGGGTAGCATTTAAGCCATCAAAACAGCCGTTTCATCGCTTAAATGCTCCCGCAGCTCAGATGTATGGAGGTTCTGAATACTGGAAGGGTTTACATAAACGCCTCGACGACCCAAAGAGGATCTTGGCCTCCAAGATCAATTGTTATAATTTTTTTAATTTTTAATTTAGAGAATTTTATTTAAATGGTACTTACGCACGCTGCGTTTTTTTTCACAAATATCCAAACCAAATACATTGTTGATGTAAAAACAAAAAAATAATTTCGTTGTCAGTTGATAAATTTAGTCGTGAACTCGAGTGCAATGAATCATAAAACCATATCAATCGTAATTATCTGTTTTCTTTGTTTTTAAATGTAAATCAAATGTGATATACTTATCTTCAATTATGTCAATAAATATCCAACGAATGTCCTTTCAAAAATTCCTTATCATAAATTCATGTATTACCATCGAGATATTATGTACTAACGCACTGTACATATTATTTTTATCATGATGAAATTGGTCATATTGATACTCATCATTATTATTGATACGTACCAATAACCATTAAACAAGCAATAATTTTTGGGGTTACTGTAAGTTTGCCATCGCGAAGATTTGGCATCAATTTGAAATCTTCATACATTGAAAGTAAATTTGCCATCTAGATTAAGAACTATAATTAAATTTGCCACGGGTAGGTAAGAGTTAAGTTAATTTGCCATCAATGTTTATTTTGCAATAAGTACCGATAGCAAACAAGTTCGCTCACTAAATATTTGTACAAAGTATGTCGCTAACTTTGACACTAAAAGGGAACACTTTTAATAATAACATTTATTTTTACAGTTACATGTCACCAATAGATCAAGAGGTAAGGATGGTCGAGGACAAGACTTTCGCTTGCAAGGATTTGGAGTCAGAGCGATCTGACTCCAGCTGCTTTTTGAGCTGTGAGTTCACTGTCACATACGTCATACACTGCTTTATATTTCATTGTAATTTTAACTGCCAAAAGTCCATTTTCATTAATATACTTTAGTTTATCATTTGTTTCTTATTTAGCGATAAGACTGGCTATTGCGCATGTTTTCTGGCTTATGATACTTAATTTTTTTTCAGTCTACCATTCAATAAGTTTGCCAAATTTCGAGGTCTTACTATTAACATATACATTCATATTCATTTAATCATATTAATTTGTAAACATACATGGACATCTTAGATCTGCATATTTACAAATTTACCTTTGCTTTCATTCTTTAACACTTAATCCGTCAACGACGAAAAGGCCGCATCAGGCATTGCGTCTATCTAAAACGCTACGATTGAAGGATACATCATATACATATTATACATCATAATCTTATTACATGCCATTTTTACAGCGGGCTCATCATATGGCAATGAGAGTGTAGAAATGTCACCGTCTCTCCGCAACAACGCTTCCGTCGACTCTAAACACCTGAACCCTCAACATTTGGAGACGGCGACTTCCAGAATTGTGTCAAGCGACGGGGGCTGGCTAAATCTGGAGAAGTGTGGCGTCAGTCTGTTTGTACCAGATGGGGTGGTCGATAAGGAAGAGCTATTCTCGATCGAGGTTACCGATGAGGAGTGGAACATGCCGATTTTGCGGGAAGGTAAGGGTGTTATAACTAGAAAATCATGAATTGTTATTGGATTTAATAGAAATAATATAAAATTAGGTATAGTTATTGAATGAAGAATATTTTCTATTTTTAGAGTTCCGTACTAAAGTTGTGTCCAATTAAATGTTCTTTACGGGGATAAAATAAAAAGAAAACCTAAATATTTAGTTATTTGTTAAAGATATCAAAAATTATTATTTAAAATATTATTTTATATTTTATAAGTTTACCACTCCATATTACGTACTTCCTCGAAGTTTAGGCGAAAATGCACTAAAATATACGATCTCTAATTATAACCTTTATTAGTAAAATTGAAAGTTTTATTGAAGCAAAGTTTATAGAGATTTAAATGATGTGTGATGACCTTAACTTTGGATTTCGATCAGTTAATAAGGCACAAATCCTCTTCAAATTTCAGGAAAGCGCAAGTAGGTACTACTGTAGTAGTCCATCCTGAAATTCCTGTGGAAGTAGAGCCCCGGGCGTAACTAGTAACTAGGTATAAATATGTACTAATTGATGTGGCTAATCTTAGAAATTGTATTTTAGTTTAATCTGAACTTTCGTTTAATCTGAAACTAATATCTACTAACGATTAGGGTACCCATACTAAATTTATTGAGAAACCTCTTTTAACAACCTTGGAAAATAACCTTTTAAGTGTTTCAACACGAGACACATAAACTAACAACAAAAGAGTCACCTTAGAAAGTTGGGCGAACCTGGACGGTAAGTAAGCCAGGCCAACTAAAATAGGATTAACCCGGCCTCGGCGACCTAAATCTCAAATACCGCCATTTGACCCAAACTAACTTTCTTGTATTTGCTGAGGTGTTTATTTCTGGAGTTAAGTTGACATTTGTTTTATATAGCCTTTTCGAATTAAGAATAAGAATATAAAATTATAATGAAATGAATAATCAAACAGGAATACCCTCGCAAACCATCGGGTCTAATCACAAATCTTTTTTTAGAAAATCGAATCTTAAATCGGAGAAACCGTTATGGAGATAAATGGGGCCATTTGTTTTTTAATTATTTTGGAAAACCCTGGGTACTTATCGGTGTTTGCGATCTTTTGTAATCCCGTGACTCAGATTACTAATACACTTTACATTTTATTTATTTATTTATTAATTCACTTACCCTACCATTATTACATATAAACAAGGCTATGCTGTAGATGAATGTAAAGTATTCATTGTGTACTTTTGTTGGCAGGAGAGACCCAGCTCAGCCCAGTCATTCGTTGCGGACCTAAGAACTTCCATTTCTGCAAAGGCGTCATTTTGACATTCCCTCACTGTGCTGCCCTCAAGAACACCAGCTGGCTGCTCTCTATCCTGCAGAGGCCTGAGGAGATCAACTCCAAAGAATGGAGGAAAGTCCTAACTCTCGGCCAAGAAACACCCGGAACCCCAATCTTCGCCCAAGTCGATCCCTCCAAAGTTTTCCTTGTAAGCGAATTTCTAAGCGACTTTGTTTTAGTTGGCCAAAGTTTTAGCGGTCTCGACGGGAAGTTATTGAAAATAGCCATGTTTATATCCAAGAGAATGGATGATAATTACTTTAGTCTCAAAGTGCATGTGTTTAATCATACGCCTTACGCTTTTCACGAGTGCTTAGAGAATGAAAGGAGGGTAGGCGGAACTTTGCTGGGCGAACCGAAATTAGTTTGCTTTCAAGAGAGTTGTTCCGATTTGTGCATAAATATTCGAGAAGTAGGAGAGGGCTGGCGCATACAGTCCGGGGGGAAATACCAGGAGCTACCGTACTCTCAAGTCTGGCACATGACCGTCAGATCCGTGCACTGTATATTCGTTCTCCAACAAACCGATTCTATAAACTGTTTGGAACTGAACATGACCGTGTATCAGAAACAGAAGCAATCTAACTCTGTCAATTTTAACTTCAAAACGAATGATTTGAATTCCAATTTAAATTTCAACAAACGCTTCAGCTACTCCGGCGTCGGCGGCACTATCACGATTTTAGAAAATCCTTTCAATTATTCATCGCTATCTAAAAAGGATAGTCGATATAACTTCGTTTTCAAAAACGAGGGTATTTATAGAAGTAATTTTAGCACTGACAATAATTTTAGAACGAATGCGTTGACGAAATCGGATAGAGTGATTTTGTGCAAGTTGTTGGATTCGCAGACTTCTAAAGGGAATGATTGGCGTTTGTTGGCGGAAAAGTTGAAAATAACTTGTTATTACTATTACTTTTCGAATACGTGCTCCCCGACTGAAAATATATTGAATCTGTGGTTGTGTAGAAACAACGACGTTAATATGTTGGTGCAATTGTCTAGAATATTCAGAGAAATGTCTCGGATAGACTGCGCCACGGTTGTCGAGAGAAGATGTTTCCCAAATTGAATTCAGCATTTAGTTTCACTACGTTTCAAGTGTAATGTAGCTTTTAGTGAGGTTGGTGCTTCACTGGTGGGAAGCGGAGAAATGCATAAAGTATCTACTGCCAAAGCTTTCTATAAAAATAGTCTTTATCTATTTTGCCGCTAATGCAGTTTAAAAAAAAATGGGCGAAAATAAAGTCATTATTGTATAAAAAAATTGTACACACACGTGTAAAAATATTATCAAAAATGAATGGAGACTAACAAAGACTAATAAATCAGTATCATAGGGATATAACCAGTCATATAAAGTATAAATCATGTTACATGCCATACACCCGAATTCAAAAGTAACTTTAAGCTAAGACTGATCCTTTGCTTAAATATATGGATGGATGTTTAGTAATGGCATTCTGTGATTGTAAATTGACTTGGTTCACCTATAAAATATATATTTTTATCATTTTTCTCCGCTCCACGTCAATAAAGCACCTGTTACAGAATCACAGATAGAATAAAGTAACACGATTTTTGACATTTTCTACTTTAGTTTTTAGACTGTTTCCGATTGATCAAAGTGCTTACTTTTTATAGTGCATGTTTCTAAAACATTATGTATATAGTGACACCAAAAATGTATTGTTTAGATAAGAGAAAAATATTATAAGGTAGTGTTTTTTCATTAAAGTAATCCTCTGGAACTAAATTGTGTTTAATTTTTGCACGATTTCTCAAAAAGGAAAAAATATTTTAAATATTCCACAACGTATTTAAAATTTAAAGGTGTGTTGCCAGTAATGACATACGGAACAGAGACGTGGTCGCTTACTACGGGCCTCATAAGAAGGCTCAAGGTCACCCAAAGGGCGATGTAGCGCGCTATGCTCGGAGTTTCCCTGCGTGATCGAATCAGAAATGAGGAGATCCGTAGGAGAACTAAAGTAACCGACATAGCCCGCAGAATCGCCAAACTTAAGTGGCAGTGGGCAGGGCACATAGCACGTAGAACAGATAGCCGTTAGGGCAGAAAAGTTCTCGAGTGGCGACCACGAACCGGAAAACGTAGTGTTGGCAGGCCTCCCACTCGGTAGACCGACGACCTGGTGAAGGTCGCGGGTTGCGCAAATGCGCATGGATGCGGGCAGCGCAGGACCGGTCGTTGTGAAAATCCTTGGGGGAGGCCAGCGGTGGA
The DNA here is from genome assembly GCA_018467065.1 of Ephestia elutella. NCBI lineage: Eukaryota > Metazoa > Arthropoda > Insecta > Lepidoptera > Pyralidae > Ephestia > Ephestia elutella. Next base: position 17,492,241 of record CM031585.1, on the reverse strand, counting down.
CGTCTTTTGGCTGAGAGAGAAAGAGAGAGAGATTTAAAATTTAAATAACAAGAAAAAGAAAACAACCTAAAAACGATACTTATTTAAAAAAAACTAGCATGTACCTGCGAACTTCGTCCGAGTATAATTTACTATTGGTATTATCTCAGATTCTAAGTCTAATTCAACTTTATACTTATAGGTACTTACCATTTCGGAATAAAGAGGCTTTTTTATTTTTATTTTATTTTATTTTTATTATCTCAGATTCTAAGTGTCGTATTAATCAAGATGAAACCTACTGAGCCAGATTTTAAGTTAGACCTTCAACAAAACAAATGTGAAAACTACATCAAATTTCGTCCAGTAGTTTTTGCGTGATGCGCTTACAATTATACAGACAGACAAAAATCCTGAAAAAAATTGTTTCGGCTTTTATTGGCTCTATGAAGACCCCTTATAGTTTTTTTCTTAAATATCTTCTACGTACATAGACCAGTTACAGTTTTTTCATATGTATACTAGCTTTAGCCCGCGGCTTCACCCGCGTGAATTTCCCACGAGAACAGTGCTTTTTCCCGGGATGAAAGGTAGCCTATGTCCTTCTCAGTACTTCTAACTATGTGTATACAAATTTTCAGGAAGATTGGTTCAGTAGATAAAGCGAAAAGTGGTAACAAACAAACTCACTTTCGCATTTATAATATTAGTTAGGATTAGGATTACATATATGTATTGATGATAACCACATACGAGGTTGCCATCAAACATTAACAGCGTTGTCACAAATCATAAGATATAAAGCATTCAGTGCAGACCTCATTACTAAATAATTTGAGTTCCCATGCTATGACCCACACGGAGGAAGGAGGTACTCAAGTATTAACGCAGGGTACAGCTTGTACAGCCTTGCGATTGCATTGTTAATAATTGACACTGCGTTTCAAGGTACTCCATATTGAAATAGGGATCAAGTGAGGGGAAGTAGCGGAATATATTTTTGTATGTACAGCAGCATATGTGAATCCACGGGAAAAGGTACCTTATGGTCGTTGGTACTTATGACTTTGTGCTTATTATGAGCCAAGTAAACAAGTATGATTTCTTTTTCTAAACGACTTAAGCGCTCACGACAATAAGGTACCTTTTTCCGTGCAATGACACATATACAGGGTTACTGGTAATTAGATGCGAATCTCTTAGGGGGTTGTAGGTAGTGTTATTTGAATTGATTTAAACCTATAATGGGTTATCCAAAAGTTTACCGTTTTCGAGATATTTGATATTTTAATGTTTTTTTCCAATTAAGTTTCAATCTTTTTTTAAGAAAAAAGTATTCGTCAGAATCAGTTTATTTTTACAGTTTATAAAGGGTGATAATGGAGCACTTATTATATCAAACATAACATCATAGAAATTCTTAACCAGCTCGGAACTGGAGTACAAAACATATCGAAAATGTGTGTTTTTTGCAACAAATGCCTTTTTAAAAGCAAATTTTCTCAAAATAATCACTAGTGTTTAATTGTGCAGATTATTAGAAAAACATCTACATTTTATCAGCTATCTAACGTGGTATAAAAAACTTAACTTAATTGGACAATTGGTAGAAAAATCGTAAATAACAAAGAGAGAATGTGGTATCATGTCAAATTTTTTTCATTAGTAATGAAAAAAAAATCGCATTCTTTTGATGAAATAATACAAAAGACACCTTAATTAATGATCTAATTGAGTCTTCTGTCATTACGATGACTATTATCGACAGGAAAATGTATCGCACAAGGAGGACCGATATGGCAAGTTCATAATTTGTATTCTCAAAACAGTCCACCCGGTTCGATTTTTATTGTGAATTTCTGAGATAATACAATTTCATTGAGTTTTTTTTTACCTCGTTAAAAAGCTGATAAAATGTAGATGTTTTTTTAATAATCTGCACAATTAAACACTAGTGATTATTTTGAGAAAATTTGCTTTTAAAAAGGCATTTGTTGCAAAAAACACACATTTTCGATATGTTTTGTACTCCTGTTCCGAACTGGTTAAGAATTTCTATGATGTTATGATTGATAATAAGTGCTTCATTATCACCCTTCATTAACTGTGAAAATAAACTGATTTTGACGAATACTTTTTTCTTAAAAAAAAGATTGAAACTTAATTGGAAAAAAACATTAAAATATCAAATATCGCGAAAACGGTAAACTTTTGGATAACCCATTATAGGTTTAAATTGATCCAAATAAAACTACCTACAACCCCCTGAGAGATTCGCATCTAATTACCAGTAACCCTGTATGTACGTATGTCATCCGAGCCAGTATCGTAACTCTCAATGAATTTGATTATTTTACAAGCAAGTTATGCCAAAATTAAATTTGAGTTACAAGCTTTTACTGACGAAAATAGTTGACCAGAGACCAGAGAACTTGTCAATCCGAATGAAATTACACTAAACTTGATGGGTTTGTGTTAATTTTTTACAGTTATCCTATTGACATACACACGTTATCATGTTAATATACATATATCAATTCAGTATAATCAGATACCAGATACAAGGTCTTGGTCAAAAATTAACTTGCAAGGTATAAAAAATAAAAGAAGCGGAAATGTTCATTATACTTTTCATCACCTTCAAAGTTGTAGAGATCGTCTAATCTAAAATTGAACGGCCGCCATTGTAAATTGCATACTTTAAAACAATTTTATTAGTGTAGAGCGTTCAGTTTTAAATTCGACGATCTCTACCTTGGACCCCACGCAAAAGTTGCTCGAGTTTCCACCCGTTCTATTAAAGAAACGCCTTAATAAAGATGAAAGTGTTATTAGGGCGTTTCAAATTTTGCGGCCATTTGAATGTCGGCGTTGAAAGGCGAATTGAAAATGTACATCCAACAGAAAATCAACCCTATCCAGGCCATGCCGGCATAGAAGTCCATGTAGGGTAACTTGTTATGTTGGCTGTACCATAAAATGTGCAATATTCATGGCGGTCTCAATAGAGACGATTGTGTACTCTGAAAAGGATGTAAGGTTAGCACAGTCATGTCTGGACGAAACTAGAATATATTTCGTTCACCCCACTTCCCAACGATATAAGTATAAATGTGAGTGAGTGACTGTGTTCCACGCAAAATCTACTGGACGGATTTCGATGAAATTTGTGGACAGGTAGAATTTAACCTGAAAAAGCATTTAGGATACTTTTATCCCAAAATTTCCACGGGAGTGAAGCCCCGGGTGCTGCTAATTTTATATGGAACCAATAGGTCCTACGTTAGTAACTACAATAAAACCCGCTTAAGACGATTTCTCAGGGACCTTACCAAAAACGCGTCTTAAGCGAGAAAGCGTATTATGCGGGATAGGGAAAATAAAATAAAGTACTACTTATTATTATGTAATATGTTCTTATTTTAATTATACATTTATAAATTACGTTAAATACGTATCTACTATTTCTTCCAACTAATAGGTACTAATAAGAACTACTTCACTATAATCTATTAGTATCAACTAAGAGATACTAATAGGTACTACGTAAGTACCGCCGGGCCGCACTACTTAAACAAATGTTTATTCAGAAAACAATATTGTTATTGCAGTGAAAGTTAACAATATAATAGTTTTCAATGATTATTATAATAGGTACTAACGTAGTACCTACCTAAATTGTAACAAATAGTTACTAACGCAGTAGGTACCTATTAGTTCCATGCATGTTTCATGGCTGAACGAAGAAACTATGAAAGAGATTCAATATATATATGATATCGAGATATGATTTTACAAAGAGATTCTTTATTAGTGTACCTAAATGAGCACTAAGAAAGGAAATCTAAATGGAGAAAGTGATGAAAATCGATATTCAAGCGGGAAAAGACGTGCCCAAGAGCTGCGTTTATTAATATAATGAAAATGTCGACGTTTTATTATACCAAAACAACTTGAAAACGTTTTAAAACTCAGTCGCTTATATTTTCCTTTTTTAATAAAGGACATTAATTAAAAATACCTTTGATTTGTCTTAATACAGCAAAAAAGCGTTTCCGCCCGTTTCCATTTCACCGCTGAGTGACCATTTTCCGTTACCACTTTGATGTCCCCGTAATCTCGTAGAATTGCTACAAAATATGGAAGTTGGTATGAAGCGGTGGTGGCCGAATTATAGGGTGCCCGCCTGTGGCCGCAAAGGTCCCAGGTTCTAATCCTGGCCGTGCTATATGAATTTGTATACCAATCTGACTCATGTACCTGTTAGTTTTCATCGACCACCACTTGCTTCCGGTGAAAGAAAACATCGTGAGGAAACCTGCACTCTGGTTTATTATCAGCTAGTGTGTGAAATGGAGAAAGCAAACCACTACATTCAAATTGCCAAGATAGTCGTTGTGTGTGTTTCATTCCATATAATGACCACGACCCTCAGTAATGAGGAATATGACTGAAGAGAGATATGAGAGATGTATGTCCAACAGTGGACTTCTGGTGGTTGAGTAGATGATGTTGGACAATGTGGACATGGATAAATACATAGAGCAACAAAGATTGATCGACGCCACGCAGTTTGTGTCCTATGGAAGATGAAGCCTAATATTTTCGCTTTGTATTTATTTTGAGTTCTAATCTATCTATACATATAATAAAACAGTAAAAATATTTTGTCTGTACATTTAATATTTTTGACTGAAATGGATAGAGGGATACTTAAAATTAATAATAGAAAGCAAAAAAAAACTTTTGGAATTTCTTGTCTGTCTGTCTGTCTGTATGTATGATCACGCTAATCTCCGAAAGTATTGAACCGATTTGAATGAAACTTTTTTTGTTGTATAGCTATTAAGCCTGGGCAACATTTAGGCTATAATTTATTTTGAAAACTGGTACACCTGATGAAGAACCTTAACAGAACAGCTAAACTATAACAATTATGGAAATGGTTCCTTAACAAAAGTCGTTCAACCTGATGAGCATTTTCTGATGACGTATAAAAATTGAAGATCTGGATCATCTGATGAAGAACTGCAAGAGACCAGCTACACCATAACATATATGGAAATGGCGCCTTATTAAAAGTCGTTCAACCTGATGAGCATTTTCTGCTGACGTATAAAAATTGAATATCTGAAACATCTGATGAAAAGCTCCAAGAGAGATTTTTCTTCTAAGCGAAACTCACGCGGGCGAAGCCGCGGGCGACAGCTAGTCATACATAAAAATACCATATTTAATAGAGCAACACAGATTGATTGATGCGTCGCTGTTCATGTCTTATGGTAGATAAAGCATAATATTTTCGCTTTGTACCTTACATTTTGAGTTTTAATCATAGACAGAAAAATGCCATAAAAAAATTCTAACTTAATAATTTTAATCGACCACCGCTTATAGTCCCTGAGCCCGTCCATGAATTACCTACGTGACATGACACCATGATGAAATGCATGGCAACAGATCAGAAAAGTTCCGGTGACCAAGGCTGCAAAAAAAAATTTCACGAAAATTGGCCGGATGACTGAGAAAATCCTCCACTTCCGGTCAAAATTTTAAGGGTATATTTACCTCATATGACACCACTACGAGACACGTGGCAACATGTAGGCCTTCAACCATAGAGGAGGGCTACCTAAGTCTGCCAGTTCTGAAATGGCCGGAAGTGCTTGGCAGCAGGCGCCAAAGTTGGCCCTTGGATACGTTTTCCTACGTCATATGACACCTCTACAAAAATGACTTCAAACGCTTTAAAATAATAATGTTCTTATGAATAAATAAGTCTGCCAAGCCAATTTTGGCCGGAAGTCCTTCAAAAATGTTTTTTTAACTGCTTGGTATAAGTGAACGAAACAAGCTAATTGCGCATAATTTAACAAATTATGACCATTTAACAAGGATTACCGACTTAGTAGTCGTGGTAGGTATATATAGAACTAACTTGTACCCGTGAATTCGTCTGCGTGAACTTAAAATAAGACTGAAAATGGTTTTTACGGAATCTTTAAATGGGAAAATAGTATCCTATTTTAGTTATATAAAAAAACAGTGAAGTAATTTTTATTCCAAGAAATTTCAAAGTCAAAGTCAAATTTTTTTTATTGAAACTTGGCCTTCAAAGAAGGCTGTGAAGGCATGTTTGTGATCAAGTAATCACAATGAATTTGTTAAGAACAAAAAATAAAAATAAAATTCGAATCAGGATCGGAGCAGGATCCCCTGGCAACACCCGTTCACGAGTTGACGCGAGGGTCAACCATCGCAAAGCTCAACAATAATAGAGGGAACCTTACGACCCGGCCCACGACGACGCCGTCAACAGTTTGAACATTTTAGAAAAATAAATACTTTCAGTCACTTGAAGATCACAATACACTTACATGTTTAACAATTAAATGTCAATGTGATTAGATTTAAAAAAGAAAGGAAAGGTTATTTTTTCACAATAACAAAAGAATCTAATCAATTGTTGAGTGGCGAAGTTGTAGGGAGAGACCAAGCTTTTTTATCGTTCAAATAATCACTTATTGTGTAATACGCTTCATTCATCAAGTATTTTTAAGATATGTTTTAAATTTTTGCATCGGTAAATTTATAGCCTCATCATGGAGCTTGTTGAACATTTTTACACTTTGACCCACGAAAGACCGCCGAACCTTTTTAAGCCTAAAGCATAAGCCTATTAAGTTTATTCTTATTGCGGGTGTTTATACTATGTTTATAATTTTTTTAAAGAGGTTTAAATTGGATTTAACAAAAATAAGTACATTGAAGATGTATTGAGATGCAACAGTAAGAATATTTATTGATTTAAAGAGCTCTCGTAGAGAATCGCATCGTTTTAGCCCGTACATAAAACGAATTGCTCTTTTCTGTAATACAAACATTTTCCCTATCTCGGCTGCATTTCCCCATATCAATAATCCTTATGACATTATGCTATGAAAGTAGCTGAAATACACGAGTCTAGCTGTTTCAATGTTTGTGCACTGTCTTATCCTTCTCACTGCATAAGCCGCCGAGCTAAGTTTTTTGGCCGTGAGTTCAATGTGTTTATCCCACTTTAACTTACAGTCAACGGTAACGCCTAAGAATTTGACACTGTATACCCACTCTAATACTTTGCCATTAACTATTAAAGGTATATCATTATGAGGTGCGTTCGAGAGAGAAAACTTTATACACTTGGTCTTGTCCGTGTTTAAAGCCAGGTTGTTGGTTGTAAACCAGTCAAGCACAAGTGTCATAATATTACTTACATCGTCATAATTTTGACTATTTCTGTTGACTTTAAATAGTAATGATGTGTCGTCCGCAAATAAAACTACTTCACACAATTGTTGGGCAAGACATGGAAGGTCATTTATGTAAACAAGGAATAGAAAAGGAACGATTATGGAGCCTTGAGGCACGCCCATGTGTACCGCCTCGCTGCTGGAAGCAGCTCTGTTAACTTCTACTTTCTGAGTTCTGTTGTCCAGGTAAGAAGCTAGTACTTCAAGGACCGTCCCAGTAACACCATAAAATTTAAGCTTGTTTTTTAGTATATTATGATCCACGCAGTCAAAGGCTTTTGACAGGTCGCAAAAAATACCTATGACATCTTGGCTGGATTCCCACGCTTCATAGATTATTTGAATTAAAGTAGATGTTGCATCAGTAGTGGAACGACCTTTAGAGAAACCGTACTGACGATTATGTAAGATTTTATTTACGTTAAAATAAGAGACTAATTGCGTTAAAATTAATTTTTCAAATATTTTACTTAAAGCGGGTAATATAGAAATGGGTCTGTAATTGGTGGGATCATTTTTTGTACCCTGTTTGAATAAAGGAATAATTTTACTTATTTTCATGAGGTCAGGGAAAACACCCTCGGAAATGCACTTATTGAAAATCACAGTTAGATGAGGAGCAATCAAATCAATAATACTGCTCAGAACTGCGACAGATATACCCCAGAGATCCTCAGTATTTTTCATGTTGAGTGCCTTATACGCAGATAAGAGTTTATCCGATGTGATACTTCTAAATCTAAAAATGGACTTAGGATCGGAGGCATTTCTTTTTAATAAGTCATCTGCAGCACTGGGACAAGAAGAGAGGGATCCTGTCATATTCTTAGAAATATTGGCAAATAATTATTGAATTCGTTGGCTACTTCGTCGTTAGAAGTTATGGTTTTATCACCAATTTTTAAAGAAATATTATTGTCGCGCGATTTCGATTTGCCTGTCTCGTTATTGATAATAGACCAAGCAGCTTTGATCTTATCATTAGAGTTTTTTATTTTATTAGTCAGATATAAAGATTTTGCGGCAGCACATACCTTTTTAAAAGTTTTTGAATAACATCTAACATATGATACAAATTCCGGTTTAAAATTATATTGTTTTTGGCCATACAGTTCATATAGCTTGTTTCTACTAATATAAATGCCATTTGTGGCCCAATCGCAGAAATTTAGTTTTGTTTTCCTATCAAATATTTTAGGAGGAAAAGATTTTTTAAATTCTTGTTTCACTGTATTAAAAACCTCATCATAATGGTCATTCGGATTTTTATTTAGGTCTATTTCAGGCAATTTTTTATTTATAGATTCGCGAAAACGCATTTTCAACTTAGTCAGCGGCCTACAGGTTACAGGAGCGGAGCTAAGGTTAGACTCTTCGTCACGTGTCAGTGACACCTGTTAACCCAGGTGGTCAGACCCCAGACAGGCAAAAAGCTTTTCATCAGAGACAGAGCAATCACAGAAAATGTTATCTATACATTTGGCAGAGGTTGGGATAATTCTAGTGGGTTCAAAGAATGTGTTTTTCAAATTAAATGAATCAAGCAAATTTCTAAATCCATTGCTTTCCGAACATGAAACTAAAATATCAACGTTAAAATCACCGCATAAAATTATATGTTTACTACTAGAACTAACCCGCCTCAGGGCTTCTTCCAAAACATTTAAAATAGTGGCATAACTAGCTGAAGGCAGTCTATAAGCACAAATAATAATATATTTGTCCAACCCCACACAAGCAAGTTCTATTGTACATTCAAGAGACAGCCTTACTATGTCTTTTCTCTCTTTGCATTTATAATCTCTGTTTATTAATATTAAAGACCCACCGTGGTCAGAATTTTGTCTTAGAAATGCACTTGCTAATAATATATTTATTCGGGAAGTTTAGTTTAATTTCATGTTTAAAGAAGTGTTCTGTGACACAAAAAATGTCAACAGTATTATGTTCCAAAAATAAACAGATTTCATTAAATTTGCTGGTGAAGCCCTGTATATTTTGATGTACAAGATTTATATAGGAAGGCTTCACCTCTGTCTTATTATCTAGTTTAAAACTAAGTTATTAGTACTGGTACTAATATCAAATGACTTCGTTATATTAGGTATAACGGGTCTATATATATTATATGCTAACACTTTAGCAATAGTCAGCTTATATCTATAGGGTTGGTACACAGTACCATTGTTATAAAAACAGTTGTAAATATATTTATTACAATCTAAAATATAAAGGCATTTTCTACATAGATATTGGATATAAACTTAGGTAATTTTGTTTAAGCTTGGCACCCACTTTAACTCAAGCACTTTAACACGAGTACACATTGTTCTCACTTGAATTAAATCTGATTAGTTTGATATTCACGATTATTGAAGTGGGATCAAATTTCTTGGAATAAAAATTACTTCACTGTTTTTATATAAACTTAAAATAGGATACTATTTTCCTATTTAAAGATTCCGTAAAAACCATTTTCAGTCTTATTTAAAGTTCACGCGGACGAATTCGCGGGTACAAGTTAGTTCTATATATACCTACCACGACTTCTGGGTCGATAATCCTTGTTAAACGATCATAATTTGTTAAATTATGCGCATTTAGCTTGTTTCGTTCACTTATACCAAGCAGTTAAAAAACCATTTTTGAAGGACTTCCGGCCAAAATTGGCTTGGCAGACTTATTTATTCATAAGAACATTATTATTTTAAAGCGTTTGAAGTCATTTTTGTAGAGGTGTCACATGACGTAGGAAAACGTTTCCAAGGGCCAACTTTAGCGCCTGCTGTCAAGCACTTCCGGCCATTTCAGAACTGGCAGACTTAGGTAGCCCTCCTCTATGGTTGAAGGCCTACATGTTGCCACGTGTCTCGTAGTGGTGTCATATGAGGTAAATATACCCTTAAAATTTTGACCGGAAGTGGAGGATTTTCTCAGTCATCCGGCCAATTTTCGTGAAATTTTTTTTTGCAGCCTTGGTCACCGGAACTTTTCTGATCTGTTGCCATGCATTTCATCGTGGTGTCATGTGACGTAGGTTATTCATGGACGGGCTCAGGGACTATTAAGGCTATGCTAAACCAGTGATCACGTTGATAAATGATAATGTCTAATTTAAACAAATGTGTGATAGAGGCAAAAACCACTCATAAGGATTAAACATATTTTACGATAGTATATCTGTGACAACTCCTTTTATATTATTGTCTAGATAGATTTGACCAGGTGTGGCCTCCATTCCACATATTGACCACAAATCAAAAACAAATACTCTCTGTTCTGTGACCTCATTATTTTGTACAGTTCGATAATAATTAAGCAATATCAGCAAGTATCTATTTCTGGTTTCAAATTGAAAAATGATTTAAAAAATAAGTGGTATCAAAATGTTTAGCACCATTTGGCGATGTATAACGTAAGAAATCTAAGGAAACTCTATCGTCTATATCTGTCAAGGAATCATAGACAAAGAAAAAAAAAATTGAAGTAATTTTTTTTTAAATTCTAGCTCTATGAGTGGAATTAACGGAGTGGAATTAAACATACTCCTTATCTTTTAGTTAGATGTGTAAATTAAATACGGAGACATTTAGAAGTCAAAACTAGGTAGCACTCAAAGAAAAGGAACTGAAAGATATGACGCCAAAGATAATTTAAATCACTTCAAATAAATTTAATCCTAAGTAATATTATAAATGAGAAAGTGAGTTTTTTGTTTGTTTATTTATTTATTTGTTGCCTCTTCACGTTTTATCTGCTTAACCAATCTTCCTGAAATTTCGCATACACATAATTAAAAGTACCTATTGAGAATCACATAAAAAAGCCATTCACGCAGGCGAAGCCGCGGGCGATAGCTAAATGATATTCGATTAGAACATTTCGCTTCACATTTCTTCACTTAACAGTTATCTACACGCAATTGACTGAGTTAATTATCAGCGACTTCCAAAAGAATCCTAAATGGACCTACAAAAGTAAAAGCCGTGAAGCCCTAGCCACTAAAACTCCTCACTTGAGAAGGCGGCCCTAATTGGAGAGCTCTTATTTCGCGAGCCCTTCGCTTTGAAGACCCTTGCGAGTGACTTCAAGTTCAGGTTTTAAGCTTCAGCTGGTATGTCTGTGTTTTTTCGACAGTAGAGTTAAAGTCAAAATAATCTGTTACTTCGAACAAACCTGTTGCTTTGATTTGTATTTGAGTATATATAATGTCACAAAAAGAGCAAACCGTTTTTTGACAGTAGAGTCAAAGCACAGAATTAATATAAGTACTACGTACAGAAAGGAAACTCCCTGCCCCTCCCGCAATATGGCACCCCCCCCGCACCTCCCGCACTTCTCTCGCGTTCTTGTGTGGTTGTGGGACGTTGTGGTTCGACTATGAAAACGCACACATTGACGTGGTACTGACGTGTTTACGGATATACAGTTTCATTTGTAGTTGTAGTAGGTATATTTGACGCGCCGTTTCTATGAAGCCCGCCCTGTGGTTAAAGTAAAAACAATCTGGTTCTTCGAACAAACCTGTTGCTTTGATATGTATTTAAGTAGATATGATGTCACAAAAAGAGCAAACCATAAACCTTATGCGAGTAGGGGAACAAAGAAATAGAGGAAAGCCCAAGAAAAGATGGGTAGATTGCGTCAGGGAGAGCATGGTTAGGAAGGGAGTATCAAATGAGATGGCAAACTACAAATCGAAATTTATTTATTCGTATGGCGTTTAACAGTCGTTCTTATATTTATGTATTATGTAAACTATAAACTATAATGTTACTTTGTTATATAAGTTCTGAATCCAGAGGACAGCGTCGTTTTCGAGAGAGGACAGGTCAGCTGGACTACCGTGATATTTCGTGAGAGGACAATCCCGAACAATATGGGCAACGTCTTGTACTGCAGCTCCATATTCGCATGCCGGTGACTCTCGCCACCCACACTTTGCCATGAAATCATTGCTTCGTCCGCATCCAGTCCGAGCTCTGTTGAGCTGACACCATACATTCCTAGGTAGTGAGAATCCAACCGGTTTTTTCACGGGATTTACGCTGACCTCCATGGTTTTCGGAGTGTTAGAATTCCACTCTTGCTCCCACTTCCTAGCTGTGGTTAGCTCAGTGTTGAGGAGATCGCTTGCGGTTTGGTATGGTGGGTGCCGTGATTTCAGGCGGTGTGGTGGCGGGTTGGCAAACAAACAGATCGAAATGAAGGAAAGTAATGTACTGTGCTGCACATAAAAGTGGAAAAAGTTAAAAAAAAATCTTGGGCGAGTAGGTATTGTAAAATGTATAGAACAGCTGATTTTTTTATAAATTAAAAGTTGCTCATATTCATTAGTACTTTCACCCCTAGAGAGGTTGCTGGTGTTAACAAAACACCCAGTATTGGCCCCATAAAGCCCCCGATAATATTTTCTTAAATCTCTTAAATACAGACACAAACATGTAACAGTTATGTATTGATTTTGATGATTAAGATTCGGACTTAAGATTTAAATATTCCAAGAAAAAGAGAGACTCTCAGAATTCCTAAATAGAGAAAAGCACTCTGATAGATTAGGAGAAACCCTAAAAAGCATTAAAGCGCCACACTGGCGAAACTTTTCGCACCCACTAAGCACGATGTTAAGAGCTTTTTAAATTTATTCACCCTTCGATTCCCGTTTCTTGAAATTTTAGAGATTAAACCGACCAGACGCGGAAGTTAAGGGTTAAATTTACATAAAGTATGTTGTTATGGGTCTACCAGACACGAGCATCTTCATAGTTAAACTATATAAATTCTCCATACTAATATCATTAATGTGAAGGTCTGTCTGAGAAGCTTTTACGGCAAATAGGATTTTGATGAAATTTTTATGACCACAGGTCAAACACTAAACTATATAAATAAATACTTATATACTTGTAGAAAAAAAAATGCAAACGTTAATTTCGCATGTTTTACCATAGACAAAGAAAAAATTTTTTTTTTCAGTTACTATTAGATTTTACACTACTGCCCCAATAAAAATGTATTATGTTTTAAGGATTCATGTACTTATACAAGTTTTAATTTTAAATGTTATGTTTTAATGTTGCTGTTGTTTGTTTTAATTATTTAAACGTTATTCCACCATAATGCCTAAACCTTACCTGTTATCCCGAGTAACATAAGTTTACATCATGCTTAAGACTACAGTCGTGATTTCCGATAAAAAATAATAATAATATCAGTTTACTAGCGTTGAAACCGTACATCATTTTAAAGTAGATCGTTTAAGTCATAACTCTCAAAAAGCAGTGTCATTCGAAAGCCATTTTTCTCAAGAACATAGTTTCCAACAAAATACCCCTTTCTGGAAACATGTCGCTAAAGTTTTCAGGGGGTAAAGTTTGTTCATCATTCATTAGTAAAGGCTGCGCTCCACCTACAGCGACACAAAATTGATTTTCGTTCGAGCTCTGACGAAGTTAATTAAAAGTTATTTCACAGTTTCGAAGCGAAGAGAACTTGCTTTTAATGTCGCAGTTAACAAGTTGGATACTTGTTAGGTGTCAATTACTTACGAGTTTTTATTATGGGGGAAATGTTAACAGTAGGGTTGGTGTACGTACGGGCTCTTGCTTGGATTCCATACACTTAGAGATGCTATGCTGATGTCAATTATGCTGAATGTCAGGCAGACCAGGGTCGCGAAGATGTTAATGAAAAGACGTATTAATCTGCCGAGTGCGTTTATTCTTCTTCTTCTCTCAGCCTAAAGACGTCCACTGCTGGACAAAGGCCTCCCCCAAGGATTTTATCCATGAGGGGTTTTGCCGTAATCGCCACGCTTGGCAGGCGGGTTGGCGATCGCAGTGTGATGGCATAGTACGCGGAAAGATGCTGCTGCCCATCCTCCGGTGTTTTAAATCCCTTAGTCGCCTCTTACGACACCCACGGAAAGAGATGGGTTGGAGTGCGTTTATTACACTAAAGTAAAACTATGCTATTGTCAATGTCGTAAAAATAGGTTGCACGTAGTGCTGTGTACGACTAAATTATTAAACGTGAAAAAATGTAAAATTATGTTAAAATGTTCAGCCTGAACACTTGGTATTGTGCTGATAATGCATATTGCAAATAAAAAATCGTACTTTTATGGCGTGCACCAATTTGTTAGCTTTTTTAATAGGTGCACTTTGCTTCGCTTTATAAGTATACCTTCATCTGTAGTTTAAATGTAAGTTATTTAGTTATTATTTCAATATTTATGCATATTAATTACATATCTACTTTTACCACTTATGCCTCAGACATGCTACTCTCTGACGTAATCACGATCATCACTTAACTTTATATTTTAACTGTCTGTGATTTTAGGATTTGACAGACCTACTTAAAAAGTTATCATGTAAGTGTCGACAACACAGGTGCAGCTAACAAATTTCTTGTTGGCTGTTGTATATTAAAATTATGTTCCGAAACTGGGGGAACTGTCAAAAAGCGAGAGCAAAGCACTTCGAGCTCGCGCTCGGGTGCAATACATTGTTCATGAAATATGTTCGCTTACGATGACATATCACAGACTGTGCGCCAGCCTAACAGCATCACCTCGAATCACTCTCGCTCCACCGATCTGATGAGCCGATATAAATCAGAGCCGTACTTAGGAACAAAGCGGAACGAGTGTGTTAAAAGCGCGATTTGTTATCTTTTGTGCGTTCTGAGTGCTAAGGATGTGGTGAGCTGGCGAGTAGTTCCGACCATCTTTTGTTTACATTATGGCTGGGCATAACTCAAGTCTGTTCGGTAAGTATGCGTGCTGTAACCACTTACACGGACTGGTATTCGTATAAATCAGTATCGCGTATAAATTTACACATATTTTTACACGACTGACCAAAAAAGGAGTGTTATGTTTTCAGCGTTCATGTATGTATGTATGTAATTTCTTTATTCCACCATAAGTCCTGAACGGCTTAACACATTTTGATGTAAGAGGTATTTTTAGATTCCTTGCATTAGCCCGAATGACTGTCAAATGAATTGTCAGTCGTGTTTTTTTATTTTTTAATAATTAGCTTGTTTAAATCTTCGTCTATAGCTAAGAGTTTGGACTCTCAATGCGACTAACCAACTTCCTTTAGTAATAATTTTCCTTTACAGAATTTCTCAACGGAGAAAATCTACATACATACATATATAGAATCACGTCTTTATCCCTTACGGGGTAGACAGAGCCAAGAGTCGTGAGACTCAAAGGTCACGCTTAGCTGAATAGTGGGCTCTCTGATGAAATTGAGATTCAGGTATAGTGACAGGTTGCTAGCCCATCGCCTATGAGTGAATGAATCCCCAGTTTAAAGCCCTTAAAATCTACGTAAAATAATAATATATTAGAATCGGTACTAACTATAAATGCAACAACGTACCTATCTTCAAAAAATATTGTAAGTAAAAAGTGTTCCTTAAAAAAAATCAACTCTTCTACATAGATTCACCCGTTCTACATAACCATATACAAAAAATTGCAGTACCTACATACTGAAAACAAAAATGATACCTAAAAATTTTCATAATCTATTGAAGTTTACTAAAAGTGTGTTTTGTTTATAGACATAGCAAAAAAAATCATTACAGTTTAGTTCAACTGGGTTTTAGATGAATTAAGTTTACGCCGCGTACTATTGGATATAATTTGTAACAATTCAATTTTATTTACCAGTATTTTGCTGACTTAAAATTTTAATATGTCCTTGTTGAAAATAATGACATGTGAGATGCGGCGAAGCGTCGCAGGTTCGATTCCCAACACGGCACTGCACTTTAAAATCTCCCCTCTCTGATTGACGTTGAGAGCTGATAGCATTAGCCAGTATACCAGAAAATGCCGATAAAGGGAACCAGTGAATCCCCGATAATCTGTCAGTCATTTGGCAACAGGAAATGAGAAGGCATCACGTCAGTTATGCTTACTTTGGTTTGTTTTGTTAACTGTTATATCGATGTTGTTTTCGTTTTTGATAACTAGAGTAATAAATGTGTCGCTTTAACTATTTATTTATTTAACTTTTATTGCACAGATACAATAGTAATGGTACAATAGGTGGACTTAATGAGTGGCGACATGGGAGCCTAGTGTACTAAGGGATGCAAAGGTATCATAATTCATTTATTTTATCTATATAATTAAAAATCATTTATTGCCATAGGTACTACAATTGCAAGCGTAATATTATGTCTTATAACTAAATGCACAGAAGTAAACAAAGGAATGCCTTAGCTTGTGTTGTCCCCAACTATGAGTTGGAGACAACGCTGATTTTCTCCCTGAGATCTAATGCTGAGTTGGTAAAAAGAGGGCTAAAACATTTGTATAGGTATTAAAATAAAGTTCAGTTCTACATGTGGCGCCATTACGCATACAAAATCAATAATATATAATCTTCGTAGATACAGAAAGTAAATGTCTACAATGAAATAATTTTTTCTTCTTCCATTTTATATTTTTTACTTCGTTTGCGATATAATGGACACGTGATGTCACATGATCAAAAAAGTCCTAAGAATAAATACCGATATTTTTTTATTTAATGTAAATTATTAGTTATTATGTTATTTTTTTTAGTATTGGATTTTAGTTATCTTAGTTAATTTATTGTTAAATGTGTATATATTTTTTGTTCTTAAATAAAGAATACCGGTTGAAAAAAACCAGGCTGTCCTCTTCAAATGTCCGTAACCAACACCAACCAATGACAAACATGATTGAGTAATGGCGTAGAATGACGAAGAGCCGACCGCAAATTAAATGGGATAAGGCTAGGCAAAGAGAGATTTCTTTTTATTTTTAGAAATTCCCCAACAGTTTGACGACGTTCCGCGGAAGTGCGCACGTCATGTCCTGTGATGCGTTCTTTTGTGTCTGTCAGGCTGGCGGGACCTTGATTCGTTGCGCTTTATTGCAGTGTCTCTTTACGCTTGGTGTGTAACGTTGGGGATTTTTTTTATTTCGCGTTGTTTTTCAAGAATATGTTTTCATTTAGAGAAATTTTTAATTTTTTAACGAAAAAAAAAACTCTATGCCAATGCTTCTTTTCATTGCACTGTAAACAAATTTAACAAAATTGAGATAGAGAATTATGTTCAATGCAAGAAATTTACTAAAAAGAAAACGATGAACCAAGTTTATTTGTTCATTTTATGTACATAGTTATTTGTTTGAAGTTCTGTAGTCTCAAGTCAAAATATTAATCACTAATTGAGATTGTGTCCCGCAATGTACAACATTTTATCTAAATGTGTACTTTTTATTATGGTCAAGTGGATTTAGTTTCTTACAAACGTTGGTACCTACTTGTAATAAACAAAATTATTATATTACCGTGGTATATTTATATGAAAGATTTATATTTCGCGATATGACTCCGTTCCAGGCCCCCTTGTAGGAAGTACACACGACGTCATGTCACCGCCTTTTGTCTCAGCTAGGGGGAAACAGTCTTCCCTTCTTTTGTCGACTTTTGACTGATTACTTATTCGGGAGTATATTTTCATTTTCATGTTCCTAGGGACTTTTTGGAAATTGTTTTTTAATCTGTAAGTACAGACAGAAATACTGTTTTTGTTATTTTATTTCTTACTGGTACACACTCTCATAAAATGAAACATTTCGATCCTATTATATGTATGACAATATAATAAGCTGAAGAGTTTGTTTAAACGCGCTACCTCTAGTTGTACCATTTATGAGCCTATATTTAGTATCTGAAGTAAAATTAAATTCGCATGTACCTTTTTAGGGTTCCGAAGTAAACAAGGAACCCTTATAGTTTCGTCATGTCTGTCCGTCCGTCCGTCCGTCCGTCCGTCCGTCCGTCCGTCTGTCTGCGGCTAATCTCAGGGACTACTAATACTAGAAAACTGTAATTTGGTAGAGATATACATATTTATTACGCGGAGCGAACTGTAGAATAAAATTAGGAAAAATATTTTTTTTTAGGGGGCCTCCCCTACACCTAAAGTGGGGATGATTTTTTTTTCTCTCGCTTATACCATCGTGTGGGGTATCATTTGATAGGTCTTTTAAAAATATTATGAGTGTCTGAAGAACATTTTTGGATTTAGGGATCCGTGTGCGAAATATTTAACTTTAAAGTGATAAATTTTGTTAGAGTCAAGTGTTCCCCCCCTCGAACAGGAAAATGGTGGAGGGTGGATACATGAAACAAATTATAATAACTAGCAAATATAATGAATTTAAAAGGAAAATTATCACTGCTATGTAAACTTTACACGTTAATGAGTAATAGACGATAAACTTACAAAATTGATTTTAGTATGAAAAATATTCGTAGGAACAATTTTCATTCTATATGATGGTATATACTTAGGTTATTTTCATTAGTTATATAAAAGTGGAAGTAAATATAAATTTATGTGTCCGAATTTCTACAGGATAGGTACCTTCGGAACCCTACATTGCGCGTGGCCCGACACGCACTTGACCAATTTATTTATTCCTCAAACGTTTCGATTCGTATTGCAACGAACCGTGGTTACCGAGCGACAGCCAATGACCAAGATCGAATAAATTAAACAACGAGTACATAAAGAGGAAGAAGGAGTTTATTCATTCAGAAGGTTAATGAAGCTTCCCAGAATTCCCACATGAGCATAGCCTCACGGCAAATACTTCAGTCTAAGTAGTATGGTATTTCTCAAGGAGCATAACATCTCGTAAGCGGTCCTTTAGACCCAACCACGCATATAATTCAGATGAAGCGTCAGTTGAGGGTTAACCGCCAAATAGCTTCTAATGAACCATTCAGACGCACTGCTTAGCGCATGGATCAGCAATTTTGGGATTAACTTGCACTTCTCTTGTGGTAAACATAGCAATTTTGGATAAGTATACGTTCAGTACTTGAAAAACATTGATTTTATGGAAAACTTAAAAATCGCAATTCTGCATAATTATTTTTTTTTTTTTTTTTATAGAATAGTAGGCAAACGAGCATGCGGGTTGCCTGATGGTAAGCAATCACCGCAGTCCATAGACACCAACGACCCTAAAAAGGTCACTGATGCGTTGCCGACTCTTTGAGAAAGCGATAGGCTCTTTTCTTGAAAGTCCCAATGTCGAATCTATTCGGGAACACCGCTAAGGGAAGCTTATTCCACAGCTTAGTGCAGCGCAATAAAAAGCTGCGCGAAAAACGGGCAGTGGTTGAACACCAACCATCAAGGTGGTGGGGGTGGTACTTCTCCTTAAGGCGTGTGGTACGGTGGTGGAATACAGCGGCTGGTATAAGGTCGAATAGCTCCTGCGAACACTCCCCGTTGTAAATGCGATAGAAAATGCAGAGGGACGCAACATCTCTGCGTAAAGCCAAAGAGTCTAAACGATCAGAGATTCTGGAGTCGCCGACAATTCGAGCAGCTCTATACGTTCTCTATATGTTCAGTACTTGAAAAACATTGATTTTTGATTTTTGTTTATAATTATAATATACTGAATAGTTTTTCCCATAAATATGAAAGATTTTTTTTTTATTTATATTAAATCCAATCCACACATTATATTAAGAAGATCTATGATCAAATATTATCCAATCAATCGGTTATCTCAAACATTCAAAACTTTATACTTACTCGTATTTCTCACCAAAAAAGAATTTGCTCAAAGTTAAACCTTAAATTGTATTATGTTTATTATACTGAAATTTATAAGTTCTCCAAATTCATTGAAATAGGCGTAATACCCTAACAGACAGAGTAACTTTCGTATTTATAATAATACCTCGTCCCCAGTTGTTGGCAGTTGGCAAGCCCGTTGGCAAGTAATCTCTTCCGCAACATAAACCTGTGACGATAAATGATAATTATTTTATTGTTCAAGTGTTTCGTGTAGCTGAATAAGATATAGATATCGAGTTTGTGTTGCAAGTGATAAACAATAGCTTTTATACTGTACCTTTTTTAATATATGACTTGAGAGCGTGTTAGTAATATATTGGGTAAAACTAAACGCAGGCGTTTCCTGTTATCGCCGCCAGGCGTTTTGGGGTTCTCACTCTGCTAGCGTGGATGGCGTCGCGTGTGGTCCGCCATTGCATTGTCCCGGGCGATATCGGTTTGATTTTAATACGCGGAGCGGTCTCGCGTCTTTTGCTTGTTGTTTAGTTTGAGTGATAATTGTGAATTTCCTGTTTGTTAAATAACTATTGAATTTGTGTTTGTGAAAAACTCTGTTATTGTGACTTTTTCTTGTGAGAGGTGAAACGTGGCTGGCTGTTCACATCTGGCTGTTCCCGAGTGAAACTACGGGAAGAAATCTATTTATTTGTCCTGGGGAATTGAGATCTCAAGGGTTAGGTAGGGTGATTAGGAATTCCCCCTTCCCGAAGACACTCAAGTTTGGATCCGAAGAGAAAGAAGATTTAATTTGGTAAGTGTTCAATTGTAGTTAATTTATAGGTTAGGTTATCATATAGGGCCCTGTAGCTCCCTTCATAAGCTACGGTGGTAGCAGACTGCGTTAAGTTAGCTGGGTTTTAGTCGGGCAAACGTGGTGCCGCGTGGAGATTTTTTCCCGGTACTTATTTTTACCGGTGGTTTTTTCCCGGTGAAGTTCCGGTACAGAATTCTTCCCGCCGCTTCGTTTGTCCGGATTCTCTCTGCCACATTTTCTGGCAGCAGAGCGTAGTTGCTCTGCACATGTTCTGGTAGCAGAGCGTAGTTTATCTACCCTCTATTTGTTCGTTTGTAAAAAAATAATTAATTGTTTGTAAAAATTATTAGATTTTTCTTAGTTTGTTTGTATAAGAATATTTGTAACCTTTTTTGTATTTGTTTGCGGTTTGTACCGTGCGTTCCGGGTTTGTGCCATTCTCATACCTACCGCGGTTCTTCGTGTAGTTGCTTGATTTTGTTGTTTTTTATTTACCTTTTGTTATTTTTTGTTTGTGACTTGACGCGATGGCGAAGGCCTCCAATGCTAGGGCGACACTCGCCAACGAATTGAGATGGTTTGTGACGGCCGGAGGACTCCTGTCCCGGAAGGACAGGGAGGGCGCCATACTGCTAAGAGCGGATCACCTCCACTCACGATTGATTAGCGCGGAAGCGGCCATGGCGGCGCTTACCGAAGCCGATCTTACCCCGGAGGCCTACGCAGGTCACATGGCGGACATGGACCAGATCCTGAGTCTGCACGATGATATCGCGGAGGCGGTGACCGCAATAAGGGCGAGACAGGCTGGCGGACCAGCCCTCGCACACCTGTTAGACAGGAAGGACCAGCGGTTACTGGTCGGCTCCCCACCCTTCAGCTGTCCCACTTTGGGGGTAGGATGGAGGAGTGGGTAGCATATAAAAATATGTTTGAGTCCCTGGTCGTAGCACGACAGGATTTGTCGAAGGCCCAGAAGATGGCCTACCTCCTCTCCACTCTTGAGGATGAAGCGCGGTCGCTCATCCAGCACCTCCGGGTGGAGGACGACCAGTACGATACGGCTTGGGAGTTATTGAACTCCCGCTACCAAAACTTACGTTTGTTAGCGGATGCGCACGCCGCACAGTTGATGGCCCTGCCCAAGGTGGCCAACAGGGCACAGTTGCGCCTGCAGTTGCTCACGCCCGTTACAGTGGCCTGTAACGCGCTCCGCACACTGGGGCTGCCGGTGGACCAATGGTCCTTTTTGCTGGTGCACATTGTATTGGGCAAATTACCCAATGACATCCGCTCGCGATTTGAGCGCGAGAATGCGGAACGGGACAGCACCACCCTACCAACATTCACTGACTTGGTGAAGTTTTTGGAGTTTGAGGCACGGGCGGCTGAGAATACCATGACGGACTCAGCGCCATCCAGAGCGCCTGAACGTAGGCCCCAACAGGGACGGCAACCGCCACCGCGTGGAGCTGGTGTGCGGGTTGCACACACGGCAGCAGTCGCGGGGGACGCGGACTGCCTGCAATGTGGCCGGATGGGCCACAGCCTGCTGCAATGCAGGGACTGGCAGAGACTGCCAGTACAAGATCGGCGCCGCATGGCAAGGCGGCATGAACTTTGCTTCTACTGTTTGGGCAGTCACTATGCACGTGACTGTCCCAGGGCCATACCATGCAGTGCATGCCGTGGGCTGCACCACGTGATGCTCTGCATGAACCGGAACGGGGATGGCCCCCGGTTGTTGAGGCAGGGGTCCCCTATGGGCGGGGGCGCTCCTGCGCGAAGCCCTCCACCATCGGACGGAGGACGCGGCTTCGCTCGTCGCACCCCCCTCGGGAGGGGGTCGCGTACCGGCGCGGGTCTTGGCGGACCGGGACCACGCGCCCCAAGGTCATGGCCAGTATGTGGCTGGCCAGGCCCCGGATGGGGCCCCCATGGGCGGGGGCCCTAGATCGGACGTGAGAGTGGGGACACCCCTCCACGCGGGTTACCAATACCCAACACATGCAGCCGCAGCGGTTTTCTCCGCCGCTGCACGAGTACCCACGGCTGGAGTACCACCCGCCGTACCATATGTATGGCCGGGCCGCGGGTTATGCCCCCCTCAGATGGGGATGTGCACTCGCCCGCCATATTATCCGGGTCAGTGGCGCGCCCCTGGTTTGGAGAGAGTGGGGAGCCCGTAACTAGCTTGCTCCCTTGCTGGGACAGAGCCGCGGACGGTTCTGCTCCCTACCGCGGTGGTCCGCGTATGGGGTCGTAGGGGGAAGCCATTAATTTGAGAGCTCTGTTGGACTCAGGGGCTCAAAGCAGTTTGGTTACCACTCGAGTGGCACGCCAGTTAGGTTTAGTCGTGGAAGACTCGCCTGTGCCACTTCTTGGAGTTGGTGGCATACAAGTGAAGTGTCTGACGGGCCAGACACTTGTCACCTTTTCTTCGCTGAAGTCCTCCACAATGAGGATCACGACTTCGGCTATGGTAATGGATACCATTGCGGGTTGGCACCCCTCGACAGACATACCGCCGGGTGTGTTGTCTTTGGTTTCGGGTCTGGACTTGGCCGACCCCTTTGTCTTTCATCCCGGCCCAGTGGACTTGCTCCTGGGCTCGGACGTATTGGGTTGGATTTTGTTGGGTACACAGAAGGCTCTGGGTTCGTCTTCACTGATGGCAGTGTCTACGATTTTTGGTTTTGCCCTGATGGGCCCTGTGTTTGATAATGGCACCGCGGAGGAGCCACCGGTTGTCGCATCTGCGTCCTTGGCCAAGACCATGCAAAGGTTTTGGGAGGTGGAGGAGCCACCTATGAGTTCCAGGATGGATCCGGAACACGCTGAGTGCGAAGCCCTTTTTCGATCGACCACGGTGAGGTTGCCCTCCGGTCGGTTTGTAACTAGGTTACCCTTTGTTGCCTCTCGTCCTAGCCTAGGGCAAAGTAGGGCGCTTGCGGAGAAACGACTGCTGTCCATGGAGCGACGTATGCAGCGTGACCACGTACTTCGCGATAAATATATTGAATTTATGCGCGAGTACGAGGATTTGGGTCACATGTCTCCGGCTCGAGTTGATTGGAGCTCAACTGAGCATTATTTTTTGCCCCACCACGCGGTGGTGAAGGCCTCAACGGGCAAGTTGCGGACTGTCTTTGATGGGTCCGCACCCACTTCGAACGGAGTTTCGTTGAATCTATGTTTGCATTCAGGTCCCAAATTGCATAGGGACATAATTGACATCATCTTGAACTTTAGAAGACATCAAGTGGTTTTTGGTGCGGACATCCGGATGATGTTCCGCCAGACAGTCATACATCCTGAGGACAGGCGATTCCAGTTGATACTCTGGCGTGAGCGCCCTGAGGATCCTGTGACGGTGTATGAACTCAACACAAACACGTATGGTTTGAAATCTAGTCCCTATATCGCCATCAGATCATTGCTTGAATTGGCAGAGCGGGAACGGATCCGCTTTCCCCGTGGGGCTTCCGTGCTGTCACGTGACTTGTATGTTGATGACGTGTGCACCGGAGCCCAAAGTATTGAGGAGGCCCTCCTACTGCGGGATGAATTGATCGAAATATTGAAGACAGGTGGCTACGAGCTACGTAAGTGGTTGTCCAATGAGCCTAGAGTTCTAGAAGGGATCCCGGAGGATCACCAACAGAACCCTCACCTGTTTGAGGATGTGGATGATCCCAACAGGATAGCGGTGCTGGGCATGCAGTACCAGCCGCTAACCGATATTTTCACATTCCAAGTGGACTTGGAAATACCAAAAGTCTGGACTAAGAGAACGGTGTTGTCCGTAATAGCCCGTATGTTTGATCCAAGCGGTTGGATCAGTCCAGTGATATTCTCTGCAAAGTGTCTTCTTCAGAGACTTTGGACTTTGGGCGTCTCGTGGGACGAGCCATTGGATGATTGGCTCGAGTTGTTTTCATCGATTAAGGAAGTCAATCGGATTGCCTTGCCTCGTCGAATATTGCCCCCCGGGAAATATCGAGCCAGCCTGCATGGCTTTTGTGACGCGTCGGAGAGAGGCTACGCCGCGTCAGTCTATATGCGGACAGTTGACGCCGATGGCCGGGTCAATGTCTCGCTTTTGTTAGGGAAGAGCAAGGTCGCCCCCATCAGGACTAGGCTGACTATCCCCAAGCTTGAGTTGAGTGGAGCTCACCTTCTCTCTAAATTGTTGCATCACGTTGCCAGTGAGCTGGCGGCCACGGTCGAGATACGGGACATCTTCGCCTGGTCGGATAGCCAGGTCGCGCTTGCATGGTTGCGCGCGGCCCCACATACCTTGGAGGTTTTTGTGGGAAATCGGGTTTCCCAAATCCAGAATATCGGAATTGATATAACATGGAGACATGTGCCGGGAGAGCTTAACCCAGCGGACTGTGCCTCCCGAGGTTGTACGGCACCAGAATTGGTGTCACACCCGCTCTGGTGGGGTCCAGAGTGGCTGATGGGATCAGAAACTTCTTGGCCTGTCTGTCAGACAGATGTTACTTCTTTGAGTTTGACTGGGCTCCGTGTACATGCTGTAGTCGCTGAGACGACGTCGGAGCCGGATTGGCTACTTGCTCGGTATAGCAGTTTGGATAAGCTTCTGAGTGTTACCAGTTGGATTAAGCGTTTCATACATAATTGTAGAAACCCACAGGCAAAGCGGTTGGAGCCGATTGCAGGTGCAGAAGAGCGCCGGAGCGCATTGTTGCATTGGGTCCGTGTCGTGCAGACCGGACGGTTTGAGTCAGAGCTTCGTATTTTGCGCGACGGACGCGCTAAGTTGAAGGGCGCGGTCGCTCGTTTGAACCCGTACATCGACTCGGATGGGCTTCTTCGGGTTGGAGGCAGGCTCCGGAAGGCGGATCTTCCATATGAGACTCGCCATCCTCTGTTGTTGCCCAAGGGCGGACCCTTGGTGCAGCTTTTGGTGTCTGATCGACACATTCGTAACGCCCATGCTGGGTGCAATGCTTTGTTGGCTATTTTGCAACGCGAGTTTTGGATTTTGTCTGCCCGAAGAGCAATCCGTAGTGTCCTGTTTCGATGTATTGCATGTTATAGGTTGAAGGCATCCACGATGCAACCACAGATGGGTGATTTGCCCGCTGATCGAATCCGACCTTCGAGACCGTTTGACGGCGTTGGAACCGATTTTGCCGGTCCCTTTTCGATCAAGGCTTCTCCCTTTCGTAATGCCCGTATTGTGAAGGGCTATTTGTGTGTATTTGTTTGTTTGGCCACCAAGGCTGTCCATTTGGAGGTGGTATCGGCTCTGACTACGGAGGCCTTCGTCGCCGCGTTGGATCGCTTTGTTTCGCGTCGAGGTCTACCTTCCCTTATTAGGTCTGACAATGGCACAAACTATAAAGGAACTGTAAATTATCTTAAGGATGTTTCTGTGTTTATTGATAAAAATTGTACTAGTTTAAGTCAAATTGCTGCCCAAAGGGGAATAACCTGGAAGTTTAGTCCCCCAAGTTGCCCCCATTGGGGAGGGATTTTTGAAGCGGCTGTGAAATCCGCAAAGACCCACCTCCGCCGCATTATCGGAGAAACGGCTCTAACTTTTGAAGAGCTGGCCACAGTGTTTTGTAAAGTTGAGGCGGTCCTCAACTCTCGTCCTCTCTGTCCGCTATCTCCAGATCCAAATGACTTGGAAGCTCTCACCCCTGGTCATTTTTTGGTGGGAGGGCCGTTGAATGCCCTGCCCGAATACCCGTGGAAGGATGAACGCGTATATCGGTTGTCGCGTTTTCAAATGTTGCAGCAAATGAGCCAGGACTTTTGGCGTCGCTGGTCGCTTGAATATTTGCATTTGCTGCAGCAAAGAGTGAAGTGGACAGACAGGACTGAGCCTCCCAGGGAGGGTGATTTAGTATTGTTAAAAGAGGCGAATTTGCCCTCATTGCTTTGGCGACGAGCTCGCATATTACGTTTGATTCTTGGCGGAGATGGCACTCCGCGTGTGGCTGAGGTGTTGGTCGACGGTTCGATTTTAAGGAGAGGTGTGACCTCTCTCGCCCGCCTTCCCGTAGAGTAAGCTAGCGGTCTGCTTCTCAGACCGGGACGGGGGGATGTTTGTAATATATTGGGTAAAACTAAACGCAGGCGTTTCCTGTTATCGCCGCCAGGCGTTTTGGGGTTCTCACTCTGCTAGCGTGGATGGCGTCGCGTGTGGTCCGCCATTGCATTGTCCCGGGCGATATCGGTTTGATTTTAATACGCGGAGCGGTCTCGCGTCTTTTGCTTGTTGTTTAGTTTGAGTGATAATTGTGAATTTCCTGTTTGTTAAATAACTATTGAATTTGTGTTTGTGAAAAACTCTGTTATTGTGACTTTTTCTTGTGAGAGGTGAAACGTGGCTGGCTGTTCACATCTGGCTGTTCCCGAGTGAAACTACGGGAAGAAATCTATTTATTTGTCCTGGGGAATTGAGATCTCAAGGGTTAGGTAGGGTGATTAGGAATTCCCCCTTCCCGAAGACACTCAAGTTTGGATCCGAAGAGAAAGAAGATTTAATTTGGTAAGTGTTCAATTGTAGTTAATTTATAGGTTAGGTTATCATATAGGGCCCTGTAGCTCCCTTCATAAGCTACGGTGGTAGCAGACTGCGTTAAGTTAGCTAGGTTTTAGTCGGGCAAACGTGGTGCCGCGTGGAGATTTTTTCCCGGTACTTATTTTTACCGGTGGTTTTTTCCCGGTGAAGTTCCGGTACAGAATTCTTCCCGCCGCTTCGTTTGTCCGGATTCTCTCTGCCACATTTTCTGGCAGCAGAGCGTAGTTGCTCTGCACAGAGCGATTTACAGACCGGAGAAAATCTTGCCATCTTATTATAAATAGGGTACAAATGGATGAAAACAAATTTATTTGTTTGACTGTATAAGTAACAATTTTAGCACCGTACTTTTTTATTAAATTTATCATTACGAAATGTTTATCTGCTACGAGCTACGAGATCTCTACGAAATTTCGAAGCATCTCGTAGCGCTTCGTAGCGCTTTGTAGCTTCTCGTAGCGCTTCGTAGCTTGTAGTAAAACCATTCTACGAAGCTTCCTATTTTGTCACAGCGGTTGTTAGTGGTTCGGTACATGTTTATATTTTTGTCTATATGTCCAGAGTAATTTTCAAAACGGCCTACCCGGGGGTTAGGATCTGGGATAAGATACGAGAGTATCTTATCCCCGATCCTAACCCCCGGTGGTAAATGGTAAATGGTTTAAAAAGTTGCATGTAATACAGAAATATTAAGGAATCTTTAGTAAAGTTAAAAAAGATCTATATGAGCTAAATTCACGTAGACGAACAAGGGCTAATTATAGGATAAAATTTGTCATAAAATTGCGCCACACAATGCAGTGTCTGCCTCAATGAGTAGGAGGCAGGCCCCGTGGAATATTTTAGGGTCGCGATCGGACACTTTAATGCGAGTTCTCATGTTTTATGATAATATCGCAACATTCACAACTCGATGGAAATTGAATCGAGCGGTCGTTAGCGAGTTTGAATCGATTTGGTTTTGGGATTGGAACATGATTTTTTGGACAAAAATGCTGTTACTACCTACTAAAGATGCGAACAATATTACGTATGATGAATAGTTTGCTATTGCGTCAAAACAATAGTTATATTATAGTGTTGTAAGATGCGAAAGTCTTAGAAATACTTTAGAAAGTTATTACGTAGATTTAAGATAGTTCCTTATAACAGCTACTACCATTATTAAATTTTATGGAAATAAATACATCTTTATTTTATAAAATATACTACTTGATTAATATTTCGATAGGTTGATGTCCCGATCGTAATTATGAATTCAAGCAAATTTTGTAAACTTCTATCCCCATCTTATAGCTTAGTCACTTCAGTTATTCATTCATGACATCTTGTGGACATTTTGAGAGAATGGCGGTCGCGAGGTTGCGTTCCAAAGCACGCAGTTACGGTTCACATCAAACGCATAAAAAATTATTTGCGCTCATTTGAATTTCATTCGCGCCGACGTTCATACATTTATTATGTATGAGCCCTGTCTTCCCTTGTCTCTTTGATGCCTGTGTGTAGTTAGTTTCGGTTTATTGTACTATGTATTTAATATATACTAAGCCATAGGTATCTAGAGGTAATATTAAATTGCGAAAGTCTGTCTGATACGCTTTCTAAGTCAATTTTGATGAAATTTGGTATAGTCAAAGAGCCGCGGACAAACTAAGGCTAATAAAAAATCAACCACAAAGGCTGTTTGGTTGTTTGTTATTAACGTGTATATTATCTCTGGAGCTATTAATAGGACTTCTAAATTTCTTTGTACTAGCTATTTCTCAATATAGAGTTCAATATTTACGAGTGACGTCAATTATAGTAAATTTACAGAATTATTGCGAAAGATTTAATATACAAAGGGCTAGATTTTCGATCATAATTCAGAAAAAAGTCAGGACTTTTTAATGCATTTCTTTCAAAACATACATTTAAAATGACATCTATGCGATTAAAATTCTATCAATATTTGGACTAACGTCACTTTAACGATCGTGACTAACTTCAATATACTGTCTTGTATATAAGTTAGTGTAGTGAAGTTAGTTGCTATCGTCAAAATGACAGTAGTAGCCCAAACACTGATAGCATTTTAATCCGACAGAACGATATGATATTAATACGATATCGCCAAAGGAAAATAGCCAGTAATGTAAGTGCATTTTGTCCTCATATGAGCAGCAATTTCCCCACATGTAGGACATGAGCAGGAATTTAGCATAAATCCGTGACGGCGCCGCGTCGTCGCCAGCGCCGTGCGTTCCGCGATTTATGGGATTTATTGCGCTCCTGGCTCCCGGACTAAAAGCGTGGGCGTGACGGCATTCCGATACAAGAATTACGCGGTTGTGGCTCTGCAATTTTTTTGTTAGAGGAATAGAATACTGAAATGTATTAGAGGTCGTAAAAAATCAACACCACTAAGTTTAAGTCACGAAAATTACCAAAAAACAGAATAAAGTCAAAGTCAAAGGTTTTTATTTAAATAGGCTTAAAATAGCACTCTAAATCGTCATATTCTTGTTTTTTAGTTAGTTGACATACAATTACTTAAAACTAAGGTTACCACTGCCTCCAAAGCGCAAGTGGAGAAAAGGCGGCGCAACAAACTCCACTGCTGCAATAAAAGCATGTCCATAATAATGAAAAAATCTACAACAAAAAGAAACTTACATTTTTTATCATATCTCAAATTTCCCCACAACTGGCCAATTTAGAATAAAATATAGATATGCAGCCGATGTTTTTAGCATTTACTTTAATGTTTTTCGCAAAACCCCGCCCCCTATGCACTAAAAAACCTAAAATCCTTAAACAATTAGCATAGAAAGATGAATGCCATGCCACACTACAGTAATGCATTACTCATTAGATTCCCATTTCCAGTCAGCCCGCTTGGCCCCCGGCCATGCTGTCCCCTAGAGAGGCCATCCCTCGGGACGCGGCATAATCGGGGACATCGTATAATGATGCATGCAAATGATACATAATGTGCCATACGCACTGTTTTGTGCATTCCGAGATAGGTTTACTATCCATTGATATGCAATTCAGATTTAAAATTTCATTTGACAAAATAAAATCGTCACAAAATACATACTTAGTTTTACTATGGCACTTTCAAGTCGCAAGTAGAGAAAAAGCTAATAAATAAGTGGCCCGCAAATTTCACTAGTAGGCGTATATTTTAAAAGAAAAACGTTTCTTATGTTTTCTAATGATTTATTATCTTCTATTCATTTGACAATGAAATCCACAAGTTCTTTTGAACGGGAAAAAACATATCGAATCATAAGTATGTATTTAATTAACGACTCAAAATCAAAACTACTGTTATAGTTACAACTAAGGAAGATCACAAACTATAAAAGGAATTATCGGGTTTTTTGTGTCATACAGTTCGGATGCACGTATTCTCATATCGGTATCTACAAATATTGACCAAACGACAAGTCTCCCATGATTGACGTATTTCTATAAGACATACAGGAGTCCAGGCTGTTTTTTTCTGCCAAGGCTTTTTAGCCTCCCTTCGAAGACGTTTGATATCCATTATGTCGTCAACAAGATTGATAACGAGATCAGTATCAAGTTTCAGGAGTGCATCACTAACGCAGCCTCTGATATTTTTAGATGGATATCCTATATTATTAGAATTATCCACTCTACTGATAACTGTAGTATATGTATAAACATAGGTGTATGTATAAACAATCCAGAAGAAATTGTTTAAATAAACCGCATCAAAATCAGTGTAGTTTTAAAGCGTAGCCGGTAGAGATTTTATTTTTTAAACCATGTTATATCGATTACTTTCACCCTTAAAAATTAAAAAATGTACTTACAAAATGATCTGTTTGTCTCCTAGTGAAATTATTTGAAATACAATCGTTAAGTCAGCAGTTTTTATAATAATTATATTAAACTTGCCTTTTTAACTCTCAAAGCAGAGAAAATAATCCAATCCGCTATCCAAATCGAGATTTCAGACATCCATTTTATACTCCAAATTGAGAGTAAGCACCAATTAAGCAGTTTTATAAGTCAATCGTCTTGGGGAATTTCATTATTTGGGGATGGAAAAAGTTGGAGAGGATTTCAAGTGGGGACTCTTGTTTGAAAGAGCTCATTTTAAACGACTGTTTTGGGCGTTAATGTCCACTAATTTGGCTTCAATTTAAATTTAGTCCAATAAACCTCTTGATAAAAATTTAAATTATAAAGTACTTTAAACATTTTGTTTTATCTTGAACTGCTAATGAGCCGACTACACTATTCAATATCCTAGGTGCCTAACTTCTCGTTGAATTTAAATATTCATACCTATATCTGTTATAGTAATTTTATTAAAATAGTAAACTTATGCAAGCAAGTATCAATATGCGAAAACCTTTTCTGTTCCTAGATATTTAAGTACAGATATACCTATTACATATATTAAAACTATTAATTTTCCAAATAAAATAAAAAGTTTACCTTTGCTTCTCTACTTAAGTATGGCTTCAGAAAGCCCTTTAAATTAATTTCTATGTTGGTTCCAGCAATCTTGCAGTTGGCAAGAAGATAATACTCGCATAGGTGATTAACTTTATTTTTGCTAACAACTATTATGAACTAATAATTTGAAAAAAGAAAGTTAACTACTGGCCGCTTTACAATACTGGCAACATGCATGACAAGAAAAAAAATAGCCTACTATCGACAGAACATGGAAGTAAATTAGTACTTTGTACAAATTACTTATTACTTCCATGCGACAGAAGTAAAAAACGCTGTCGATAAACCACATAAAAAAAATAAAAATATTAATTTTCTAACTTTAGTATGCCTATTTAACATTTTCCTATGCCATAAACACTGCTCCTCATACCAAAGGTTTTCACGGTTCAGAGAGGGTTTCCAAGCAAATTGCTCGCAAATTGATACCCTCGGAAACAATTAGATTTTCGACGGGGTGCAGTAATGATGAGAATAACATGGTAACAGCGCATTTAGCTACCTAAATCCATTGCAAATTCGTTCTTATTACCATCGTATAGAGTGGAAATGTCACGTTTACATGCAGTTGACTGTACAATAATGAGTAATATTAGAATTTATTTCGCGATCTTTGAAGGGTAAGGATAGAGATCTTCGCTTTGATGTGCGAAAAGAAAGAGGTTTTGTTTAATTTGGGAGAAATTAACTGACATTGATATTTTTGTGATGTGATACATAAATTTTTAATTGTTAATCATTATGTTTAATCTTTAGCTGAACTATGGAAAACCTTTCCTGTTTTAGTGGTGTCTACGTTAAATCCTATTGACTATTACGATTTATTGATGCATAAATTTTCTCACATAGTTTACAAAGAGTCTATTAGAGAAAACTAAATTTTTCTTAAGCGATAAACTCCTCCTTAGGGTTTAAAGATTAATTTATTGTTTATTTTAATACTTTAGACCTGTAGATGAGATGGAAATCTCAATTTTTTATATTAAAAATAAAACCTTTTTTTAAGTAAGTTTCTTTTTAACTAAAGTTACGAGTTTTCCTTCACAATAGTCTATGGGCCTTTTCATAGGCTGATGAAAAAAATATGAAAAGTAAGTGAAAATTGCAAACATCAGAAGCAGCCCACCTCCCCCCCTACCGCACCCCGCACCCCGCTGACGCATTGTCACACTACCCTCCTGCTGAGCCGGAAAATGACAGTCAGCATAGATTATACACATTTTTAAAATATGTAGTTAAATTGCGATAATTTTATAGTTATAACACAAATCCAAACGAAGCAAGCAAAATACACTACGCAGGGGTGAGTCGCAGTTTTTTTTTTTAATTTAGTACACTTTTTGATTGTAAAGTTTCGTAGAAGTTACTAATTTTAGAATTCTACTACCTATTCGTCCTATTTGTTCTACTATTCTCTGTTTAAAGATAAACTCCTAACTAATATTATAAATGTGAAAGTGAGTTTGTTTGTTTATTTATTTGTTTGTTTGTTACCTCTTCACGCTTTATCTACTGAACCAATCTCCCTGAAAATTCATATACAGATAGTTAGAAGTACTGAGAAGGACAAGGGGGTACCTTTCATCCCGGGAAAAAGCACTGTTCCGTGGGAAACTCACGCGGGCGAAGCCGCAGGCAAAAGCTAGAAATAAGTAAAATAAATAAGTATATACGGACAAATCACACAGATTGATTGATATTTGTATTCATGCAAATAAAGTTTGGATGTGTTCCAAGATGTGAGTATGTTTGTTACTTAATCACACAAAATCTACTAAACGTAATTTGTTACACAAGTAGAGTGCAACCTGATAAGCACCTTAGGCTTTTATCCAGAAATTTCCGAGGTAGCGAAAGGGCAAACCCGTGGGGCGAACGGGTCGTTTCACACCACAAGCAATTCGAAACGCGGTCCGAATCGCCCAAGAGCCCTTTTTGAATGGGATATTTCGCACCGCAGTGGTTGGAGCGGTGCGAAATAACCCATTCAAAAAGGGGCTCGCAGTCCGAATCGCTTGTGGTGTGAAATGACCAAAGACCCGGGCGAACATGGAACAAATCGACGCAAATAGTCAAAAATAAATTAATTCCTATTCGGAAACACAAGTTTTCATTTGTAGCATTCTACTTTTCTGGCAAACAATCATATTTATCTATGCGCAGTCAGCGCAACTTATTCTCTGCTCACAAAGGGAGGATATGTCGGAAATTTTTCAAAGTCGCGTCTTCCTGCCCGCTGATTGTATGCGACCGAGTGAAAGCGATTTTTTTGTACAACTGTCTCTGATTTTTTAATATCTTGCGTGATATTTAAGGTATTATTTTATTTGAAACAGGTTTATTTAAAACTTTATTTATTTAACCTTTATTGCACACAATACATATGTAAGACGAGTAAGACATATGTTGTAAAATGATGTCTTTGGAGAAAATGCAGCAGTGGAGTTTGTTGCGCCGCCTCTTCTCCGCTTGCGCTTTTGGAGGCGGTGGTAACCTTAGCTTTAAGCAATTATATGACGTCAACTTACTGTAAAACAATAATATGACGATTTAAAAGTTATATTTTTAAGCCTATTTAAATAAAAACAGTTGACTTTGATTTTGACAAGTGTAAAAGTACAACACTACTACTACTTCGATGGCTCGACGACCCAAAGAGGATCTTGGCCTCCGATACCAGAAGCTTCCACTCCTTCCTGTTCTGCGCTACTTCCTGCCAATAAAAAGTAAAAGTACAAATGGGCGGACTTAATGCAAAAGCATTTTCTCCCAGGCTACCTTATGTCATGCAGAGAAAACCATGTGGGTGTAAATAAGTAAGATTAGAAAACTTTTTCTAAAGATTTTTTGATAATAATCTGATCTCTTTATGCTAAATCCTCGTTACTATAAATCATTTACGTAATTATAGAATTTCTCTTTTAAAATCAGCTTTAGTATCCAAGAAATAACTTTTTCATTTTGATTTTGAAAAACTGAAAGATTATGTAAACGAGTTGTGAAGTATTGCTAAAAATCTATATTACAAAACTGCATTGTGCTTTAAATAGTTCCTTCATTGTTATAAGTTTAACTTGCACAAAACAAGTTGACAGTACCTTCAAAAATGACAAATTATAACAACTGCAAAACTTTGTTGGCATTCCAAGTGCAGGCTTCAACATCGTCGCATGCAATTGTTTGTTTTTGTTACCAGGTACAGTCACATGCATAGAAACTTGACCCTATATTACCGAATCCTATCTCAGGGGGTTAGGTTACTCTGCATCTGACTGTACTTCTGGGTTTTCATGTCTTGTAGGGATTTTGATTAAAATATATATAATTATATAGAAACTAGTTTATGTTCCTTATATTATTAAAAAGTAAAATATATGATTAGGGTAAAATCTACCCGAAAAAAAGTAGGTGATCAAAATGGACTTTGGGTCAATTAGATTAGGTACTCTAATTTTCAAATGGAAATTAGACCTTATATTTTCAAGCATACTATGCATTATTTATCAACTCAAAGAAAAAATGTCGAAAGTAAGTCATTATACGAACATTGAAATACTTTCAGTAGTCTTTGCGAAACCTAACATTATATCTAAAATCCATTTATTCTTATAAGTCCTATCATGTAAACAATCTTCACAGTACTTTTTGTTGAATTTTGTTGAAAATAAATCAAATATTAGTTCAAACCTAAACATTCTAAAGTAAAACATTTATTAACCACGAAAGTAATTTCCTAAAAAGTCTATTTTAATTTATATTGTTGTAAAATCATAAAAAGACATGGTAAGATTGTTTATATTATAGGACTGGTAAGAATAAATGAAGTGTAAGTATATGATAAAAAAAATAATGTATAAAAATTAATGTGTAATTAATGTATGATAAAAAAAATTCTTAACATAAAAAAAATCTAACTTATTTCAATATGAAGATAATGATTACAAAATCTTAATTATTAGAATCCCTTTATTTTTAAAGAACTTACGTAATTTACTCTTTCGATTCGTATTTCCGTTCTTTTAAACTTTAAAATTTAACGAAATGACAAAAATATAAAGAGGTAGACAGATGTAACAAAACGAAAGCAGTCAAGTCACCACCGTAGACCGCGGGTTAATCGCAATATGATCCATTTTCTATACTTTAATATTTAAAAATGAACCTTATTCAACCAAACATATGGTTCATTTTTAAATATTTAGGAAATGAGAAATGGATCGTATTCATCAAAGTGGCCGTTTTATCCCCTTATAGTTTGTCTGGCAGCTCAGCGGCATTAAAACCCATAATTCAATTATATCTGAGGCGAAATAAAAGAATCTTGGCTTTTACGCTCCGTTAGGCTTCCGACAAACTTACAAGATTTAATTGTGTTTTAAGAACAAAGGACACAGCCTTCAATGTAATTTCGTTTCTTTTCTTCCTCTAAAATTAAGTTCATTTTAGAATTTTGAATTAAAAATCGCGTAGAATGAAATATACGCAAAAATGTTTGAAGTGACAAAATTTATATTTCTTTTGTGTACATCTAGAATTTTGTATTTTTCCGGAAAATCTTTGATGACTTGCTTCAATAGAATATTCCTAATAATTTTACGTCTCAATGAAAAGAAATGCTGTCTTAATAAAGACCGTAAGAATTTCATAAAGAGGGACCAACCATAATCTACCAAGCTACCGAAATATACTACTTAATAAAATATAAATAGCTCTTTACTGATGTTCCTTTTTCTGAGTATCCATGGTGTATTGAAAACACCTATTGAATGAGATTTTTAAGCGTCTGTTTATCACTTCTCTTTTTATTTTCTATCTAAGTAAATGAGAAGTACTATCTTATAATTACCTGTTATAAATAAAAACTCCATAAATTACTGAACTAAAACTTGAGTAAACTTTTAAATCTTTTTCATCTTGTTTTCAATATACAATGTGTTCCGTCATCAGTGTCGAAGCCTTTAATGGTATGTTATATGGCATTTTTTATGAACATATCACCACCCAAGACTTTTTTTTCTTCTACTGTAGTTAAATGGCAGCCATTTTGTTTTTTTCAGGCTCTCATACTAATTCAATCGTAACTACTAGTGTAAAAGTCCTTTCGACATAAAATAGGCCTCATTTACAAGCTAATCATGTAGACAACAATAAAATAAGAAAGATGTTTCAATATGAAAGACAAAAAATAAAAAAAAACGTAAAAACAAAAAAACAAAAAAAAAAACATTTTTTTTTGTGTTTTTTAATTTATTATTAGCTTCTTGTGAATAAACTAGCCCATTAAAACGTTTATTTTTAATTTTTAAACGAAAGTTAAAAAGAAAAAAAAAAGTTTGGAGTGGTGATTTGTCCATAAAAAATGCCATATAACATAAATTATGCCATTAAAGGCTCCGACTGATGACGGGACACATTGTATAACACTTCACACTAATATTATAGAAAGGAAATGTTTGTGAGTTTGTTTGTAGGGGGTAAACTTCCGAACTACTAAACGATTTTAGAAACTTTTTACGTATAGAAAGAAGAAGAAGAAAGAAAGAAAGAATCATTTATTTGGCTATAAAAATCCAAAACGGTCTCTGTTCATCATGTGTCGCGGACCGTGGCACGATCCACAATGCTGGTCTTCCACAGAAAACTACATTATACCTGAGTGACATAGGTTACAATTAATGTATGTACTGCTCGAGCGAAGCCGGGGCGAGGCGCTTGTCTTTAATATTACAAGTTTAATATCGCACCCACTCAAGCTAACAAACTAATTATTAAAAAATAAAAAACACGACTGACAACTTACATAGCCTATGTCACTCGGAAGAATGCAAGGAATCTAAAAATACCTCTCACATCAAAATC
Source organism: Ephestia elutella (assembly GCA_018467065.1). Taxonomy (NCBI): domain Eukaryota; kingdom Metazoa; phylum Arthropoda; class Insecta; order Lepidoptera; family Pyralidae; genus Ephestia; species Ephestia elutella. Next base: position 17,454,650 of record CM031585.1, on the reverse strand, counting down.
TGTTTAGTCGTTCAGGACTTATGGTGGAATAAAGAAACTTACATACATACATGAACCCTGAAAACATAACACTCCTTTTTTGATCAGTCGTGTAAAAAGAAAAGAGACTAGCGACTTATCATTCAGCCACACTCATGAATTTTATAACATTTTGAATTATCAACAGATCATTAAATTTCAAATCACAATGTCTAATAAAAATATCATTGGATTTTAAGAGACAGTAAAAGTCGGCTTGAAAAGAATCAACGACAACTTTACCCACCGCAACCTATAAAAAATTTAACTGCGCTTCAAAATTTGTGTTTTATTACGTCATTGCCATGTAGAAAATTATTTTTCTGCTCAACGTCTAGTTTTACGTTTACGAGGTTTGGTAATAACTTTGGTTTATTTGAATTATTATGCGGATTAATAACTTTTCATATAAATGCAAATTATTTTAAACCATGGATGCATGTATTCATGCATGACACCCTGGCTTAGCTTGCGTTTTTATTTATTTATTTAAACTTTATTGTACACACATACAAAAGTACAGTACAAAGGTGGACTTAATGCTAAAAGCATTGTCTGACAGTCAAACCTTAGGGTTGAGCAGAGAGTTCATGTGGGTGTAAATAAATTTTATTATACAAATTAATTAAATTTTTTGTTACTTTACAATCTATGACTCCATGAAAAAAATTTTTTTTTTATTTGGTCTACAAAACTGACGTGACACCATAACACACACACTTAAAAAACATAACAATATTCATATAAAGTGTCAAATCTTCTTGATGTGAACATAGCATGCACAAAAAAAATAGCTAAAATAGCATTTCTGCACTCTTAAAAACTAAAAACTAAAATTAAAACTAGGTATTTTACAAAAATTTAGAATAAAAATTTTGGATTTAAGAAAAAAATATTTTTTTAGTCTGTTTACATCATTAAGCATAGAGATTTTTATTGAATTGGCTGATGCACTAAATATGTCAAATTGAGAAGAGGCATTATTATATTCGAAAAATATGTATCTATACATACATACATGCATACTGGATTTTCTTTTCGCGTCATCAAATGTGCTAAAACAACAATAAGCGCGATGTCAGATGTTCAGGGACAAAAGGCCATATACATTAATAATTTTTATACAAACAATTATTATCAATACCATTCATTATTATTCATTTTTTATCAATTTGTTATAAAGCTTTGTTGTGTTAACAAAACTGTAAGCGCGATACATAAAACAACACGGACCGCACGCGGAAGTCCTTGTTGCTCGAAGGCGCAATAACATAAATGCAAAATCAAGCATACCTGACGCGAACTGTGACAGCAGTAGAATTTCTCAGTTCAATAACAATAAACACAGTTACAAATGCACCTACATGTACTTTATGAATCCACATCCATAACAATAATAACATCAATTTGTCTCCAAAGAACGTGCTTGGTACAAATTGGGCTAATCGCCGCACCTTTTGTGCGATGCTCAGTTCGTTTCAATGTTTGCAGTGCCAGTACAAAGTTAGCCCACGTTTTCGTTAAGGTACGGTAGTGAATGTAGCTACTTTATTTGAAGACAATAGGCCAAAAACCGAGTTTATAGTGTGTTTTAGTCCTATATTCCTGGGTATTTTGCATGGCTGGATGGATGGCAAGAAGACTTTTTCCACACGTTTGAAAATACGAATATAGATTGTTTATTTAAAGTATACACAAAAATGTAAAGGTTGTTTGACTGTTTGAACTTGGTGGTGAAAACGATTAGTACCTATTTCCTAGCATAAGTAAGTATAATGTTTATTTATTCTCATAGATGTTGCTAAAAAATCCGCTGTTTTTCTTATGTTTTAATTTTTTTTTTGTTTCGTGTAATACAAATGGTGATGGTTATACTTGTGGCCTGTTTACGAGTATATTCTGAATTAATTAAATATTTAATTATTTGTTTTTTAAGTTACAAATAATAATCACAAAATTTTCTTAAAAAATATTAAGTAAGTAGTACTAAATAAACATACCTACTTATTTAAGTAGATATGTGGTAGATATCATTTGCGACACAACAAAAATCATCTGCCAAAGAAATTAAGGCTTAACTTATTTTTTTTCAATGATCCCTGCAACCGTACCTTAACTATAACGACCAAACTTCTACAGTTTCCGATGACGGTCGATAGTCTCCGAGACGTTACTATAAGTACTCGGATGATCTTTGTCTGCGAAATGATAAGACGGAAGTTGGTCACAATGTAATAGGAATTTCATTAGATAACTACTGTAAAGACAATGTTATCATAGTGTCGTTAAAGATCCGAAATAGTCCTCGCTAGTTTTGTAACAAAGTAGAAGATTAAATTAGAGGAGCAAATCTCCCACAGTTTCCTTGTGTTATGTTATCTTTACTACATATTATAAAATAAGGTCCCCCGCCGCGACTGTCTATTCGCAATAAACTTAAAAAGGCCATCAGCGTGGCCAAGTACTGGTCCAAATTGAATTGAATAGCCATTACGACTGGACAACAAGAAGAAGAAGGACTTAAAAAGTATTCAACGTTATTTTATACGGTTTTTTTATAAAAGATAGCTTTGCTCTTGACCACAATCTTGCCCGAAGACAAAGATGAGGTCTACGGTGTAGCGAACTTACCCAAAAGCGGCCTATTCACTCTGATTTTGAAGAGAGTCAGGTGGGGGTTTTAATTAATCGTAGGGGTTCCCACCCCGGAGATCACGTGGGCGAAGCCGCGGACAACAGATAGTAAGATATAAATGATACTTGAACAGATTAAAGTTCTAGATCCAAGCCAATCCAACAAAGATAAATTTCTATATATAGCAAAGGTTGAATTCAGGAATTGGTTTTTACCAAGGACCTGTCCAGAGATCGATCAGAACGGTGACAAGACGAGACCTTAAAAATCTCTGAGTGTAAGAGTAATATAATATTTTATATACGGATAAATCACACAGATTGAGTTAGTCTCAAAGTAAGTTCGAGACTTGTGTTATGGGATACTAACTCAACGATACTATATTTCATCACAAATACATAAATAGATAAACATCCAAGACCCAGCACAATCTGTAAAATATCATTTTCCATTTTGACCCGACCGGGGATCGAACCCGGGACCTCCGGCGTAACAGTCCGGTGTAATTATGACCGTTGGGCCACGGAGGTCGTCAAAAGATTGATTTAGTCAAATCTTCTTTCGTCAATTTAGAGCGTATCTTCTGAATATTGAGCTCATAATCAATATTACTAACCAACAAATGTGAAAAAGTTTTGCAATGACTGTTAAATTCATAAAGTTACAAGAAAAAAACTCATACCTACTTGTTAAACCTATAACTGTAGGTGTATTCGTTGTTATCACTGTTTTGTCTCCCATCTATCGAATACTCTAGCAAATCACGGCCCAGCGTCCCCCAATTTGTATAGCTGATTCGCAGGCAAAGTTTCGGCGATACGTCATATTTAGCCGCGATCAATCAGACGTGTCGCGCGGCCATTAGTCAATTAGTTGTGATCGATGGGAAGTAGGTTCGATTCTGTTGGTCTATGACATGTAAGTAAGAGGGGGTGTTATTGTCTGTTTGCGACAATGCAACTTTTAAATATAGGCTGACGTCTTTTTATTTTAATATAAATAGGTACTCAAAATTTCTAAAAAATATTTCTAAAAATTGCGTTGAAATTTATCTTTTTTTTTACTTCTACTTCTTCTCCTCCACTCACACCAAAAATGTTACCTATTCTCTATGCACCAGTGCACCACCCTCTTGACTGGTTAAAAATAGTTTCCTCTCGCATGTTTTATGATAAAGTTAAATAAATCACTTAATTTCTTCGCAGGCTCGTCCAACATCCATCTCGTCTTGTTAATCTCTCTGCAACAGTCAAGAATGTCCTAACTCTCGGCTATAGCTTCAGCTGCAAGGCTGTGGTTTGTTTTTTAAGAGCCAGCGAGAGAGAGAATTAAATAAATACCGCTAGGTGGCGCCACTGAAAGAAACCTTAAGCATGGAAGTAATAAGTACTTTGTACAACAAAGTCAGTAATAAGTACTTTGTACAACAAAGTACTTATTACTTACTTAATTACTTCCATGACCTTAAGTCCATCATAAGAAAGTTTTACAATCGGGTACGAAAGATTTTGAAATCCTATCCTACTTTAAACTTAGGTAGGTACTTGGTGATTGGTTGGATGTTTGTACAACAATTATTGGATGGATTTCCATGATATTTGGAACACGGGTAGAGAAAAATCTAAAACAACGCATAGGATACATTTATTCAACTGAATCGGATTCCCGGGGCGTAGGTCGTGGGTTAATAATTTGTATTTTATCCACTTAAGTAGCTGGAATCCCTTTCGTTAAGAAATAATAAATTTCTACACATTCAAGACGAGAATCTTAATGCAATATTTTATATAAAGATATACTACTTATTGAAGCTTAAACAATAAAAAAAATATTGAAAAAAAATCTAATAATTCCGCTCCGCTTATGCCTCTAACCTTTGACCCGATTGCGGAGAGAATCCGAGCAATGTAAATATTTGTCGAAGTAATTAGCGGCCCGAGTAGACTCTAACAACTCAGATATTACTGCTCGTAGGTTCAATAAATACTTACTACCTAGTTCTTCTTCTTCTTCTCTCAGCCGAAAGACGTCCACTGTTGGACAAAGGCCTCCCCTAAGGATTTCATCCATGGAGGGTTTTGCCGTAATCGCCACGGTTGGCAGGCGGGTTGGCGATCGCAGTGTGGTGGCATAGTACGCGGAAAGATGCTGCTGCCCATCCTCCGGTGTTTTAAATCCCTTAGTCGCCTCATACGACACCCACGGGAAGAGATGGGTACCAAGTTACATACATACATACATATTATCACGCCTTTTTCCCGTGGGGGTAGGCAGAGACTAGCGATCGTACCTAGTTACGACGTTTTAAAATAGGTACTTATAATTTTAGCTCTCTTTAAGGATGTCTGAAAAAAGAGTACCTCATTCTGAGCGATATTCCTTAGGCAGGAAGTATACATGCTAAAAAAGGTAGGTATATAAATATTTTAATAAAATAAAGTACATACAATCCCATAACACAAGGAAGCTTACTATTAGGGCTAGGTCATTCTGTGTGAATTTGTCCCAATTTATTTATTTATTAAATAATCAATAGAAAGTAAAACAAAAATTAACTTAAAAAAGTAACTTGATTAAACTTATTTTTGTTAAATACTCTTTTTAGAAAAATAAGCTCACAACAACAATTTTCATAATAAGATCAGCAACAATGCCTCGAATAATCTGTTTATTACATTTTTCAGTAGAACTGGAGGCATTTAGAATTTTTCCTTTGAGGCGACAACATTGTATAGGCTTTTAAAACACGGCCTGTATGCCCGCATATTGTAGATTGTTGAGTGAACTGGGAGACTTTGAAGCGATTTATTTTGTACACGATACGTTGGATAGGAAGTATTTTGTACTATAATATTTTTTCATCCACGAACTTATCTCATCTATTCTCTAAGCGACTGAATAAATTACTTACTTATTTCCAGAATAGTATTATCCAATAATCAAACCTTTAAACATGTGACATAGTCGTACGTAACATTCACAACACAGTTGTCCATTGTAAATTATCTTTCAGAACATAGAAAGACGATTTAATGACTACAGGCAATAACGGGTTTTTCAACAAGAACTTTTAACAAAATAAAACAAAGAATTTAGATATGATGATTAGAAGCGGCGGCTACGCCCTATTTGGCAACAAGTTTTCATTTCTTAACATTACAGCCAAATTGTTTTCCAGCTAAATAAAAAGAAAAACAAATTCGTATCGATGAAATAAACGCAGCATTTTTCGCATAACCGCGCAATTTCGCACGAAATAGAGGTTTTCGTATGGAAAATAATAAAACATGGCGGCTTGGGCGTCAAAGAAGGAATTCTCTTTAGGCAGCCGAGCGAAAATGATGGAGGCGTATCCGCGCAGAGGAACTACGGATATTTACATGGAATTAACGGGTTTTACCTACAAAAGGCTGTTTTTTGTATGTCGCGATTTGTTTTTTTGAAGACGAAGTGAAAATATTGTTGCTAGAATAGGATGAAAGGTACCGTATATCCTTCTCAGTACTTCTAACTATATGTATGTGAAATTTCAGGTTGGTTCAGTGGATATATCGTGAAGAGGTAACGAAAAAAAAATCAAATAAACAAACGAACAAACATACTCACATTATTAGGATTAGGATTCAATGTTTTTACCGTTTGAATGTAGAATGTTGAACTTTGACCTTTAAACCCAACAGTAATAAAGCTATAGTAACTTGGTCTTCATAGTCTTCATAGTTCATAGTTAATATCTTTGTTAGTACTATTAGTCTACGATCCTCTTATCTCATTAAGCCGAATCTCCGAGGGGCGTTAAATCACGCCCCAATCTCCCTTCATCTGGAGACAAGTTCTAACTAGTCACGTGGTGCAGGATTAGCAAAAATTGCTTATCACACATCCCAGGATGAATATAGTTTATCAACAGAGTCATCTTCCTTGCGTCCTCGGGTTTATGCCTTTTGGCTCGTTACATTTAGCCCTTGTACGAAATTATATACTTTAAACGAAAAATTATTGAACATTTATATTTGTATCTATTCTATTAAAATTGATCGAGTTATGTGCCATCTCCGTGACTATCATCCGGTCGCCCAGCTGGTATTATTAAACTTTACTCAATGACATTATAATACACATGTGTACCTATTAGAATGTCGTTGACTTTACTATTAATGCTATACTAATAAGGCAAAAAACACAAAACTATAAATAAATAAATATAAATAAAAGCCATTTATTTCCAATTCTCACATTGTCACATTGCAAACGTACTAACTATTATTACAATGTCATGCTAAAATAAATAATAATAATGTAGTTTGATTAAATAATAAAAATTAGAAATTGATAAATATTAACATGCAATCAAATTAAATTAAATTGTCAATTTGAATACAATATTAAAATCTTTTTAAATGTCAAAATAGGTATATGTCAGTTTTGTATTCAATTCAAATTTCAAATGTTAACGTAAATTTTAAATATTAGGGATTGTTAACAATTACTATTATTGAAAATTAATTATTTTGGGAATTGGGTACCCAATGTCGGGTAAAGGCCTCCTCCATCTGTTTCCATCGGCATCTATCGCTAGCGAGTCTCGTCCAGGTGTGGCCGGCGACGGCCATGATGTCATCGCGCCAGCGCAGCGGGCGCGCGGCCTGCCGCGCTGCCGGCCGCGGTCGCGCGGCCACCAGTGCAGCACGCGCTCGCTCCAGCGTCCGTCGTCGGTGCGGGCTACGTGCCCCGCCCATCTCCATTTCAGCTTGCAGGCGAGCTCAGCTGCGTCTATTAATTTGGTTCTATTTCGTATAGCTGCATTTCGTTGGCGGTCTCTCAGTCTCAGCCCTAGCATACTTCTCTCTGTAGCCCTTTGAAATACCTGCACCTTTCGTATAATTTCCTTTGTGAGTGTCCATGTTTGGCAGCCATATAATAATGTTGGGAGAATTGTAGAGTCCATAGCTTTTTCTTTAATGCCATGGGTAGCTTTGATTTAAAAATATGCTTCATAGCCCAATATTTGTTCCAGGCGATTCTAATTCTCCTTTCGACTTCTTGTTTGGAATTATCATCAAAAGATATTCTCTGGCCCAAATAAACATATTCCTTTACATAATTTATTGATTTAGATTGTATAGCTGTAGGTATTTCTTGGCTATTTGTCATCATGCAGGTTTTGGTAGCATTCATTTCTAGTCCACATTTTTTGCTTTGCTCGTCAAGGTTTTTTAACATTAAATATAGGTCATCATAATTATCACTTATCAAAACAATATCGTCAGCAAACTTTAGGTGGTTCAGGTATTCTCCATTTATTTTCACTCCAAGATGTTCCCAGTTGAGCTTTGAGAAGATATGTTCCAGAAGGGCTGTGAACAAGCCCGGCGAAGCCGGGTCTCCCTGCCGTACTCCTTTCTCTATTGGGAATGGTTCTCCTATTCGCTCAAGTCTCACCACTGCTTTGCTCTTTGCGTAGATCGCCTTTAGAATATTTATATATCCTGTCTCTATACCCAACTCTTCAAGAGCTTCCCATAATGCCTCGTGCGAGATAGAGTCAAAAGCCTTAGAATAATCGATAAATGCTATGTAGAGTGGCATTTTATATTCATTGCATCTTTCAATAATTTGGACTAGTGTGAATATATGATCAGTCGTACTGTAGTTTCGCCTAAATCCGGCTTGCTCTCTGGAGAGGTTGGAGTTTAGTTTTGCTCTCATTCTTTTAAACACTAAGCTAGTGAAAAGTTTATAAATACTTTGTAGTAAACTAATGGGCCTGTAGTTGCCTATGTCTAGCGGGTTCCCTTTTTTATACACAAAACTATATCAAAGCTTAATTCCAGTAAGCATAATTATGTTTGTAGATCACAGATCAAAATATAAAAACATATAAAACGGGTTTCGCTCCCATGAGAATTTCCGATATTTTGTACCCGTGTAACAATTTCATCAAAATCCATCCAGTAGTTTTTACGTGATTGAGTAGCAAACATACTCACAAACTCACATCCAAACTGAAATAAAATTTTCGGATTCAATCAAGTGGATCAAACCAAAAGTGGCAAACGAATCAAACCTGGTCCAGTCGCAGGAAGGGACGCAAGATGCCCGCCGCGAGATAACCTCAAATCTAATTGAAATACGGCGGGTGCGGTCCGAGGGTGGCGCCGGAGTCGGAGCAAGCTCTTTATTTAATTTGGATTGAATTTGCGAATCATTTTATGTTCGCCTGCGATTTTTGTAGCTCGTTTTTATAGAAGGAGACAGCGGATATCTAACTACAGTCTAATAAGAACTTTCATGTGATTTAAAATTGACGTTTAAAGTACTTTGATAAAACCTGTGATTTTAAGAAACCATTTTAATAGCTTTATTATACCTATCTTAAGGAAAGTTATTCGTGATTAATCCGGTCGATTGAAACAGGATTGGGCTCATACTTAAGTTATCTCTTACTCTACACTCAAAAGAGATAGTAATTTGCGACTACCCCATCCATTGTAGAAGAAGCAGAAGAAGTACCTCAGCACTAAACCATGGTCTCAAAAAGTCCTCAAGTAAAAGACCTCACACCACTGCTCCAGAATAATATTAGAGCTGTAGAACTTAAGGGACAGAATTTCGCGTTTTGCCTACCAAATTACTTTGCTTGCACTTACTGTACAGTTCTGAAATTTTTGCTAATAATAGATTAGGAAATTAGCAACACACTACAAGAACCAAAAACATGATTTGACTAAGTTTGCTCGATAAAAAATAATCCTAAACATTGTACCTAAATTACCAAAAAACTCAGTAATACGATGATATTTTGAATATATTATTCAACATTTATTTAGTTCATATGATAACTGAATTTTTAATTAAAGAATTTTTTAAAACAAGTTATTTATTACTACACAATCATAAATTATAACATTATTCACCTAGGTCCAACGCAATTTTTAATGGAAACATCATACCTTCCTTGTCGTTCATATGGCAACTCGTCTTAACTCTCTGTCCTCAGACTGCCGGTGGCATTTATACAAGGCAGACGCATGTCAAATTGCTCCGCAAATTTACTTACGTAAATTATAACAACATGGAGGTTGTTATACAAATCAAGAACTAGATGGCGCTCTTACAAAGTCGTCAAAACAGCACGATGCTGCTTTGCGACATGAGAGCGACGTGAATCACGAAAATGCTTATTCTTGAACAAATACATTTTTAATACACTCATTAATGGTCAAAAAAATTATTAATACAAAATAATTACCAAATAAAAAATGAAGTAAAAAAAATGTACTGGGGATCGAACCTGCGAATTTTTCTCTGAAGTTCTAATTATACTCCGATAAGAAAGCCGACAGACAAGAGGGCGCCTCTTTTTCTAATTTGTACCGTTTATGTATCGGATAATGTTGGTTCACTTTTTACCCACGACACTACTAAATTTATTTCTTGACAGACTGTTAGTCTTATTCATAAAAAAGTTAACGAACGTTTTAGTTAAAATATGTTTTGTCTCGTTCTTTCAATTTCATATATTGGAACGAGAGATAAGGACAAAACCTATTTTAACTAAAATGTTCGTTAACTTTTTTATGAATAAGAGGGTGTGTATATTTTTTCTTCTTATGTTGTATCCTACTAATATTATAAATGCGAAAGTTTGGATATGAGTTTGTGAGTTTGTGAGGATGTTTGTTAGGTACTCAATCACGCAAAATATACTGGACGGATTTCGATGACATTTGGTATACGGGTAGAAAAATACCGGGAATAGCAAATAGGGTAAGCCCATATATATATAGCCCAAATAAGCCCAGGGGCGCAGCTAGTGTAAAAAAAAATATAATATAATGTATTAGAATTTAAAAAAATAAAAAAAATATATCACAGAGGAGATTTGAACAGTCTTTCTCGTTTTGACGTAGGTACTTCGTCTGTACGTACGTAACCATTATTCTAACAACTTGTTCTAAATGCATGTGAAATTTCCCATGTTATATTATAACACTAGTTTTTGCCCGCGGCTTCGCCCGCGTGAATTTTCATCGGGAACAGTGCTTTTTCCCGGGATGAAAGGTATGTCCTTCTCCGTCCTTCTAACTAGGTATGTGTATTTAAAATTTTAGAAAGATTGGTTCAGTAGGTACATAAAACGTGAAGAGGTAACAAAAAAACAAACTCACTTTCACCATAAAATTATGTTTAAAAAAGAAAACCGAATTCCCAAATAACAGCAAGGACTCGAACCTAGCACTCTTCGAATTAAATTTCATAAACTTAACACTTGGCCAAACGCTAATATGACATTGTTGTCGAAATGTTACATTACATATTTCAACGTACTATACATGAATTATGGCGGCCTGTGGTGTGGCCCTAGAATAGCACCAACCCATTTCTTCCCGTGGGTGTCGTAAGAGGCGACTAAGGGATTTAAAACACCGGAGGATGGGCAGCAGCATCTTTCCGCGTACTATGCCATCACACTGCGATCGCCAACCCGCCTGCCAAGCGTGGCGATTACGGCAAAACCCCCCATTGGGGGAGGCTTGTCCAGCAGTGGACGTCTTTCGGCTGAGAGAGAGATACTACATGAATTACTTACTACGTAAGTAGCTTTACGAAAACACTGACTAAAACACATTTTTTGTTTACTTTTCCTTAATTTTGCATTCATTAATTTGGATTATTTTTTTTAAATAAGTATTTCAAGAACAAATTTGTTGAAAAAGGTTGAAATAAAAAAACAGTTTATTAGATGGTTTGCAGATTATGAGATAGATGGAGCTAATTTTTACTATTTAGTTTCTATGAGGGGGCGCCCTTGTAGCTTACAGGGGGGTCGGGGGTGAAATCTAACTTTCTTATTCAAGCTTTCTGACCCTTAAATACTTTTTTTACTACTACAACTTTTTGTATATTTGACACGCAAAACCATTATACAGGGTTATTTTGTAACTACTGGCCATTTTTTTACAATATGCTCAGTACTTGGAAAACAACTACGTCCGAAAGAAATTTATAGTAAAAGAATAACATAAAATTTCAACTTTCCATACTTGGTCCCATCAGCTGATCGACCAATTTGTATGAAAGCAAAAAAAATTTTTCATTTTTTGACAAAGATTTTTTTGGAAACTTGCTCAATTTCATCAACCAAATCTGCTGCGAAAATTTGGCCAATGGTTTCAAAATAACCCTGTATAATTGTATCGTTAGTTACTCGCTATTACACCACAACTTGTAATATTAGTTAGATTTTGTACACACATACTCCCCGTCAAATAGTCAAGCTTTGATTCCTCCTGTGACTTACACCACACCTCAAGTGTAGTCCTCCTGTGCCTTGCACCACCGCCCCCGGTCAGTAATTAGAGCCTGAACTTCCAAGTCATTAGTTCTCCGCCGTTACACCACTAATTGCGGTCCAGCTCCTAATCCGCTGTTTTTGCACGATTACTTTGATTTTAATGAACGATTAAACTGGCCGGGAACAATTCCCACGTTTGAGACATTAGATAAATCAACCAGCTCTGGTTTTTATCGACGATAATTATATTATTGGTCAGATCAATAAAGTCAAAGTCAATTCATAGTCATTTTTTTATTTAAATCGTCAAATTCTTGTTTTTTAGTTAGTTGACGTCATAAAATTACTTAGGGCTAAGGTTACCACCGCTACGTAGTACTAATATTAATTCTGTGCCACCGCCTCCAAAGCGCAAGTGGAGAAGAGGCGGTGCAACAAACTCTCTGCTGCATTTTCTCCAAAGACGTCACTTTACAAACATATGTCTTACAATTAAATGACTGTGTATGCGGACGAATATACATTGAATATTTATATGAAATATCTAATGTTTAAATATAAATGTCTAAATATGGTGACATTCGGTAACAATTTAGTTACATCCGTCTGTTATATTGTACTAGCGCCTCGCCTTGGCTTCGCTCTAGAGGGAAATGGATATGGGATGGATGGGGATGGGATAATGTAGCTTTCCATTGGTGAAAGAATTTTTGTAATCGGTTGAGTAGTTCTGAAGATTTCGTTCCCCCTACAAACAAACACACGCTATTAAAATTGTCCGATATTTTTTATGCATTTTATTTAATAAACCTGACAATTTAAAAAATAAAACACATACGTACAGTCAACTGCATCTCAAGTAACCCCGCATGCATCTTTATGTGGCGTAGGTAATAGAAGCGAATTTGCAATAAATTTCTGTACAGTTACGAGTATTAATATGTATTCAATTTTAGACCTTGTGACATTGTCTATATTGTTTACATGTTAATGCTCGTAACTCGCTTACAATCAAGTGACCCGCTTGCTCATTTGCCGCTCTATGTTACAAAAAAAAAACTGTACATACATACATACATGCATTCATCTGGCATCGGATAAAAAGAATGTACGTTCGATACAGTAAATCCGGACTATCGCAAAATCAACTGCAATATAAATTACAGAAAAAGCAGGGTTCAAAGTCCCATTCATTGCGGCCCCATTCGGTCTTTGTCTAATAAGATTTGTAGTTGGAAGTGTGTTTGTTCCCTGCGCGTTTCTCTGGTGTGAATAGACTGGTGGATTACTAAGGAACGATATAACAGGCGCCAGCCACTCAGACTATGTCTTATTGTAAAGGTGCGTATGTATCGGGAACCTTTGTGCAAAATTTCAAGTTTCTACATTCAGCGATTTCGTCTCTGCGTTGATTATACTCGTAAGTAGGTAGGTGCCAATCAGTCAGCGTCTAATTTTTTATTTGTACCTTTTTTATTTTAGGGTACAGTTTTTTTCATATTTACATTTAAAATATAGTAAGAACTAGCTATTGCCCGCGGCTTCTCTCGCGTAATTAATAAGTAATTCCCGTGCAAAGCAAAGACATGCTTTGCATGGATATGCATTTAGTGCAAAATTATTGCAAAATTTTAACTATTTTCAAATAAGCATTTGATCTTCCGAATGTTACTAGTAAACACACATCCGAATGGTAAACTAGTCGAATACATGATCTTATCCGACTTTAAAGTACTTTTGGCTCCATTTGCAACTCGTTGCGACGTTCATTTTACCTTCTAAACTAACATTCAGGATTTTTATGTCGAATTAATAGTTTTGTTCGTGTTTTACATAATTATTTGAAACGCAAAATCGTATTACAGTTCTAAATATAATATACTAGCTTCTACCCGTGGCTTCGGCCGTGCGAATTTCCCACGGGAACAGTGCTTTTTCCCATAATGAATGTGTATGCGATATTTCAGGATGATTGGTTTAATAAATAAGCGTGAAAAGGTAACAAACAAACAAATAAATAGACAAACAAACTCACTTTCGCATTTTAAATATTAGTTAGGACTAGCTGTGCCCCAAGGCTTTGCTCTCGTGGGATTTTTGGAACAAAATGATTTATTCCATGAATTTTACGAGTGAATTTTTTCCATGAATTTTAAGTGAGAACTAAGGCCCTTCGTTCACGATGCTACGCAAGTCTCTTGATTATTCCACTCCCAAACAGGTAAATTCACGCGAGTAAAGATAAAGGCAAAATCTAGTCAAAATTATAGCAGACTACCTTTTGCCCGCGGCTTCGCCCGCGTGAATTTCCTCCAGGAACAGTGCTTTTTCCCGGGATGAACTAATACCTTTCATCTCGAAAGGACTGGGGTACCCTATGTCTCAATACTTCCAACTATGTGTACATATGCAAAATTTCAGGAAGATTGGTTGAGTAGATAAAACCTGAAGAGGTAATAAACAAACTCACTTTCGAATATATAATACTAGCTTTCGCCCGCGGCTTCGCCCGCGTGAATTCCCCACGGGACAGTGCTTTTTCCCGGGATGATAGGTACCCTATGTCCTTCTCCGTATTTCTAACTATGTGTATGCGAAATTTCACGAAGATTGGTTCAATAGATTAAGCGTGAAGAGGAAACAAACAAACAAATAAATAAACAAACAAACAAACTCAGTTTCGCATTTACAATATTAGTTAGGATTAGTAAGGCTGCCGGAATGCAATCCGGATAATCCGTAATCCGAAATATTCGGATTTTCGCACATTTTTACTTGACTTCCAAATCCGGATTCCAAAATGAAAACCGGATTTTCTGAATTAAAAAAAAAAATCGGGGGTACATCGTTAACTGCCCGCGCGCCCGAGCGCATACAATCCGTTCCCTTAGTTTACGATGCCTACCGCGCAGCGTATATGTAAACCCTTACAGTATTCAGAACTTCGGAAAATCTGAGCTGCGGGAGGGTTTACAAGCAAGAATTCACAAAAAGTTGCCGTAAACCATTCCGCTATTCGGAGCTACGAACGATCTGGATTCGGGTATGGTTTTCGGTATAATATTTGAAAATTCGTAATAAAAAATGCTTCCTCTACTCAGAACCCAAAAAAGTATAAAAGATTAGTGCAATCTGATACGCGGAAGGGCTTTCTCCGCTATGCTCCCCGACTTCAGATCGCAAGCGATCTGGCACGCGGTAGGGTTTTCTGAGATATGTTCCCCGATGTCAGATCGCAAGCGGAACGTGCTAAGAGAGATAAAAAAACAAGTTAGTAGTAGGTAGTAGACAAAGTTGCGGGCGAAAGCTGGTTTACTTATATACTAATATTATAAATCTGAAAGTTTGTATGTTTGGATATTTGTTACTCAATCATGCAAAAACGGCTGAACAGATTTGCAAAAAATTAGAACATAGTTCATTACCAGGATTAACATATTGAATACTTTTAATCTCGGAAAAATGTCAAGCTCCTGTGGCATAATAAAGAAACGAGTTAACGCAGACGAAGTGGCGAGCGAAAGCTAGTGTACTTATATTAATTTTATCCGGATTTAAAAACAGAACGGATTTGCATTCCCTAGCTGCCATTTCGAATTTCTAGCTATTCTATTAAATTATTTAGATTTCTGCGGTAATATCTAAGTTTGTATATACATTTCTATTCTCTAGTAGCTGCTTTGCAGTGGCAGTGGGGGTAATTTATAGCTTGTATCGGAAACGCCTGGTCGTAATATACTGTTGCCACTTCCGACGTGGCATTGAACCAAGTTCTTGAGAAAGTACTGCGAAAATATTCATAAATAACTAAATGCTATGACTTTGTATGGTATGATACCCAGGTCTATGTTATTTTATTTCAAGGAAATGAAATGAAGAAAAATATAAGAAAAAGTAAAAAATCCACAGAAAACATGTTTCTGATTTTTTTTCAAAAGGAATTAAGGCTATACCCAAACAGGATTTTGCGAAAACGTACTGTCTTTAACGTCAAGTGTGAATCATAGGTTATAAGTACTGAAGCAGGTAAAATATCCTGTAAAGAGTAAAATACTAAACTAGAATTATACCGAATCAAATTACAAATAAAATTAATAAAACTAGATAAAAATAATAATACATAATCCTGTTTTTTTTCCTTTGTCGTCGAAAATCACCGTAATACAATAGATTTTTTTTAAAGAATCAAATAAAGAATACATTTATTTACAACGATACCAGCTTATTTTTTTAAATATGTTTAGAGTTTTATCAAAATTAAAAGAAAACCTCTAAAATAATTACCCAAAGAGCCTAACGAAAACTCGCTAGCAAAAACACAAAATATAGAAAATTCGAAAAGTAACCTTATTGTGTCTGCTTTAAGGCGGTGCTTACGTACCGCCCCCCACCCCCTCTGATCAGCCTTGGGTATGGCCATAAGCGACCGATTACACAAACGCGATAATTATATCTATAGAAATTAAAATGTTGGCTTGCTATAAAAAAAGGTAGGTAGTGACGTGTAGTCGTTGCGTATTTTCGTGTCTCAAGTTCCACAGATATGGGCGACTCGCACATCTTCTACTACTCGTATATAGACTAGAATGCGCGTAACGCAGCGGAATTTATTAAAATTCAATAACTTCCAAAAGCCCGTATTACAAACTCGTCAAGTTGTGTTCGTCCCAATGGACTTTTCAAAGTTACTAACTTACAAACTATTTCCATCTAAAGCGTTATCAAAGGCCAACTAAAGGATTTATGCCTCAAATGTAGGGCAACCATATTCCCCGTTACAGAGCGGAGACTTCTGACCACAGATTGAGTATATTATGTCAAATTTTACATGCCATGAGAAGAAGCTTGCCCTATACTCTCTCTCTCTCAGCCGAAAGACGTCCACTGCTGGACAAAGGCCTCCCCCAAGGATTTCCATAACGACCGGTCCTGCGCTGCCCGCATCCATGCGCATTCCGCGACCTTCAAATACTATCACATATAAAATGTAATGTAACAATGTTTGAGCAAATAAAGGAATTGAATTAAAAATACCTACTAGTTGTTGCCCGCTACAAAAAGTATATCTTGTATGTTTTTCATACAAAATTTGACACCCCGTTCCAGCCTTTGGGAGTTGATTTAAAAAAAAATAGTAGCCTATGATTGACCCCGTGTCTTCCACTGTATCCATCCAAAATCCGACAAGTCAAATTACAAATAAATATCCACAGTCTCACCTACTTACTTTTTGCCCGCGGCTTCGTCCTCGTAATTTTTCATCCATTCACCGCCATAGGAGTTTCCAAAATTCTTTTCATAGCGCTAAAAAAACCTCCCCGCAAAGAATCAAGTTATGCAAAGAAACATTAATTTTATACTAAATACGGAACAACCAATTGAACGATAATAACATTTTAACAGCACCGTTTTCTGATAGAACTCCTCTTTTAACTCTAACTTACAAATTGAATTGAAAACTCAGTCTTAAAACTTTGAGGCATCGGACCGTGAACAGTCCTCACCGAGGGCCTTAAATTGTTAATTGATTATGACTTAATTGAATGAAAATGGAAAAACTTCGGAGGATTATGTCTGATTCAATCATCGGCTATTTTTTAATAAATTTAATAAAATACTAGCTTCCCCCCGTGAATTTCCCACGGGAACTGTGCTTTTTCCCGGGATGAAAGGTACCCTATGTCCTTCTCAGTACTTCTATGTGTGTGCGAAATTTCAGGAAGATTGGTTCAGTAGAGCGTGAAGAGGTAACAAACTCACTTTCACATTTATAATATTAGTTAGGACTTCTGGATTCCGTCATTATAAATTACTAGTGTTTTTTTTTTATATTAAAACATTTGAGTGGGTTTGACGTTAATCATGCCTGATGGGAAGTGAGATCTAGGGTAACGATCTACGAAACTATATATGGTGGACTCAAATTAACTACAAATATTTTCAGGGCTGATTATTGATATTATTTAGAAAGAATATCAGTGGTTTTTTCAATTTTCTACACGCTAGTTTGCGAGAAAAATTAACTTTTTGTTTTTTGAAAACCGTAACATTATAACATCCTGTATTCTGTAACATAAAACACGAGAGACGATGTTTCAGTCCTTACCTCATTGGCCAATTATTTTAACCAATTAAAATGAAACTACCTACACGCGGCCACAAACAAAAGCCGCCGCCCACCGGCGCGCGCGAGTCCGTGTTGCTCTATGGTGCCGCTCTGTCATAGAGTAACTATGGAACGGAGCAATCAATCATAGGTCTTTTTTTATAGGTTTTTTTTCATATGTTTTTTTAATATTATTATTATCCTGTACGGCTGGAAGAAGATGTGTTGGACTTTTTTTTAAGACACCCGGTGGCCAGCTCTGAAGACGCCGCACGTGTCTTCTTTGTGTCGAAATCATACATTTTAAAAGTGTTGCATAGCGAGGGATTTCATCCCTATCATATTCTGAGGGTTCAGGAGATGCTCCCGACGGACTATGAAGACAGAGTGGAGTTTTCGCAGTGGTTGTGTAGGAACCGAAATAATAACATTTTGTGGACAGATGAGTGCACGTTTTACGTTTACGTGTGAAAAAGTGTGATAGGAAGTCATTATTTTATTGTAAATTGTAAACTTATTAATAAATTTGATAAACCAAATTCACGTGTTTGCTCTCCTAGTCGCCTTAAACCCCAAAACTTACACTTAAATTATCATCTTATTAGTTATTAGGCTATCTTAGGTTATTTGTGTGTGTGTGTGTGTGTGTGTGTTAATCCACACAAATAAATAAAACAGAACGAAATACACAATCATGTAGGTTTACATTGATACGTTTAAGTTTAATAAATCGCTTGTCATCTCTGTCTTCCACGCACTTTTGATAAAAAAGAGGAAGACGGCAAATCAATTTCATTTTACTATTATTTGGTGGGTGGAGTTTTCTACTGTTATTTGGTGGGTGGAGCTTATAGATGAATGAATTGTCTAATCAATTTCATTTTACTATTATTTGGTGGGTGGAGTTTTCTACTATTATTTGGTGGGTGGAGCTTATAGATGAATGAATTGTCTAACATGTATCTACAGTATGATACTAAATGTCATCATTTTATAATATCTTTTTTGTTAGAAAAAATAAAATAAAAACTAGCGTATCGATTTTTAAAATTTTATCTCCAATACGTTTATTTAGCCTCCTGGAGCCAGTCCTGAAAATATTTGTAGTTAATTTGAGTCCACCTTATATATTTTTGAGTAGACATTTTTATACTACACAGTAACAAGCATACGGCCATCCTGATAGAAAGTGGTCACGACATCCCCTGCATACAACACAAGGGTTGCCGACTCTAAGTTTGTAAGTGGTCTCGAGGGAAAACATAGTAGCTCATTCAATAAATCTTTAAACACGTATATGGAGATTCCGTTTGAAGCGCACTATCTTTACCAATTGCAAATAAATATAGTCATTCATTTCATTCACTGTATGCAATATTTTGGACGCCGAGGTATGAGGATGAACCTATCGTTGGAGGCGAGAGGTCCGATGATAGAATAATATCTAACAGTTCCTTGTAAACTTTCGCTATTATATCCGCCCGCCCGCGTGAATTTCCCACGGTAACAGTGCTTTTCCCGGGATGAAAGGTAAGAAAGAAAGAAAAATCGTTTATTTGAAACTAGCCACGCCCCGGGACTTTGCTCCCGTGGGAATTTCGGGATAAAGTACCTACCCTATGTACTATTCCCGGTATTTTTCTACCGCATATACCAAATTTCATCGAAATCCGTCCAGTAGATTTTGCGTGGTTGAGTAACAAACATCCTTACAAACTCACATCCAAATTTTCGCATTTATAATATTATTAGGATATTAGGATTCCACATACAAAGAGAACAATAATATAATTTTATACCCTAGGTACCCTATGTTCTTCTTAGAACTTCTAACTATGTGTATAAGTGTATGCGGAAAATTGGTTCAGTAGATAAAGCGTGAAGAGAAAACAAAACAAATAAACAAACAAACTCACTTTCGCATTTATAATAGTTAGGATTAGTAAGGAAATTCGGATTAAAATTTACGCCACACACTAGCATTTTTTAGTTAAATTTGCTAACCCGTGCTAACAAAGCCGAGATAAGGCTGGTTTCACACGGGCCATTAATATCAGTCGCCAGATGCGGAGCTGTCTATGGCATGATAAGCATTTCAATGGAGCGCGACGGTTTTGTCGCTCAAAGAAACTGCCAAACTTATTTTGCGACCCTTTGGATATTTTCGACGGCAAAATTCTACTGACCCAGTTTTATTATACATTTAAAATTTCGAGGGATTCTAGTTCGTGCTTCTATTTTGAACTTAAGCTATAAAATCTTCTTCTTCTTCAATGTAAAAAAAAAAAATATTTAAGGATAAATCACACAAGTTGAGTCACAGTCAAATGAGAAAGGTCGACCCGTTATTGGTCAGCGTGGATGCCTTTTCTACACGACTGACCAAAAAAGGAGTGTTATGTTTTCAGGGTTCATGTATGTATGCATGTATGTAAGTTTATTTATTCCACCATAAATCCTGAACGGCTTAACAGATTTTAATGTGAGAGGTATTTTAGATTCCTTGCATTAGTCCGAGTGACATTATAGGCTATGTGTATTATCAGTCGTGTTTTTTAATAATTAGCTTGTTTCGTAATCATCATTAGGCTGGGAGGCGAATGATGAATTTACGAAGAGTATAGCCAACCCACTGCCTTAAAATAACTTTCCTTGTTCTATAGGATATTCATATTCATTTATTTATTTCATAACTACATAATTCCATATACTAGACACTAATATTAAATTAAAATTACAAAATTAATAATTAAATAATAACATGTCAACTTAACAAAATTAGGTATAATTAAGTAAAATAATCCTCCAATGAATAATAACGTTTCCCTAATAAGTAAACTTTTAATTTTTTACTGAAATCCCTGCTGTAAAGTGACACTTTTAGTTCCATTGGAAGATTATTAAATAATCTAATTGCCTGGTAACGTGAGCAGTGTTTTACCACTATTAGTTAGATAGTTAAAAATATCATGCAGCATAACTGCAATAGACCATCTTTCATGTTTCTTCACAAGGATTAAGACCTCGACATGACCTCGTGTTTCAGTCAGAGACCTTACCAGTGCGCTATAGGTCACGCCGCGCCGGACTGCCACATCGGAGGTCCCGGGTTCGATCCCCGGTCAGGTCAAGATGGAAAATGATATTTTTCAGATTGACCTCGGTCTTTGATGTTTATCTATATATATATTTGTTATAAAATATAGTATCGTTGAGTTAGTATCCCATAACACAAGTCTCGAACTTACTTTGGGGCTAGCGCAATCTGTGTGATTTGTCCATATATATTTATTTATAGAGGCCGACATGCTGAATTTTAATACGGAACCACAGATTAGTTAAAACCATATTTTCCTACTCACGTGACGGTATCCATACTAATATTATAAAGACTAAAAGTCTGTCTTTCTGATTTTGATGAAATTTTGTATGAAAATAGTTGATAAACCGAGGTCAAACAGACTACTTTTTTTTCAAAAATCATCCCCCAATAGTCTGCGATGAGGGGTGAAAGTTTGCATGAAAAACACATAATTTCCGCAGTAGTAGATAATTATTTAGCATTCAGTATTTGTAGCTACAAGTCGAACCTCCCATATTTATGTGTCTCGGTTTTGAACATTAATAACGGCCAATGGGGTGAAACAACAATTTATGCAAGGCACAAACCACTGAATTCCTGGCCAGATCTTCTAAAATATATACCTTGTACTAGCTATAGACCGTGACTTCATCCACGCGGTATAATATTTAAGGTTCTAAGTAAGTAAAGCGGCGTATCAAGATGCGGCCATTTTTTAAATTTCAGACCTTCAGCAATACGATGCGAAAACCGCATCTAATTGCATGGAGTAGTTTTTGCGTGTACAAACCAACAGACAGACCAACAACTTTAGACTTCTAAAAAAATAACATTGGCACTATAAAGATCATTCATATTTTTTTCTTAAATATCTCTCTGAACGGTTTTACAAACATAAATCAGTTATAATTTTATTATATGTACTAGCTGTTGTCCGGGCTCCGCTCGCAGAGGTTACTTATAAAAGCAGTCCAGCGGTTTAACCGTGAAAGCATAACAGACAGACAGATAAACTTTCGCATTTATAATAGTATAGATTAATTACTTATTTCGTATTCCAAACCAACAATGCTCGTCTCTAATATAATGGCCTCAGTCTATCTGCTGTAGTACCATCTTGTGGTCCACCACAAGATGCTGTGTATCAGCGACAGATATCTCAAGATATCCACATGCCATTCACAGGCTACGACCAAATCTTAGATGGTCCTCAGTTTGATAATATACCGCACATAATAGAGATATACTTGTAAAATTATATCATTTATACATACGTATAAATGTTACGTACGTAATACGTATAATTTTTGCTTTCACTTTATTTAAGTAGTTTTATTGTTAACTAGCTTTAGCCCGCGTCTTCGTTTTTTGAAGTGATTTTTCCCGGAACGAAAAGTACCCTATGTCCTTCTCAGTACTTCTAACTATGTGTATGCGAATTTTTAGGAAGATTGGTTCAGTAGATAAAGTTTGAAGAAGTAACAAACAAATAAACAAACAAACTTTCGCATTTATAATATTAGTTAGGATAGTTAGGAGAGGATATATATTTGTCTTGCTTATATATTTTTTCTTCACCTTTAGCACTCGTACACTGCTTTCGGGTCGCGTTTGAAAATCAGTACTCTCCAGGCGATATGAGTACAGAGATAGACCTTTTTTTAATTAAATATTAAAAAAAATAAAATAAATTAAAACCTTTTTGGTATTGCTGCAACACAGACATCTGTTCCAGTGAAATGTTTTTATTCTAAGTATATTTTTATGTATCTACACCGGATCGTCACGTGTTGCGGTGTATGCAAATCTATTTAGAAATTAGGGCTTCTAGAGCTCCCCTGTTAGAATTTTGGATTAAAAATGGAATCTGTCTCACGGCAAGGAAGAACACTATTCCGATATGGACTCCATCCGTATATTCTTTCAGTTGAACCACTGGCTAGGCGGTCATAGGACAGAACAAACAAAATGCTACAAAACTATAAATAAGACATACATTATTCATTTCGCAAACTTACAACAAACTTGCGACTTAAAATGATTGATGAGCGAAACTAATTCTTTCCCCCGTTCCACCCTGTAGTTTAGGCTTCATTGCATAGGATAGGAACCAGGGGTGGATCCAAGACGGACATGACTACGCTTTTAGTTCCCCTAGCTGTCAAAGCTAATGTAGACACCGAAATAGGCACAGACAATTTTCTTTTCAACTAAAATACTTCGAAGAAAATGCTCTAAAAACTATATCGATTAATTTCCACGATGACTACAACAAATGTACTTACACAATTCAAAGGCACATTTCTGTTAAATATAGCCAAAAGGCACACTTCTGTTAAATACAGGATGTTTTTTAAATCATTGGCATCCTTTCTACTGGTGAAAGTACTCATGAACATGAGCAACTTTTTGTATGGGACCGACTCAATCCGATGGAAAAAAAAATCTGCTGTTCCATACTATTTTCCAATACCTACTCACCCGAAATGTATGGAACATGTTTGTAATATAATTGTTTGAAACGGAACGCGAGGGTTTCCCATTGGCGCCGCTACGCGCAGTCGGCGCTGGCGTCGCCCGCCCGGCCGGCGTCGGCAGGCGACGGCCATATTAGTATCGGTTTGGACAGCGCGGTGTGAGGTCGTACTGCGCGATATATCCCCGCCGGTGCGGGCGACCATCTTGTTGGACAGTTTTACGACCGCGTGTGAACGGTCTATTAACTAGTTTGATTTGTGATTGTTTAATTGTTAGTTTGAAGTGTAATTGTGTATTTCATCGTTGTTAAATAACTAATAAGCTCGCGATAATTTGTGTTGTGCGAAAGAAATGTGTTTAGACTGTTTGTTGTGAACGACGTGATTTGTGGCTGCCTGGGGACGCCGAATCCTGTTGCCGAGTGAACCCTCGTGAAGAAAGCAAGGTATTTATTCTGGGGATTGAGATCTCAAGGGGGTAGTTAGGGTGATTAGGGATCCCCCCTTTCCGAAGACACTCAAGATTGGATCCGAAGAGCAGGAAGATTAAGTTTGGTAAGTGACCCTTGAGTTTGTGGGTGGTTGTAGCTATTAAGTTAGGTTTAATATACAGGGTTCTGTAGTTCCCGTTATAAACTATGGTGGTAGCAGACTGCGTATAGGTTAGGTTAGGTTAGTCGGACAGACGTAGTGCCGGGTCGAGGTTTTTACCGGTATTTTTTTTTACCCGGTAAATTTTTCGGTACCGAACCCTCCCGCCATTTCGTTTGCCCGGATTCTCTGCGCACATTTTCTGGTAGCAGAGCGTAGTTTATCTACCCTCTATTTGTTCGTTTGTAAAAAAAAATAATTAATTGTTTGTAAAAATTATTAGATTTTTCTTAGTTTGTTTGTATAAGAATATTTGTAACCTTTTTTGTATTTGTTTGCGGTTTGTACCGTGCGTTCCGGGTTTGTGCCATTCTCATACCTACCGCGGTTCTTCGTGTAGTTGTTTGATTTTGTTGTTTTTTATTTACCTCTTGTTATTTTTTGTTTGTGACTTGACGCGATGGCGAAGGTCTCCAATGCTAGGGCGACACTCGCCAACGAATTGAGATGGTTTGTGACGGCCGGAGGACTCCTGTCCCGGAAGGACAGGGAGGGCGCCATACTGCTAAGAGCGGATCACCTCCACTCACGATTGATTAGCGCGGAAGCGGCCATGGTGGTGCTTACCGAAGCCGAACTTGCCCCGGAGGTCTACGCAGGTCACATGGCGGACATGGACCAGATCCTGAGTCTGCACGATGATATCGCGGAGGCGGCGACCGCAATAAGGGCGAGACAGGCTGGCGGACCAGCCCCTCGCACACCTGTTAGACAGGAAGGACCAGCGGTTACTGGTCGGCTCCCCACCCTTCAGCTGTCCCACTTTGGGGGTAGGATGGAGGAGTGGGTAGCATATAAAAATATGTTTGAGTCCCTGGTCGTAGCACGACAGGATTTGTCGAAGGCCCAGAAGATGGCCTACCTCCTCTCCACGCTTGAGGATGAAGCGCGGTCGCTCATCCAGCACCTCCGGGTGGAGGACGACCAGTACGACACGGCTTGGGAGTTATTGAACTCCCGCTACCAAAACTTACGTTTGTTAGCGGATGCGCACGCCGCACAGTTGATGGCCCTGCCCAAGGTGGCCAACAGGGCACAGTTGCGCCTGCAGTTGCTCACGCCCGTTACAGTGGCCTGTAACGCGCTCCGCACACTGGGGCTGCCGGTGGACCAATGGTCTTTTTTGTTGGTGCACATTGTATTGGGCAAATTGCCCAATGACATCCGCTCGCGGTTTGAGCGCGAAAATGCGGAGCGGGACAGCACCACCCTACCAACATTCACTGACTTGGTGAAGTTTTTGGAGTTTGAGGCACGGGCTGCTGAGAATACCATGACGGACTCAGCGCCATCCAGAGCGCCTGAACGTAGGCCCTTGGAACCCTCATGGCGAGGGAAGCCCCAACATGGACGGCAACCGCCACCGCGTGGAGCTGGTGTGCGGGTTGCACACACGGCAGCAGTCGCGAGGGACGCGGACTGCCTGCAATGTGGCCGGATGGGCCACAGCCTGCTGCAATGCAGGGACTGGCAGAGACTGCCAGTACAAGATCGGCGCCGCATGGCAAGGCGGCATGAACTTTGCTTCTACTGTTTGGGCAGTCACTATGCACGTGACTGTCCCAGGGCCATACCATGCAGTGCATGCCGTGGGCTGCACCACGTGATGCTCTGCATGAACCGGAACGGGGATGGCCCCCGGTTGTTGAGGCAGGGGTCCCCTATGGGCGGGGGCGCTCCTGCGCGAAGCCCTCCACCACCGGACGGAGGACGCGGCTTCGCTCGTCGCACCCCCTCGGGAGGGGGTCGCGTACCTGCGCGGGTCTTGGCGGACCGGGACCACGCGCCTCAAGGTCATGGCCAGTATGTGGCTGGCCAGGCCCCGGATAGGGCCCCCATGGGCGGGGGCCCTAGATCGGACGTGAGAGTGGGGACACCCCTCCACGCGGGTTACCAATACCCAACACATGCAGCCGCAGCGGTTTTCTCCGCCGCTGCACGAGTACCCACGGCTGGAGTACCACCCGCCGTACCATATGTATGGCCGGGCCGCGGGTTATGCCCCCCTCAGATGGGGATGTGCACTCGCCCGCCATATTATCCGGGTCAGTGGCGCGCCCCTGGTTTGGAGAGAGTGGGGAGCCCGTAACTAGCTTGCTCCCTTGCTGGGACAGAGCCGCGGACGGTTCTGCTCCCTACCGCGGTGGTCCGCGTATGGGGTCGTAGGGGGAAGCCATTAATTTGAGAGCTCTGTTGGACTCAGGGGCTCAAAGCAGTTTGGTTACCACTCGAGTGGCACGCCAGTTAGGTTTAGTCGTGGAAGACTCGCCTGTGCCACTTCTTGGAGTTGGTAGCATACAAGTGAAGTGTCTGACGGGCCAGACACTTGTCACCTTTTCTTCGCTGAAGTCCTCCACAATGAGGATCACGACTTCGGCTATGGTAATGGATACCATTGCGGGTTGGCACCCCTCGACAGACATACCGCCGGGTGTGTTGTCTTTGGTTTCGGGTCTGGATTTGGCCGACCCCTTTGTCTTTCATCCCGGCCCAGTGGACTTGCTCCTGGGCTCGGACGTATTGGGTTGGATTTTGTTGGGTACCCAGAAAGCTCTGGGTTCGTCTTCACTGATGGCAGTGTCTACTATCTTTGGTTTCGCCCTGATGGGCCCTGTGTTTGATAATAGCACCGTGGAGGAGCCACCGGTCGTCGCATCTGCGTCCTTGGCCAAGACCATGCAAAGGTTTTGGGAGGTGGAGGAGCCACCTATGAGTTCCAGGATGGATCCGGAACACGCTGAGTGCGAAGCCCTTTTTCGATCGACCACGGAGAGGTTGCCCTCCGGTCGGTTTGTAACTAGATTACCCTTTGTTGCCTCTCGTCCTAGCCTAGGGCAAAGTAGGGCGCTTGCGGAGAAACGACTGCTGTCCATGGAGCGACGCATGCAGCGTGACCACGTACTTCGCGATAAATATATTGAATTTATGCGCGAGTACGAGGATTTGGGTCACATGTCTCCGGCTCGAGTTGATTGGAGCTCAACTGAGCATTATTTTTTGCCCCACCACGCGGTGGTGAAGGCCTCAACAGGCAAATTGAGGACCGTCTTCGATGGGTCCGCACCCACTTCGAACGGGGTTTCGTTGAATCTGTGTTTGCATTCGGGTCCCAAATTGCATAGGGACATAATTGACATCATCTTGAACTTTAGAAGACATCAAGTGGTTTTTGGTGCGGACATCCGGATGATGTTCCGCCAGACAGTCATACATCCTGAGGACAGGCGATTCCAGTTGATACTCTGGCGTGAGCGCCCTGAGGATCCTGTGACGGTGTATGAACTCAACACAAACACGTATGGTTTGAAATCTAGTCCCTATATCGCCATCAGATCATTGCTTGAATTGGCAGAGCGGGAACGGATCCGCTTTCCCCGTGGGGCTTCCGTGCTGTCACGTGACTTGTATGTTGATGACGTGTGCACCGGAGCCCAAAGTGTTGAGGAGGCCCTCCTACTGCGGGATGAATTGATCGAAATATTGAAGACAGGTGGCTACGAGCTACGTAAGTGGTTGTCCAATGAGCCTAGAGTTCTAGAAGGGATCCCGGAGGATCACCAACAGAACCCTCACCTGTTTGAGGATGTGGATGATCCCAACAGGATAGCGGTGCTGGGCATGCAGTACCAGCCGCTAACCGATATTTTCACATTCCAAGTGGACTTGGAAATACCAAAAGTCTGGACTAAGAGAACGGTGTTGTCCGTAATAGCTCGTATGTTTGATCCAAGCGGTTGGATCAGTCCAGTGATATTCTCTGCGAAGTGTCTTCTTCAGAGACTTTGGACTTTGGGCGTCTCGTGGGACGAGCCGCTGTTTGGCTCTCCATTGGATGATTGGCTCGAGTTGTTTTCATCGATTAAGGAAGTCAATCGGATTGCCTTGCCTCGTCGAATATTGCCACCCGGGAAATATCGAGCCAGCCTGCATGGCTTTTGTGACGCGTCGGAGCGAGGCTACGCCGCGTCAGTCTATATGCGGACAGTTGACGCCGATGGCCGGGTCAATGTCTCGCTTTTGTTAGGGAAGAGCAAGGTCGCCCCCATCAGAACTAGGCTGACTATTCCCAAGCTTGAGTTGAGTGGAGCTCACCTTCTCTCTAAATTGTTGCATCACGTTGCATATGAGCTGGCGGCCACGGTCGAGATACGGGACATCTTCGCCTGGTCGGATAGCCAGGTCGCGCTTGCATGGTTGCGCGCGGCCCCACATACCTTGGAGGTTTTTGTGGGAAATCGGGTTTCCCAAATCCAGAATATCGGAATTGATATAACATGGAGACATGTGCCGGGAGAGCTTAACCCAGCGGACTGTGCTTCCCGAGGTTGTACGGCACCAGAATTGGTGTCACACCCGCTCTGGTGGGGTCCAGAGTGGCTGATGGGATCAGAAACATCTTGGCCTGTCTGTCAGACAGATGTTACTTCTTTGAGTTTGACTGGGCTTCGTGTACATGCTGTAGTCGCTGAGACGACGGCGGAGCTGGATTGGCTACTTGCTCGGTATAGCAGTTTGGATAAGCTTCTGGGTGTTACCAGTTGGATTAAGCGTTTCATACATAATTGTAGAAACCCACAGGCAAAGCGGTTGGAGCCGATTGCAGGTGCAGAAGAGCGCCGGAGCGCATTGTTGCATTGGGTCCGTGTCGTGCAGACCGGACGGTTTGAGTCAGAGCTTCGTATTTTGCGCGACGGACGCGCTAAGTTGAAGGGCGCGGTCGCTCGTTTGAACCCGTACATCGACTCGGATGGGCTTCTTCGGGTTGGAGGCAGGCTCCGGAAGGCGGATCTTCCATATGAGACTCGCCATCCTCTGTTGTTGCCCAAGGGCGGACCCTTGGTGCAGCTTTTGGTGTCTGATCGACACATTCGTAACGCCCATGCTGGGTGCAATGCTTTGTTGGCTATTTTGCAACGCGAGTTTTGGATTTTGTCTGCCCGAAGAGCAATCCGTAGTGTCCTGTTTCGATGTATTGCATGTTATAGGTTGAAGGCGTCCACGATGCAACCACAGATGGGTGATTTGCCCGCTGATCGAATCCGACCTTCGAGACCGTTTGACGGCGTTGGAACCGATTTTGCCGGTCCCTTTTCGATCAAGGCTTCTCCCTTTCGTAATGCCCGTATTGTGAAGGGCTATTTGTGTGTATTTGTTTGTTTGCCCACCAAGGCTGTCCATTTGGAGGTGGTGTCGGCTCTGACTACGGAGGCCTTCGTCGCCGCGTTGGATCGCTTTGTTTCGCGTCGAGGTCTACCTTCCCTTATTAGGTCTGATAATGGCACAAACTATAAGGGAACTGTAAATTATCTTAAGGATGTTTGTGAATTTATTGATAAGAATTGTACTAGTTTAAGTCAAATTGCTGCTCAAAGGGGAATAACCTGGAAGTTTAGTCCCCCAAGTTGCCCCCATTGGGGAGGGATTTTTGAAGCGGCTGTGAAATCCGCAAAAACCCACCTCCGCCGCATTATCGGAGAAACGGCTCTAACTTTTGAAGAGCTGGCCACGGTTTTTTGTAAAGTTGAGGCGGTCCTCAACTCTCGTCCTCTCTGTCCGCTATCTCCAGATCCAAATGACCTGGAAGCTCTCACCCCTGGTCATTTTTTGGTGGGAGGGCCTTTGAATGCCCTGCCCGAATACCCTTGGAAGGATGAACGCGTATATCGGTTGTCGCGTTTTCAAATGTTGCAGCAAATGAGCCAGGACTTTTGGCGTCGCTGGTCGCTTGAATATTTGCATTTGCTGCAGCAAAGAGTCAAGTGGACAGACAGGACTGAGCCTCCCAGGGAGGGTGATTTAGTATTGTTAAAAGAGGCAAATTTGCCCTCATTGCTTTGGCGACGAGCTCGCATATTACGTTTGATTCTTGGCGGAGATGGCACTCCGCGTGTGGCTGAGGTGTTGGTCGACGGTTCGATTTTAAGGAGAGCTGTGACTTCTCTCGCCCGCCTTCCCGTAGAGTAAGCTAGCGGTCTGCTTCTCAGACCGGGACGGGGGGATGTTTGTAATATAATTGTTTGAAACGGAACGCGAGGGTTTCCCATTGGCGCCGCTACGCGCAGTCGGCGCTGGCGTCGCCCGCCCGGCCGGCGTCGGCAGGCGACGGCCATATTAGTATCGGTTTGGACAGCGCGGTGTGAGGTCGTACTGCGCGATATATCCCCGCCGGTGCGGGCGACCATCTTGTTGGTCAGTTTTACGACCGCGTGTGAACGGTCTATTAACTAGTTTGATTTGTGATTGTTTAATTGTTAGTTTGAAGTGTAATTGTGTATTTCATCGTTGTTAAATAACTAATAAGCTCGCGATAATTTGTGTTGTGCGAAAGAAATGTGTTTAGACTGTTTGTTGTGAACGACGTGATTTGTGGCTGCCTGGGGACGCCGAATCCTGTTGCCGAGTGAACCCTCGTGAAGAAAGCAAGGTATTTATTCTGGGGATTGAGATCTCAAGGGGGTAGTTAGGGTGATTAGGGATCCCCCCTTTCCGAAGACACTCAAGATTGGATCCGAAGAGCAGGAAGATTAAGTTTGGTAAGTGACCCTTGAGTTTGTGGGTGGTTGTAGCTATTAAGTTAGGTTTAATATACAGGGTTCTGTAGTTCCCGTTATAAACTATGGTGGTAGCAGACTGCGTATAGGTTAGGTTAGGTTAGTCGGACAGACGTAGTGCCGGGTCGAGGTTTTTACCGGTATTTTTTTTTACCCGGTAAATTTTTCGGTACCGAACCCTCCCGCCATTTCGTATGCCCGGATTCTCTGCGCACAGAACAGCTGATTTTTTTTTCCATCGGATTGAGTCGGTCCCATACAAAAAGTTGCTCAATGAGTACTTTCACCAGTAGAAAGGATGCCAATGATTTAAAAAACATCCTGTATAGCCAAAACCTAGAAGTATCATGAAAAAAATACTGTACTTGCTTATCTACTTACTTCTCTGTATAAACAAAGCGACTATAAAAATAAATAATTTATTACCTACTCTAAAATCTACACTTAGTAAAACTTAAGGAAAAATAGCGAAAAGTATCTTTCAAATTCATAAACTAGTTTCAATGGTGCGGAAGATATGAATGAGTTTGAGAAAGTTTTCTGGCCGAGAAGTAACTTTTAAATGCAGTTATTTATCATTCATAATATTGAAGAATATTTATGAAGCTGGAAAAATGTTGATGAATTTCTCTTTCTCTATCTTTTATTCAAAAATATATCGAAGAGTTGAAACATAAAATAACACTGTTAATAAAAAAAATATATATCACCATTTCAATATTATCACCGGTGAATTATAATTATAGACAGAGAATAATAACGATTCATTATAACCGCCCAGATATAACCCTCCAAGACAAAATAAATAAAATTACTTACCTTATTGATATTGCTGTACCCAATACCCACAACCTGCAAAAAACTATAACCGAAAAAAATCATAAATACATTGACTTGCAGGATGAAGTCACCAGAATCTGGAAGCAAAATAAAGTATACGTCGTTCTATCAACTACCGGAGTCATCCCTAGACATTTATTCCATAGCCTTCAACTTCTTGATCTGAGACCTTCTACATATATACCAATGCAAAAGCCGCCATCATAAACACTTGTCGTATTGTCAGAAAGTTCCTCCAAATTGACGAAAACGGACAGACTAACTTAGGACTGTAAAAAAGAACATATCATTTACTTGGCTTATGCCCGTAAATGTTATGATATTACCAGCATACAGCTGAGAATAAAAAACATATAAAAAAATAATAATAATCCCAATAGAAAAAGATTAAATTTTATTTTTTCTATGGCCTTGCTAAATAAATAAATTTCTTCGAAACCCTAAAAATTAAGGTAGCTATTAGGGTTATTGAAGCCAATAAACAATGCTTTAAACCGCATATATGAAACTGAACATAAAAATGTCATAACATTTTGTACCTACTTAAAAATATCTTTAACTTGAATTTCCTTCAAGAATTCCATTACAAATTAAAACAACACAATTCCTCCCATCCCCCAGTCCATTGTGATGCCTCCTGCAAATCTCTAGACGTCACTTGCACCGACCCGGTGAAAAACATCGCGGGCTGAATGAATGAGTGAATGAAAAATGGAATTTAGACAAAGGCATTGTCAGTGACGGCCTTTCAGACAAATGGCTTAATTCTTAATCGGCCAGGTGCGGCCTTTAATTAGTTGAGTAATCATAAGCTTAATCTTTGAATGGTGCTTCTGAGTTTTACAGTATATTCTGAGATACGGTACATCCACTCTGTAAAAGAAGTCTTACATAATAAAATCCTAACTAATATTATAAATGCGAAAGTGAGTTTGTTTGCTTGTTTATTTGTTTGTTACCTCTTCATGCTTTACCTATCTACTGAACCAATCTTCCTGAAATTTTGCATACACATAATTAGAAGTAGGTACGGAGAAGGACATATAGGGTAACATTCATCCCGGGAAAAAGCACTGTTCCCGTGGGAAATTCACGCGGGCGAAGCCGCGGGCGAAAGCTAGTATTTAATACAAACAGCGCCCTGTGGCTCGGCTCCCGTAATATTTTCGGTATAAAAAGTATCCTCTGTACCCAATGTGCTATTTCTGGTTAGATTCTTTTCTACCACTATCCCATGGTGGTGGTACCTTAATGGTTTACCCTGGCTACCATAGCATGCCATTTAAACGAAAGATATGCCATGAAACAAACAGATAAAGAATATCGCTATATGTAATAAGTATGTAAATTATATCAAACATCTGTATACTATTTCGCAATATTTATAAGGATATCAACTCTGACTAGGGTTGAACATGTTGGGCTATTTTATCTATCAAATTAATATAATAATATATTCTGCTATCCAAAATTTAATTTGAAGAAATCATAATAAATATTATCTTTTTTAACTGAGCTGTACATAGATAAATAGGGAAGTGAAAGAGTTGGCAATGGAAAAAAAAGATGGAAGCTACTCCAACTTGGCCGTAAACGTTAGCCCAAACATGTAAGTTTGCCGTAAATTGCTCTTGACTTGTGTCCTTACTTACACATAGCTTAAAAATATGAATGTATGCCAATTTGCCGCAAGATTTTACCCGTAGTACAACTTGTTGGATGGACATAGCGGTTGGACCACGGGTCGGGAGCGGATTACATACGGCATTACAACAACGACCAAATTTATATTTTATTTTTTTCGCCATGTTGGCAGCCCTATTCCCTATTATCCTACAGAGATTGTATCGGCCAGGGCTGCGTAATTGCGATGCCAGCGCGATACCAGTCTGGACGTCTATTGATTGAATGCATTTTGAGGAGCGGATTCTGGTCACGCGGCACAAACAACCGTAAATATCTTGTGTGATCTTGCGGCTTTTATTGATGTTCTTGCTTTTTACATAATAATAAATTATTCACATCCACAGCCATTACAAGTATTTACAACACAACACTATAAAAATTTTGTACAAAAAATTTAGGTAGAAAAATAAAACTTACTATAGTGTTCTAGATAAAATTTTGCGTGTAGAAAAAATCTAAGAACGGTACGGGCTTCAAACAGGAAAAAGAGGTATTGATTACTTATTATTAGAGAACTGTTGTATAATGTGAATTGCCATAAATGTTTTGAATTGAATTGGATAGAAGAACAAAATCTTTTATCACTTTGATGGACACTTAGACGAGATACAAAATGCTGAGATACTAGTCTAGTCTACTGACCACTTCGAAAGAATTACGGCAAAATTAAAGTCACATGTTATTAGGTACGTATTCCGAGTAGGAATCAATGCAATAAAACCAATTTTTTTTTACATTTTTAATCAGCAATTTGAAGATAGGTATCACTAAACAAAAAATAAAAAACAATTCATTTAGTAAGAAGTAATTTAAAAAAATACTTACTATAATAAGATTTAGGTACCGACATCAAAGCTTGTACATCGTTAAAGGAAATTCAGCAACTCAGTACGATACGTATACTTTAGATCCCTTCATATTTGAAGGGCTTTAACATAATCAGTATCCATTCTGCGGCTTCCCAGCCCATGAAAGACTCAAAAAGGGGAAGCTAAGATCAGTAATTAACAGGTACCTACCTATATAGACATATTCAATCACGGCTTTGGCATCAAACAATTTTGCTTACCATAATGACGTCACGATGACATAAGGTTGCCACTCTGTAATTACCCAGAATCGGGGTAATTCGGGACGCTGAGTACTGTAGCCTTTTTGCTCGTTAAGGGTAAGGTAGGTTCTCACTGTGGGGGGTTGAGTTGAAAGTGGGAAAAAATTTCAAGTTTCAAACTCCAAAAACGGATCTTTATCCAGCAATAAACCTAAAAAGTGTTATCCATGCAAAAGTAACGTAAATTGTAAACAAAAGTTTACAATTTTGTGAAGACAATTTTTATACTTTGGCCAGTAACTCATTTGCAAGGAAATTAACTATACTCAATATCAATTATATTTTGTGCGATTAGAAACGTTGATGTTAGCATTGAAAAAAAAATCGTAAAATATTCTACCAACTACATTTAAATCTTGGGAAGCGAGTATTGCTTGCCATTTACGATATTTTTTTAAAGATTACTGATGAATTACTGAAAGACTTTAGGTGGGAAAAATTCCCGCTCCGTCTTTTCCCATTCGTCGCATTCCCGCTACCAGTCGCACCCCACCAGTGCACCATTGAACTCGGTTTGCCGCGTCATCTCAGCTCAGATTACGGTTTCCGAATGGTTTTACCTCGCTAACTTACCTTAACTATTGAAAGCCACTGTCAAGCGATACTTTTATACCAGGTTATACCTAAATCTTGTTATTGATGTCTTCTTTTTAGCGTGTCGACTCGGGGGTTCAAATTTATGATGACCAATATGACGCCACAGATACAGCATTATCTGTTGCGTCCAGGTCTTTTAGCGTACAGGTCTTTTAGCCTTCTAGGGCACGATTAGTCAAATCAAATAATTTAAAAGTAGCTAGTTAGCTATGCTAAGAAGCTGTCTAGTTGCCAACTAGACAGCTTCTTAGCATAGCTAACTAGCTACTTTTTTAAGTTACCTGATATATCCCACTGCTAGGCGAAAGCTATGTCTCCAACTAGTAGTTGGAGACATAGCTTTCGCCTAGCAGTGGGATATATCAGCTAACTTAAAAAAGTAGCTAGTTGGACCGTAGATTATTTAACAAGATATTTAAAAAGCATGATAGTACAACTTTTACAGTGGTCGGTATGGATGATCAAAAATTTATGACTTGAGCTCCTCTGTGCTTTAGAAGATACGCCATTGGTCCCTGTAGTAGCTTAAACACACCAATTCGCGTTGAGCCCGATTTTATTTTAATTAGATACTGTAATGCGCACAGCGAAGGAATGGAACTCGCTGCTTGCATCTGTTTTCCCGAGCACATACAACCTGACTCTCTTTAAAACCAGAGTGAATAGGCTGCTTCTGGGTAAGCTCGCTATACCACCGTAGACCTCATCTTTGTCCTCTGGCATGATTGTGGTCAAGAGCAAACCCATCTTTTATTTTTTTTTTATATTCTTGACGAAATTGAAAATGTATTTATCGACAGACAAGGAAACCATTCAACTGCCTTCCATCTTCCCTCATTTCCTTGAAGGGATGACTCATTCCATCCCCCTGACGGGTCAATGTCACCCAGTACTTATAATACGATTGTAACTACTCACACAAAGTTATATATTCACACAACAAATAAAACTATAACCTTTATTTCTTAAGACATAGAGTAGATATTGCTGCGTTTAGGGGTGAAAAAGTAAATTGTCGAATAACTGTAAGTATATCTAATGGGGTGAAAGCATCAAGAGTAAGGGAAAGACATTGACAAGTAGTGATAGAGCGATAATAGTGTGCGAATTGCCTGTCTGTTTGCGTGATTGAATTTGCTCTAATGTAGGAGAACAATTGTGTCATTCCACGGGACAAGGCACCTTATGGTCGTTGGCGCTTAAGTCGTTTAGCAAAAGAAATCGTACGAATTTACTTAGCTCATGATAAGCACAATATCAAAGTGCCAATGACCATAAGGTAACTTTTCCCTTGGATTGACACAATTGTTTTTCTGTGGCAGTGCT
Organism: Ephestia elutella; assembly: GCA_018467065.1. Lineage (NCBI taxonomy): Eukaryota > Metazoa > Arthropoda > Insecta > Lepidoptera > Pyralidae > Ephestia > Ephestia elutella. The sequence goes on along the minus strand of CM031585.1, from coordinate 17,418,272 downwards.
TTCTGCTAAGTTTACACAGTGTATGTCTTTTATGATAATTATTGAAATTTCTAATTATCCTTATTTAAAATTGAAACTTTTGAAACAGTCTTATGTAGTATAGTTTAAGACCAGGTCCAACCTGAGCTGCAAAAAACAAAATTCATATGCGCTTAACCGCGCCGTGTGCGCGTTGCAATAAGATAGTTTTTTGCACAACACAATGTTCTACTTTCGTTGGCAGGATCGAACAGATTTTGTACCGATTTAGCAACTATTTCTCAAATATCATTAAAAATATAAGTTTTAAAACAAAAGTGCTCGATTAAAACTAATATAGCATATATATAAACTAATTATATAAAAATATATATATATATATATATGTTATCGCTGAAAATTTTAAGTTTCATGACTTGAAAGCTGAAATATTTTCTAAATTTTCGGTGCCTTTATGAATTAATTAAGCCGAAAATATGTATTTTTATTAAAAAGTACACGATTGAAACCTTAATAGAGATCATAATCTATATCCTGTATTATTTTTCCACTTCGTAATTGAACTCTAATTAGGTAAATTTCTTCATGAAAAATTACAATTATTTCGAATGTGGGGTTGGACCTGGCCTTAAAACGAATTCTCAAAATTTTCACGTATTGCAGGAAAAACATAATTAGATAGAATATTTGCAAAATCCTAAAATATATTTATTAGACCAAAATAATACAATAGTAGTACAATTGTGACTGTGCTTTTATATATCTGTCACGGCAAAATAACCCATGCTGTGCTCCTTCTATATGTTTTTTAGATTGCTATGTCTAATTCCAATAGAATACGTTTAGAAAGTCTACATAGCTACAGCTAAAACGGCCATAGCTACATGTGTCCTTGCGCCACCCCTATCTCTAGTTACAGCAAACCCCAGGCTATCAATAAGGGCTGTAAAAAAGCAACATAATTGCTACAAAGCTGCATTCGCACCCTTGCAGGGGTGGCTGCAATTAGATGGGGTTTCGCTAATTCGCGCCCTGCGACAGTCGGCCGGCTTATTTGTGAGGCCCTTGACCAAAGTACGGTAATTATGAGCAATTAAGAAAAATAATGGTGAGTACATAAAGCATTTATGGCCATAAATACTATATATGTTACACAAAGTGACGCAGTCGAATTAATTTATTTATGATACCGTTTTTAAGCCACGTACATAAATGCGAAAATCTATCTGTCTGTTAGCTTTCACGGCTAAAACGCTTAACCGATGACTGAATACTGAATATAGTTAAATTCTAGTAGTTAACAAATATATTTTTTTTATTTTCCGCAATCTGTTGTGCCGAGGAGTGAAAACTATTTTGATTAAAATCATTTTGTTTGTTTTTTTTTGTAAAAAAAACCAAAATAGTTTTAACCGCGGGTGGAACCGCAGGCTATACATACAATTCTGACATGCTATAAGTAGATATCACGATTATTATTAATTACTGATAATACTGATAAGTTTTTTTGACATTTTTAAGCACTTTTCATGGACCACATGCAGCATCCATTGGTAAGACTGAGAAACAGACCGACTCAAAGCATGACAAGAAATCAAATTTACTTTACTAATAGTTTTATCTTCTGATTCCCGTATTTTGAAACATTTTGAACTTTTAAAGTTATCTCATATAAGTACAGTAACCTCATATCAAGCAATCCTGCATTCTCCTTTATAAGCAGTGAAAATGGCGACTTTCCAATGAATTCGTTTAGGTTGATGAGCTGACTGTACGTGTACAAGCAAACACTGTAACATCAAAATACACAAACCCAGTAATTATCAGGACCGTTGATCGGGAAAATATGAATTTGCTGGCGGTAGTTCAAAGAGCTCATAATTTGAGGAGACCAAGATTACTATGGAAGGCTTATTAAGTTATAATTAGAAGAGGGCTTAAAAACTCTGACGTTATAGTGTAAAGTTAGATTGATCTTGCAAAGAATTAATAAAATGGATGATCTTTTAACGAAGAAGATCAAATTACTCCATATAATTAAATGACGTATATCCATTTTAATATTAAGTAAGATAGAGCGATTCATACTATTAATGCATCTAAACTAAACCGCATTAAATACACAAATAAATTGCATGTGAAATAAAAGTAATATAAATAAAATACAAAAATTTTATATGGTATCTGCACCCGTAAATCTACGTAGATAAAATCACAAAAAATTTTTTTTTCACAAAAGAATTTGATACATAGACATAATATAGGACGTTTAGCTCTAGGATTTGATAATATGTAGACCGCAAAGTATTTGAAAACTAAATTAAAAAAAATAATAAAAACATGCTCATAAAAAATAGCTACAATACAAAATGGCCAGTGTTTGCTGCTTTGTACAGCTGAACAATGCAAAGTAAAATTCAAAATTCGAACGGCAAAAGTTCACGTAGACATTTGCAAATTGGTGTCCCGGCGCGCGTCACGCGACATCACTCACCATTCAGTTCACTAGTTCACTCATTATGATCGACTGACTCACTCACTTGACGCGTGCCAGTCGCTTGCCGGTTCACTTGTTCCATTGAAAAAGAACTCTTGCCGTGCAACGATTTTTTGATTCTAATGACGCACAGACATTCAATGATTGTGAGAATTCTTCCTATTTGATTTTTCTGCTTGCTGGGTCTTTGCGGATTGAATGAACAATATTGAATTTGTGCAATCAATTTTTATAGGCCTTTCGTCCATAAGGCTTAGCGGGTTTCCGTTACTAAAGTATCGGACCTTGTTTCTCCAATGCATGGTGCATTGCAAAAGAGACACATAAATAGTGTCATTTCGAGTTTATTCTTAACAAACAAAGTTGTGTACAAATCCTTTCTCTTTAGGCACATCATTAATCAAACAATTTCAATAGAATGCTATGTATTTTGTATTGGAGTGCACTCATTTGACTGTTGCCTTTGAGTACCGTAATTGAGTCAGTAAGTTCAGGTGAGCAACTATGATGCGTATTAATTACAGTCACAGATCAAAAGTGGCGTTATGGAGATGAAAGGGTTGTTTAATTTTACTAATAAGGCCCTTCGTCCACAGTACTCCGATACTTTAGTATAGGAGACTACCGCAACAAAATCATAGAGGTTCGTACATAGGTCGCGTTTGACAATAACTATTATTTATGTGAAATTTGTAAGACGAAATCTATAAATCCTGCTACAGCTTTCGACTGAAATAGATATTCAAGCGTCAACAAAATAGTCCAAGCATTTTCTAGCCTAGATTAGGTCCTAATTAAGGATCCTTATCTGGACACCCAACACGACTTCCAACGCCACAATTATCTTTTGATGACATCTCTTCATCACACCGCTGATCAGAACCTTGTTACTGCGACACGTGACTCGCACGTGCTTACGGCAGAATGAACTAATTGATATATTTAGCCCTAGCACATCCCTAGGGTTACGCAGTTCAAAAGAAGGAACTCATTTTACAAAAAAAACTGATAACGCAAGTAATCTAAGGATGTATCCTTAGATTACTTGCGTTATCAGTTTTTTTTGTCTGTTGTAACAGACACCTTATTTGTGAAGGTGTTTAGGAACTATATTGAAATAAAATACCTCTCATACATACACAAATAGATACATGAGGTCTCAAAAATTAACACTCCCTTTTGTGCAGTGTCCGTTTTAACATAATTATCGACTCCATTCTCCTATTACCTATTTACTTATTGTATTAATATCGAATAACTTATCGTTATCGAATGGTCAGCGATCTCTTGAAGACGTCAAAAATCTTACATCATGTTAGTACATCTGAATCAACGAGACCAAAAGGGTATCGTAACCACGACAAGAATTATATTAAAATTAGGCACTAAACAATCTTATACTTAGTTCAAATAAATGGAATAATCCGAAAACGGTAAAATTTATAGTCAAATATTTTCTGTCAACTTTACATCTATTTCACCTATAACTTTATACAGAACCCTTGGTGCGCGAATGGGACGTTATACTTAGGGGTGCAATTTCATAATTGTAGACTGATTGCAATTGGTATTGTATAATTAATACGTCGCTAATTGGCAAATAGTCCGAATGGGACAAAAGGGAAGGCAAATAGTTGCTGGATTTAATATTCAGCTTGTTATAACAAACGGTTGATTCTGTTTGTTCATACATACATGACAAAACATGCTTATGACAAAAATACTACCTACAAAGATTCCTCAAAATGGCTATGACGACGGCGATGATCGGTTTGATAGAAAGGAGTCTAAGGAATCTTTATGTGTAAAAAAAATAATCACATTTTTTTTACATAGGTGAATAAATACCTAGTCTGTTCCTTGGCCCCAATCAGCTATAGGTCATCTCTGAACTAGAAGGGAGTCCGACAGTCAATCTGCCGCCAGAATAATCCTATTATGACTATTTTGTTAATGGACAAGTATAAAACAAAGCTATATTTTAGATAGATAGATACCCCTTACTAGAGATAAGTCTAAAATTTTGGAAAAAAAGAAGAATGAGGAATCTTTGTAGGTATTCTTAAATATTTGTCATATGTTTGTAATTTTTTTTTTATTTATATTTCTAACTCATTGTGCTAACATCCAACAATAAAACATTGCGTAACGAGTACCTATTTCTCCTCTTCCATTTATCGAACAACATCTTCCGCGACCGTCACGACCACTCAGACACAATACTCAATACAATAAAACCTCAAACGGCATTATCCCAATACTTCAAAGGACATAAACTGCTGACATAAATTATTTATCGACTAAGTCCGTTCCGCCGACCACAGCGTTTCTTACCAGATGGGATTTTATTCACAAATCTGGTCGGCCATCTGTGCCAATCCCCGGGATGCTGACACACTGCTGAGTGATTTAACGGTTTGCCAAACATTGTTTGATTGATTGTTTTTACGCGACTGCCCAAAGAGGAGTGTAATGTTTTGGGGTTTATATATTTTAGTCTATATGTGAATTCATTATTCCATCTTACCAGACATAGATATCGTTTAGTTACCATTTAGTTATCACCTGTTTACTGTTTATCACTTTAATTCTGCATGCATAAACATTTACATTTTAAATTTTATAGATGTATAGAGACGAAGAGGAAGGCCAAAAAAATGGAAGAGTAGTATTAGGAATATAGACCTTAAAACATCTACTGATTTTTTTTTCTTACTTTATGATTAGGAATAATACAGGTCTTACAGATGAATGAAATCATAACTGCTGCTATTATGCTGACCCTCCTTGGCCGAATCCACATAAAATAAAAATTGGTAAGGATAAAATAACAAAAATGTGATTTTGAATTTCAACTTGTATTACAAATTACCAGTAGTATACCCAGTTACAGAACTATAAAGCAGTGTGTCCCAAATATTAGAGGTCGTTAAAATTCAATTGTATTGACCCTCGGTGTCGATGTAACAGCTCTATTGGGAGATAATTGCAAATCATTTGCGGCAGGGGCTCTGATATGGTGAAATGAGTTTTTTATCCTCACTGAGATGATTACACCCTCATTATAACCTCAAATTGAATTGTACCCCCTGTTGTTCAAATTCATTATGTTCGTTTGAATATTTGAGGTCGGCTAATGTGCTCCGAAAAATTCAATCAATTTTCAATACCTATAACTTTTTTCAATTTAGGGTTTGATTTCAGTTTATTACAATAGTTGAAGCTAGGAGAGGAAAAGGGTAGCAAAGAGGTCCAATCGATGGCAGAAAAGAGTGATACATGGAAAATACTCCGCCGAAAAGAACGATGTTCTTATCATAGAAGTAATAAGTGTTCTTATTGACCGAGCGAGCGCAGCGAGCAAAGCGTCTCAGTTTCCACTAGCCGAAAATTCTTTTGTCTGTCCGGATGTTATCGCCTACAGGCTTCGAGCAACAAGGACTTCCGCGCGCGGCCCGGAAGGGAGGCGCCATAGATGTCTTTCCCCTCTGGCAAAGCTTAGGCCCAGGTGGACTTGAGCGTTTATAAAAACTGTTTGCATTCGGACTTTTCGCTAGACAGAATCCATCAGTCAGTGTGAATGACACATAGGCCGCAATACAAAAAATTCCGAATTGTTCAATTTTGTGCTGCAAAAAGAGGTCTGGGACATCTATTTTACAGAAAGATGGTGTTACATTTCTCTAGTAAGTAAATTCTTATCATATGATTATAAATCAAACAAAAATTCATACATTTTATTATAATGTCATTGTTGGATTTGTTTACCAACATCAGTCCAGTCGCCTATAGAAACACGGATTTGTCGAGTGATAATTCCGTTCAACATCTAGATTTAGTGATGTTACTTTGCTTACATTGTGTGTTGTAGTCCTGTATCGATAAACTGCGATAGATGTAGTTTTAAATTGTTGTATGTTGTAACGTGTATTTTCTTATTTTTTTACAGCTTTCCTAAAAACACCTACTTAGAGATGTGTGTATGGAAAAACTAGTGCAACAACTAGCAAACCTGGGATGCCAAAAAGACAAGTCCCGTTTGTTTAGCTCATTATAAGGCATCTGATTTCCACGAATGGTGTTAGTCAGCTCGGATGAACAAGACTAAATTGAACAAGAGAAAAATATTAGAAATAGTTAAGTTATATTTAGATAATTTAAATTTTATAAGTACTCCTTTCTTGTCTTTGTGGTACTTAACTAATAAACGTGATAACTTTGCAACTGTGATTTTATTTATTACTAGCTTTCGCCCGCGGCTTCGCCCGCGTGGATTACCCACGGGAACAGTGCTTTTTCCCGGGATGAAAGGTACCCTATGTCCTTTTCCGTATTTCCAGCTATGTGTATGCGAAAATTCAAGAAGATTGTTTCAGTAGATAAAGTGTCAAAAGGAACAAACAAACAAACTCACTTTCGCATTTACAATATATAGTTAGGATTACGCTAATTCTGCGAAGTGCACACTCTGCGAAGTGCACCAATTGCGAAAACCACCTTTTGTTCGAGTGTACGTTTTGCGAAGTGCACATTCTACGTCAGACCTACAGATAGAATCACTAGTATATAAAAAATGCAAATTACTGCAAGAGCCCCGGGTATGTCATTCATAAGAACGTATCCATATTTCCATACCTCCTTAGCAATAAATATTATAAATGCGAAGTAATACTGTTATACTCACGGCTAAACCACTCCACAGATTTTATTAAAGCTATTGATTTTAACAAATAAATATTTCTATTTCTATTGATTATATAGTTTAAGGCCCGAGAAATTCGATAATTTATAATTCATCGATAATGCAGAATTACATTTTTGCCATTCACTATTGAAAACAAAGTCAAAAATATGTTAATGTGTGTTCTGTCTTATATTCGTACACAAAAATCTGACGGGTGGTGACAGATTTGTCAATGTATTGTTTTATTTTTCATATGTGGTGTCGTAATTTGTCGTAATTACAGATTTTCATTATGTATGTGTGAACCGAACAGCGCTTGCGTGAATTTCCCTCCCCCCGCAAAAAATGCCAGAAAGATTTGAATTTAAACATGTCGCTATGGCTTCTCCCTCCGTAAGGAGTCCGTGTTGCTCTATGCCTACAGGTCGCATTTCAGAACCGATTCTCATGAAATTTTGTGAGCAGGTTCGGTAATTTTATAGAATTTTTTAGTCGAGCCAGTTTTTCGAAATTTTAAAAAATGGCGGAAATATATAAAAAAAACCTCATATCTCAGCGATTTAAAAAATAATTCAAAAATGTTATTAGAAATTTTTGTTATTCTTATTAAGACGCGATTTTTTTTTTTAAAACAACATAGTGAAATTCAATAAAACCGCTATAAATCCATATGTTTTAAATTCTCATACGATAGTTCACAAAAAATCAATAGATGGCGCAGCAAAGCTTTTAATACTCGCGAATTCGCTGTTCTTATTTTTTCATACATTTACAAGAATGACTTGATTTATTGATTAAATAAAATGAAATGGTTCTTAAATATCATATAGCTTTTTTGTCTTGCTTGGCTTAGAATTGTGTGTATTTATTTGGTTAATGGTATTGTATTGGGATTGCTTTGCTTGGTGGAATTATCATGAACACTTAAAATAAATCTGATATCAAAAAACTTCATTGTATGATTAGATTCCTATTATAAAAAAAGTAATATATATAATACCTACTAATCAGATAGATTCGATTTCAAATTGATTTTTCTTTTTTGAACGTTAATTTTGTTGCGCAAATGACATATACATACATATAACCAATAGGTACCATGCATCACGGTAAAATATCGGTTATTTCGTGGAAGGGCTCGCGAGGTCTACTGTTCTGACAGAACCACTAGTATTTATTGATTGACACGACCATGGAAGTAATAAGTACTCAAAGTACTTATTACTTCCATGGACACGACACAGAATTTTTTAACCCCAAAGCACAGAGTACTGTCCAAAGACAATAATGAAATTGCATACCCTTCATAGTTTGTATATTAAGTGGGAGTTTTACCCCTTTTAAGTTGTTGATATTTATGGAATAATGACGACATTTTCCTATGAGTCAGTAAATAAGGAACAATGAAATTACTAATAGAATAATGACGCCACTTAATTACATTACTTTAAGAATAGAAAGAGCACTGAAATTGATGTGTTTTTTTCCAATAGTCACCGACAGCGCATGTTGTTCCATCGATATTTTTTTACTTCTTACGTACCTACAATTATTTGGAACAATACTATCTGAATCCTTACTTTGATGATGTCCTTACTTTTTGTGACAAAAACGAAAAACCCATATTTTGAGCACAATAGTCACTATAAAAAAGGGGCTAGTAATATTATACAAAACGGCATAAGTATCAAAGCCTTACTTAACATATTATGTCACCAAAGTAGGAATATTTCCACCACCCGGTGGAAATATTCCTACTTTGGTGACATAATATGTTAAGTAAGGCTTTAGCCGTAAAGTTTAGTGTCACTGCTATGGGCATATAAATGTGTTTTATATCTCATAAAAGGTTTATGTTAGTAGACTAGAGACAATATTAGGATGCCGTGTGAGAGTAACTGGTTACCTTTATAGTGCTTTTGTACCATAGACATAGAAAAAAAAATCATTCTTTAATAGACATATAAACTTGATTGTCAAATGAAGCCCAAAAACGTTCATAAAAGTGTGTTCCAAATTCAATTTTATTTACAGATTGCCTACAAGTTCTATGGAACCAAAACACACCAAAAATGACAAACTTGACAAAAAATTAGCTTCACAGAAGACGTGAGTATATTATAAGTCTATGCAGAAGACCATCACAGCTTCCGTCACCAACATAGGCAAAAACCATATCTGACATCACGCTTTCTCAGCTGTCTGTGCCACTAAATAAAATTATTTTTCTTTCTAGCTCCATGTTTTGTAATATTTACCTCTATCTCAGCCGAAAGACGTTCACATCTTTACCTACGTCAAAGAAAAAATACACTACGCGAATAAAGATATTGCAATATTTCACTTTTAATCCAACTGTCTTCTTGGTTCATTATTTGACAGGGATAAAAAAGATTTGTATAATTATTTGACAGGGATTTAAAGAGAAATAAAATCGAAGTTTTCCCTATTATAATAAGCTTAATAGCACTTTTAAATTGTGCTATTTACATCAAAAATTTACATAAAGCTAAGGTTACTTTACTACATAAAACTATGGTTTGTAGATTGCTACCTAAATCAATGATAGCTACTTCTGAAAATTCCGTGAAAATGGAGATTGATTTATCAGGTTAACCTTTGACCATTTGAACAAATTATCCAATTTAAACATTTGCTGTCTTACTACAAAACGATGTCTAAAGTTAAATACTTGTTAAACACATTACCCTTACAATCATAATACACATGCTTTAATGACATTTTCTAGTTGTCAGTATCTTTTTCGTGTGAACGGGTAATGTGTTTAGCAAGTATTTAACTTTAGACATCGTTTTGTAGTGAGACAGTTGGTGTTGTTGATAATTTACGAACAAGGGAATGCAATCAAAATCTATTATATCAGTAGTTAATTGGAAACTGAAATCTATTCACAATCAAATTCGGATATTAAATGCTATGACAATGCGAGTGTCGCGCTCTAAACAAATTACACATATCCAAACGATTCAACATAGACCTATTGATAATTCACCTAGACTTGTTAGAAACTAATAACTTGTTGTTACCTCGTTTCTTATCTATGTTGTTGTAAATCAAATTACACAAAATTACTGAAACTTTTCAAATCAACAACAAATGTTTAACAATAGGCGGCCTCTCCGTCGTTGAAGGATTAAGTAAGTATGTATAGATCTTTATTATTATAGTTTCTAGTTAGGTACAGATCTTATTCTTATTATCTAACATCTTTATATATAGAGTTGTATATTTTTACCATAAATATCAAAGTCAATATCAAACTAAAGTCAAAGTCAAAATTACTTTATCGAAACTTGGCCTTCACAGGCCCTTTTTCGCGTCAAAAATTTTTTTTATTGTGTTTTATACAAAAGCTACAAACTACTAGTTTCATTTCAAAAGTAAAAACTATATGGCTGATTGACCAAGGTAAACCAAATTAGTCTAAAAATCGCGTCACGACCAATCTATTTTTTACGAGTCTACGGCTCTATTATAGAGATTTTGTGTGTAACGGAACGCAACCGACCGCGGGAAATGAATCGAACAATAGAACACGACAAAACAATTTAAACAATAGTCTGTATGATTAATCTGAGTTACGTTTGCGACCATTAGCGAAATAGTTTTACCGAATACTCAGCTTCATTTTCCGGTTACAACTGGGTTTTATAATTGGCTGTAGTTTCATGTACAAACTTACTTCATTTATGTTTTAAGTGTGTGTCTCCCATCGACATAGAAAAAAATGTATTTATGTATGGTTTCTCCTTAGTTTTATAAGTTTATCAAATGTGGTCCTCCTAACTTTCTGCGCCCCGGAGAACTCCGCTATGTGAATGTTGAGATAAATAGTATGCTATTCACGGTATTAATCTACTATCTTCCCATTTACCAATTTCATCAAATAAATAAATATAAATAAATAATTAATAAATATATACGGACAAATGACACAGATTGAGCTAGCCCTAACTAACTCAGCGATACTATATTTTATAACAAATACGTATATAGATATACATCCAAAATCAAAGGCCGACCAATAGATTTATTATATTAAGAAACATACATCCTCACCCACACGAAACTTTTGCAAGATAGTGGGATGCAGCTGCATTGCGTCTACCATATTTGATTTGTAAGATAATTATTATGTATCAGTTTTTGCCGCAATCAATCAATCAATCAATCAAATACTTTATTTGTAAAACATAGGTAGTAATAGGTATACATGTTAAAAAATATAAAACAGTGTCTCTATGTTTTGCCGGTAACAGCATACAAATATTGAAAAAAAAATAGATTACACAAGTACATGTCAATGTTTAATTAATTAATATCGTATTGAATTATCATTTAAAAAGTCATTTATTGAATAGTAGCATTTGTCAATTAAAAAATTAAATAATTGCTTCTTAAACTGTTTTAAGTCAAGCATTTTTAATGTGTTAGGTAACTTATTAAATACTTTGGGTGCCATGCCGAAGAGGCTTTTCCTAGTTTGTGCCAGGGTACAATGCTGAGTAGGTACATATATTATACATGTATTGGGGTCGCAAATTTGGCCGCGTATCTGATAGCTTCGCAAATCATTTGGGGTTGCTTTTAACAAAAACAGCTATTTCATAAATGTACAAAGATGGCACTGTCAATATTTTTAAAGATTCAACATTCCGCAACAAGTCAACTGTACTTTCTTTTCTAAATTTTAATATCGATCTTCTTTTGAGATGTCTATAGCTTGATATATTGGAATTGAGATTTCAGAACTAGTAATATATTGCTAGCCCAGCGCCATTGAAAAGAATCCTTAGTAAGCCCTTTCTCAAAATTCACTTTAAAAATTTGCACGAGAAGAGAAGCAGCTGGCACTGTGTACTCATTACCGTAAAAATCAACCTAATTCTTGATCGTCACAACATCTGTGTTTGCGATAGCGCCGCCATGTTTTCCTCCCGTGACGTGATACAGCCGTATCCGTTTGTCACGTCCGCGCTCCATTGTGTTACGATGTTCTTATTGATTGGACTATCATCCCACATTTTGCTGTTTGCTCATTGCTGTTTACACTGAACAGTGCCGATGGCATCGTGATACCGGTTTGTGTGTTATTTCAGAGGAATTGAGTACTTGTATTACCATTAGTCTCTGATTAAACGTGCGTTTTCGTTTATAGCGCTAATTTTGTGATGTAATCTTAATTGTTTTCTTTCTTTTAGATTGCACCGCCTGGATTAAGGAGAGGTTTTTATATCTCTTCCACATTTTAATCGTATAGTTATTAATCTAGTTAGCTCATATATATTCATATATATATATATATTCATATTCATTTATTTCATAACAATTAATATTGTGTAGAAATGTTAACAATTACATAATTCTATACAACACTACTAATATTAAATTAAAATTACAAAATTAATAATTAAATAATAACATCTCAACTTAATAAAATTAGGTATAATTAACTAAAATAATCCTCCAATGAATAGTAACATTTCCCTAATAAGTAAACTTTTAACTTAGCTGCACAAAAGAGATCTAGATTTCATTCCCGTGGTAATTTTTGGAGAAAAATCCCACTTAACCTTAATGAGAAAGTTGAATTACTACCGCCGAGCATGATTTTATAGAACTTAGATAATGGAACAATCAGTCAAAAATTACATTACATACATACATATAATCTCGTCTTTATCCCTTACGGGGTAGACAGAGCCAAGAGTCGTGAGTGTAAAAAATCACATTATTTTATGAAAACGTAACGAAATTGTAATGTACAACATCAAGGTTGCATTGATGTCATGTTGAATTAATTCGCATTTGGTTACAATATTTAATACGATTACAATATTATTTAACAACAAATGTTCTAGCAACATGTTGCTAGAACATTTGTATCTCCAGTTATAGAAATTGTTATTAAAAACGCTTAAATATGACACTGAACAGATGTTGCCAAAACTCCTCTAAAATTCTCGAATATCTAAACTGAAACTTAATTAAAACACGCTTTGAGCCTCCACTTAGTTAATACGGAATTTCCTTTCTTCCTAACAAGTCCCTTTAAAGAATTACCTACTTTTTATTACGTTAACGCGATCTAAACGTCTCCGTTGCGACGGACAGACATCAAAGCCAGACTTAATCCAATAAGGTACATTGCTGGCCCGTAGAATGAGGGGCTTTCTTAATCAAGAAAGATAAAGCATTTTATACGCCAAGGATAATATCTTAAAGTGTGGCAGCTGATGAATCAGGATCAAAAGTTTCGGGGGGAGGGAAAATATTTGAAGTAAAATGATCTGAATCAAAGGTGTCTGAGATGTTTCAGATATTTTTTAAATAACACAAGATCTCACCCTAATCTCTCCCTAAAGCATTAAAATTTTTGATGAGATCAAGATTAGACATGTGTTTTGATTTTTTTTCCATTGAATCCAAACTTAATACAATTTTGCGTAAACAGGGGTGCAGAAATGGATATACAATGTTCTAAGGTACTTTCCATTAAGATAATGCTCCTAAGGTCATGAATGCAGGCGAATCGGATACTTACCTCACTTAATGCATGGAAGAATATCTACTTTGTTAATTTTCTGCGATACTTTGAAATTAAATACTACTTTGATATATTACTTTGATATTTGACGCTAAATGAATTTCTGAATACTTTTATTAAAACACACAAACAATTGAAACAGGAAAACTTAATGACTTGCGGGATATTTTCTACTTATAGTTTTAATTTATTAGGATTTATTTTTTAGATAAGAATAGAATAAATCTACTTTTATTTCATACCTCAGTGACTTCCAAATAAGAAAGGAAAATCATGTAAATATGAATAATCTCTTTGACTTTCAATAGAATACTAAGAAACAACAGGAAATTCCAAGACAGAAAGTGTAGATAGCATAGAAACGGTTGTTTATCGAGTCACAATGCACCAATAACTGTCGTCAAAGCCATTCCAATCAGGAATGAAAAGAGATCGACTGTATGACTACCGGTCTATGTTACAAGTGGTAGCGGAAATAATATATGTTATGTTCTGTAGGCCGGTAGAATTAAAGCATAAAATAAGACGAATCGACTTTAAAGCCCACAATAGACTTTACTATCTCAGGAGCTTCATTCGTTGCCCAATATTACTGTCCTAGCCTGTCCCCCTCCAAAAAGTTGTGCTTGCAGCACAGGGGGTAAAATGTACCGTCAAAAGTGGTGTTGTTGCGGTTTTACGATTCTATGTTATAAAGGACTCACAATCAATATTTATTTGCACAATTTCGTTACGTAGTCTGAAACCGCAACAATACCCCTTTTTGTAGATACATTTTCAACCCCTGTGGCCCAAGCACAGCCTTTTGGAGGGGGAGAGATTGGGATAGTCATATTGAGCTACAAATGATGCCATTAAAATAGTAAAATCTCTAGTAGGCTTTAAGTTCGAACGGTATTTTAATTCTACCGGCCTAATGTTGAATTTTACGTAAATTCAACATTAGGCCGGTAGAATAGTCTCGTGGGATTTTCTTCACTTTTTACTGAAAGCCCAAAATCACCTCGTATGTAAGTTGTCTGTCATCTATGTTTAACAGTTGGTCGCTAACCCATGGTAGTTAGCTGATATACATTTAAATTAATTTTAATAAGGTTTTAAGTAATGAACTTGATAAAGCAGTTTATGTCATCATCATCATTTTGACAGTAATGCCAGTCTTACGTGGTTTTACCTTTGTTCATATCTAAAACTTTTTCGTCCTAGCACTAGTTATAAAGAGTTCAAATATTACGTTAAGAACTGCATTGAGTAGCTAAGAGATGTGAACCCAGTCAATACCTATCCCTATCATGTTTCCGCTGCCGCTCATCGCTTACCACCTCCCGACAATTTGGCGCCGTGAGTTCGCTCCGTCCTCAATTTTCCTATTTTTCTCTCTTATCGCTATCCGAAGTCGGGCCATTGAATTATCTTGTCAGGCCGAGATTAATGAGGTTATGTACAGATGTCTAAGCGATTTTTCGCCGCCACCATTTTTTAATTCCACCAATATTCTTTGTCACGCCTCGTTGATGTAAAGAATTCGGAGAAAAATGGTTGTTTGATGATGGGGGAGTATTGATTTACATAGAAGGTATTTTGTTCGTTGTATAAATTAATGTCAATTTAAGTCAATCTCGCTTACTTGAACTTAGTCGCTTGTAACATCTTATAAATATTCAGATTTTTGTAATATCTAACTCTATCGTTGGTCAAAAACAGCGCACATTTCCCCGACTTCCTGTTACACTTACACTCTTCCGTTTCATTTCACACTAGAAACTGAATACTACTTAATTGGCTAATATACAAATACTCTCTAACTTAAACGGCCTACGAGCAAGAGTTAGTAGTCACAAATGTTAACTCTAGAATTAGATACATCCTGAAAAATAATTAGCTTTATGGTTATAACGCGCCCTTAGGGTGGGGAAAACTGACATTCTGTACCAACTCCATACAGACTCCAATAGAAATTTACATACAAATATATATTTTACAAATACGTGAAAGTTATCGACATTTACTTGTTGCTATACGGACGGAACGTGAAGGTCTGAGTTGCTCTTTGATAAATTATAGGTTTTCTATGACCGATTCCACATGATGTCTTTCGGCTGAGAGAGATGTTCCTACTCCATAATATGTCTAAGAAAGAATAGTTTCTGCACGTGTGGTGCGACGTCACAGAATTAATATAAGTACTACGTACATAAAGGAAGCTCCCTGCCACTCTCGCAATATTTCGTACCCCCTGCGTATACCGCACTTCTCCCCCGTTCTTTTGCGGATTGGGTGGGACGCTATGACTATGAAAACGCACACGTTGACGTGTTCACGGATGTACAATTTTATTTGTAGTAGAAGTAGGTATATATGACGCCCCATTTCTATGAAGTTTCCACCCTGTGGCGACGTCAGCGTCACAAATAGACATATACATACCTACCCTTTTTCGTAGGGTATTAATAAATCAATACTCATTGGGCTTTTGTTCGAACAATTCGCCGCTATTTAACGTCGGTCGTCGGTCAACCGCGAAATCTCTCAAAGTGAATTCTAATGCCTACTGATGTTGCTCTGTGGTATTAGATTTATGTCAAACTGTTGATACTTTGCTCGAGTTACTGAAATTTCCTGTTAATAATGTCAGTGGGATGTAGAGCGATTGTTATTTTTATTTATAGATAAAGATATTGATTTCAGATCTTTTGTGTAATTTAATAATGAATCATACTTTTAAAACAACATTACCAAAATAACTGTTAATGTTGCAAATTTTCAGAATCGAATCTACCATAGAGTCAATTTTTGATTTAAATTTCCCTTCACGCGTCACTGAGAAAATTTTCCTTCTTTCCGTAGAACCCGAAAAATAATCATAAACATATTTCCTAGTTTCATTTCTTCTGCAGGCAAACTGTAAGAATACATTCATATTCCCTCACATATGAATGACCATGAATAAAGGACAGAGCATTATGTAAAATTCTTTGCATTCGTCACAAAGAAGCGCCGCGAACCGGGGACAAAAACTGCAGTTTTGTTTTACACTACTTTTTGCCCGCGGCACTGTCTGCAGTCTCTTTTTTTATTTGACCATACCAAGATGATATCAGAAGGTTGATTCACTTTATTTATGTCTTAAATTACTTAATTGATAATTTTCATCTTCATTTATTATTTATCTTAAATAAAAAAAAAAGCCTTTATTATTCTATCCCACAGTATTACATAATTTAGTATTCATTAGATTTAGTTTTAATACTTGTTTACTTTCAAATATAATATTTATAATTAAATCTTAGTAATGGTTTTTCTTTTAGTTTTCACTGGGAATAGACCCCTCTTGGGTATAGGCCTCCTCCATAATATTCCATTGTCCTTTATCCTGTGCTATTTCTTGCCGTTGTTGCCAGCTGTTCCTCTGATGTCATCTGACCATCGTGTTTTTGGTTTCCCTGGTTTCCTCCTGCCGGCTCCCGGGCCTTTCCACATTGTGCAGAGGATTGTCCAGCGAATGTCTTTGTATCTGGCTAGGTGTCCCGCCCAGCGCCATTTCATTTTAAGTGTGTAGGTTAGAGCGTCTATTATTCTGGTCTTCTATTATTTATCTTATTAGCTATTATCTTTTACATAACCAGTTTATTAAAATAAAATAAGTATAAAAATTAAACCAATAAAAAATAACAAAAATAAGTATAAAATATACCAGAAATAATTAAAGGTAAAAAAGAGATCCTAAATTTAATGAGGAAAAGTAGATTTTCACTAGTTGAATATCAACTGGTATGTAAAAAGAGAATTGCAATCAATATTGCCACGATGAATAACTTTATTAAAACTAGCTGCGCCCCGGGGCTTTGCTCCCATGGTAATGTTAATATAAAATACGCTTTGTGATGTTACTTTTCTACCAGCAGTACTAAATTTCATCGAAATCTGTCCAGTAGATTTTGAGTAATAATATCTAATAATAACAACAAACTTACATCCAAACTTTTGCATTAGTCAGATAAATTTAATAAACCAATGTAGATTATTCCTACGCCTTAAGTAACAAAATATTTGTCTGAAAATGAGTCTGTATAATTTTCTTGTAGTTGGCCTTCTGTTAGACTGTATTTTGCGCTACCATGTTGAATGTTGTACGGGCAAAGTTGCACTCCGGGCTTGGCCATTTGAATATGCAAACTTGTAACAAAAACACTCGCAGGTAAGTGAAACACGTACCACTATGTGCATACAAGTTATATTAATTAAAACTTTGAAATTATCGACTGTAAATATTTTTGTATTTCGTAAACTGAAAGTTTTGTGGCAATTTGTGTGACAGGCAGGTATTGGTTTAATTTCAGCATGTTTTAATATTTTTTTAAATGCTGAATTGAAATCACATTCAAAGTAGTTGTTAACTTGCAGGAAAGGGAGAAGAAATACACTATGCTACATTCTAATTGTTATTTAATGTTTATACAGTATACTGAAACTAGTGTCCTCATTATTTAATCACATGCTACACGGTTCCTAGATCCAGCAATGTAAGAGCTGTGTGCGCTACCCGCTTGTATTACCTAGTTCCTTGTCGAACAATTGCGGGGAATCGTGCACCGCTTAGACGACTAGTTGAAATATACAATACGCACTTTAATCTGGATATATTTGAATGCTCAGCTTTTACATTTAAAAAAGGTCAGATAGTATCTTTGTCGCCATCTGTTGACGGTAACTAAAAATGT
Source organism: Ephestia elutella (assembly GCA_018467065.1). Taxonomy (NCBI): domain Eukaryota; kingdom Metazoa; phylum Arthropoda; class Insecta; order Lepidoptera; family Pyralidae; genus Ephestia; species Ephestia elutella. Next base: position 17,399,823 of record CM031585.1, on the reverse strand, counting down.
ATTTTATCACTTTCTTTTTCACTCAATATTTCTTATGTACTTATAGCATTTCTTAACTTTAACTTATCTAACATTTTGCTGTTACAGTATTTTCAGTATTTTTGATATTATTATTAATTTATGTCTTATTTGCAATTGTATAGATTACTCAAGTTATAAATACAGGCACGTACGCTCCATATAATTATAATTAAGTTACTATAAATGTTATTTCTTTTGTTTACTACTCTTGTGTAGCCGTTTGTTAACCCAAATAAATAAAATAAATTCTTCTTCCATACTTCAATCTAATATTTACCTAATATTATTTGTATAAAAGTTCATTAGATCTACCTAATACTCCTAGTAGAACTAAACTTGAGAATCAAGCGTTGATACTCATATTACAAAACTTTGTTTAATCGAAATTACATATTTGGTTTCATTCAAAGCAATTTAGTAGTAATTTCACTGCGTGTATCAAAACTTGTATAACAACTAAATAATTGATACAATACAACCCAAATCAATATTACTTACTAGAAAGACTTTAAATTGTATAAAAACTCTTCGAACGCCCAAAAAATGCTCTAACGCAAATTACATTCAAAATTGAGTCAACACAACACCATTCCTTTGTTTATTTTTTCTTTAAAAGTCCCCGGAACGGCGTTCGTCACGTTTCACAATTGATGTTTTTATTTCTGCTTTTTTGTTTCAGAATCCGTCGATTTCATTTGCAATTTGTTGAGTGGAACTCAGACGAAATGTAAGACCTGATGCACATTAGTCGTCTTTTTCATAAAAAGTTACGGAATACTTTAAGTTAAAATATGTTTTATTATCTCGTACTTTCAATGACAAATATTAGAAAGAGAGATAGGGACAAAACATATTAATTTGAACTAAAATGGGTATAAGTATTAACTTTTTATTAATCAGATGGTAGGGTTTTTTGAGGTGTCTAACCATAGACAAAAAAAACATTCTTTAATAGACATATAAACTTGATTGTCAAATGAAGCCCAAAAACGTTCATAGTTCATAATAGTGTGCTCCAAATTAAATATTTTTTACACATGCTTACAAATTCTATGCAACCAAAACACACCAAAAATGTAAAACTTGACAAAAATGAGCTTCACAGAAGATATTACCTTATCGCAGAGACTCTTAAATAATACAATCTTCAAAGGTCGTCGATATTATTTTATTGGTAAACATAAGACCTAAAACAATTATAAAGAACGGTTAGAAAACATAACAAGCACACTTCACTATAAATTTAGAATCACTTCCGAAAGAACTAATAAACTTACCCTGGACGGGTCTATGTTGATTTATATATTATTAAATATATTTTAGATACATTATTTATCTTTAAAATATTAGATGATAAGTGATTTACATAAACTGAGTCAAGAATGATATCAAAATGTAGAATCGAATGTGTATGAATACAATTTAAAATTTATGACAGGTGAAATAAGTATGTATGTGCCAGCGCACGCATAAATGGATCAAAGAGGATGAACGCGTCGCCGCGTTACAGTACCGGGGGGGGCCGGTTTAAAAAAAAAGTTTTAAAAACTTTTTTTTTAATCTTAAAAATTGTTAAAAATTGAAATATATGTAATTTTGAATTTAGTGAGTAAATTATGAATTAAAAAATACATAGTAAACCTTAAAAAAATATAAACTTATTATACAATAATAGTAAAACTAAATGGATGAAGTGAAAGTTAATTTAGAAAGGTGAATGAAATTGAGATGAGTATATACAATAAGCCAATCAGTTCCACATACATCCTACCTAACAAATACTAACATACATACATCACCTAACAAAGTCATAATTCCATTTAAGGATTTGTGACTAAATACATCATAGAGAAAGCTTATATATTAGGAAGCATTTCTCAAGAACTGAGCTTATTAATGGTGTAGGCTTAATTAAAAATTAGTCACCAACCGCTAACTTGTAAATAATAGCTTAAGGCTTTTTTAACGTGTTGCTAAAACCGCACGATGACAAATATGTACAAGCATGTACCTTAATATATAGGTAGAGTATAAAAATAAATATTATGCGCAAAACGCAAAAAATAAAATAAACGTCCTAATAATGACGTAAGGAAAATATCAAGTTAATGACATAAATTGTGTAAGTAAGTAAGGTAAGTAAGTAAGGTGAGTAGAGTTACAAATTAGACAACTCTAATTAAAATAATACGGTAATTAAATACAATTAACAGTAATTAACGGTAATTAAATGTAATTAAAAATACTTAAAGGTAATTAAAAGTACTTAATTAAAAGTTATTAATTAACTTTAGTTAATTAAAATAGGAGAAGAAAAAGAAGTAAAAAAAAAAAATTGAATAAATTTTCAAATTAGGATGACATTTGTCAAATGAGATGAGAAACTAAAAAAGGTAATGAGGTGAGAAAATAAACATCTTTTTAAATAAAAAGATTAAATAGTTATTAAGGCAATTGGATTGCCTTAATTGGCTTAATATCTTTGATATGCCAACGGCCTAGGGGTTTATGATAAAAATCTGTTAAATCATAAACTAGTGGCGAGATTTTATTTGTGATGTAACATTTAATAAATTTGGGTGCTAATTTAGCTGAAAAATGTTTATCAGCAGAACTTAAAGGATAATTCCGCTTCCAAACGATGTCACCTATATTAAATTCGATATATTGACGATGTTTATCGTAAAGTTTAGCATTGACTTCATGGGATTTATACATTCGTTTTTGTACTTCTGAAAATACTGGAAGTAAATTACCTAAATGCTCTGCATAAATATCGCGAGGAGCAAATATATAATCTTCAATAGATTCGGTATCCGAATATATTGAACCACAAGTAACTAATTCACGGCCGAAGACGAGGTAAGAAGGGGTAAATTTTGTTGTTTCATTAACGGATGAGTTAATGGCAAATTGGATATGATTCAAATGTAAGTCCCAAGTACGATGGTCGTCATCAACAAAAGAAGCTATAGCTGTGATTATAGTTTTGTTGTAACGCTCAACAGGATTTACTTGAGGGCAGTAACGTGGAGTGTAATGTACATGAGGTATTTTATAAGTATTAAACAAGTCTTTAAGTTCAGCACTTATCATTTGCGGACCATTATCTAGAATTATGGTTTCTGGAATTCCATAATTCATAAAAACTAAATTTTCAAGAATATGTTTTATAATAGACGATGTTGCTCTTTTAATGGGGTAAATAAGGCAGTATTTAGAAAAACAGCAGGTAACCACTAATATGAATCTATTTAATTTACGTGACAAAGGTAAGGGACCAATAAAATCGATAGCGATTGTTTGAAAAGGACGAGAACAATTTTTGGGCTTGCCCATTAAACCGATAGTGTTTTGATTTTGGTGTTTGTAGGCTAAACAAGTATCACATTTAGAGATGAAAAATGCTACATCTTTGTACATACCAGGCCAATAATAATGAAGTTTAAGGCGATGGTAGGTTTTGAAAATACCGAAATGAGCTGCAGTAGGTAAATTATGATTTTCATAAATAATGGACTCTCGAAACTCTGATGGAATTACGAGTTTCCAGTTGAACTCAGAATTATATTCAGTAACAGCGCGACAATATTTAAATAATTTATTATTTTTAATGAGGTAATCTGGAGTAGAAGTTGGATTTATTTTACATTTGTCAAATATAGAGTTATACCAAGTGTCTTTAGATTGCTCAAATGACATATTAATAGCATTAACATGAGCGATGCGAGATAATTGATCAGGTACTACATGTTCAGAGCCATGTTTATGTTTAATTTCAAAATTAAACATAGAGAGACGGATGCACCAGCGTGCTAGTCTACCTGTAGGGTTATCAAGACGTAAGAACCATTGTAAAGCAGAATGATCCGTATAAATAGTAAACTGTTTTCCGTTGTCTAAATAACAACGCCAGTGTTCTAAAGCAGTTATCACACTAAGTAGCTCGCGTTCTGTAATTGAATAGTTGCGTTGAGGAGCAGTTAGGGTTTTACTCATGTAAGCTATAGGTTTTTCAACGCCATCGAATTCTTGTGTGAGCATGGCACCAATGCCATATGCAGAAGCATCACAATGAACAGCGAATGGTTTTGTGAAATCGGGACAAGCTAATATAGGAGTACTAACTAAAGCCTGTTTAATTGAGATGAAGGCTTTATCAGCCTCAAGAGACCATTTGAAAGGAGGTGCTTTCTTTTTAGTAGAGGTAAGTTTAGTGAGAGGGGCAGTTAAAGTACTTAAATTAGGGATAAATCGTCGGTACCAGCTAGCGGTGCCAAGGAATCTTTTAACATCCTTAACAGATGTAGGAGTTTTAATATTTAGGATTGCTTGAACCTTAGTAGGGTCAGTTTGTAAACCGTCTTGATTTACTATATAGCCTAAATATTTGAGTTCATGTCTAAAGAAAGAACATTTAGGAAAGTTAACTGTAATGTTAGCTTGAGAAAGTTTAGTGATTAATTTAGTTAATAATTCAACGTGTTGTTCAAATGTAGGTGTAGCTATGACAATATCATCTAAATAACAAAAAATAGTATTATCTAGCATAAGATCTGATAGTAGATTATCAAGAAATCTTTGTTGAGTAGCAGGTGCGTTAGTTAGTCCGAAGGGCATTACTTTAAATTGGTACATGCCACGACCTGGAACATGGAAAGCAGTCTTTGGACGATCTTCCTTTCGTAAAGGAATCTCCCAAAATGCTTTCGCAATGTCAATTGACGATAAATATTTACAATTTTTTAAATTATCTAAGATATCTGAAATTAAGGGTAATTTGTAAGCGTCTTTACGAGTGATGCTATTCAATTTTCGACTGTCTACACAGAAACGCCAAGTCCCATCTTTTTTAGGAGTAATGATAACGGGACTAAGCCATGGGCTTTCGCAAGGTTCGATAACATCTAGTTTAAGCATTTCATCGACCTCTGTTTTTAATGCTTTTTGTTTTTCTGGTGATAAACGATAGCATCGTTGACGAATGGGAGCATGATCACCGGTATCGATGTGATGTTCAGCGAGGTGAGTTTTTCCTAATGGTTTAGTTTCAGTAGAAATTTGTTTAAATTTGTCTATTATTAAATTAGCTAAATCTTGTTGTGTATTTGTTAAATTTTCAAATGAGTGAAGATTAGTAGAAGTTGAATGAACTAGGAAATTGTCATTTTCAGAAGTAAAGTGAGTATTAATGTTACGAAGTATATTAGGAGCTATGTTAAATGTTTTCCAGAAATCGATGCCAAGAATTAAAGGTTCATGAACATCTGGAATTACATGAGCAGTAATTATAGAAAATTTATGATTATAAATTACCGGAAGTGAAATTGTTCCGATAGATTTAATAGGTTGTCCGTTAGCTACGGTACCTAATATACGTTGGTCTTTTCTCAATGAGAGACCAGACTTAAGTAAAAGTTTATGTGAGTCCTTACCAAGAATGGTAATTGAACTTCCACTATCTAATAATCCATTTAAAATGAGATTATTAATTTTAATATGTAAATAGGGACGTTGTGTGTCTTTGGTTTCAAAAAGAAGAGTGTTCACATTTGTACGAAGGAGAGTATTCACATTGTAAGAATTAAAAAAAAGTTGTATGTATTCAAGCCAATTATTCCAATCTTGTTTATCAAAATTTGTGGAATTATCTATTTCTTTAAACTGTTTCTTAAATATTTTTGTTGTATTTGATTTATGACAGGATGGACAATGGGGAAATGTGACATTTTGTAGGCCACATCTATAACAAATGATTTGAGTATTCGTACATATGGAAAGGGGATGAGAGTTGGTTCGACACCTTGGGCAGGTGAAGGTAGGAAATTTTTGTAGTTTTCGTGTTTTAATAGCGTAGGTAGTTGTAGTAAAAGGATATTCGGGAATAAATGGTGTTGTTGTTGTGGGTTGATTGAAAGAGACAAGTGGTTGTGAAAATGTGGAATTATTATTCATATGTATTAATCTTTCAGTAAATTGACATGATTCTATCAAGGAGTCAAGAGAATTTATGTCTTGTTCGGAGATGCGTAAAGTAAATTCTGGTAGTAGATTTCGTAAAAATATTTCAATTTGTTCTGTCTCTGGAATGTTTTTGTGTAATTTTGAAAATAATAATTTCATATGTGTTACGTATTCTATAATTCTTTCGTTAGGTTTTTGTATACAGGTGTCTATTTGTTTTTTTAATAAGTAATCATGATTAATAATTTCGAAATCTTTTATTAATGTCGTTCTAAATGTTTCCCAATCTGTTATATTTTTTGTTTTTGTTTGAAACCATTCTAAAGCGTTTCCTGTAAGTAGATCATATATATGGGAAAAAAGTGTTCTTTCTGAAATCTTACGAATGGAAGCAAAGTGTTCTAATCTTTGAATGAAATTGTTTGGACAATCGTCGCCGTTAAATGTAAAGCGTTTTAACTCGCTAGTATAGTTCTCTCCAATAGAAATTAGTTTATTGGTTAAAGTTTCAAAATATGTAAAGGGTATCGAAAGAGATGAGTTAAGTTCTGTAGAAATAGTATTCATGTTGATTTAAATAAAATTAAAAATAAATGTGTTTATAAAATAAAGGTAACTATATACATGTTAAAATGTTACGAGTGTATCATGGAAAAAATAAATTAAAACTTTGTATTTGTTCCATGGAGTTGAGTTAGTCTTTGGTCATAGCAACCAAAATTGTTGACAAGTGACTTATGTAAGAAAATAGTAAAATAAAATGATAGAAGGAAAGGAAAAATAAATAAAGTAGGCAAAATAAAATGATCTTCTCAGCTCTCAGTGAAGTGAAAGCTCAGTATTTCGCTGTATCTTCAAAAGTGTTCTTGGGAGGTGAAGTGGCTCTCATGATGTCTGCCAACTATTGGATCGGTGGCGAGGCGTTGGCCATCCGTATGTCTGACGGGTTGTGGCAATCAGCTCAGCAGCCAGCCCAGCAGTAGTGTGTATGGGCTATAATAGTCAACCCAGCAGCAGGCCCAGCAGCGACGAGTTCAGGCAACAGCAGTTGGCTCAGTAGCTGGCTCAACAGCAGCAAATGTGGGATATGGCAGTCGGTCCAGCAGCAACAAGTGCAGGCTGTAGTAGTAGGCCCAGTGCAGTTGAAAATGCACGGGTGGAAATTGACTTGATGGATGTATTTTTAATTTCTTGATTTAGTTAAAATAAAGTAACTTACAGTTGTCTTCTTGTCTTATTTTTTAACGTGGGCGCCATTATCGCAGAGACTCTTAAATAATACAATCTTCAAAGGTCGTCGATATTATTTTATTGGTAAACATAAGACCTAAAACAATTATAAAGAACGGTTAGAAAACATAACAAGCACACTTCACTATAAATTTAGAATCACTTCCGAAAGAACTAATAAACTTACCCTGGACGGGTCTATGTTGATTTATATATTATTAAATATATTTTAGATACATTATTTATCTTTAAAATATTAGATGATAAGTGATTTACATAAACTGAGTCAAGAATGATATCAAAATGTAGAATCCAGTCTGTCGCAACTTCATACTGGAGAAAAAATGTATGGAACACAGTAGCGCATTAATGTCGGCTCATGTCACTCTATAGTTATCTCACTCACTTCCTGTATCTTTCTCATTCTTTCTTTGTTGTCAACCGAACACGTTGTCTAAGTTGTCTTACAATAGGTTATCTTTGTAGGTTATGTTTTCGTGAAAAAAATATGAATCAAATAATTGAAAAAGACGAGTGAAATCTGTGTCATAGGTATTTTGGTGAAAAACAGTCTCTATTTATGTAATTTGTAGTGAAAGAAACTAATCGTGAAACATAGAACATGCGAAATCTGAGGTTTAAAATCTGAACGAAAAAACGGTATTTTTAATATTTTTATGGCCCAATTTCCACTGGATGAGTTTCGGTGAGTAACAATTTATCATTCGTATGCAGTGTTTATGAGATGTATTCGATGATGTAATCGCATAATTTTAGTAAAAACGAAAAATAGTGTGATGGTATGATACGTTTATAAATATCGTTATGGATGCTTTTAATTTCAGTTGCAAAGAATGGTTGAAGGTATCAGGAAAAGAGGATCTGGCATATATACCAATTGAGAAACTCCACCAATTAAAATTAGTTTGTGGAAAACATAAAAGGAAAAAGAGAAAAAGGCGTGATAATATGTACATGTACAAATACAAAATCATTTATTCAAAAAAAGAACACAGCTAAAGAATTTTGCCATTCCATCCCTCAGACTAACCACTAAACCACTTTCGGAGGACAAATTAGGATTTCCCTATCATATTTTAAAGATCAGCTGTCACCGATAGAAGGTCAGTAATAAACTTTACATGTAAAACTGGTTTTGTGTTTGGCCCCCATCTAACCTGATGTTAAGTGACAATACCAGCACCCTGCTGCATTACTTACTCAGACTATTTAATGGTCATCACTCTGGACTGCCACACCAGAGGTCCCGGGTTCGATCCCCGATCAGGTCAAGATGGAAAATTATCTTTTTCAGATTGACCTGGGTTTTATATGTTTATCTATATATGTATATGTAGTAAAATATAGTATTATTGTGTTAGTATCTCACAAACCTAACGCAAGTCTGGAACTAACTGCTAAATAGCTGTCTGGAACTTACTGCTCCTGTGGCTAGCTAAATAATTTCATTTTTTGATGGAGACGAACAGACCAATTTGCCCAATTGATGAGCTCAGCAAAATAACATAAATAAGTACCTCAGGGCAAACTAAGCTAATTTGGTAAATTAGGAAAATACTATGACAGTTACTGTAAATTCTATTTCTTCTTTCCAGTCCACATTCTGAAGGTGCTAAGAGTTTGTACCACACTAATACGAAGAGAATGTAAATAATTTCATCTTTTGATGGAGACGAACAGGCCAATTTGCACAATTAATGAGCTTAGCAAAATAACATAAGTAAGTACCTCTGAGAAAACTAAGTTTTAATTTCTTTCATCGACCTCCGGGTTCATTGACTCAATTTTTTTGGATTTGGTCGGATTTCAGTCGTCATATTTACACCCCTATTTTATTATGCCATGTCATAGACGACCTCATGGCAAACACATTTGGTCATGTAAATTTTTTCGCGCGCCCCCTAGTTTCCGAGAAAAAAAATATTTAGATTTCTTTGAGCCAAAACGGGGTGAGGGATGGTTTCCAACAAAAGTGTCCCATACAAACGTTGCTTCCAAAGACCTTATCTATCCACTGAGAACATAAAAAAGGGGGGTTATAATGACACGGTAACCTACAAGTCCAGACTGGACTTGAAAAATTTTTTGCTCGATTTTTTTTTGTCATATTAACACCTGTTTTTCAGTGCCTCATGTCATAGATGACCTCATGGCCAACACATTTGGTCATGTTAATTTATTTCGCGCGACCCCTAGTTTCCAAGAAAAAAAATTTAGATTTCGTTGAGCCAAAAGGGGGTGTGGGCATGGTTTCCAACAAAAGTGTCCCATACAAACGTTGCTCCCAAAGACCTTATTTATCCACTGAGAACATAAAAAAGGGGGTTATAATGACACGGTAACCTTCGAAAAAATTACAAGTCCAGACTGGACTTGAAAAATTTTTTGCTCGATTTTTTTGGCCATATTAACACCTGTTTTTCAGTGCCTCATGTCATAGATGACCTCATGGCCAACACATTTGGTCATGTTAATTTATTTCGCGCGACCCCTAGTTTCCGAGAAAAAAAAATATTTAGATTTCTTTGAGCCAAAACGGGGTGAGGGATGGTTTCCAACAAAAGTGTCCCATACAAACGTTGCTCCCAAAGACCTTATTTATCCACTGAGAACATAAAAAAGGGGGGTTATAATGACACGGTAACCTTCGAAAAAATTACAAGTCCAGACTGGACTTGAAAAATTTTTTGCTCGATTTTTTTTTGGCCATATTAACACCTGTTTTTCAGTGCCTCATGTCATAGATGACCTCATGGCCAACACATTTGGTCATGTTAATTTATTTCGCGCGACCCCTAGTTTCCGAGAAAAAAAAATATTTAGATTTCTTTGAGCCAAAACGGGGTGAGGGATGGTTTCCAACAAAAGTGTCCCATACAAACGTTGCTCCCAAAGACCTTATTTATCCACTGAGAACATAAAAAAGGGGGGTTATAATGACACGGTAACCTTCGAAAAATTACCAAGTCCAGACTGGACTTGAAAAATTTTGCTCGATTTTTTTGGCCATATTAACACCTGTTTTTCAGTGCCTCATGTCATAGATGACCTCATGGCCAACACATTTGGTCATGTTAATTTATTTCGCGCGACCCCTAGTTTCCGAGAAAAAAAATATTTAGATTTCTTTGAGCCAAAACGGGGTGAGGGATGGTTTCCAACAAAAGTGTCCCATACAAACGTTGCTCCCAAAGACCTTATTTATCCACTGAGAACATAAAAAGGGGGGTTATAATGACACGGTAACCTTCGAAAAAATTACAAGTCCAGACTGGACTTGTAATTTTTTGCTCGATTTTTTTTTGTCATATTAACACCTGTTTTTCAGTGCCTCATGTCATAGATGACCTCATGGCCAACACATTTGGTCATGTTAATTTATTTCGCGCGACCCCTAGTTTCCGAGAAAAAAAAATATTTAGATTTCTTTGAGCCAAAACGGGGTGAGGGATGGTTTCCAACAAAAGTGTCCCATACAAATGTTGCTTCCAAAGACCTTATCTATCCACTGAGAACATAAAAAAGGGGGGTTATAATGACACGGTAACCTTCAGAAAAAATTACAAGTCCAGAGGCTGGACTTATAAAAATTTTTGCTCGATTTCTGTTGTCTGGAGGGACGTGCCCCCGTGCTCCTCTCCTTTAAATCCGCTACTGCTTTCAATAATGTTGGAATATAAATGCATAAGTGCTGCCTCTAATTCAGCATTTTTATAATTTGTTTTAATTTTAATTTCAGGTTTACTTGCAACATATTATCTTTATAATATCGAAGGCCTCAGCGACTACTGAACAAATGAAGCTAGTAACAAGTATGGACTGAGAATAAACGCGAAAAAGACAAATTTCATGATTACATGTATATATAATAAGAAAGATAAGACGAAGCCACAAGTCCTGGCAAATGAAAAGTTACTATAAGTAGGTAACCCAATAGCACGCGTTGATAAATTTTAGTACCTAGAGAGTTACATAAACGTACACTGGGACAGTCAACAGGAGATTCGTGCCCGCATCGAACTGGCTAGAAGTGCCTTTTGCAAATGGAAAAAGATATTGTGTAGCCGCAAATTCAATCTGAAAATCCGCATGAGACTTGTTTTATGCTCCAAATTGGAAGCCTTCGAGATGTGGATCTACAAGCGTATGCTCCGTATATTGTGGGTTCAAAGGGTAACAAATGCCGAGCTCCTACGGAGAATGAATAAAAAGTTGGAAGTGTTAAAGTGTGTCAAAAAAAGGAAGCTTCAATATTTCGGACACGTCACGAGAGGGGAAAAAGACCGCATTCTTCAGTTCGTAATGCAGAGGAAAATCCAGGGCAAACGTAAACCCGGAAGGAGAAAAACCTTTTGGCTGAAGAACCTAAGAGACTGGTTTCACTTGAGTACCCGGACGCTCTTTCGTGCAGCAGCTTAAAAAGTCCGGATAGCCATGATGGTCACCAATCTTCGATGAGAAACGGCACTATAAGAAGAAGAAAATCTTTATATAATGATAAATATTATGTTTCTATTGTAGCTTGATGATGTTTATGGAAGTAAATTTACGCAGATTATGTGCAGAGCACAACAAAGACATAAAAGACGTTTGCTGTTGCATTTGACTACTTTGCTAATACGAAATGAATGTAAATAAATTCATCCATAAATGAAGACCAGCAGGCCTCGATTAATGGATGAAATTCGAACCAATGTTCCCAACTAATGAATTAATTTAATTATAGTTAGTTAGTGGAGAAGGAAGTTACCAGATGTGGTTTATGCATTTGTGGACTAGCCGAAACCCATTGGAGAAACAACGGGCATTTCTTTAAGGAAAGGTAGAAGGCACTAGACCACGCGGAAGGTCACCCACCCGTTGGACTGACCAGATGAAGTCTGCTATTGGAGGATCAGTTAACGAGTGCAGCAGGATGACATCCAACAGACAACGGTGGCGGGGCGTCGTGAAGCGCATTACAACTGCCCTGCTCCATAACACTACATAACGATCACGACCGCTCTGTCAAGAGCGTACCGGATAGGAAGGAAGGAATAATAGTTAATAGGTTTAAAGTCCGTTTTTTCATAATTATCCTATTATGTAACCAATATTACCATGTCTTTTTATGATTTTACAACAATATAAATTAAAATAGACTTTTCAGGAAATTACTTTCGTGGTTAATAAATGCTCTACTTTAGAATGATTAGGTTTAAAATAATATTTGATTTATTTTCAACAAAATTCAACAAAAAGTACTGTGAAGATTGTTTGTGTTTGTAATAAAATCTATGTTGTTTTGTCCGTTCGCCGCCGTAATATTCTAGCGCGTGCGGTAGTTTCATATTAGTAGCGTCGTCGCCCGCTCGGCCGGCGTCGGCAGTCGCGAGCGACCATTTTGAATTCAGTATTGTTTGGACATCGCGCGGGGAGGCCGCGCCGCATGAAATTGCTCGCGTGAATGGCATGGCGGACGGCCGCCATTTGTCCTGACATATCGGTTTGATTTTAATACGCGGAGAGGTCTCGCGTCTTTTGCTTGTTAACTAGTTTGAGTTATATTTGTGAATTTCCTGTTTGTTAAATAACTATTGAACATTTGTGTTTGTGAAACCTTTTACTTTGACTGTTTCTTGTGAGATGCGAAACGTGGCTGCCTGGGGACGCCGAAATCTGTTGCCGAGTGGAACTGCTAGACGGATCAGGTATTTTTTCTGGGGATTGAGATCTCATGGGGTAGGTTGGGTGATTTAGGGAACAACCCCTCCTCTTCCGAAGACACTCGAAGTTGGATCCGGAAGATTAAGAAGATTCAGTTTGGTAAGTGGTTTGAATTGTAGTTATTAAATTGGGTTAGTATATAGGGCCCCGTAGCTCCCTATATAAGCTACGGTGGTAGCAGACTGCGTATAGGTTAGGTTTTAGGCTCTAGTCGGACAGACGCAGTGCCGTATATAATCTTTACCGTCGGGTATCATCGGGCTTTTTGGGGACCTATAGGTCTCCACTTGAAATCTGGTCTTTTTCGGTGAAGAGGTTCACGGCGCTTCGTTTGTCCGGATTCTCTGCGCACATTTTCTGGCAGCAGAGCGTAGTTGTTCTGCACATTTTCTGGTAGCAGAGCGTAGTTTATCTACCCTCTATTTGTTCGTTTGTAAAAAATAATTAATTGTTTGTAAAAATTATTAGATTTTTTCTTAGTTTGTTTGTATAAGAATATTTGTAACCTTTTTGTATTTGTTTGCGGTTTGTACCGTGCGTTCCGGGTTTGTGCCATTCTCATACCTACCGCGGTTCTTCGTGTAGTTGTTTGATTTTGTTGTTTTTTATTTACCTTTTGTTATTTTTTGTTTGTGACTTGACGCGATGGCGAAGGTCCCCAATGCTAAGGCGACACTCGCCAACGAATTGAGATGGTTTGTGACGGCCGGTGGACTCCTGTCCCGGAAGAACAGGGAGGCCGCTATACTGGAAAGAGCGGATCAGCTCCGCTCACGATTGAACAACGCGGAAGCGGCCATGGCGGCGCTTACCGAAGCCGACCTTACCCCGGAGGTCTACGCAGGTCACGTGGCGGACCTGGACCAGATCCTGAGTCTGCACGATGACATCGTGGAGGCGGCGGCCGCAATAAGGGCGAGACAGGCTGGCGGACCAGCCCCTCGCACACCTGTTAGACAGGAAGGACCAGCGGTTACTGGTCGGCTCCCCACCCTTCAGCTGTCCCACTTTGGGGGTAGGATGGAGGAGTGGGTGGCATATAAAAATATGTTTGAGTCCCTGGTCGTAGCACGACAGGATTTGTCGAAGGCCCAGAAGATGGCCTACCTCCTCTCCACTCTTGAGGGTGAAGCGCGGTCGCTCATCCAGCACCTCCGGGTGGAGGACGACCAGTACGACACGGCCTGGGAGTTATTGAACTCCCGCTACCAAAACTTACGTTTGTTAGCGGATGCGCACGCCGCACAGTTGATGGCCCTGCCCAAGGTGGCCAACAGGGCACAGTTGCGCCTGCAGTTGCTCACGCCCGTTACAGTGGCCTGTAACGCGCTCCGCACACTGGGGCTGCCGGTGGACCAATGGTCCTTTTTGCTGGTGCACATTGTATTGGGCAAATTGCCCAATGACATCCGCTCGCGATTTGAGCGCGAGAATGCGGAACGGGACAGCACCACCCTACCAACATTCACTGACTTGGTGAAGTTTTTGGAGTTTGAGGCACGGGCCGCTGACAATACCATGACGGACTCAGCGCCATCCAGAGCGCCTGAACGTAGGCCCTTGGAACCCTCATGGAGAGGTAAGCCCCAACAGGGACGGCAACCGCCACCGCGTGGAGCTGGTGTGCGGGTTGCACACACGGCAGCAGTCGCGGGGGACGCGGACTGCCTGCAATGTGGCCGGATGGGCCACAGCCTGCTGCAATGCAGGGACTGGCAGAGGCTGCCAGTACAAGATCGGCGCCGCATGGCAAAGCGGCATGAACTATGCTTTTACTGTTTGGGCAGTCACTATGCACGTGACTGTCCCAGGGCCATACCATGCAGTGCATGCAGTGCATATAGGTATGGCCGGGCCGCGGGTTATGCCCCCCCTCAGATGGGGATGTGCACTCGCCCGCCATATTATCCGGGTCAGTGGCGCGCCCCTGGTTTGGAGAGAGTGGGGAGCCCGTAACTAGCTTGCTCCCTTGCTGGGACAGAGCCGCGGACGGTTCTGCTCCCTACCGCGGTGGTCCGCGTATGGGGTCGTGGGGGAAGCCATTAATTTGAGAGCTCTGTTGGACTCAGGGGCTCAAAGCAGTTTGGTTACCACTCGAGTGGCACGCCAGTTAGGTTTAGTCGTGGAAGACTCGCCTGTGCCACTTCTTGGAGTTGGTGGCATACAAGTGAAGTGTCTGACGGGCCAGACACTTGTCACCTTTTCTTCGCTGAAGTCCTCCACAATGAGGATCACGACTTCGGCTATGGTAATGGATACCATTGCGGGTTGGCACCCCTCGACAGACATACCGCCGGGTGTGTTGTCTTTGGTTTCGGGTCTGGATTTGGCCGACCCCTTTGTCTTTCATCCCGGCCCAGTGGACTTGCTCCTGGGCTCGGACGTATTGGGTTGGATTTTGTTGGGTACACAGAAGGCTCTGGGTTCGTCTTCACTGATGGCAGTGTCTACGATTTTTGGTTTTGCCCTGATGGGCCCTGTGTTTGATAATGGCACCGCGGAGGAGCCACCGGTTGTCGCATCTGCGTCCTTGGCCAAGACCATGCAAAGGTTTTGGGAGGTGGAGGAGCCACCTATGAGTTCCAGGATGGATCCGGAACACGCTGAGTGCGAAGCCCTTTTTCGATCGACCACGGAGAGGTTGCCCTCCGGTCGGTTTGTAACTAGGTTACCTTTTGTTGCCTCTCGTCCTAGCCTAGGGCAAAGTAGGGCGCTTGCGGAGAAACGACTGCTGTCCATGGAGCGACGTATGCAGCGTGACCACGTACTTCGCGATAAATATATTGAATTTATGCGCGAGTACGAGGATTTGGGTCACATGTCTCCGGCTCGAGTTGATTGGAGCTCAACTGAGCATTATTTTTTGCCCCACCACGCGGTGGTGAAGGCCTCAACGGGCAAGTTGCGGACTGTCTTTGATGGGTCCGCACCCACTTCGAACGGAGTTTCGTTGAATCTATGTTTGCATTCAGGTCCCAAATTGCATAGGGACATAATTGACATCATCTTGAACTTTAGAAGACATCAAGTGGTTTTTGGTGCGGACATCCGGATGATGTTCCGCCAGACAGTCATACATCCTGAGGACAGGCGATTCCAGTTGATACTCTGGCGTGAGCGCCCTGAGGATCCTGTGACGGTGTATGAACTCAACACAAACACGTATGGTTTGAAATCTAGTCCCTATATCGCCATCAGATCATTGCTTGAATTGGCAGAGCGGGAACGGATCCGCTTTCCCCGTGGGGCTTCCGTGCTGTCACGTGACTTGTATGTTGATGACGTGTGCACCGGAGCCCAAAGTATTGAGGAGGCCCTCCTACTGCGGGATGAATTGATTGAAATATTGAAGACAGGTGGCTACGAGCTACGTAAGTGGTTGTCTAATGAGCCTAAAGTTCTAGAAGGGATCCCGGAGGATCACCAACAGAACCCTCACCTGTTTGAGGATGTGGATGATCCCAACAGGATAGCGGTGCTGGGCATGCAGTACCAGCCGCTAACCGATATTTTTACATTCCAAGTGGACTTGGAAATACCAAAGGTCTGGACTAAGAGAACGGTGTTGTCCGTAATAGCCCGTATGTTTGATCCAAGCGGTTGGATCAGTCCAGTGATATTCTCTGCAAAGTGTCTTCTTCAGAGACTTTGGACTTTGGGCGTCTCGTGGGACCAGCCGCTGTTTGGCTCTCCATTGGATGATTGGCTCGAGTTGTTTTCATCGATTAAGGAAGTCAATCGGATTGCCTTGCCTCGTCGAATATTGCCCCCCGGGAAATATCGAGCCAGCCTGCATGGCTTTTGTGACGCGTCGGAGCGAGGCTACGCCGCGTCAGTCTATATGCGGACAGTTGACGCCGATGGCCGGGTCAATGTCTCGCTTTTGTTAGGGAAGAGCAAGGTTGCCCCCATCAGGACTAGGCTGACTATTCCCAAGCTTGAGTTGAGTGGAGCTCACCTTCTCTCTAAATTGTTGCATCACGTTGCCTGTGAGCTGGCGGCCACGGTCGAGATACGGGACATCTTCGCCTGGTCGGATAGCCAGGTCGCGCTTGCATGGTTGCGCGCGGCCCCACATACCTTGGAGGTTTTTGTTGGAAACAGGGTTTCCCAAATTCAAAATATTGGAATTGATATAACATGGAGACATGTGCCGGGAGAGCTTAACCCAGCGGACTGTGCTTCCCGAGGTTGTACGGCACCAGAATTGGTGTCACACCCGCTCTGGTGGGGTCCAGAGTGGCTGATGGGATCAGAAACTTCTTGGCCTGTCTGTCAGACAGATGTTACTTCTTTGAGTTTGACTGGGCTCCGTGTACATGCTGTAGTCGCTGAGACGACGTCGGAGCCGGATTGGCTACTTGCTCGGTATAGCAGCTTGGATAAGCTTCTGGGTGTTACCAGTTGGATTAAGCGTTTCATACATAATTGTAGAAACCCACAGGCAAAGCGGTTGGAGCCGATTGCAGGTGCAGAAGAGCGCCGGAGCGCATTGTTGCATTGGGTCCGTGTCGTGCAGACCGGACGGTTTGAGTCAGAGCTTCGTATCTTGCGCGACGGACGCGCTAAGTTGAAGGGCGCGGTCGCTCGTTTGAACCCGTACATCGACTCGGATGGGCTTCTTCGGGTTGGAGGCAGGCTCCGGAAGGCGGATCTTCCATATGAGACTCGCCATCCTCTGTTGTTGCCCAAGGGCGGACCCTTGGTGCAGCTTTTGGTGTCTGATCGACACATTCGTAACGCCCATGCTGGGTGCAATGCTTTGTTGGCTATTTTGCAACGCGAATTTTGGATATTGTCTGCCCGAAGAGCAATCCGTAGTGTTCTGTTTCGATGTATTGCATGTTATAGGTTGAAGGCATCCACGATGCAACCACAGATGGGTGATTTGCCCGCTGATCGAATCCGACCTTCGAGACCGTTTGACGGCGTTGGAACCGATTTTGCCGGTCCCTTTTCGATCAAGGCTTCTCCCTTTCGTAATGCCCGTATTGTGAAGGGCTATTTGTGTGTATTTGTTTGTTTGGCCACCAAGGCTGTCCATTTGGAGGTGGTATCGGCTCTGACTACGGAGGCCTTCGTCGCCGCGTTGGATCGCTTTGTTTCGCGTCGAGGTCTACCTTCCCTTATTAGGTCTGACAATGGCACAAACTATAAAGGAACTGTAAATTATCTTAAGGATGTTTCTGTGTTTATTGATAAAAATTGTACTAGTTTAAGTCAAATTGCTGCCCAAAGGGGAATAACCTGGAAGTTTAGTCCCCCAAGTTGCCCCCATTGGGGAGGGATTTTTGAAGCGGCTGTGAAATCCGCAAAGACCCACCTCCGCCGCATTATCGGAGAAACGGCTCTAACTTTTGAAGAGCTGGCCACAGTGTTTTGTAAAGTTGAAGCGGTCCTCAACTCTCGTCCTCTCTGTCCGCTATCTCCAGATCCAAATGACTTGGAAGCTCTCACCCCTGGTCATTTTTTGGTGGGAGGGCCGTTGAATGCCCTGCCCGAATACCCGTGGAAGGATGAACGCGTATATCGGTTGTCGCGTTTTCAAATGTTGCAGCAAATGAGCCAGGACTTTTGGCGTCGCTGGTCGCTTGAATATTTGCATTTGCTGCAGCAAAGAGTGAAGTGGACAGACAGGACTGAGCCTCCCAGGGAGGGTGATTTAGTATTGTTAAAAGAGGCAAATTTGCCCTCATTGCTTTGGCGACGAGCTCGCATATTACGTTTGATTCTTGGCGGAGATGGCACTCCGCGTGTGGCTGAGGTGTTGGTCGACGGTTCGATTTTGAGGAGAGCTGTGACCTCTCTCGCCCGCCTTCCCGTAGAGTAAGCTAGCGGTCTGCTTCTCAGACCGGGACGGGGGGATGTTTGTAATAAAATCTATGTTGTTTTGTCCGTTCGCCGCCGTAATATTCTAGCGCGTGCGGTAGTTTCATATTAGTAGCGTCGTCGCCCGCTCGGCCGGCGTCGGCAGTCGCGAGCGACCATTTTGAATTCAGTATTGTTTGGACATCGCGCGGGGAGGCCGCGCCGCATGAAATTGCTCGCGTGAATGGCATGGCGGACGGCCGCCATTTGTCCTGACATATCGGTTTGATTTTAATACGCGGAGAGGTCTCGCGTCTTTTGCTTGTTAACTAGTTTGAGTTATATTTGTGAATTTCCTGTTTGTTAAATAACTATTGAACATTTGTGTTTGTGAAACCTTTTACTTTGACTGTTTCTTGTGAGATGCGAAACGTGGCTGCCTGGGGACGCCGAAATCTGTTGCCGAGTGGAACTGCTAGACGGATCAGGTATTTTTTCTGGGGATTGAGATCTCATGGGGTAGGTTGGGTGATTTAGGGAACAACCCCCTCCTCTTCCGAAGACACTCGAAGTTGGATCCGAAGATTAAGAAGATTCAGTTTGGTAAGTGGTTTGAATTGTAGTTATTAAATTGGGTTAGTATATAGGGCCCCGTAGCTCCCTATATAAGCTACGGTGGTAGCAGACTGCGTATAGGTTAGGTTTTAGGCTCTAGTCGGACAGACGCAGTGCCGTATATAATCTTTACCGTCGGGTATCATCGGGCTTTTTTGGGGACCTATAGGTCTCCACTTGAAATCTGGTCTTTTTCGGTGAAGAGGTTCACGGCGCTTCGTTTGTCCGGATTCTCTGCGCACATTTTCTGGCAGCAGAGCGTAGTTGTTCTGCACAGTTTGCATAATAGGACAATAGGGTATTTGACAATGTTTTTTTTAATTTTATTTATGGAAAGATCATATAAAAGTTTAATAACGAACTGTTTTTATTTTTTTAAATTTCGACTTAATTATCACTGGTATCAGTTCGGTAACTGGTCGGCGTATTTCGTTACTATGAATTTGAAATAACTAGCTACCTAATTAAATCGAAAACAAATAAAATAAAAACAGTTTGTAATAAAACTTGTATATGCTCTTTCGGGTTAGTGTAAATTTGTCCCTAGAGTTAATTCGGTACCTAATTAATATTCCATACTTTCAGAGTAAATTCGGTACTTCGATAAAAATTATAAAAATATTGTGGTAAATTTGCCACTCAAGTTTATTTTATGTAAAATGTACAGTTAGCAGTAAAATGATAATTCACAATGTAGTATTAACTTGCAGATTTTTAGCAGAGCAGTATGTAAAATTATAACTATTTTATACCGTGATCATTGAAAACTTACAATGATTATTATCCTGATTTATTGACTTATGTCAATAAACTGATTGTCATACTTTTGATACATATACATTAAAATTAACCCGACTATTTTTATATAAATTATATAATATTGTCGTAAATTAATATTTAATAATAATACCTACCTATCGACTATTAACTACCCTATCAACCTACTTTGATTTTTATCATATTGGGTGCTTCATTTTTGTTGCTGTCTGTACGAAAAACCTTATGTGCCGAATTTACTATAAAAACAACAACGAGGGACAAATTTACAGAAAGTTTTTTAGTCCCTCATCGGTGTGCCTGCGGGGATACCGTCGACAGCTATGGTCGCCATGGACTTTCCTGTTGTAAAAGCGCCGGTCGTTTAGGGCGTCATGCTGCCCTAAACAATATTATCCACCGCGCTCTTGCCACCATTAACGTGCCGGCTATTTTAGAACCTAATGGGTTGGCGCGGGATGATGGCAAGAGACCGGATGGTATGACTTTGGTGCCTTGGAGGTGCGGCGTTTTGGACCTGCGTTGACACACTGGCGCCATCTCATCTCCAGGCCACCAAATCCAAGGCCGGTGCAGCAGCAACGGAAGTAGAGAGCCTCAAAAGGCGCAAATATGTGGTTATTGGCAATAACTACATTTTTGAGCCTTTTGGGGTGGAAACGTTGGGGCCATGGGGTCCATCAGCTTTTCATTTTTATTTCATAAAGGCTGGTCGAGGTATCCCGTGACCAACGGGCTGGCAGCTTCTTTGGCCAAAGGCTAAGCATTGCCATACAACTTGGCAATGCAGCCAGCCTTTGGGCACGTTGCCGCGGGGCTACGCTCTTGAGGGGCTTTACAACTTGTAATTATTATTTTTTGTATTCCTTAGTTTTTAATTTTAGTAGGTATTTTAATTAAGCTTGTATTTTAGTACCGAATTAACTCTGGGGACGAATTTACAATAACCCATTTCTTCTTAATGAAATATAAAATGAAATAATGTGTATGCGAAATTTCAAGAAGATTGGTTCAGTAGATAAAGCGTAAAGTGAAGAGGTAACAAACTAATAAATAAACAAACAAACAAACTTTTACTATTTGTAATAGGTATAAGTTAGGATAAGGAAAAGATACAAATAAACTTGGATACATAATTACAACCAGCCAATTTGGTTGCGATGCAATTTTTGTTAATAAGTAAATTTTTTTATCGTAAGTTTTCAATGATCACGGTATAAAATAGGTAGGTAGTTATAATTTGACATATTGCTCTGCTAGTTGTTAATACTACCTACATTGTGAGTTATCTCATCTCCAGATCACCAAGTCCAAGGTCGGTGCAGCAGCAACGGAAGCAGAGAGCCTCAAAAGGCGCAAATTTGTGGTTATTGACAATAACTACATTTTTGAGCCTTTTGGGATGGAAACTTTGGGATCATGGGGTCCATCAGCTCACCAGCTTTTTATACTTATTTCGAAAAAGCTGGTCGAGGTATATCGCGACCGAAGGGCTGGCAGCTTCTTTGGCCAAAGGCTAAATATACAGCTTGGCAATGCAGCCAGCCTTTTGGGAACGTTGCCGCGGGGTTACGCTTTACAACTTGTTATTATTTTTTATTTTTGTATTCCTTACCTTAGTTTTAAATTTTAGTATTTTATATCAATTGAATTAATTAAAATGACATTTGCAAGTTCAACCACAAAAAAAAACCGGCCAAGGGCGAGTCAAGCTCGCGCACCAAAGGGTTCCGTACACGAAAAGCATCTCACATAATAGGTCTAACTAAAAGACCTACTAGTTTGAAAAACAAACTTAACTTTGCAGTTCGATCCCTAGGATTCATACCGGATCGAGCGCAAAAATAAGTTTGTAACGCTTATTTAGACTTTACAACTTTCAGATTTATCCCTGTATAAGTACTGTTCGACCTTGCTTTTTGCCAAAAGACATTGTTCATTGCCGGCTTACTGCGGACAGTTCGTTCAATAAATAAAAGTATTATCATTCATCATAATTCATGTCAAATAGATTTTTGGAATATATGAATATCTATAATTAAAATATACCATTTTGTAAGTATTTTTTGCGATTCCGTTATTAAAATCAAAGATGTCGGCCTTCACGTATGTTCTGGGATGCCATTATCCTAACTAATATTATAAATGCGAAAGTGAGTTTGTTTGTTTGTTGGTTTGTTACCTCTTCACGCTTCATCTACTAAACCATTCTTCCTCAAATTTTGCATACACATAGCTGGAAGTACGGAGAAGAACATAGGGTACCTTTCATCCCGGGAAAAAGCACTGTTCCCGTGGGAAATTCACGCGGGCGAAGCCGCGGGCGAAACCTAGTCTTAAATAATATTACATTTAAGTAGTTTATTTTTATTCTTTGATGAAAGATTGGATTAATTAGGTAATTCTTTAGCATAATATGTTAGTTTTATTTATTAAGTACACTCATATCATTTCATGCTAAATATTACATTTAAGTAGTTTTTTTTTAATTCTTTGATGAAAGATTGGATTAGTTAGGTAATTTTTTAGCATAATATGTTAGTTTTATTTATTAAGTACACTCATATCATTTCATATTTATATTTTTGAACGAAGAATTATGTATTTATTTTAATTTTTACTTAAGTAATTCAATATTGCGTTTTCTTTACCTGGTAACACTCGATTCTTTAGCGCGGCTTGATTTTGACGTTGACAAGTTGTCGGTCGACATTGACACTTGGATACTTGTCAACAACTGTCAACGTCAAAATCAAGGTGCGCCTAAGAATCGAGTGTTACCAGGTAAAATAAAGGCAATATTTAATTAGGTGTTTAAGTAAAAATTAAAATAAATACATAATTTTCTCATTCAAAAATATAAATATGAAATGATATGAGTGTACTTAAACTAACATATGCTAAAAAATACCTAATTATTCCAATCTTTCATCAAAGAATATAAAATAATAATATGAAATGATTGTAAATAGTACCAATAAACGTTTTTTAAATAAACATGTTTAATTGTATGACCCACACGAGATGTTATTATACCTGTAAGACCCGTGAAGGCCGATTTTTTTAATTTTATCGATATCGATGTTTTGTTTCTGAGCTAGTAATCAAAACATCGATATCGATAAAATTACTACATCTCTATTTTTGCTGTTAGGTTGGCCAATCAATTTGCCAGTCGTTAAGGTTGGTAACGTTTCTGTCCTTGCGATTTGACACTTCCGCCGTTTGACATTTCTTTAAGTTCATTTTGCTCTATGGGAGTCCCGTCTCTTAAAACGTAGTGATTATATGCTCTTTGGTAGAATCGAATGTGTATGAATACAATTTAAAATTTATGACAGGTGAAATAAGTATGTATGTGCCAGCGCACGCATAAATGGATCAAAGAGGATGAACGCGTCGCCGCGTTACAACCTGTCTTTCACCAACATAGGCAAAAACCATATCTGACATCCCGCTTCCTTAGCTGTCTGTGTCTCTTCTCTAGGTATAATTTAAAAAAAATCTAGCTCTATATGTCTAACACAGAACCGTAAGAAGTGGCGCGAAAAAAGGCCTATAATGCATTGGGTCAATGTAGGCTGAATATGGTGATGACGATGACAAAATTAAATATTAGCAGCAGCTAATTTGTTACAGCTAATAATATAGATGAAGAAAAAATTTTATATTTAAAAAAAAAATCTCTACATTCTGACCCTTAACTTTACTTCAGTATTACTCTCCGTACATCAGAACATTCCCCTATATTAAAAAAATGCATATTATTTTTGGGTCGTCGAGCCATCAAAATAAGTATATCTAAATAAAATAATCGGATAGCCTGAATTCTTAAACTAATTAGTAGGGTGGGTCACTTTTGTATGGAGAAAAAAAAGTTTCTTGTATTGAAAATGTGTAGTGATTAAATGGTGTCATACGATGTCAAAAATAAACACGCAAAATATGGTTATGATCAGATATCATTTTCTGCCTCCGGATTGACTTTGAAATCAATGAAATTATCTAAAAAATATGCTCATTGGAAATCTCCTTAAGGAATATTAAATATAGTTTTAAATTTATTATTTAGTTATTAAACATGAGTTTATATAACATATATGTATAAATAATTAAAAATAATGCCAATAGTTATGTAATTATATCTTAATAATTTTGTTTTGAATTTACCACAAAATGTTTCGTAGTGTCAAATTTTGGCATAACTTTGGGAGACGCAATCTGAACTTTTTTTTGGTCTTCTTCAGTAAATTTGCTGCACGAAACACACGAGGCATATATTTAAGCATTAACTACTCTTTCCACTATTATGGTAATATAAGACAGGCATAGGAAAATCAGTTCAGTCTCTCTTATGTTTGTTACAAAACTATACAATTTTTCTTCATTTGTTTCCCTTAAGATCGGAGGCTTGATAACATTTTCCTACCAATCAATTAAACCTAAGAGTGTCCTGCGAAAGTAGGTTTATCCCTTTTACCCCTAGCTCTTGGATAAGTGAAGTTTGGTCTGTCTGGTAGTGATGGAGTTTACAAAAACTCGAAGCACAAAGTTGTTTTAACAGATCGGCATAAATTCATTCTCGGAATAGGCGAAAAGGCTATTTCTTTGGATCATATGATCACTTTGGTTTTAAAGCTGATAAGCACATAAATAATAAAACCAGCTTTCATAGGTCTCGTGTTCTAACAAATATAATAGCGCACCAATGAGGATCCGTACCGTTTTTAACTGAGAATGCAGTTATATAGAGCTAAGAAATCTATGACTAACAGTATAAAAATTTTTGTTCTACGACATTATTTGACGAAGTTATGACCAAATTACTAGCGAAATTTACTGAGCGGTCGCCGCGGAGGCTGTGACGTCACTGGGACGATCGTCGTCAGTAAGTCGTTGGCAGCGATAAGGCGCGCAGTGTTTTGTTTGATTAATTGTAACTTTAAAACAAATTAAGTGTCTGATTTATGTTTAATTCACTATGTTAACTATGTATAAAACATTATATAGTCCCAAAATTTTCAAACTCTTGTTTTAAATGCCAGAAAATCTAGTTTTAAGGCGAGGCATTCGAAATAATTGTCATTTTTCATGAAGAAATTTACCTAATTAGAGTTTAATTACGAAGTTGAAAAAAATACAGGATATAGATTATGATCTTTATTAAGGTTTTAACCGTGTACTTTTTAATAAAAATACATATTTTGGGCTTAATTAATTCATAAAGGCACCTAAAATTTGGAGAAAATTTTAGCTTTCAAGTCATAAACTTAAAATTCTCAGCGATAACATATATATATTTTTATGTAATTAGTTAATATATATGCTATATTAAAGTTTTAACCGAGAACTTTTGTTTTTAGACTTATCTTTTTGAAGATATTTGAGAAATAGTTGCCAAATCGGTACAAAATCTGTTCGATCCTGCCAACGAAAGTAAAATATTGTATTTTGCAAAAAACTATCTTATTCATCTCAACAGTAACTGAGCTGGGAATTTGAGCTTTTATACATTTCTTAGATGTTTCGTAGTAGCCAGATTTGGTTTGGCTCAGCAACTTTTTTTTTGCAGCGGGAGATGGCTTTTTGAGCAGCACAGTCTACATCTCCGTCCTAACCGTCTCCTCTTTTTCATCACATGTAATATGCTTTACTTTGTCCAGTCCTTAGTTTTGCTTGAACCATACAACATTCGTTTATCAATATACTATAAACACTGTGGCATTCCCACGGATCCTTACGGTACTTTACGAAAGCATCGTAAAGTAGTTTCAAAATGCCGAATGACTTCGAAAAATAAGGACCTTTGTTACCTACCTTATTTTTATGCCACTTAACCAATTTTTATTGTTATTGCCAAACGGAACGCTAACTAATTTGCGGAACCATTTTATATTACAATAGGTTTATGATAACGTGTTCTTCACAACTGTTTACTTTTAAACTACGATATATTCATTAAACAGTTCGTCCGACTTTACACACTAGAGAACACGCGTTTTTGTTACCTGCCCTTCTGGTATAAAGCTACCTAGTGGTGACCCTAAATTATTACACATTACCTACAAATATAATCAAGTCAGTACTGTCGCATATACATACAATAATAACAAATAAATAATAATATAATACTTTATTCATAAGTTCTGAATATGACCCTGTAACCTATATTTTACATTTATTCTTTCCTACACCTACCACTAATAGCATGGATCTAAAAATTACTTATAAGTACCAAAAAATTACCTATGTACCTAAGTAGATAAATTAAGCAGCACTTTTATCATTGTAATTTTCAATCACGGATTTCAGCGCTATCGAACTTAGAATGATTACCTAAGCCCTAGGCAAATAAATATCATGAAATAATCCACTTTTGGAAGGTTATCTGATTGAGCTTGCACAAAACCAGCTTCTACTTTATTAGTACCTACTCATAGTTTGTACATTTTATAAATAAATGATAAGTAAAATTACTTTCTAACAATACTTTACTTAAATAAATTGTAAAATAGAGACCAACTGCGTCGCCGTGGTCGACTGCGCCGGTTCCAAACGTCAGAGTGACGTCACACGCACTCGCGCACATTAACTTTCAGCGTCAGGAACGGCATATCTTTATTACTTAATATCTTCGTAAGTAATGGTCCGATTAGGATAATTCAAAAAGATATATCATTCTTATGTCATAAAGAATAACGTGGATACTAGTTTTATTGAATTTGCTACAACTGTACTGATCCTCATTAGGAACGTAAACTTTCAACAACATATATTGGTAAAACTTCTATTGGATTGTATTTTTCTCGTATTTTTTTATGGAAACAAAGGTTAAATAAACGAGTATGTGATAGCTGCTCTTGCTTGCTTTCTTAAATAACCCATTCCAATAATTTATTTTGGCGATAGTAGTGTAATCCAGGTTATCCAGGGTAACGGTGGCAGTCCGCCAACCTGCATCAGGTTTTTCTTTTAGGAAGAGCTCACTGTCGTTATTGCAGTCGACAGGCTTGATAAAATCAGAACAAGAAGAAAATAAATATTAGATGCCATTTTATCTCATTGTATCCCTTCTGATATTTTTGAAACAATTATTGCTTTGCTATCAAGGTGACTCTTCGAGACGTCAGTATGGAATTAGGGTGTAATACGTGCTTTATAACTGATATATCTTCAGGGTTTCAGTCAATCTGATGAGTGCAAGAAATAGTAGGTATTGATGCTATTGTTCACATCTTAATTAAGTACACTTTATACGCGCAAAAAAAAACAACCAACCACATTAATAGCTTTAGTCTAACTCACGCGTGAAACGTGCCGCGCAAAGTATAAACCGGTGACCTCTGACCCCCTACCTACTACCTCTATTTAAGAAAAAAAATGTTTTTTTTTTCTTTTTCACATTTCCTTTGTAATAACATTATAATATTTTGCCAAAAACTAAAAGTCTAATGAATAAAACTTGGCTCTCTAAGTTACCTCATAGTGGCATATTTTCAGAAACTTTGAAGTGAATCCGGAGACAGTTATACATATACAAAAGTAATAATATTTTGCACATGTCATTATAAGCCCATGTGATACCTTTTAAGCGCTATTTAAATTTAAAAAACAAAAAAAGTGTTTTTTGACCCACCCTACTAATTAGTAAGTATTTATTTTTGGACTTTTGAGCATCTCAGATGCAATTCGTACTAAAGTACCCTCATATAGAAATTAGATATGGTGAAAAAATTCCATGCGAGCAGGACTTGAACCCGCGACCAAGTATTAAAAACAAAACGGCTTGTGTTAGTGCGACCCCGCCCAAGGAGTCCCCAATACAAATGGAAATACCTATTTTTTCGACAGTCACTTGTTTATGTTTCCGAAGTAAATTGTTTCCATTGATTCCTTTAAACAGCTGGAGTCCACAAACTTTTGCTTTCATTAGAGTGTTTTGTTCCTTGTTCCTTACGCAGTTATTGAATTTGGGGTACGGTTTCAAGGTAACGTGTTATTATTATCTTCATCCACTGGGCAGTCTTGAGAGCTCTAATATGTAATTCTCCAAAAATTATACTTCGCGTAACTTTCGAGGCGATTTTTTTATCCCACGGATACAAAGTCCCAGGCCTCTATAAAATCAAATAGTAACACCACTCGACACATAAATAACAGAACAAAAGGCTAAATAACTTCCTAAGTAACCAATTCACCTAAATAGCTTCCTCTAAAAGGCTCTCTTTCCACAATTAAAATGAGTGCGAATTATATCCAGGTAATAAACAACGTGCAGTTAAAATCACAAAGAACGCAGTGAAATAAAACGGAGCCTTAATACGGACAAATGGGCGACGTTTGTGGACAAAAAACGGGCTGAACCGTAATTGATTTAATTTGTCGGGAGTCAAAACGGAGAGGTGTCGGTACAGACTGCGGTGTTAAGGGCACACTGGCCACTAATAAATGGAATGAGTTTAAAAGTAATATGGATCTGAAACCACCAGCCGCGATTTTCGATCGCGTTGTCCGATTGATCGATTCGAGGATTCTCAATTCTTCATAGTTAGATCAATTTCAGTCAATGAGGGATTTTACGAGACCCAAATTTAAAAAAAAATAGTTCCAGATGACTTCATAGATGGCGCTTAAGTAAAAGGCGAGTCCATACAAAAAACAAAAATTAACGGGATTAACTTTTTTTTAAATAAAACCTAATAAAAAGAACATCTTAAAAGTATCAATATTGTGATTTGTGCAACTGTCAAACTGTTAGGAATTTTTTTTCTGTCTCTGGTTGACAAAAAAAAGCCCACCATATAGGTTCAGCCATCGATTCGACAGAACTACTTTCGAATCTATTAGCAGAGCGGCGACGGAACACGGTGTTCCTAACACCCTTTGTAAATGGATGGAGAACATGCTCAGGAGCAGAATTATAACGTCCGAGCACATGGGGGGTAAGCTGTCAGCGTTGACGACGAAGGGTTGTCCGCAAGGAGGCGTACTATCTCCAATGATGTGGAGTTTAGTAGTGGACTCCCTGATAGTCACCCTAAATAAAGGACCGATTATAACGGTCGGATATGCGGATGATATTGTCATTCTCATAAATGGGAAATTTCCTGACACAGTAAAAGGGATAATGAACAGAGCTCTAAGGGATGTGCAGAATTGGTGTACCTCAAATCACCTCAGCATAAACCCTACAAAAACAACCATTATCCCCTTTACGAGGCTCCGTAAGCTGACGGGTCTGCGCAACCTCAGGATGAATGGTACGGAGCTTGAGCTGTCCAAGGAGGTAAAGTATCTAGGCGTAACACTAGATAAAGAACTTACTTGGAATACACATGTTAGCAACATTATAACAAAGGCCACGAGGGTATTTGGCATGTGTCGGAATACCTACGGTAAAACGTGGGGCCTTAAACCCTATATCATAAGATGGGTATATATAATGATGATAAGACCCATATTGACCTACGGTGCATTAGTTTGGTGGCCGAAAGTCCAACAGGTAACATGTGTTGATGCTCTTAGGAAGCTGCAGCGGATTGCCTGCTGTATGATTTCCGGAGCTTTCACCACAACGCCTACAGCAGCAATGGAGGTTATCCTAGGTCTGCCACCGCTACATTTGCACATCGAAGGCGAGGCCTGTAAAGCACTATACAGACTAGCAACAGCTGGTTTATGGAACAGGCAAGCACCAAGGACAAGGCATCTGCAAATGGAGACGGCGCACGAACTCGAAAGGATGTTGGATATGGGTAGTGATAAAATACTCCCAGTTTACAACTTCAAAAAGAACTATAAAACATATGTCCCCACAAGAGACGAATGGAAGGGCGAATTTCGACCCCCAGAAGGAGACTGCTCGATCTGGTACACGGATGGTTCAAAAACTAACGATGGAACAGGCGCAGGAATCTATGCAAAGGACAGACAACTGTATCAGAGCATGGGACGGTATCCTACAGTCTTCCAAGCGGAAACTTATGCGATTACCGTCTGTGCGAAACTGAATCTAGAGGAGGGCGTAAGAAATCGCACCATCTACATTCTTACTGATAGCCAATCGGTTCTCGCTGCCATCAACTCTGGTAGGATTGGGTCTGGTCTAGTCCTAGACTGTATCAGTTCGCTGAACAAGTTGGGTCAGCACAACAGGCTGAGACTGGTCTGGGTGCCGGGTCATATTGGGGTGGCTGGCAACGAGAAAGCTGACGAGCTTGCAAGGAGAGGATCAAGCAATCCGCTAATCGGAGCTGAGCCTTTTGTAGGACTGTCATATGGTATGGTAACTACGGCAATTAATGCTAATGTTGAAAGTAAACAAAGAGCAGAATGGAGCGTACGGGGTGATGTCATTCACTCCAAGGCAACACTTGGTGCTGGCAACACCAAGTGGTACAAAATGATCTGTAAACTAAACAGAAAACAGACAAGAATCTTAATGGGAGCTCTGACCGGACATTTCGAATGTCGTGGGCACCTGTTCAAGCTAAAACTTGTCGAAAGCCCTCTATGTCGGGTGTGTGCAGAAGTAGAGGAGTCTATGAAGCACATTATGTGTGAGTGTGACTCGCTGGCTAACAAGCGGCTGGCCCTCTTTGGAACTGCGTATCCGGAACTGGAGGACTACAGGCACTTCGCAGCCGGTGATATCCTGAAGCTTATGCAGTCCTTCTTCAGGAATCCCGCTGTGTGTGAGTAAGGCTTGGGGGTAAGTACAAAAGGGTCCAAGACTCGACGTGCTACCGTGAACACGGACCCCGCAGCAAGATAAGATAAGATAAGATAGGTTCAGCCATTATTACGACTCGGCTTTCATAAAACGCTATCTGTTGAGACTTTTATATACTGATTTTTTTTTCTTAATTTAACTGTCAGATAATCGCTCATTAAATTACAAGGAAATTTAGTTCCTAGGTGTGCAGGCATGACAATTAATTTACCCAAAGAATAGTTGTAATCATAGGTCATTGAGCGCGAGGAAGACGTTCTAAATCTATGGTTGTAGGTAGGTATCTATAAATTAATATTATGGAATTCAATAATAATTAATATATTTTGTGGTCAACATGTAGGTAAGTACCTAAACAATCAATTTATATCTACGCAGAAGAAATCTTGAGCGTACTATCTCTTATTTCCTACTAACTATACATATCCCTCACAATTCGTAGTTTCCATCTTGTTTTGTTCTTCTTTGTAAAATTCCAATAGATACATCAGAAGTAAAAAGTTCGGGTGACTTCTCCTTAACCAGCTACTCATTTGTTTCCGGTGGTACCATTTGTTTTCATTAAAGCTTGCCTCGCCGTGTGTCGACGAGTTTTATTGTCAGCCGTAAACACGCCATCTCCATACTGGACTGTCATTTATATTCTTTTGTCGATGTACGAATAAAAAATCGTCTATGGGAAAAATTGTTGCTGTCTCTACCATTACCACCATATAAATTCGTACTATATTTAACGTAAAAGTTTCTGAAAACCAAATTATTTTTAATACTATATTATTTGGTCTGGGTTGCAATCACTTACTTACATCACGTAAAACATAGTACGTATCAAGGTTTTATAATGAAATGAAACGAAAATAATGTTATTTATATAGGCAAAAAATATCGCACTTTTAAATCGTCTTATACTTGTTTTTAGTTAGTTGACGTAATAAAATTACGATATAAGTTATTGATACATATCCATACTTCCATACTAATATTATAAATGCGAATGTTTGGATGTGAGTTTGTGAATTTGTGAGTTTGTGAGTTTGTGAGTTTGTGAGTTTGTGAAGATGTTTGTTACTCAATCACGCAAAATCTACTGGACGGATTTCGATGAAATTTGGTACAGAGGTAGATAATGACCTGGAATAGCACATAGGCTACTTTTTATCCCGGGAAAAAGGACTGTTCCCGTGGGAAATTCACGCGGGCGGAGCCGCGGGCAAAAGCTAGTAATCAAATAAATAAAATTTGTTTAATTCAGATAACTACGACGACCCATAACAATACATTAAATAAATACATGTCAGTCGCTCTAGATAAAATTATACTAGTCAGATTACATAATGCCCGCGGCTTTGACCGCATGGAAATTTTTCCATATTAATTCCCAGAATAAAATGTACCTTGCATCTCTGTTCTTCAACTACATGCTAAATGTTAACCGGTCCTCTTCATTAGTGTCTACTACAAAAAAAAAACACTTTATGTTCTTTTACACGTAAAAAGATAACTATTTTACATTTAAGTATTTAAAAAATATATTAAGAGAACAACACAAAAGCTCCCGCGTGCAATTTTAAATTGAGTACCTACAAATCAAAAGTTATATTTTTTAAATCGAAGCATTGCAGCTGAAAGCTTTCATAAAGCTCCCAACGGATCGTCTTTGTCATGTAAAAGATTGAACTCCTACGCTGCATAGCATTTGTTACTTTGAAGATGTCTTCAAATTATATATATTACGGTATTATATTATCTGTCATCGAGCCATAAAGGAAAGGTAAACCAAAGGAGAGATGGCTCGATGAACTACTAAAAATAGCCGGAAATGACTGGATGGAAAAGGCAAACGATAATAGGGAGAGGTCGAGAAAACTGGAGGAGGCCTTTACTCTATAGAGAGGTCCTTAGGAAAATGTTTAAATTATGATATTTATTTTATTATTTTTTTTAAATCAATTTAGACTTAATTTCAATTTAATTTTGATGGGAATTTCGGAAAACCTACACTAAATTTCAGCTTCCCACATCCAGTACTTCTGTGCATTGTCTGTCAGTCACTCAGTAAGTAACGAAACAATTTTAAAAATACTGATTACAGATATATTCGTTTCGAGGAAAGCGACTCGTTTATCGTGCTGTGAGGAAGCTCATTGGCAACAGGTACAACAGCCCAATGGGCTAAGAGTTTAGATATTAGGTTATAGCTACTAGTTAAATATTACGAAAAGCGACTGGACACATGCATGCCATAAGACTAAATAAATTACAGATATAGCTTAAATTTCTATATTTTTCTACAATAAATGTATGCTAAAATAGTTACAAAATTAAAGATCCTGCAATAGATATTTAAGGCATTGAAGAGCTAAAGTATTAGAAAAAATACATCTAGTATATGTATGGATCCAAAATCGGTGCATACAAGCAGTCTTTATCCCTTACTGGGTAGACAGAGCCAAGAGTCGTGAGACTCGAAGGCCACGCTTAGCTGAATCAAAATCGGTGCAATAAAATAAAATACCTGTACAAGACAAATGGAATCCGACAAGAGATACTAGTGCCGTTAACGTAGACAGGGTTCCATATAAAATTCATAACGTTTAAAATTTACTAACCCGAGCGGAGACAGGCGGGAATACTTATAGCAGGAGGCGGCTGCATACCTAATGTGGGACAACGTGACGCCGCATTTCGTACGGAAATTCCGCTGGATTTCATCGCTTGTGTCATGGAATTCAGGGGAGACATTAGAGACCTTTATTTTCAACCGAGATTTTATATAAAAAAGCCATCTTAATTTAACAAGTGGAAAGTTTCTTTATTGGAAGGAGATGAGGAAGACCTTTGCCCAGGAGCACGTAGTACTAGGATACTTTAGAACTAACGTACATCGTACTTGCATACTTCGACATTTGATACTTTAGAGCTAACGTACATAGACATTTCGTACTTAGACATTCCGTAGCTGAGTCAGTAGCAGACATATGTTGGATTGTAAGATATATGTTGTAAAGTGACGTCTTTGGAGAAAATGTAGCAGTGGAGTTTGTTGTTCCGCCTCTTCTCCACTTGCGCTTTGGAGGCGGTAGAAACCTTTGTTTTAAGTAATTTTATGTCGTCAACTAACTAAAAAACCAGTATACGACGATTTAAAAGTGTTATTTTTTAGCCCATTTAAATAAAATGATTTTTATTTCATTTCAGGGACAAGATTAAAAATGTACAGAAATACGTACTTCAATTTCCAAGGAAAATTCGGTTTGATTGAGTGAATGTGAATGAGTAAAGAGCTTAGAGTCCTATACGGCTTATGTCGGGCGGCAATAAAAAACATTATGCTACTTTAATTTGTCTTGTATATTATTTCATATTCTGTGTATTTAGTCATTCAAATTACACTAATCCTATTCTACGTAATATAAATGCTAAAGATTGGATGTGAGTAAGGATGTTCACAAGTATATCCGTGGGGATGTTTGTAACTCAATCACGTAAAATCTACTGGACGCAATTTGATAAAACTTGGTACACGGGTAAAAAAACATCGGGAATAGCACATAGAGTATTATTTATCCCGAAAATCCCACAGGATCGGAATCCCCGGAGCTCGTAGAACATATTTACCATCATTCGAAAACAAAAATATAAACTTTTGGTACAAATTCCAAAAATGAAATCAACGTCCCGCACACGCCTCGTATGCGCTTGAGTTACACAAAAAGCATTCTAAAACCGCGGCGACTGGAAGTGCACAAAGCACAGAATTTATCGTCGCCCACTCCGCTACCACATACACAGATGTAAAAAATAAGTTTCTAGATGCGTTAATAATCTCTGTATTTAATTTTTTCATTATCATATCAGCCTTTACCAATTTTCTTGCTGAGCATACGCCTATCTGCTTGCCTTCCACTATTGCCCCTATTGGGAATTATTGCCCAGAATATGAAAAAAACCTCATAAGTATACTCCTACATTAAGTAAGTTTTACAATAACTTACTTTCTGTTGACACATTTTATTACGTTTATGTGTTATCCGATTTTTACACAATTGATGCAATTATTTTCTCCGTCTATTTAGATAAGTAAGCTGCGTAGTTATAGTCTGGATTCTGGCATTAGTGTCAGCTTAAAACATTTTATAAAACATTATGGGTAGTACTGAATTATCTGGCATGAAACTATGCATCCAGTAGGTAATCATAGCTGGGTACGGGTTAAAACCCGAGATTATGATAAAACTTAGTTATCACCCATTTAACAGTCCTTAAGTCCTTGGGTAATAACTGGGTTTTAACCCAGTCTCGGGTTTTAACCCGGGTGGTTACCCATCTAGGGGTAATACGGCTTCCAGTAATCATATATTCCGCGTTCGAGTGTCCACATAACAAAGCCACAACACCGCGCAACTTTCCCTACCAGATAATGTTCAGGTGGATCGCCGCTTTCAATTGTTTTGAATACCGCAGGATTACGCCAGGCTTAACCCACAATGCGCAAATCTACGTGTGTTATCAAATATTGCGAAAATTTTACCATAAAGTAAATTTTGGATAAATATCTCTATGGTTTTTACTTAAATAACTTTTTTACAAGTACAGTAGGCAAACAAAAAGTATAAGTAACTTTAGGTTAACGGCTTTTTATCCTCCGATGTCAGCCACTTTTAACAACCTTTGTGCGACCTCGTATCTTCAATTATCTATCCAAGCCAAATTTTTTCAAAATCGGTTTAGAGGTTTATTCGTAAAAGCGTAAAAGATGTAAAGAGAGTTGCACAAGAATTGTCATCGCTTAGAAGACGGGACTTATAATCTGCTAAAGTGCTTAAAGTGATAAAGGGTTAAGTTTTAAAAGCCGACAGTCTCGCGTAGGGGTGCAAGAGATGAGCTTTGACAAGCAAACAATTGGGGAATATTATTTTTACTCGTATAATTTTTCAAATGGACGATTTTTTGAAGACATAATCGTTGTAGTACTCTTAAATTAATGAATGAACTCATTTGGATCATATTTAGTACCTGATAATATCGCAAAAAATGCCGACCCTCCTTCTTTTAAGAAGCAATAATATACAAATGCGAAATTTTAGATGTGAGTGTGTTTGTTACTCAAACACGCAAAATTTACTGGATTGGTTTTCTATATTCTGTTAAATTTTGTATATTGGTACAAAAGTACTGAGAATAGCATAAATTTCCACGCGAGCGAAGCCCGGGGCCTAACTTCATAAGGTTATTATCCCATCCTAACTAATTTGTTTCTTGGTTACCTCTTCACGTTTTATCTACTGAACCAATCTTCCTGAAATTGCATAGGTACACATAGTTAGAAGTACGGAGAAGGACACAGGATACCTTTCATCCCGGGAAAAAGCAATGTCCGAAGCCGCGGGCAAACTCTAGTTTATGATAAGAGCAACATTAATGTTCACATTTTTTTTAAATCGCTATTTCACTGGACCATAGACAAACAGCGTACATACGACAAACGGATCGAGCTCTAAATAAATGATGAGGGAACGTTCGCAACCGGCGGGCGGCGCGCGAACACTTTTAACTTTTTTAATAACAGCCTGACGCAGATGTGTCGTACATCGTACCTTTTACTAGACTGTTTTGTTTAAACACAGGTTTGGAACGTCTTGTGACAGTTCTTTATTTGTTTATGCATGACGTGTAATAGCTCTTTTTAAAATGTTTTGAATTTAGAATGTAAAATAAACATACTGGCCACTTTTCATCAAATATTTACTTTTCATTTCTCATACTCGGAAAGTAGTATTTATTTGATCTGAGTATCGGGTGGAAAATGCTTGCATCCGACCCATGGTGGAAAAGCCTTATTGATTTATTTGTTTAATAATAAACTTTACAAAACATGATGGCGGACTGATGATGATTCCCTCTCTATGGCGTGTAATTTCCTTTTCTGATAACATATTTTTTTAATTATTTGATTACATATATGTAACCTGAAAAATATTTTCAATGCTATATTTTGTACGGTTTTACCCAGGTTTGGTACATGTTTTAATATTTAATAAAGCAATTTTCCTATCGTTTAGAAGTTGGCGCCATACTTGGTACATAATTTAGAATTCCTTCAAGGTTCTCAGCGATAAACTGTTTCATACTAATTACCACAGAAGGACATGCGATAAGTTAAATATGTTTTTGAAAAAACATTGACGTTTACACTTTTTCTCATACAACCTCTACTATGTGTTCCAGGGCTTAGTTTTGGCTCGCTAGAGTCACACCCGTGACACTCCCTGTACGTGGGAGTTCGACCATAGAGGAAAAAAAAACTCCTTGAGCCGGATTTTCAACACTAGGGTTGATGAGTAATAAACAATAGCTTAAAATTTTGGCTTAACTCTAAACTTTATAGTATTTGACAATAGCGCCCAGCGGTCATGACATGATTGACATGAGTGATAGACCGCGTCATTTCTAGCAGCCCTGAGGAAAGACATAATAATATAAACATCTGGTGGAGGTTGGTTCTCCGTCCCGCGCGCCTCTCAACGCCCCCGCACACGTCCAGTCACTCACACAAAGCCAAAAGCTATTTTACGGCACACATGCGTTAGTGTATTTTTTCTTTGCTAGAGTTTATATAGTACTAGCTGCGCCCCGGGGCTTCGCTCCCGTGGGAATTTCGGGATAAAAGTACCCTATGTGCTATTTCCTGTATTTTTCTATACAAATACCAAATTCCATCGAAATCCGTCCAGTACATTTTGCCTGATTGAGAACAAACGTCCTCACAAACTCACATCCAAACCTTCGCATTTATAATATTAGTAGGATTTAGTTCTGGAGTGTATTTTTTCTTTGGTTCTGGGCAATGACATTCTAATACACAAGGACATCTTAACGACGTACTTTCAACGGAACGGCGAAACTGTGCTTACAGCCATTTTAAGCACACTTCCGTATCAGTCACGTGTAGATCGCAAAGCCGTCAGGACGCCGAAGTGTGCAATAAAAAAGTGCCGAAATAACACACTTACTATTCAAAAAAAGCATGGTGTGACCTACCACCGATAAGTTAACTTTAATTACGTAAGATAACATGTAAAAAAGTGTAAATTGTGCAGTAAATCAATTTAAATTTAATTAAATCATCACAAAAATTTAATTATGTTCCCATCTCATTCATTTACACGCGTCAAAAAGAGAAAGACAATACACGTCACAGGAACAAAGCTAGATTTGAAAGCAATAGAGAGGCTAATCATTTATTTTTACAAAACTGGGTAAAAATGTTTATTATTAATTACTTTTTCATTTGGATATGGGCTGGTGCTTGTCAAATAGTGGTATTGATACAATCTTCATTAAATAAAAAAGATTTGGTTAACCTTTTATTTTTTGAAGTCGGTTAAACTAAAAAAACTTACTTTTAACTAAAAAAACTCGAAATTATCTCCGTACCGAAATTCATCTAAATCAAGTCAGTGGTGTATAATTGTAACTTTGGCACTTTCACCTATTACTATATCATATCAGTATAGTAATTTTATGTTTCATTAATATTAACAAATAAATTATAACAAAATGATTTAAAAATATACGTGTGTGAATGTAAAAAAAAAAAATCTCGATTAAACAGAACAAAAAAATAACAGCTCATTACTACTCCAATGCTTTCTTTATTCGGCTCAAATGTTAGAATTAGGTTACGTAGCTTCAAGTGGTCATTTGTTGCACATTGATGCCTATCTATGGAGAGCTATTACACTGATCTAAGTGAAAGCGGCAATGTAAAAATACAACAACACTTGAAGCATTATAGGGTGAAAAAAGGTTTGCGTGCCATAATTTGGCTTTGTTTTGTATGACGTGATTTGTCCTGGGTGTCGACTCTGATTCAAATTTGACAGTAAATCACGTACTTCGTTTCACAGATGGATGGATGCAGATGGATACACACATACTTATTAGAGGTGTGTGTATTCGCCCACACACACTATTATAAAATAAAAACATTTGGAATGTATAGACAATACAACTTTTTTTATATTGGCAAAATGTGGGAATGCATGAGTAAATAACCGGTATTTGCCGATAAACTCAATTTTTAGAGTAATAAGTTAAAATTTTAAGATAGATTATCATTTCCTGAAGTCCGGGGCAATCTGTGTATATGATTCACGTAAAACTAAATTATTATTTTGTTATTATTATAAAAACTGTCTATGACCCCAATATTATGTGTTGAATTAAAAATTTTTGCTAGATTAATTATTTTCTAGATTCATTTCCTTTGCAGTATGTTCTAAAGAATGCTTTTCTCATATCTCTATTTTTGTAATTTTTATCAAAACAATTCCATAGGTTTTGTTGTTCTCTGTAGAGATTCATGAACATAATATTATTTTCGGAAGAACATCTATCCGCAGCCATTTTACGAGTAAATGCTGTGAACGTGCGTAGACACACGGGTGAGCTACTGCCGGACGTAAGATATGTCCATACGTTGCGAGTTACTGCACTGCAGCTACTCGGCAGGCTGACTCGCATGCTAGCTCGCACTGTGTAAACGAGCCATAATTTAAGAATGTTCGATTCGGGTTATCGTTAGGTACACGTTAAAAATTACATCGCTTTTTCAGATTAGATAAAATATTGAATATCTGCTTTTTTTAAACAAGTACAATTTGATTTACAAAAAAAGGTTTTTGAAAATAATTACTTTACTTTTTTTATTTATTTAGAACTTCTAGTCTGCGGTTTGCCGTGTTACCCACTATTTATACCACAAAAATTTGTATAAATTTTTCCATTTTACCTATTTATGAATTGTACTCATCATTATTTAATAATGGGGTAAATATTAACAGCTGGCAACCATAGACTTCTACATCCTAAGTTTATGCTGGCAACAGTGAAGGTGTCAAAAGTCAATCCATCAAGGAATTGTCAAGAAAACTAAAATGATAAAGTAATAGGTACCAAAGAGTTTTATACATTTTGTTTGTAAAAAATAAAAATTTTAGGTATCTACCATAGAGCAACACGGACTACGCGCGGATGTCCTTGTTGCTCTATGGTATCTACCATGGAACAAATAAGAATAGTATCTAACTACGAAAATTTTTTTAGCTTTTTAACAATGTTCTATTGGTACCATCCAAATATATCCGCTAGCTAGGGTACCTAAAGATCAAAAGAAGAGTGACAAAATGACTGCGCGTTTTCTACCACAGAAATATTTTTTGTTTTCTACATAATATCATAGATCTATTTATCTGTGCGATAAAATACTTCGAGCAACAAGGACTTTCGCACACGGAAATCCGGGCATAAAGTTATTATATTGTACCGTTGTTGTAGTTATAAAATACCTAGCGGTCACAGAAATATTTCTTTTTAAATAAAGAGCATTAGTCTGTGCTAAGGGTATAATACGTTTATGGTTGTCCGCTTTTTTCGTAAAAAGAAAATACTCTATGGAAAATTCTATGTTGTAGAGATTGCAACCGGTATTTATCGTTAAAGACTTTGATTTGTGAAATATTCATGGCTGGAAATAAAATATCATCTACAAAAATACATTAAATTTTCAAATTTTTGACTTTGAAGGAAGACACTGACGTTTACCCTAAATTTCGGGAAAAGCGCAAATTTATGGTAAAAATTGCCCCCAAGTCCGAAAAATATAAATCCAATTTTACATAAATATTTTTGCTACAAACTTAACACACTACCAACACTTATTTACTTTTAAAAAAATTAATCCTATTATTTTGCATTCCATGTTCTCTAACAGTTTTTTCTTCTAACTAGGTTATCTAACTTAACTAATATTATAAATGAGAAAGTGAATTTGTTTATTTGTTTGTTACCTTTTTACGCTTTATCTACTGAATCAATCTTCCTAAAGTTTTGTATACACATAGTTGGAAGTACTGAAATGGGTACCTTTTATCCCGGGAAAAAATAATGTTCCCGTGAGAAATTCACGTGGGCGAAGCCGCGGGCAAAAGCTATTAAATTATAAATGCCAAAAAGGAAGTAATATTTATTTGAATTATACCTATTATATACTATTAGGTAACAAACAAACCAATAAATAAACAAACAAACTCACTTTCGCATTTATAATATAAGTTAGGATTAGTCAAGGTTTAGGAAGTTAGGATAGGATTAGGACATTCTGTGGATAAAATTGACAAACCCACAACTTATTTCATTTTTAATGATTGGTAATTTTTTTAAGAGATGGCCACATTTTATTGACGTGGTTTGACCACAGACATAAAATACTCTTCTATTAAAAATAAAATATTTCTGTGGATATGACAAGCTTGATAATATGTCATAAAATACATGAAACCCAAAACATTTTCAAGTAGTAAAATATGTTCAATATAATTGGTTAGGTATTTACCTACATTTTACCTAGTAAATTTTATAAAACATAAAAATAAACAAATATATAGGTGGAATGCACAGATGGAATCAAAAGCCCGATGTAACATTAAACCATTGCTTGATTCATGAAATTACAAGATTCAAGAACGGATTCATCTTCTAATGATAGTCTATTTTGCGTAACAAGAGATCAAGAGATGATAACACTTATGCCTATTTACTTTATATAAAATACATTGTTTTTAATGATTAAATATATGTAAAATATAACTTGTTATTTATTAAAGAAATCTACTATGTAACTATGATAAAAGTACAAAATTATTGTACACTGAAAGCAAATGCACGTATATGCCTTTCCTACGATAATATTTGATTTAATATATTATTTCGTTTATGTAGTGATCAAGATTACAGATCAGCCACTTGTTAGATACTTTAGGCTATTTTATTTAAATTATGTACTTTCTCCACGCGTTTTATTATAGTCTAGCACTAGTAAGTGCTACTAGATTGACAAAAGCATGAGAACAATGCCTATATTTATTGATATTTTATATATTTAACAACGTCTAATAACGTACCTAACTCAATGGTATAAACATTGAATTATAAATAAATATGGAAGTGTAATTGTCATACAACGAACGCTCTAATCTTGGTTCCATTTACGCAAACAAATGTACTTAAATACAACAAGACACTCACACATTCTCATAGAAAAAGCTAGTACACGATTGGGCGCGTCAAGGTCACGGGGCGGAGTCAACACACCGCGGCAGCCGGCTACCGCTCAAACAAACGGCTCAGCCGCTTCGCGTTTGAAGTCTCGGACTCGGCACAGAATTAATATAAGTACTACGTAGTCTCGGCAAAGGAAAGAAAGGTAATTCCGCTGTTCTTCATATCTGTGTGATTTCTACACAGACACACGATGGCATATTTTTTCTAATTAAACTTGCGAAATTACTCGATGATACGTACAATTGACACTTATGTGTTAGGTACAAGTACAACCGTTGAACTCGCAGCGCCACGGCGAACTGAGGCGAAGTGAGGTGTGTATTTTACGCCCCGCCCACAGAGGTGCATATTTCGTGGAACCATTTTTTTGGCGTTGTTAGAGTTCTATGGTATATTAGTTCGTTGGGTATAAACATATTAGACGTGACGTATTAGTTGGCTGTTCTCGATTACAAAATTTTTCAATTTAGTAATTGAAACAACCAATCATAGGCCAAGAAAGAGGTCACGTTTGCTGCACGTAGTTGCTCCGCGCTATCTTGGGCTGACGGAAAAATATCGTTGAAAGTGCTCGCTTTTCCGTATCTTTCGTTGTCAAAATCAAATGACAAGCTGTCGAAAAATGCAGTTGTGTGTGTAAAATTTTCTGAGATTCCTGTGATTGGATGATCGACGATCGTTCGGAGTGGTGTGTAACTGTCAAATCGACCCGTTAGTTGAGGTTGGATGCGGTTTTATGCTTGTGTGTATTCGGTAGGACTACACACAAGCACAAATCACGTGGTTTCACGTGTCACGTCCGGCACGAAAGGGACTTGAGAGTGGCGCCCCTGGTTCTGGGCAAAAAAATGTCTTATTTATCTTACACTCGTTTTTTAAATGCCTATTTTTTGCAGAACCTTCTTTGATTATTCTTTTTTTTTTGTTTAATAAGTACGTAGTCCAGTAGAAGCACTGTAAAAAAAATCT
The DNA here is from genome assembly GCA_018467065.1 of Ephestia elutella. Lineage (NCBI taxonomy): Eukaryota > Metazoa > Arthropoda > Insecta > Lepidoptera > Pyralidae > Ephestia > Ephestia elutella. Next base: position 17,356,856 of record CM031585.1, on the reverse strand, counting down.
ATGAACTTTTCATAAGGTTTTAATTCTGTTTGTAACATCAAGATATTATGTACTAACAGTTGTATTTCGATGGTTTGTAATAATTGTGTCTGCGAAATAACAGGAAAATTTCATAAAAACGAATCCATATGTTCTTGGATATATCCTTATTTATCTATTTGTTTATTTATGTATCCTACTTTATAATAATAAATGCGAAAGTTGCGATGTGAGTTCATGAATTTGCGAGTTTGTGAGGATATTTTTACTCAATCGCGCAAACTGTACTAGACAGTTTTCAAAGAAATTTAGTACACGGGTAAAAATATTCCGGAAAAAGTACATACGGTACTTTTTATCCAGAAATTCTCACGAAAGCAAATCCCCGGGGCGCGGCTAGTATACATAGAAAGGTAATTTAAAATGCAGCAAAACTTAGTACTTAGTACCTTCAATCTAAGTTACATACATCTATGATATTCGCCGCTTTCCTTGTCCATCCTTTCTCATGTCATTCCTGTGATATTGCAAATACTATTCGATTTCTTGATGCATATTAAAGTAAGTAAAATTAGTACCCACAGTGAATATTATATGTATCGGAAATGAATAGCTTTATTTAAGTAGTGGGTGGCTATTTTCATAATTACTGACAGTGTTATGTATATGGATTGGATAATGATGCATTTTCATAGATCTATTTTTATAAGGATCAATAAAATTGCTGCGTATTTTATCACACTCTTTGAATTCTCAAAGCTACAAACTAGCGTTTTATTATAAAAAAATAGGGAAATAATTTTTACAAGTTTTTTTTAGGGTTCCAAAGTCAAAGTCAAAGTCAAATTTTTTTATTGAAACTTGGCCTTCAAAGAAGGCTCTTTTTCACGTCGATAACTAATTATTTAATCATAATATATTATGTCTCAAAGCTACAAACTACTAGCATTTCGGAACAACCACTGCTGAGAAGAAATGCCGAAAGAAACTCATGAAACAGTCTTGGTCGCCTAATATGCCAGAGGGGCTATTTATTAACTTTATACATAACAAAGTAAACAAAGAACCCTTTTAATTTCGTCTTGTCTGGCCATCTGTCCGCGGCTAAGCTCAGAGAGTATTAATACTATTTATAAATACATGTTGGTACTAGCACAACTCGTTTGGCACAATTGGTAGTGCCATAGCATAGAGTTATCGTAATAACTCTATTATGTGCCATAGGCCTTTATTAGCATACTTTTAATCTTAACAATCAATACATTATGATCAGTAAAAAAAATGTTCATAAACAAAGGAGTGTATCTACATATATATATAACTCAAGGGTGACTGACTGACTGACATAGTGATCTATCAACGCACAGCCCAATCCACTGGACGGTTCGGGCTGAAATTTGGCATGCAGGTAGATGTTATGACGTAGGCATCCGCTAAGAAAGGATTAACGCGAGCGAAGCCGCGGGCGCCGCCAGCTAGAATTATAATAAAATGGCTATAGGCTATTATCTCCATCTCATCCCTTTTCTCGACCGATATTGAAAATCCGCAGGCAAATGCAAACAGATTCAGACAAGTCGTCGATTCTATGCGCATTGAACTGGAAGGAATGTGAAATATAGCGTGGTGTGGCTTGTGACAGGAACGCTGCGACACACTGACACTACAGGGGGCCGAGTCTGGTACAGCATCGCCGGTTCATCGGGGTATGTATATCATCATCAATACATATAATAAAACTGTTACAGGTCTGTGTCTGTACATAGAAGAAAAAATCTATGAGGTGTCTTCTTAGAGCCAATAGAAACCATTTTTGTAGAATTTATCTCTGTCTGCCTTTCTCTCTGTATGTTTGTATGCGCATCACGCAAAAACTACTGGACCAAATTTGATGTGCTTTTCACTGTTGTATTATAGAAGGTCTAACTTAAAATCTGGCGTAAGTTTCATGTTGATACAACGCTTAGAACCTGAGATATGCGCAGACGAAGTCGCGGGCACAGGCTAATTTGGTATAACATTCTAATGTATTGTGGTGTTACGAAACTTAGTGATGTATTTTTTGCTGTGTGCATTATACATAAGCCGTATTAGTAAAATGACTACCTACTATTTCTACTTGCAAACAAAAAGTTACAAAAATATTCCCTGATAAATTGTCAAGTATTCCCTGATACGTGTCTATTTACTTACCTACTTACCCCTCTGGCTCCTGGTTCAGTAACTCCAAAGTGGATCTCTCCAGAACGAGATACAGAATCACGTCTTTATCCCTTGCGGGGTAAACAGGGCCAAGAGTCGTGAGACTCGAAATCCACGCTTAGCTAAATAGTGGGCTTATTGATCGAACTATTTATATTTGAAACGAGATAGTGCCATCCTCAAATGTTTTTATGTCCATATAAAGATAATAAATAGCCGCTCTGGCATGTTATGCGACCAAGACTGTTTTATGAGTTTCTTTCGGCATTTCTTCTCAGCAGTCGTTCCGAAATGCTAGTAGTTTGTAGCTTTGAGACATCATATACAAGCTTTGAGACATAGTATATTATGATTAAATAATTAGTTTTCGACGTGAAAAGGAGCCTTCTTTGAAGGCCAAGGTTCAATAACGAATTTTTGAATTTGATTTTGTATTTCAAATGATTTTTGATTATGACAATTTAGGGAAATGGAGTGTGAGCAAGCAGCAGCTAGTTACAATACTAGCTAAAACCACATAATCACTACATTGAATAAAACTGTAACTGGTCTGTGTAAACACAGAAGATATTTAAGAAAAAAAAACTATGAGAGGTCTTTAAGGGGCCAATAGAAGCCACAACCAGTTTTTGTACAATTTCTGTCCGTCTTTCTGTCTGTATGTCAAAAACTACTAGACCAAATTTGATGCGGTTTTCACTGTTGTAATATAGAATTATTATTATTTACTATATGGGGACGCCAATGCGAGCACCAGACGGGTGATCAGTCCACTTATGCAGTCCAATTTCTTAACCCTCCCAACCCAATTCCCCGAGACCCGTATAGGGTTTTGAGTTACCTAGGTCTAATAGGTCTAGTCTAATAATTATAGGTTAACGGTAAAAGGTCTTACTTAAAATCTTGCGTTAGTTTCATCTTGCTAAGCCCACCGCTTAGAACTTGAGATATGCGCAGACGAAATCGCGGGCATAGGCTTGTACATAAGAGTTGCTAAAACATGGACATTGCACTATGAGCAAAGTGTAACCAAGTGCAAGTCCGCGTCGTGGCCGGTGCGGATGCAATATTTCAAATCATTTCTAGCTCAGTGGTCGCGAACCAACGTCGCTATAACTCAAGTATCAGAAATATGATATCTCATCAAAAACATAAATGTGAAATGAGAGCTAAGTTCATTATTAAGAACATTCGCCTTTGTCGCCGATAAACTCAAAGTCAATTGTAAAAAATAGCACTTTTAAATCGTCATATTCTTGTTTTTTTAGTTAGAATTACTTAAAGCTAAGGTTACCATCTTAAGGGTACCACCAAAAATCACAGCGACTGCGCTGGCTTGGTCATCTCGAGAGAATGAAGGAGGATCGTGGCGTCAAATCAGCCTACCTGGGAAAAGTGTCAGGAAGGCGCCCAGTCGGGCGCCCCAGATATCGCTGGAGAGAAACTGTGGAGGCTGATCTGCGTGAGTTGGGAGCGGATAACTGGCGAGCCACCGCGCAGAATAGAAGAATATGGCGCTCTCTCGTTCCAAGAGCTTCTCGGCCAAGATCCACTTTGGGGTCACTGAGCCAGCGGAGTAAGTAAGTAAGTAAGGTTACCACCGCTTCCCAAGCGCAAGTGGAGAAGCAGCGCAACAAACTCCACTGCAGCATTTTCTTCAAACCGTCACTTTACAACATATGTCTTACAATTAAATGACTATCTATGTGGACGAGTATACATTATTGTATACTACGTATTGAAATTTAAATCATTTATTTGCATGATGTAGATAGCAAAAGATGGTGTACAGCTTTAATAAGAATCTGTAAAATATAAGATTGTCAAAAGACGCATTGATATTACAAGACTTTGACTTTAAATGCTCTTATTCAAATTTATTTGAATCTACATTCTTATTCTTAACTTAGTGTTCAGAATGCACCGATAAAATAAGATTTTGTGAAATTTATTTGAAAATCAAAGCACATAAAAACAGACATTCAAAATTTAACCATCATATAATTTTTACGTTAGACAGAAATCGCGTTTTGTAATGTTAGTAGTAAGTAAGTAAGAGCCTCTCAACAAGTGGGTCTAAAAATGAACATGGACAAGACGAAAATCATGTCTAATATCCGTGTCGCACCCACTCCTCTAAAGGTTGGAGACTCTATACTCGAAGTTGTTGACAATTATGTATACCTGGGACAAACAGTTCAGTTAGGTAAGTCCAACTTCGAGAAAGAGGTCAACCGTCGAATCCAACTCGGCTGGGCAGCGTTCGGGAAGCTTCGCGATATCTTCTCGTCCAAAATACCGCAGTGTCTCAAGACTAAGGTCTTTGACCAGTGTGTGTTGCCAGTAATGACATACGGAACAGAGACGTGGTCGCTTACTATGGGCCTCATAAGAAGGCTCAAGGTCACCCAAAGGGCGATGGAGCGCGCTATGCTCGGAGTTTCCCTGCGTGATCGAATCAGAAATGAGGAGATCCGTAGGAGAACTAAAGTAACCGACATAGCCCGCAGAATCGCCAAACTTAAGTGGCAGTGGGCGGGGCACATAGCTCGCAGAACAGATAGCCGTTGGGGCAGAAAAGTTCTCGAGTGGCGACCACGAACCGGAAAACGTAGTGTTGGCAGGCCTCCCACTCGGTGGACCGACGACCTGGTGAAGGTCGCGGGTTGTGCATGGATGCGGGCAGCGCAGGACCGGTCGTTGTGGAAATCCTTGGGGGAGGCCTTTGTCCAGCAGTGGACGTCTTTCGGCTGAGAGAGAGAGAAGTAAGTAAGTAAGGATGGATGCGGGCAGCGCAGGACCGGTCGTTGTGGAAATCCTTGGGGAGGCCTTTGTCCAGCAGTGGACGTCTTTCGGCTGAGAGAAGAGAGAAATATTAGTAGGTTTGCTCAATTGACTAAGCCTAAATATTATAGATTACTTATCCTAATCCTAACTTCGTAACTAATATTATAGAAAATATTATTAGGTTGACGGAATTTGTCTAAAGAACAGTCAAGAACTGAAATGCAACGGATGATAAAGTATCCTTCTAACGTATTTGCTTTTGTGCTAATTTATTAATAGAGAAGAGGAAACACATAAAGGCGGTTGTTATTTCTCTTATGTTGTACCTTTCAATCCGGGAAAAAGTACTGTTTCCATGGGAAATTCACGCGGGCAAAAGCTAGTATAGTAGTCAAATCGATCTTGAAGTCACAAGGCACAAGTGGAGTACTGTATGAATAAAGTTAGATAGCTTTAGATAGCAAGTCGCTCCCAGTGCGTGCGCAATATTTCAAATTCATTCCAGTTCAGTGGCCATGCCGTCGCTACGTGTTATTTAACAGTTCTTGGCGATTTTAGACTACGTATTGAAATTCAAATTATTTATTTGCATAATGTACATACATACATAGAATCACGTCTTTATCCCTTACGGGGTAGACAGAGCCTAGAGTCGTAAGACTCGAATGCCACGCTTAGCTGAATAGTGGGCTCCATGATGGAATGGTGATTCAGGTATAGTGACAGGTTGCTAACTCATCGCCTGTGAGTGGAGGAATCCCCACATAATGCATAATGCATGGTTGCATAATTAGGTAGCAAAAAATGGTGTACAGCTTTAATAAGAACCATTTACATTTAATTGTTCAAATAACTGAAATCTGTCAAATACATCGAGATATTATTTACGTAGTAGTTGTATGTCGATGGTCAAATAAAAGATTTTGACGCTTTGATATTATAGCTTTGATTTATTCGCTTTAGTATTATTACATTACACGACTTTGACTTTCAAAACTTTTATTCTAGAAGAATCTATATTCTGATGCGAACTTTATTTTTCTGAATGTACCGATAAAATTTGAAATCGTAAAGAGCATTTTTTGTGAAATGTATTTGAAAATTAAAGCAAATATTAAATGAAATTCAAAATTTACCCATCATATAATCTTTACTTTAGATGCAAAGTTGCGTTACTTTAGTTGTGATACTAGTCAATGGTAGGAGTACAACTGATGTCTTTGTACACGACTGACCAAAAAAGGAGTGTTATGTTTTCAGGGTTCAAGTATGTATGTAAGTATGTATGTAAGTTTCTTTATTCCACCATAAGTCCGAATGGCTTAACAGATTTTGATGTGAGAGGTATTTTTAGATTCCTTGCATTCCTCCGAGTGACATAGGCTATATGATGTCATCATAAAAACAAAATGGCGGATTATATATGCGATATATAGCAGACCAAAAAATTTAAATTTGATCAATCTTATCGAGTGGGGTATCAAATTGAAGGGCTTTAAAAGGCGATTTGAAAAATGTATATAACTTATATGTTTGTGTGTACTTTTTGAGTAAAATCTTGTCAGTCGTGTTTTTTTTATTTTTAATAATTAGCTTGTTTACGAGTATACTTTTTTTCTGGGCGTTTTTTTCTAGCCCAATAGGGGCGAATGCAGATAAAACGCGCAGAGTATGAAGGCAAGCAGATAGTCGTGTATGTATGTATGTAAGTTTCTTTTTTCCACCATAAGTCCTGAACGGCTTAACAGATTTTGATGTGAGTTTTACTATTTTTGATACAAGCTACCTATTACGTGTAGTGTATATCGTGAAATATCTACTTTGAAATCTCCATTAAAGTAAGTAAAAATTTTACCTATTAGTGTATCGATGCGATTGTAAAATACCGTTAAATCGATCACACATATTCTGAAAATTATTTCATATCGAGTACCTAACTGCTTTTCTATCAAATATGTACAGCACTGGACCATATTCTAGGCAGTCAATATTTAATGTTCGCTGAGCAAATGGCTCCTTAAAAGGCTTCTTGGGATATGGCTCGTTAAACTTATACGGTTAGAGATATAGTGTATTGGGTAAGGACGATCACAAGATCACCCGATGCGAAAATGAAATGATTAATCCCATTTATCTACTATAATTTATTAATAACAGGCGTTAATTAATATGTGAATGAAGCGATTGTTATAGGTAGGTCTTTGAGGATCACTTAAAATAAGTAAACGAATACAAAAATAATTTTTATAAAACAACATTTTTAATACAAAATTAGTTTCTGGAGCCGCCTCTTAATAAAAATGGTGTTTCTGCCAGGTTAAATGTAATTAAATATTTAAATTTTAAGGGATATTCGATTTAATTAAGTGTATGTACACGAATAAGTGAGCAAAGAAACTACATAGTCCTATGCGGCTTATGTCAGGCGGTGGCACTTCTATCTAGTTTACATTATTCCAAATTCTGTGAATAAGTATAACAAACAAATATTATGTAAAATTCAACTTCAGAAAATGTAAGAAAATTAAAGCACGTATTTCATTCTTCAAAGTAGAAGCACGTCTACGAGTGCTACGAAATCGCTACGAGTTTGCTACGATCAGCTACAGCGCTACGAACTACGGTGCTACGAGTGCTCGGTATGCGGGGCACATGCTTTCGTTAATAAACTGTTGGCATGCCTCGATCATATCAAGCGAACCTTAAGGTGCATTCACACTGCAGCTACTTTTTCTAGAGAAACGTTTTCTAGTGTTTCTGAGGTACAATAGTAAAACAAAATCACTCAAATAAGTAAAAATAGTCGCAAAAGTTACATAGTTAACTAATGTTTTCGTATTACTCCACAAAAAGTAACTGCATTGTGGATGACCCTTTAGAAATACAAGGAATTTTTATATTATAGTTTGTAACATATATTTTGTTTTTTCTCCCGAAGCTAAACTATAGTGGGGAAGGTCACGGTATTTATGACATTAATATTATCAACCAACCATTATAATGCCAAATCATGTTCGTTTATGTGCCATATTATTTTCAATTGGTTCATGTATTATAAACATATTAGGTTCATAATTTTAGTTAAAAATATGAGTACATATTTAATCTGTCGATCCCACTTAAATAATACCCATCCCTAACCAAAATTTGGATAAACATAACATCGGACACGTTTGAAAATAACACAAAAAAAATGGCGACCGCTATCAATTTTGTCGAATCGCGCGGGTCATATTATTTATGAGTGTTGGGCCATTTCTCACACTTCAACACCAGAACTCTTTGTATGTTCACGAGATATATCGGCACGGAAGGTGTTACGATGTAAATCATGTTAGTTTCGCAAAAGGGCCTTAAGGTTATTTAAAGTATCCGATCGAGGGTTTGATGTATAGCTTGGACTAAATATTTTGATACTTTAGAGCTTTAGCCTTATTCATTTTTTTAACTGTTTGTCTGATTTTTACAAAATTACTCAACAATCCTAACTATCCTAACTAATATAATAAATGCAAAACAAAATTACTCAACAATCCTAACTATCTTAACTAATATTATAAATGCAAAGTTTGTTTGTTTGTTGGTTTGTTTGTTTGTTATCTTCCTGAAATTTCGCATACACATAGCTGGAAGTACGGAGAAGGACATAGGGAACCTTTCATCCCGGGAAAAAGCACTGTTCCCGTGGGAAATTCACGTGAGCGAAGCCGCGGGCGAAAGCTAGTTTTCATATAAACTCAAAAAACTGAATTTTTATACCTAAATATTTTTTTTGATCATTATTATTTTATTTTTTATAACTATTTACTAAAGTTATATACGCTAATACTATTACAATCTAGTCTAATTTCAGGCTAATTAGTAATTTTAAATTAACCATTTTATAAAGTTCGTAATATAAGAATGTATCCATGGGCACTTTTCTTACTTAAGGGAGGTACATTGTTCATAATTTTAATTATTCAATCAATCAATCAATAAATTTAAGAACTTCGTTCTTGTCGGTGGAGTAATTTCCATGTATTCCTGTCTTCTGCCATCGATTTGACCTCTCTATACGACACGACCTCTACCTTCTCTTTAATTTCGTCTATAAATGCCCTTCTTGGCTTTCCTCTCCCTCTCATCGCTTCTATTTTTCCTTCAATCAGGTATTTCATGAAGTTGTCGTGTCGTATAAGGTGGCCAAACATCTTTCCTCTTCTTGTCTCTATTGCTCTGATTAATGTTCTTTTCTCATTGATCATATCCAGTACCTCCTCGTTTGTTTTCTTATCTGTCCAACTGATTCTTTCCATGCGCCTCCAACACCACATTTCGAAAGCTTCCAAACGCATTCGATCCTTCTTCAGCAAAGTCCATGTTTCACTACCGTACAATGCAATGCTCCAGATGTATGTTTTTATGAGTCGTTTTTTCAAAGCTGAAGCAAATTTTAATTATTATAAAAATAATAATTATTAAATAAAAAATAGAGATTATATGTATCACAGAAGTAACGTTTTCTATTATTTTTTACAACATTGTTGTGTTTTTTTCATTTCGCTTTCAAAAGCAACAAAGCAACAACAAATTGGTCATAAAAAATTTAACATCACATTGATCGACGTTCCGAACAAGTGTAGCAAATTAAATAAACCACTGTTAACTGAACCGCAAGCGATAATTGCTCTTAATTCATGGACCGAAGAGCTGAATTTGCATAATTTCCGCTCGAGAGCCCGCGGGAACGTTTTATGACGTCTGCATAAATAAATGAGGATGGGAAAGTTGCTTTTGATGAGTTGTATTGAGCTTTTGTAAGTTCGAGGCGGTTTGTTACTGTTATTCATTATTTGTATAGTGTTTAGTTTTTTTTTTTTTAATTTTAAAGAAATAAGTTTATTTTACGGACTTTTAGTTTTAGTTCATTTATCCCACATTCTAACTACGAACTTATCGTAAATAAAGTCCAATTATTTAATTTGTACAGTCGGGATGGACTTTTTTAAGTGGTAAACTTTTGATGATGTCAGAAGTTATCAAGCACTTAAGAATTCCAAGGTTTTGTTAAGATTGATTTACTTTGAAATTAATTTGATAAGAGATAAAAAAAATATCTTTGATTTCCAGATTCCGTTTGATTCATTTTTGGATCTCAACTGAACAAAAATACCTGTCACGTTTCATCTTTTTAGACATAGTAGCTTTCAGTCAAGCTTAACATTTTTTTAATACATGATACATCAAACAAATAAGTGTAAATTGAAGCAAACACACACAGATACATTTTCCATTTCCCCCATTCATCTGCAGGCGACAAAGCAAACAGGCTGAGGCATTAGCGGCCATTGTGGGTGTCAAGATGTACGCAGAGGTGGGCAACGGATCCGAACAAACCGTGTCTTTTTCAAAATGTCCGATTTCAGTCCTATTTATACCCATTAACATCAGCTTAGCTATAAGAAGTCCACTGCTGGATATAGGCCTCTCCTATACACTTTCACATAAGCCGATTGGATGCGACCTACATCCAGGGTCTTCCTGTGAACTTGATGATATCGTCAGACATTTCGTCCTAGTTGGTTTGGTGGTAGTTGATCCTGGTTGGTGGTGGTTGAATGCCCTACGGTGCCATTGCCAGTACAATGTCCTGAAACTTTCTCCATAACCTTTCTGGCTCCAATAAACACGTATATGTCCCACGTACTGCCACCATAGAGTAACTTGGACAACACGGTGCAAAACGTGGAGGTCCTTGTGCTGACTGTGGCAGTCATGTCGTTTATTCTTCTACGGATTCCCTCACAGGCTCTATTTAAATCCTGAGTCAAAGAAACACTTTTTAAAAGTTTGCCGTCATGCCTCAGTTGTAAAACAAATGACCATTGTGGCACGACGCATCATGCCACTTGCCGTCACGGCATTTGAGTATTCGAGTCGTCTTTACTGCCAAGCCGCGTCAGATGTTTTACATCAAAAAGTCCAGTTTTGCCCGGACCATGCCCACCTCTGAGAGTACGCAATAAGTAAAAAGTAAAAGGCTGCGTTGCAGGCAGGGAGGGCCCTTGTTTGCGGCGTGCTATCGTACCATTGAGCGGTGGGCATTCCGGTGAATGACGATGATTTCGCTATCAAAATGAGCAAACTTGTTTAAAAAAAATAAACTTTGATGACAAATTAACCATTTAATCATAAGGATTATATTAGGTAACACTTTCAAATAAAAATGTCCTCGAACGCGCCGATAACAAATTAACTATACCTATCTCCAGATTACATTCAGTATCTCTAGTTATCAATTCCTACGTTACTGATCACCGCCCCTGTCTTATATCTATCGCGGGTACGGATAATTTTATGCATAAAAAAATCTACGAGAAAAATGTAAATATCAATACATACGACATGAGATCACACAAACAGATTTTACACCTGTCCTACAGGCAAAAGATGCCAACATAGCTGCAAATTATCTGGTATCCAAGGTCTCTGACATAATTAAAAAACATACTTTAAAACATCTGCCTTCACGTAGTAAAAGGAACCTGAAACCTTTCATCACTTACGGTATACTTCGCTGTATTCAGAAATAGAGATAGCTTACATCTAAAAGTAAAACGCGATCCAGACAATACAGTACTTAAGATCACATACTCGAGATATAGAAATTTTCTAAACACACTCATTAAAATAGTAAAAAACGCATACAACTCAAACTTATTACACAAATCAAATAAAAACACTAAATCAACATGGAAAGCGATTAAAGAAATAACTAACATGACAACCCAAAAAGCTCCACCTAGGGCACTTCTTAGGCTCAAAACGGACCCAGGAGACTCAGTTAATTATGTTAATAATTGTCTCAAGAATGTAGGAAAAACTTTGGCAGATAATATATTGCAACAGGGTAGTCAGCAGCCACACCCAAACTTAACAGATTCCCCTAATTCCTTACGAGATTCCTTTGTGATGTTAGACGTCGACGCTGACGAAATTAATAACCTGATTCTGGGGCTACGGAGAAGCTGTGCTACTGGATGGGACAACATTTCCACAGTTATACTCCAATCATCTAGAGATATATTTGTCCCACTACTAACACATGTGTGTCAATTATCTCTGAATACGGGTGTTTTTCCGAATGCATTTAAAAAAGCCATTGTCTATCCTGTGCATAAGAGTGGAGAGGGAAATGACATCAATAACTACCGACCAATTTCCATACTTTCTGCTATGTCGAAGATACTAGAGAGAATTCTAAACTCGCGTCTTCTAAAATATCTTAAAGACAAAAAGATAATATCGGAGAATCAGAATGGCTTTCAGGAAGGGAAATACACAGAAGATGCCGTCTCTGCTCTTGTAGACGAGGTGGTTAGGCATCTGGATGAAAAATCTAAATGCCTGGCCATATTTCTTGACCTCTCAAAGGCGTTTGATACCGTATCAATTCCCAAACTAATACACAAATTAGAGGCGATTGGAATTCGCGGCATTTCCCTGGAGCTGTTTCGGGACTATCTCACAAACAACCAAAATCGAGAACTATATGAGTGAAGAGGCAATCATAACATACGGTGTACCGCAAGGTAGTATTCTTGGTCCCACCCTCTTCACTATATACATTAACGAGATTTGTGATCTAAGTATACCAAACTGTCGCATTATATCATATGCCGATGACACAGCACTCCCCATCCACGGTCACAAATGGCCTGAAGTTCAGTCTACCCAAAATTGCACCTGTTTGTGTGTCTCTAGAGCCTCTCATGTAAAATACCTAGGAGTTTACCTCGATCAAGCACTCAATTGGCACCATCACATCAAAATTTTAACTTCCCGTGTTAGAAAACTAATTTATGTATTTAGAAACCTTAGGTCTGCAGCTAACTATCCCACGATTAAAATGACATATCTGGCTTTATGTCAGTCACTGCTGACATACTGTATTACGATCTGAGGTGGTGCCGCTAGGACCACATTGTTGCCTCTTGAGAGAGCACAACGGGCTGTTCTCAAGGTCATGACCCGAAAACCCTTTCGCTTCTCCACTTCCCAACTCTACTTGGACACGCCTGTTCTTGCTGTCAGACAGCTATTTATTCTGCAGATACTGCTCAAAAAACATCGCTTGATTGGATACAACCCGGAAGCACAAAAAACAAACGCCTGTCATATATGGTCTGCCAAACTCTACCCCACAGAACTACTAAGGCGAAACGTAATTTTAGAGTACTTAGCTGTATACTATACAAGGTGTAACGGAATACCTATATCCATATCGATTGTGCTAACTGTGGTAATGGTTTTAAACTAGTTTCAGACATTTTAGTCTTGTATGTTTATGATTTAATTTTTAATTTTAAGAAAACCATACAGGCACACATTTTTCTAATTTGAATTGGCACAACACTATTCACCACTATGACAGTAAACAGCTGTTGAATTCAAGGTCAATCATCTACAACTATCAAAATTAAATCACACCTCCTTGATTCGGCGCCTGGTATTGTAATAAATTAGAATTTGCGAAAGAGGTTCCGCACTCTTATTGCAAATGTCTGTATGTCTGAAGATTTGACATTCTGACAAGATAAAAAAGGGTTTGATAACATTTTCAAATGAACTCTGAATAAGGCGTCGCTTCTACCTTGTTAGGCTGATATGTGATCCCAGTATGGTCAAAAATTAAATTTAAAAAATATCATCTTCATGGAACATGATAATAAAATTAAAGGTAAATATTGGTTTAATACAAGGGATCCATGGAACAATGGGAGGTTCATCCGGAAAAATATCCCATTTATCAGCAACACCGACTTCGTGGAGGTCCGTGTTGCTCTAAGTAGGATATTTATTTATTTTGTACTAGGACGGCATAATCTATAAAACTTTTTTCCAAAAAAGTGAACCGACTTCCATCATAAAACTTAAAATCAAGAAATAACAATAAAGAAAAATGTATTGGCATGCTACCTACTGATTGAGGTGAAGTCGGTGCCAAGTGCAGGAGTAAGGGTGTTATGTAATTGTTTAGCTAGGCATTTTATATACTCGTATGTATACACGATTCTAATGTAAATTTAGATTATTTATTTTTTTCGGCACCGACTTCACCTCATTCAGTAGGTAGCATGCCAATACATTTTTCTTTATTGTTATTTCTTGATTATTTCTTGATTTTAAGTTTTATGATGGAAGTCGGTTCACTTTTTTGGAAAAAAGTTTTATTTTATCATTTTTAGTGCTACTACACTAATTTTCTTTAATAAAAACTTAAACTTTTCTTCTGGCCGAAAATAAAGAATTAAGAATTCGAAACTTTTTATGTCAGTCTGATTTGAAATGTCAAACATATCAAATTGTCTATTATTTTTGGCACATAAATAGACCGAGAGCCCGCGACGACCAAACCTTCCTTATTTTAAAAATGCTGAATGTTTCTCTGCGTGGTATATACGGGTAACAAGCTAATTATTTAAAAATAAAAAACACGACTGACATCTTACATAGCCTATGTCATTCGGGCTAATGCAAGGAATCTAACAATACCTCTCACATCAAAATCTGTTAAGCCGTTCAGGACTTATGGTGCAATAAAGAAATTACATACATACATACATACATGAACCCTGAAAACATAACACTCCTTTTTTGGTCAGTCGTGTAAAAATATTAGCGACTAGGTATGAAGTTTGGATCTTAGTTGCTTATGCAGGTAATATGGCTAGCAAGGATGATGTTTATAGGTATAAAAAGCACCCTTGGGGCCTCCCAAAGTAACATTAAATTCAGATTTTGTAATAAAACAAATATAACTATAATTTAGTAAAGTAACTATGTCTGGCAGGGGTTTATATCTGCACCAATTGCCTGGTAATGGATGGCGTGATTATTATTATTATATTATTATTATTATTCTGAATAAAATCTTTAAAAACTTTACTTTGAGGAAATTGAGCTACCACTTTATATGCTATTGCTACAAATTATCTGCCTATAAGTAATCATGATCCAACTTTTATAGTCGCTAATCGCTATATCTATGTTGGGGACATACACAGAAAATCTTGAGTTTTAATAAAATAAGAAAGGGCATGTTTTAATAAAATAAGAAAGGGCATGCTGTCGCGGGCTTTTGCTCTATAATGCAATGTTGATATTTTTATTATTTGTTAGGTATCTTTAAAATTACCGAACAGATTCGGACGTGGTTAAAATGGGACCAACTTGGGAATAAACCCTTTCGAATAAAAAAACAATTTTGGAAATCAGTCCACAATTGGCGGAGAAATCGGCGAACATACATAAAAAAAAAACATACATACATCGAAACATATAACCTCCTCCTTTTTTGGGAAGTCGGTTGAAAAGGTGGTGTGAGTTTGGCTAATAAAAGATGGGACTGGACTTTTTTCTGAAAATGTACCTGGCAGGATAGCACCAATATTAAAAAGTAACTGTCAATATTAGCCTGAGTTGTTGACTTGTCAAAGTGAAAAATATTTATGCGAGTTATTTGATTTCTAATTAAAAACATGATGAAAACACTGAAAAGCGACTTGTGAATGTTTTTTTTTTACAATGACTAATCAATTTAAAGTAAGGTAAAATTGAAAAATTCCCGCCGCTGCTGTGCTGCGCCGCTCTGCACGTGTAGGCAGTTTCTTTGTGAAAACATTGGTATAAACTGTCAAAAGGTGACGAAAGCGGATACTGCTCAAAGTACCAGGTTTTCATAGTAACCGAGAAGGTGAAATAATTTGTGTTGTGATATGTGTGTGAGCAGTGCAAAGGCAACCTTGACATTGAAATATCCTGAATAGTGATGTGCAGTGTTTGTTTACATGGCAAAGATTTCGTTTTATCATTTATTTTTTTAACACTACTTTTTAAAAGTGCTGAAAATAATCTGAAACTTCACATAAAGGATCTACCCACGGTAACGAATCTTTCCACTTTGTATAGTAATATCCTTTCCGTTACACCTTGTATAATAAAATAAATAAATCCCTGAATATATATTCCCATACAAAATTCAAATGTAGAAATCTCATTCAGAATTGGCTTAAAAGCTTAAATTACGATGAAACAGAACTGTTACTTTCCTAACACTTCCAAAATAAATTTTAATTTTAATCTTAATTTTAATCTTAATTAATCCTGCCCATGTTAATCCACTCATCTACACACACATACTCTTACCGAAACACATTCTCACTCACTCCTCACTCATACCACACACCTAGTTAAAATGTTTATTTTTAAGATAGTTAAGCAAAGTAATTATACTTACTTAAGTACACATTTATTAAGTAATCATATTCCATGGTCCTTAGAACAAAATGAACTGTATGCTATATACCCTATACTTAGCCCAAATACAGATTTTTCTAGTTGGGCGAAAGTTAACCTAGAATACAATCTTGCCTGATGTCAACACTCTGTGTGTGTTACTACTTTGAAATAGCTCCCGTTGTTGATATTCTGCCAGCTGCACATCATCTGAGATACAGATTTTTATCTAGTTCGGAGGTGGACTTCTGGTTGGTGAAGAGACGGCTGCATTATAAGAATCTACCTATTGCAAAACCTGTATTGTTGTAGCATACTTACCTGTTGTTATGTGTTGACAAATAAAGATTTTATTATTATTACTATCTCCAACCTACTTGCAAGTATATTTGTATATTTTTATAGTGATGGTAAAACTTTCAATGTATGGTTATTTCAAATTGATGACAAATCTTCGTGATGTTACCCAAAATAAACTAACCAAGGCGATAACGCAGTGACAAGTGCTTCTTTTTACATATTTATTTTTGTGGGTAATCGTATTGTATGAGACTGACGTGGAACTCTCGATTATGTAACGCTCGTTCAGAAAAAGTCGACACGAGTCAAAACTGTGAATTTTCCTTGATAAAGTTTCCACTACTGACAATTTTTCAAGCAACGAAAGATTTATTTAAATACTGCCGTATAATTTCTTTTCTCAAATAGCCATAACTTTTGGTGGGTATTGTTAGCATTTTTTTATTAGTGTTTTTTTGTTTTTTCTATATGTTGCCATAATTTATCTATCACTGTATGAACCTCTATGGTCTGAACGCTATGTTTCACAACTGGCCATTTTTGAATGACGCGGATTCATTCGGTAGCTGACATCGAACGCGTGAAGATCTCGTGAGTTTGTGGAAGAGAGAAAATAAAAAGTGTTAAGTATTGATATTGGATATTATTTCCTGCTCACTTCTGAACTATCCTAACAGTTCAGAAGCGGGATAGAACGGGAATATTATTTAATATTCTAATCACGCCCATATTGGCCGTTATCCGAAGTTGACAGGTAAAATAGATCAGAAATAAAGGTGAGCAACGTTTTTTTTTTCCTTCTTATTTTTAATAAATCCGTGAAAATCTTGCTAATCATGAGTGATTATTGGACTCTATTTATTTAAATGTGATTTATTAATTCTCTGAAATGCATTAAAATGGTTAGTTGTAAATAATATGTTCATGGAGGGTTTCATTTTTTTTTTACCATTAATTAAATCGATAAAAATTATGATAATCATCAGTGATTCATACAAACTGATTGTTTAAATAAAATTCAGTGAAGCTCTTAAATACTAACAAATGTATATTTTTTAAATAGTAGGTAATTAGATACCTATCCCAATAGTATCGGTTTTCTTTTCTTTCTTCGTAGGATACTCAAAATAGAGACTAGTCATTGTAGTGTATGGATGTCAACTTGTGAGTAATTGTATCACCCAAACTGATTACAGATCTAAATATGCCAAAAGGTCGTGTGAAAACGGGAAAGCGCGATGAGACTTCGCGTAAAAGCATCCGATCCGGAGAGGAGGGCACGCCTCCATACCGCTCCAGTCGCAGTCGCACGCGACGTCTTCGCAAGCGGCCAAGGAGGAGCAGCTCGAGTTTTTCAAGTCGCTCACGGGGTAGAAGCCGTTCATTTCGAAGGCACGATCACTTGGATGAGAGTCCAAGGCGGCGTGGAGCAGTTATGCGGCGAGCTACCTCGAAGCGGTCGAGACCATCGCCGGCGCCAACGCGTTCGCAATCGGTGTCTTCTGGTGAGCGGAGGGCGAGACCGCGATCCCAGCACGGTAGTCGCAGAGGTCCCCGTCACCGTGAGAAGAGTCAAGGACAACGAAATAAGAGTCGTAAATCCGTGAGTCAAAATTCTTGTAATAATAGTACTGATAATTGCCCAAATACTAGTAATTCTTGTAAAAATAATGGATGTCGTTCTGTAGATACTAATAGCTTTAGTATTCATGATGTGATAGACTTGATAAAGTCGCTGCCCTCTTCGGCATCTCAATCTCAAAATCATTTTAGTATGTCAACTAATGCTTTACCGGAATTTGACCCGGAAAATAGGGAACAACCCGTTAATATATGGATAAACAAAGTTGAGGAGTGCGCTTCTTTATATAAATGGTCAGAGACACAACTCCTTCATTATGCATTACCTAAACTAGCTGGATTAGCTAAGGTATGGTACAATGGCTTACGTACTTTAAAATATAATTGGGTAGAATGGAAACAACAATTAACAGCACAATTTCCCACTGTTGAAAATTATGCTCAGATTTTACATGAAATACTAGATAGGAAAGTAAAATCGAATGAATCATTAGAAACATATTATTATCATAAAATAAATTTACTAAATCGCTGTGAAATTAGTGGAAAAAAGGCAGTCAATTGTATTTTGGATGGATTAGGTGACAAGGGATTAAGATTAGGGGCACAAGCAGCAAATTATTCGCAACCTGAAGAATTACTTTCTTTTTTAAAATCCGTTAAGATGGATGATTCACAGGAAAAAGTACCTTGTCAACCGTTTATCAAGAAACGCTTTGATAATCCAAGCGATCATACAAAATTAAATACTATGAGATGTTTTAATTGCGAAGAGGTTGGACACGTCTCATTTAAATGTACAAAACCTCTATTAACTTGTAATACATGTAAACGGCTTGGACATCAAGACATTCATTGTAAACGGTTGACCAAAACAAACGCGGACATGGATAAATCCTCTGAAAAAAGAAAATCAGTGTCATAGGTAAACTTTAGATGAAAAAAAAAAGGTTTATTGTTTTATTACTAGTTTTTGTTGTTTTATTTGGAATATTCTAAATATGAATGTGATAAATTAACGATTGAGTGTGTTTGTAATAAAAGTGTTGATGTTTATAAAATCTATGCACTGTCGCATGGTAGCTGCGCCGTGTATAGCTGGCTTTAGTATAGCCATTGCGTTTGCCTCCTGGCAACATTGCGCAGGCGGCTTCCGCCCGGGGCGACCTTCAGTCGATCTTGCAGTATTGTTTTGGACAGCGCGCGGGGAGGCCGCGCCGCATGAAATAACTCGTGCTAGGCACGCCATATTGTCTGGAGCCACATGGGCCTAACGGATTTAGCCTTTGTGATGTGTAGATACTAATTAGTTTGGACAGTAGCGTTTGGATCGCGCGTGTGTGAGTTTGAATTGTAATTGTGTATTTCATCGTTGTTAAATAACTAATAAGCTCGCGATAATTTGTGTTGTGCGAAAGAAATGTATTTAGACTGTTTGTTGTGAACGACGTGACTTGTGGCTGCCTGGGGACGCCGAATCCTGTTGCCGAGTGAACCCTCGTGAAGAAAGCAAGGTATTTATTCTGGGGATTGAGATCTCATGGGGTAGGTTGGGTGATTTAGGGACCACCACCTCCTCCGAAGACACCCCAACTTGGATTAAGAAGTCAACTTGGTGAGTTGCATAATAAATTTAGTTAGTTAGTTATTAGTACATAGGGCCCGTAGCTCCCTATATAAGTTACGGTGGTAGCAGTCTGCGTATAGCTTAAGTTAGGTTCTAGTCGGACAAACGTGGTGCCGTGTCGAGACCGTTTTCGGTGCTTATTTTTACCGGTGGGTTTTTCCCGGTAAAGTTCCGGTACAGAATTCTTCCCGCCACTTCGTTTGTCCGGATTCTCTGCGCACAGAGTGTATAAGGTAGATTCAAGCAATTGATACTGATACATTAATGATAATTATATATTGAGCACTAACTAGTTATTTATGATTTATTGAACTATATTGATTTTATTATAAATATAGGAAGTCTACACACAAATGAGTCTTTTGGCAATTAAGAGTGTGCTAGATTTTATAGATTAAGTTGTGAACGGAAAAGTCTACACACAAAGGAGTCTTTTGACAATTATGAGTGTGCTAGATTTTATAGATTAAGTTGTGAACGGAAGAATCTACACACAAAGGAGTCTTTTGACAATTATGAGTGTGCTAGATTTTATAGATCAATGATTTATGATTGAAAATGCTTATTGATATTATAAACTGTACGTATTGAAATATTTACATTAGGATAAAATAATTAGTGTAACTGTAACTATTGAGTACCATGTTTGGATTGGATAGGATAAATAATGATATAACTAAATTATGAATTTGACTTGGACCCTGATGTACCTAAATGTTAATGATTAAAGAAAAATGTAAAAGAGAAAAAATGATGATGTAAAAGATGTAAAAGAGTTTATCTTAGAAATAAGGATGCTGGGAATGAAACCAATTTATTACTTAAGTGTTTATAAAGCAAATGTTATTTTTGTTATTTTAAATGGATGTAACTGTGATGGCCGAACGTAAACTGTGATTGAATGATGGCAAATGAAAAATATTTCTTATTTAATATTATTATTGTATTTCTTATTCTTTTTTTAATTTTTCTTTAGTCTATATGGTTGAGTCAAGATATGAATTCGAATCAAATATATTTATTTTAAGCAAAATGCTGTACTCTAATGTAAAAGTTAGCTCTCAACGAGAGGACTCCGTTGATTCAGAATGGCCGACTGTTAGCATTTTTTTATTAGTGTTTTTTTGTTTTTTCTATATGTTGCCATAATTTATCTATCACTGTATGAACCTCTATGGTCTGAACGCTATGTTTGACAACTGGCCATTTTTGAATGACGCGGATTCATTCGGTAGCTGACATCGAACGCGTGAAGATCTCGTGAGTTTGTGGAAGAGAGAAAATAAAAAGTGTTAGGTATTGATATTGGATATTATTTCCTGCTCACTTCTGAACTATCCTAACAGTATTGCATAGGGGCGAATCTTTCTATAGCAGCAAGATAAAAGTAATGGTGAACATTTTATTGCCTCATTCATGATCAGTACAATTATTTCTATAAACCCGATAATATTCTATACAAGATCTGTACAATAATTGTCCAATTTACAAATTCATAATTAAATCAGGAACATGTAGTAACGAATGCATTAACCATAACGGGACTGCATCGAAAATCGTCGATTGTTTGACGTCGGCATTAAAACAGCGAAATGTCAATATTTGCCGGCAGTACTGGAGGGCCGAGGGCGTAATCCCTCCTTTAGCACATTACAAGATTACAGAAGAAGATGCCTTATATGATATATATATAAATAATGGATAACTTCTTCATTCAAAACGGACTATAATCGGGCCAAAACCTAAACTCCCGTATGACAGGTGTCATCAGAGTCAAGCCCATGAAGTTCCGTTTTTTTGATTTTTAAATCTATGCGCGGAAATGTAGTACTTGAACTTCCGGTTTGTCCGTTTAGAGTGTTCCATTGTATCCGGCTACAATAAATCGATAGTGTAAACATAAAAAATCGCGATACATCGTTTAATTTTTCGATTTATTTAATAAGGTTTGTTATTGATTTTCAAATGCTGAATAAAACAATTATAGCACCTTAAAATTTTAAAAAAATAACATTAAGGCAATACAAAAAATTAATAGAAAGAGAGACAAGAATTCACGCAATCGTATCGAATCGTAAAATCCGAATAGATAATATTATTCACTATGAATTTATTATCCATGTTAGTGACTATGACAGCTACTTTGATGGTTCAGACTTCTGATTAATAAAAATAATTATTTTATTTGGATTTGTTATTTTTACGTAAAATCAAATAATCGTAGCGACTCGTGTTTAGGTACATCACTATTATTGTCAAACTGATATACGTCATACGGGAGTTTAGGTTTCGGCCCGATTATAGTTTATGTTATTTTATTTATCAAAATATCAGCAATTGTTTTAACCTTTTTGGAATGACACAATATTTAATCTAGCTTTTTTTTCATAGACCATTTTCACATGTGATTGTGAACGTGAAACAATTTTTCAGTTGAGAGAAGTCAAAGTCAATTCTTTTTATTTAAATCGGCTTCAAAATAATAAACTAGATTAGTTAGTTGACATCAAAAAATTACTTAAAGCTAAGGACAAGGTAAGAGACAAGAGTGTTGGTTACATAATCTCTTCTTAAAGTTACTATAACCTACCAATTTACTAGAAGCATCAGAAGGTTTTTTTTTCAGTACTGACATAACTAGTTTTAAAAGGTTTTTTCATGAAGTAATGGATGGAGGTAACTCCAAGCTGGCCACAATGCGGGCAGTTTAACATCTGTTCTCTCTATATTTTGTTCCTCCTTGCTTAGCAAATACTAGGAGATTTGCCGATGTCTCCGCTTTTGTACATTCCTCACTCAAGCCGTCTTTTGTTCGCCCCCTCATTAATAAATATGCAAATTGCTGCGAGAAAATATATCATTTTGTGTCTAATTCGGCGGCCGCAATGCGGATTTTGTTAATTGAAATTATTTCTTTTTATCTTTTTTTTTGTCTTTTTTAGAAACTGGATGCTGACATTCAAATTAGATTTATTTTACACCTCTATTTGAAAGCTTATGAGGTTACATTTCTTCACTGTTCTTTAATAATATTTAAATACACTTTTGTTGCCAAAGATGCAAAAAATTAGAATGTCTTATAATTTAAAACTTATTAATTGCAATTATGAAAAGACGAATCGTATTCATAATGTTAGGTTTATCAGCTAAAAATCATATGAACAAATGTTGCATAAAAAAGTAATATTAAAAATACTGAAAGCTCAAGTACTGAGTGAAAAAATTCCATGCGAGCAGGACTTGAACCCGCGACCATACGACCTTATTGGACCTTATTGAATATGGTGAAGATTTTCGATGTGCAGGGTTGAAATGCGATAGCGCAATTGGAAGAGCAAAGTCGTATAAAGACCTGGTCGCGGGTTCAAGTCCTGCTCGCATGTAATTTTTTCACCATATCTAATTTCTATATGAGTACTTGAGTACTAATTACATCTGAGATGCACAAAAATCCAAAAATAAATACTGAAAGCCGTTTTCAAATAACGCTCTGTAACTATTCGGTATCCCTTCTTTTTGCGTACCTAATATTTTTTCCCATAACTTTTTTTGGCATATCATTACTTTAGCATAATGTTTTGTTTCGCATAACTCGCTTTCGCGTTCACAAGCTCTGAAGTTTACAGTTTGAGTTGCTTTATTTACCAGATAAGATAAGGCACGTGTCCACACTTTGGCACCAGCAGCAGTCTAGTAGACAGTAGACAATCGGCGTGTGGCACCGTGCCCACAACCACCTGGCTAGATTTAAGTCAGTCTGTTACATCCGCAAATACTTCGTGGTTTGTTCTTTATGTAGCTTTGTAGGTTTAGGATGTTTTTGAATGATGTAGGATTCGAAATTTTAGGTCTTTAGAGAAAATGCTGTAATGGATTTGTTGCGCTGGTTCTTCTTTACTATTGCACTTATGCGGCATTGGTAAACTTAGCAATATAAGTCATTATGATGACTCACGTCGTCATTATGAGATACTTTGTGTTTTACATTGAAACATAAAGAATTGGAACCTGCATCTATTTATTTCCCTTTTTGTGTCACCTGGACAAGCAAAACTTTATGATCATACAATTTACCTTTAATTGTATTTACCTGTAATTTGTATTTACCTTTAATTGTATGATCATAGAGTTTTGCTTTGCTATCCAAGCGAAAAATCTGAAACCGCTAAGGCTACTTTGCCCGCGTTTTAAAGGTAAACCGACACCCTTTACATCAACCCCAGCTATTGGTCATTATCAATATTCTAGAGAGTTTATTATGAAAATTGTAAGGTTTCAAAACAAAACAAATCAAAGGGGCAATTCAAGCTATAAACCAAACTAGCGGGCCGGTACCCGTACGCCAATAAAACTATAAAATTATAAATTCCAATGAAGAATGTTTTCGCGTGACGAACAACTAGTTTGTTCCTTTTGCTACCTTCACATTTGTTCCAATACAAGTGCATAGGGCCCTCTCAGTGGGAGGAGTAAGCCGCCCAAAGACCGGAATGGAGCTTTGGTTAAAACCAAATGCACTAAGCTCGACACCAAGCGCGATGAGTTAAATGCCCGACCACTTACGCTAATTCAATATAATTAATCACACCGTTAATAACGGTGTGCTCACATGCCCGCAGTGTGCGAGGATCTTCACCAATAAGATTGGCTACATAAGCCACATGAGAGCTCACGAGATAGCTTTGCATTTATGAAGTGGTGGCCAATGTCGCCATGGCCAAAATTGGTCGGAAATCATTATCACCAGTGCAAATCAAGACCTTACTTAAGGTAAGTAAGTACATAAGTACTACTACTAGTAGTTATACTGGACGCCTCTGTTGCAAAGGTTGGGTTGGTTTTTTGTTGGTTTAGGTTGCTTTAATCATTATACTTATAGTTTTTAATGTTGTATGAAATTTTCTTTTATTTACTCCATTTAGATTTAGTAGGTCTCCCGCGTCCCACGAAGACCTATAAATTAATATTTGATATATAACTCAATATCACATATTATATCAACTGTCGAGTCTTCGCTTTGTTATTATATCCCATCTAATATTATAAATGCGAAAGTGAGTTTGTTTGTTACCTCTTTACGCTTCCGAACCAATCTACCTGAAATTTCGCATACACATAGTTAGAAGTACTGAGAAGAACATAGTGTACCTTTCATACCGACAAAAAGCATCTTTTCCTTGAGAAATCCACGCAGGCAAGAGTTAATCAAATGTTATAGCAAAGGCAACCATTTTCCAAGTAAATATTTTCTTTCGTCACATAAGTGATGGGTGCTAAGTGGAAAATCCGTTTGGAATGCACGCGACCGCAAACAACAGGTTGCTTTGTTAGCAGCATTTTATGCGCCCCGTATTTATTTACAATTATTTACAGCAGCAGCATTTTATGGCGCAATTCCATTGAATAAATAAGTTATTAAGTTGTTTGCATAATATTTTTCACTTTGTAAGCTAACTAGGGAATGAAAATTGACCTGTCGTTAAGTTTTGCGAAATTGTTTTTAATTTGCTTTTAAGGGCGTTGTTGTAAAAATTCTATCAAGTATAATTATGAAAGAATTTATTTTCAGTTCAACAACATAATAATTCGTCATAGTTATTATTTTTTTTATAGAATAGTAGGCAAACGAGCATGTTAGTTAATTAATTTTGTTAAATAATCATAAAAATTTTGTACATCCACAATGTGCAATAACTTTTATGACAGAGAAATGAAGTGTTGCAAAGTAACGTATGACTACGAATTACTAAATAAGAAAAAATTACTAAATATCAATTTCTGAATCAATAAAAAATAATTGTATTTTAAGCCTCTTCATTATATATTAAAAATGGCGCGGGCACATATAACCTAAAAATAGTAGAACTGTTGCAATTCAGACATTTCTACGATTGCCCATGTTAAAATGATGGAATGCCTCCAAAGCTTCGCCGATGCTTCGAGCCTCAATAACTTATGAAGCCTTTTTAGTTCGCTATTTGTATTACCGGTAAGGTGCCCGATGTAATTCAATTACTTGGCTTATTTGAGAATAGAAGTTCTATAGGAGTCCTAGTTCTGTAGATTAATTTCGGGTCATTATATTTCTTTAATTTTCCGCTGTGCATCTTTCCACTTTTTATGTTTTTCTGTCTCCTACTGAGAAACCTATTCCTTATTTCTATTTCCTGTTGGCCAGTACAACTTTAAACTTACAGTTTTATTCATGTTTAAATCTATTTTTTAGTGCAGTATCAAGAATGTCTTATCGTAGTAAACCACTCATTTTCTGTGATCTTACCTACAGTATGTACTCGTAAGAGAGAAAATCTCTCATTGTAAGCAAACAAAAGCAATTGGTAAGAAATTTTTGGACACCATAAGATAAATAACATCAAATACGACTGTTGGCATAACAGTCACCATTTTTTTCATCACTTAACTATAAAAACTAAATCGTATTTGCAAATTTTTATATATTTCGCTAACAGTACACAATCATTACTTAGGTTATCTTTATTTAATTTTAACTCCTTAAAAAGTTATGACATCATGCGTCTCTACAACATTTCTGAATTCAAATGAATAGATGCAACTGGCAGAGTTCCTAGGATGCCAACTAAATTTAGTACCATATGTTCCGAGCATTTCAAGGAAAATAATTTCTTGATTTCGACACACTTTTTTTTATAACAAAATATTACGTTAATTTTTGATTAAAATAATAACAGTATAAATCCGCGAAACAATATAGAAGAAAGAAAATCTGTTTTATTATTCTGAGTTTATATGAAAATTTGATCTATCGATATCGATATTGTGTTGCAATAATCAATCCGCTACTGCACTAATCGAGTAGCACTAGGAATACTCTCATTTGACGCTAATTTAAACCCTATTATCTTTGATTTATGGGTCATAGATGCTCAAAAGTTTTAAAACACCATCTTTTGTCGAGTGGCGGAATTTTTTCTTCAATCGACGTTGGACTTTAAAACGTCTTATGTACGTTCTTGTACAGTACAAATTAAGCCATATATCGAAGACTTAAGGTACTTGTTTGTCTGATATGGTTGCATTGACTTAAGGGGGGTTAGGCGGTCAGCGAAAATTCATATGAAGCGGCTGAGGCGGGGGGGGACGTCCCGGTTGCGCGCCATTCACATTTTTATCAAAAAGTTAATAGATGTTTAGTTTTTCAAAAATTTAAATCAGTCACGAAATCGAAAAGGTAAAATACCTTTGTGTTGGTGATTTTAAAACATTATTTATTATAAAACACGGATGTTATCTGTATTCATATGAAATTTTAGAGGTAACTTCAGGATTTTTTTCTATCGAGCAAAATTTTTCCCATCGTGTTTTGGAAACAGTCCTCCCATTAAACATACGTTCTACAATACATATCAGAAATTTCAGGGCGAAAACTCTTCAATTCTTTAAACAGTAGCTTATAGAAAACAGCCAATATTGCCGTTTTCACTTACTGAGAGCCCTTAATACACTTTGATAAAATAAAAATGACCAATAAAGCTCATTGTTCATCTGTAGTGTAAGATTTATAACTTAAATGTGTGAGTTCCAACACCTCCACTCTTATTTATATTTCCGTGATGTTAGGTAATTAATTTTGTTAAATAATCATACAAATTTTGTACATCCACAATGTGCAATAACTTTTATGACAGAGAAATGAAGTGTTGCAAAGTAACGTATCACTACGAATTACTAAATAAGAAAAATATCAATCAATATCAATTTCTAAATCAATAAAAATAATTGTATTTTAAGCCTCTTCATTGTATATTAAAAATGGCGCAGGCACATATAACCTAAAAATAGTAGAACTGTTGCAATTCAGACATTTCTAGGATTACCCAAGTTATAAATGATGGAATGCCTCCAAAGCTTCGCCGATGCTTCGAGCCTCAATAACTTATGAAGCCTTTTTAGTTCGCTATTTGTATTACCGGTAAGGTGCCCGATGTAATTCAATTACTTGGCTTATTTGAGAATAGAAGTTCTATAGGAGTCCTAGTTCTGTAGATTAATTTCGGGTCATTATATTTCTTTAATTTTCCGCTGTGCATCTTTCCACTTTTTATGTTTTTCTGTCTCCTACTGAGAAACCTATTCCTTATTTCTATTTCCTGTTGGCCAGTACAACTTTAAACTTACAGTTTTATTCATGTTTAAATCTATTTTTTAGTGCAGTATCAAGAATGTCTTATCGTAGTAAACCACTCATTTTCTGTGATCTTACCTACAGTATGTACTCGTAAGAGAGAAAATCTCTCATTGTAAGCAAACAAAAGCAATTGGTAAGAAATTTTTGGACACCATAAGATAAATAACATCAAATACGACTGTTGGCATAACAGTCACCATTTTTTTCATCACTTAACTATAAAAACTAAATCGTATTTGCAAATTTTTATATATTTCGCTAACAGTACACAATCATTACTTAGGTTATCTTTATTTAATTTTAACTCCTTAAAAAGTTATGACATCATGCGTCTCTACAACATTTCTGTGCTCGATTCCTAAGCTTCGGCAAATTTTCTATCCGTGCCTTAGACGCTATGCCGTTACGGCCAGTCGTTGGAGGATATTCCTATGGATTCCTGACCTGGAATACCACGCAATACTGCCGAGGAATGCAGTACTTACTGTTGGGATGTTTAGAACTAGTTCTTAATACTTGATTCTATGGATTACGACGGCCCTACTCAACCAGTAGATGTAGTACCAATACAATTTAATACTTTTATTTCTGTGGCTCGATTGATAGAACCACAGGCAAAAAAAAATATTTAATCAACTAGTAGAACTCAAAGATCGGACCACAAGAAACAAACAAACTTTACCTATCAAAATTATAAAAAAGGAAGGCTTTTCTCTTACATGAAGTTTTCTTGTCTTGCTAGATGTCGCTAAAGTAGCTTGGAGTTAAAACAGCAAGGATTAAAAACATAACCTCTTTACAGTCACACGGTTAACGGTTAAATCGGATTATCCGGTCTGAGCCGGATTACTTAAGTTCTTTTGGGTACGAAAAGTATGTAAATTAACATTTGATTAACAGCGACGCAATACTAGGTCAGTTGGGAAAGAAAAAGTGAATGATAGGGATAGAAGTATCTAATTTAAAATAACAAATGTGTAATTTGAGATTTACCATGTTAAATTATCTCCTCCACCTTTTGCGTTTTGAAAGCCATAGAAAATAAAAACTAAATTCGTTAATAACTTTAAATAAGGGCTTTAAACTGGGGATTTCTCCACTCATAGGCGATGGGCTAGTAACCTGTCACTATAAATCTCCATTCAATCAGAAAGCCCGCTATACAGCTAAGTGTGGCCTTTGAGTCTCACGACTCTTGGCTCTGTCTACCCCGTAAGGGATAAAGACATGATTGTATGTGTAGTTACATAACACACAATATACGAAACCGACACTAATTTTCCCTTACACATCTAAGGATTCCTTCTTTCCTTACAACTATGAATACCATCATCAGGCTAGACGATTATCATATTTCACGCAAATACCAACTTAAAATTGCACTGTAACAAATAATACCACTATAAAACCGACCTTATAGCCTCAGCAATTAGAGTGACATAAATCTGATTTGCGTGAAAATTTATGTTGGTTTGTTCGTAGGGGGACCGCAGTCTTAAGTCACCCCAGTTGTAATCCACCCTTAGGTTTGTGGCGTGTCTCGTGCTCGAGGTATTTGCTGAAAGTATTAGCACATTGAATTTTACTGTTTCCATTATAGTACCCACTCGCTGCGGCTCGTTATAGGCTCTTTCGTGGTTTTAGCTCTTTGAATTGAAATATTTCGCATATTTCAGCTGTAGGTATTAAATTTTATGAAGTTTGAATGATTAATTTAAATTTTTGACAAAATTTATATCGAGCAAACTTTTATTTATTTCTGATTGTTTTAAAGACAACTGACAGCCTTCATTTATCATTATTATTTTTAAGAAAAATTCTAATTAATTTATATTTTTCTACTTATCCATAAGATACGTGAATTCATCTTTATGAAGATTTGATAACACAATCCTTCAATATCCAAACGAATAGTTATTTTTAAAGTTATAATAGAGAAATATTTAACTTTCATAACTGAGTAAAATTTTATCTAAACAACACCTACATATATTCTAAACTATAAGGTAGTAATTCGAACCCAAAGACGAAGAAAAGAGGAAAACGCATTTTCCGGAACACAATGACATAGAACGTCCTCCTTTCTCATAAATCTATAAGTCGTAGGTAGATCGTTCTCATGACAGAGAGTCGTGGTCTCGTGGAATGAAACACACACAACGACTATCTTGGCAATGTTATTGTTTACTATTGCCTTCTCCATTTTACACACCAGCTGTCATAATCGTCAACCAGAGTGCAGGTTTCCTCGCATAGAACATGGGACCACTATATTTTCTAAATTTGACATCAGATTTCGCAGAGTGTTGGCTTGGCACCGTTTCTAAAGTGGACTAAAGTAGATTTAATGTTCGACGCACACTGATTTATGCGTCTGCCACTCTCACTACGATCCATAGACAAGCAGTTTTGGCAACCTTTTTACTTACCACACGCTGCGCACATTACCTAAATGATGCAAGCTTTTGTTGCATAAAAAAAACACAAAATATGCGACTTTTTAAAATATTTGTTTTTTTTAATTAGTTTGATATAGATATTAGGTTTGTAAATAGATTATTTAAAAAATAGTACATACATAGGGACTTTTGTTGTTTTCATGATGAACAAAACTCGTAAGTATCCTGTATATTATTTAGGTACATATTATTTCTGTATATTACCTTGTATACTTGTGTGAAAATGAAGAATTTTTGTATCATATTTTATTGTAAGTATCCTGTTATGTAGAGAGCCGACCCGGCATCTCACGGGCAGAAATTTATACGAATGAATCTATATGTAAACCTTTTACAAGAAATTTCCTTTCCAACAGTGAAAAACGCATCGAAATCTGTAGCGTGGTTAAGGAGGAGTTAAAAGTCAAACAGACACAGATGGAAAGCGAAACTTTATACATTATACTGTTTTTTTTTTTACTAGCCTGTAGGTTTTGTGTCCCACTGCTGGGCAAAGGCCTCCCCCTTTTTCTTCACTCGTCTCTCTCAAGCGCAAGTTGTGTCCACTCAGGGGCCCTATTTTTGAAAGTGTGACTCACCAAAAAAGCGTGAGCCGAATGATTTTTCATTCGATTTCCATTATTCCGTATTTTTGAATTGTCTATGTCGAATAATTCGCAACGAGTGGTCTAGTTTTCGTATGATTTGGTAGTCGAACGTTTTTTACGTCAAAATCATGAATGACATAGACAACCGGATACGGATATGAATGGAGTCTATTAGAATTTTAGTTTTTGCGTTCCGTTTAACGCTTACGTTCTCTTTGATTGAAAATTTACGAACATTTTTTTTACGATTCGTTACCGATTCGGTTTTCATTGCGTAGAATGAAGCAGATTATTTCTCGCATTTTTTCATATCACTGGCAACATTGCTAGACGAATGATTTCAAAAATACGGCTTTTATGTTTTCAGTGACATAGTAGGACGAGTGCGACATAATAGTCTATTCGTTTTCGGCGGTACGTCATACTTTCAAAAATAGGGCTCCAGGTAAGAATTTGTCCCGCCATCTCGCCATCTCCTTCTAAGTCTACCTTTGTACTGATACTCGCAGTGATCTTAAATATAAAAATGTTACATTACATTCAAAACCTAAAGCAAAACCAGATCGATATCTGCTAAGAAGCCCTTAATAAATACAAGAGTAAGTATATCAGCAATAAATAAGATCATGGTAAGTCGTGAAGGATTTCCTTTGGCTGCGAAGGGGAAAATTGTCTTGATAGGATTAGCGACTTCGCCTTAATTAAGTTGAGGATTTTTGAACTCACACGCACGTAAGAACTGCTTTATATTACGGTTCGGAGCTTTAATGTTCTCTACCGTATACCGTTTTAAACCCCAGCTCAAAGGGATGCATATTAAGTAATATGTGTGTAGCTCCTAACGAATAAACCGTTTTATATTTGGTTATATTTATTTAAAAAGCGACTACAAGTGTGTTATTACACGACTGACAAAAAAAGAGTGTTATGTTTTCAGGGTTCATGTATGTAAGTATATGTAATTTTCTTTATTCGACCATAAGTCCTGAACGAAAAGATTTTGATGTGAAAGGTATTATTAGATTCCTTGCATTCCTCCGAGTGGCTATGTAAGTTGTCAGTCGTGTTTTATATATTTTAATTATTTGCTATAGTTTTTATAAAATTTCTGAAAGTTCTAATTTGTTTTTGATGCGCGATGATATATGTATTTTATGATATGGTAATCTTTTATAAGTAACTAGCTTTCGCCCGCGGTTTCGTCCGCGTGAATTTCCCACAGCAACCGTGCCTTTTCCCGGGATGAAAGCCTATGTCCTTCTCCGTATTTCTAACTATGTGTATGCAAAATTTCAGGAAGATTGGTTGATGATTTGGTGGTTTGATTGAAGCGTGAAGAGGTAACAAACAAACAAACAAACAAACAAACAAACAAACAAACAAACAAACAAACAAACAAATAAACAAACAAACAAACAAACAAACCTGTTACATGTGTGACCACCCTTATTATCGCTGATTAGTGATAAGTACTTCTACGGACCACATCGTATGATTCAGACCACCCGCAGCGCCGTTTCGCAACCCATCTCGATGCACCTGGCCGCGCACCGGAGTTCGACACATTTGTTTCCAACTTTGAGCAATTGTCACGTCACTTAGTTTTATGAAATCATTGTAATTTTTATTCAGAATTATATTAATGTTCTATTTCTATAAATAAAGTTTTATATTTTTTTGCACCCTCCGTCTGTAGCCGTCGTAATTGGCGCAGTCGGTAGGATCATTGCGAATAGATCATAGACATAGAGTCGGTGAAAAGTGCGGTGATCCGGAACCTACGTGGTTGCAGTCAGAGGAGTATCCAGCTATCGATACGGCAGAAGGATATAAAATGCACAAGTGAGTACACTAGATCTTACTAGAGTTGCTCTCCTTTTTTACACGACTGACCAAAAAAGGAGTGTTATGTTTTCAGCGTTCATGTATGTATGTATGTATGTATGTATGTAAGTTTCTTTATTCCACCATAAGTCCTGAACGGCTTAGCAGATTTTGATGTGAGAGGTATTGTTGGATTCCTTGCATTCGTCCGAGTGACATAGGCTATGTGACGTCATCATAAAAACAAAATGGCGGATTATATACGCGATAAACAGCTGACCAAAAAAAATTTTTTTTATCAATCTTATCGAGTGTAGTATCAAATTGAAGGGCTTTGAAAGCCAATTTCAAAAATATATATAAGTTATATGTTTGTGTATACTTTTAGTTGTATAAGATAGATAGTAAGATCAACACCGTTAGATCGTCCATATACACAAAGGGCTCGGCCGTCGGCCTTGCCCCGCTCTTTGCTCATAAGACCGAGTTCGGCCTTCGGCCTCGCTTGCGTGGCTAGCAGCCCTCGATTTAAACGTAGCTCGGGGTACCACGGTCACCCTCCACCATAGTAGTCTGACTATCGATCGGCAACGCTACTATCGGCTATTGCAAGATCACTGGCTTAAAATCGAAATGTTGCACGGAAATGTTACATTAAGAATCTATTATAGTTTCCTCGAGCGGTACTCCCTTACTGCCTCTAAAGGACTAAAGCTGCAAGGGGTGAGGCCGCAGGCCGAGCTTCGTCTAAACTATCATACTTCCACCGGCTGTGGTCGACGCCAGGGTTCTCTATGACATTCGGTCGAGCACCTCCCCCCTCCTATATATTACAGGTACTCTCCGCAGGCATGTACCCCAGGTCTACTCCCAGGTTCATTTTGCCTCCAGTAAACCAGGGACGGGGGGTCCCTGGTTTATTCAAGGTTGCGGACCCCAGCCGCGCAAGCAAGGCCACAGCCCGACCTGCGTCCAGGCTAGGCCGAAGGCCGAGTATTTCGTATACATGGACGACCTTATGATTTAATTTCGATTATACGATTGTAGTTTCCACGGGCAGTACCTTAGGTCCACTTTGGCGCGCCGTTACAAATATATATATATATATTTATATTTCATTTCAAACCTCCAGTAAACTAGGGGCCCCGAAAGCCGAAGCTTGCGCCCGCAAGGCCACAGTCCATTTTGGTATAATTTCCCGGTGCTGCTGCAGCTGCGTTTAAATCAAAGGTTTAGCTTCCCTTCCTCCAGCCGCGCCGTCTCGGGAACAACGTGCAGGACGAGGCCTAAGGCCGAGCCCTTTGTATGCATGGATGACTTTTATATTTCATCTCAAACCTCCAGGAAACCAGGAACCAAGCCGCGCAAGCAAGGCCACAACTCGAGCTGCGTCCAGGCTAGGTCGAAGGCCGAGTCTTTCGTACACATGGACGACCTTATGATTTCATTTTAAACGGCTACTAACGTCGCCTAGGGTCTTCTATGACGTGCCCCCTCCCGCCCCCGCGCCGATTATATGATTGTAGTTTCCGCGGGCAGTACCCCAGGTCTACCTTGGCGCGCCGTCACCAGTAAACCAGGGGCCCCGAAGGCCAAAGCTTGCGCCCGCAAGGCCACAGCCCGAGCTGCATCCAGGTTAGGCCGAAGGCCGAGCTCCATCTCGTGATCAGAGAAAGAGTGAGGCCGTAGGCCGAGTTCTTCGTATACATGGATGACCTTCTGATTTGATCTAAAACCCCCAATAACCAGTTTGTATGAAAAAAAACTATAAACTACCACCGGCTGTGGTCGTCCAGGGGCCTCTGTAACATTTGGTCGAGCACCAGTCCCCCACCGCCCCTCCTTATCTATTATAGTTTCCGCGGGCGGTACTACCTTTCTGTCTAGGCCTAATCCCAGCTCAGGTCACTTTGGTATATTTCCTGATGCTGCTGCAGCAGTGTTTAAATTGAAGGCTTAGCTTCCCTTTCCCCAGCCGCGCCGCCGTCTCGATAATAAAGTGCAGGACGAGGCCTAAGCCCAAGGCCGAGCCCTCTGTAAACATGGACGACTTTTATATTTTATCCCAAACTTCCAGTAAACCAGGGGTCCCCAGCCGCCCGAGCTGGGTCCAGGCTAGGCCGAAGGCCATGCTCTGTCTCGTGAGCAAAAAACGGGGCGAGACCGAAGGCATAGTCATTCGTATACATGGACGATCTTCCGATTTCATCTTAAAGCCCCTTCTTTTTCTTCTTGGCGAGTCGAATTGGCATCTATATTTTCCCAGACCAGTAGATGGCAACGACAATCACCCTATCGTCGGCCTGGTAAAGGTTCTCTATGATACACGATTCGGGGCATTTCGGACACGCCAAGATAGCCAGTTAAAGCTCCTGAAACCAGTCGAGATACTGAGTGCACATCACTCGAGTCGATTCGCCTTGGCCCGCGAGGCCGATGGCCGAGTTCCGTATATGAAGCCGAGAGGCGAAGTGAGACCGAAGGCAGAGTTGCGGCTTCATAGCAAAGAGCTAAGTGTGTGTTGCCAGTAATGACATACGGAACAGAGACGTGGTCGCTTACTATGGGCTCATAAGAAGGCTCAAAGTCACCCAAAGGGTGATGGAGCGCGCTATGCTCGGAGTTTCCCTGCGTGATCGAATCAGAAATGAGGAGATCCGTAGGAGAACTAAAGTAACCGACATAGCCCACAGAATCGCCAAACTTTAGTGGCAGGGGGCGGCGACATAGCTCGTAGAACAGATAGCCGTTGGGGCAGAAAAGTTCTCGAGTGGCGACCACGAACCGGAAAACGTAGTGTTGGCAGGCCTCCCACTCGGTGGACCGACGACCTGGTGAAGGTCGCAGGATGCGCATTGATGCGGGCAGCGCAGGACCGGTCGTTGTGTAAATCTTTTGGGGAGGCCTTTGTCCAGTAGTGGACGTCTTTCGGCTGAGAGAGAGAGAGAGAGAGAGAGAGAGCAAAGAGCTAAAGCGAAAATAGTCTTTCGGCTCTTCACCTAGTCTAAACCGACAACTCTTCATTAGTACATTTATTCATAATTGTCCTATTATATAAATAATCTTTACAGTAATTTTTGTTAAATTTTGTTGAAAATTAATCAAATATAAGTTCAAACCTAAACATTCTAAAGTAAAACATTTATTAACCACGAAAGTAATTTCCTAAAAAGTCTATTTTAATTTATATTGTTGTAAAATCATAAAAAGACATGGTAAGATTGTTTACATAATAGGGCAATTATGAATAAATGGACTTTAGTTAGGTAGATGACTTTTGCCTATTTCCAAAACAACATACTCGAAACTGCAGAAGTAAAATTGTTCTAAACAGCACGCTAGGTGCTTTAGCCTCGCCTCTTTGCTTCATGTACGCAGCTTGCACCACGGCCTTCGTCCTAGGCCCCTCTGCTGGTTACTGAGGGTTTGAGATGAAATGAGAAGGTCATTCAGGGCTTCAAGGGCTAGGCCTTCGGCCTTGGCACTCTCTTTGCTCACGAGACCGAGCTCGGCCTTTGGCCAAGCACAAGTTGTCAGTCGTGTTTTTTATTTTTTAATAATTAGCTTGTTCCTATAAGTCTTTCTATTCATCCAAGATTTTCCGACCCTGGAAATCTCGTTTATCTAGGATTAGTAATAGATCATTAGCGCTAGACGCAAATAGAAACTTAGATACGATTGAAGAAGAAGTGTTAGAAATAAACGAGATGGCTCAACCTCAGCCTCAGGCTCAACTTCAGCCTCAACCCCTCGTAGAGCATATTTATAAGGCCCTTAGATTAGTGCCCGATTTCGATGGGAATTCTAACGTGTTAACTCGTTTTATTCATCTATGTGACCAGCTAGTGGCACAGTATAAGTCAGATCAACCCGGACGAGAGTTAATTAACTTATCGCTTATCAATGGTATATTAAATAAGATTATTGGCGCCGCAGCCCGTACTATAAATTCCAATGGTATCCCCGA
The DNA here is from genome assembly GCA_018467065.1 of Ephestia elutella. Lineage (NCBI taxonomy): Eukaryota > Metazoa > Arthropoda > Insecta > Lepidoptera > Pyralidae > Ephestia > Ephestia elutella. The sequence goes on along the minus strand of CM031585.1, from coordinate 17,320,096 downwards.
GACCTGGGAAGCTATACGTAGAACACTTATCAATACATTTGCAGATCAGCGCGATGAGACCTCGCTTTATAACGATTTATCTTTATTAACACAAGGCTCAGGTACCCCACAGGAATTTTACGAACAATGTCAAAATCTATTTAGTACCATTGTGACGTATATCAGTTTGCATGAAACTATACCGAGTACTATCGAAGCTAAACGCAATTTATATAAGAAGTTAACCCTTCAGTCATACTTACGCGGTCTCCGTGACCCACTAGGTGCTCGTATACGGTGCATGCGACCTGATACTATTGAAAAGGCGTTAGAATTTGTGTATGATGAACAGAACACCCTGTATATGCAGCAGCGCAATGAGTACTTACCTCACAGGAAGTTGCAGTCTACGTCTTCACCTAATCAACCTAAATTTTCTTACAGCAACCCCCTCGCGCTACCTACCCCTAATAATTTTAATGCCGCCCAAATCATTTAATATGCCCGGTTATTCGAAACCATTTAATTTTGGTATGCCCGCTATGCCTGGCCCATCTAGGCCACTTCCCTCGCCTTTTAGGCCTATGCCATTGTGGAGACCATACACCCCCTTCCAGGGTGGTCCTTCTCGAACTCAACAGATGTTCGCAGTGCCCCCGCCTAATTATAGGCCTCAAAGCAACGTATTCCGCATTAATAAATTCCAGCCTAATAATAACGCGAATAATAGTAATAAAAATGCCCCGCAACCTATGAGTGGTGTCAGCCACTATATGACTAAGCCCCTTCCGCGTACACCCCATGATTGGACTAAATCAGGTAATCCACCACCCTCGAACTATTTTAAGACTAGAGAACTTAACTTTAACGAATACTATGATGAATATGACTATTATAATGACTATTACGGTGACTACTACCAACAAGACTACAGTGAGTATCCTGACTTCACTTATGATCCCTCATATGAACAGCAATCATATTACTCAGATCACGTACCTGCTACTGTAGAGGAAACTCATGAGGAAACCCCTCGTTCTGATAAGGAGGATTTTCAGATGACTTCGAAATCAGAAAAACTAAAATAGAGATTAACTTACAGACTCAGAGGCAACTGCCTTATATACAGATTTTAGATCCACCTATTAGACTACTTATTGATACCGGAGCTAACCAATCTTTTGTTAGTCCTCAAGTTATAGAAACTTTCTATTCAGATATACCCTGTAACTACGACCCTATTGAAGTTACAAATATTCACGCAAAAACTAGGAGTGACTATTCTATCACAGTACCATGTTTTGGCGAATTTAATGAGAACGAAGACATTACTTTATTCATTTATAAATTTCACAATTATTTTGACGGACTGACAGGTACTGATCTATTAGAAAAACTTGAGTCTAGCATTGATTTAAAAAATAAAGTCTTAGTTACTCGTAACTCTTCTATTCCTTTACTCATGTATGATTCCCGTAATTGTAATCTATATGAAGAGATCATACCAGCAAATTCATCTAAGCTAGTTCGAATCCCAGTTAACTTTCATGACGGTGAAGCTTTCATATCCGAGCAAGTTATATCTAACTGTAGTATTAAAGATTGCGTAACAACTATAAAAAATAATCGTGGTATAGTAGAAGTAACCAACCCAACTAGACATGACGTAGTCTTCTCTATGGATAGACCAGTTACTGTTGAACTATTTAATGCTGAATTTACAGATAGCAAAAATTTATATGATAGTGATCGTGTTAAGGAAGTACTTTCTCGCCTACGCACTGACCATTTGAATCCAGAAGAGCGAGCTAATTTAGAGTCACTTTGCGCACAGTACGCTGATGTCTTTTATATCGATGGTGAACCACTTACCTTCACTAATAGAATAAAACATTGTATAAAAACGACAGATGAACTACCAGTCTATACAAAGTCCTATCGCTATCCTTTTATACATAGACAAGAAGTTCAAGATCAAATTTCTAAAATGTTATCTCAAGGTATCATTCAACCTTCACAGTCTGCATGGAGCTCCCCCATCTAGGTAGTTCCCAAAAAAGCTGATGCGTCTGGAAAGACTAAATGGCGCATAGTTGTAGATTTCCGAAAACTGAACGAAAAAACCATAGACGACAAATACCCTATACCAAATATAGCTGACGTCCTAGACAAGTTAGGTAACTGCCACTATTTTACTACGCTAGACCTAGCGAGCGGATTCTATCAAGTCGAGATGAATCCTAGCGATATTCAGAAGACAGCTTTCAATGTAGAACATGGGCACTTTGAATTTTTACGTATGCCCATGGGACTTAAAAATTCCCCATCTATATTTCAACGTGTGATGGATAATGTTCTTCGAGATCTACAGAACACGGTTTGTCTAGTCTACCTAGATGACATAATAGTTTTTAGTGTTTCGCTACACATAGTTAATTTGGAAAAAGTTTTCAAAAGATTACGCGAATCAAATTTCAAAATTCAAATGGATAAGTCAGAGTTCCTAAAACTAGAAACAGCGTATCTAGGACACATTATCATCAAAGATGGTATAAAACCAAACCCGGATAAGATTAAAGCTATTCAAAAATTCCCTTTACCCAAAACTGCTACAGAAATAAAAAGATTCTTAGGTTTGCTAGGATACTACAGAAAATTCATACCCGACTTCGCTCGAATAACGAAACCTATGACGCAATGCCTGAAAAAAGGATCTAAGATAACTTATAATGACACTAATTACATTAATAGTTTTGAGACTTGTAAGACTCTACTGACAAATGACCCTATTCTACAATACCCAGACTTTGAGAAAGACTTTGTACTTACGACTGACGCGTCGAACTATGCTATAGGCGCCGTCCTATCTCAAGGACCCATCGGTAGTGACAAACCGATAGCCTATGCATCTAGGACTCTTAACTCTAGCGAAATTAACTACAGTACAATAGAAAAGGAGCTCTTAGCGATTGTCTGGGCCACCAAATACTTTCGCCCCTATCTATTTGGTAGGAAGTTCAAGATAGTAACGGATCATAAACCCCTACAGTGGGTTATGAACCTTAAAGAACCTAATTCTAGATTGACTCGCTGGCGTCTTAAGCTAAGCGAATATAACTTCACTACAGTATATAAGCAGGGAAAGCATAATACTAACGCAGATGCTCTATCTCGCATAGAAATTAACAATAATGAAGATACTAGTTCTATTGCAGTTAATCCATCTGAACATCCACCTTCTGTGCATGGTTCAACCACAGTATCAGCTCACACTAGTGCTGAGAATCCTATCCTAGAGATTCCTATCTCAGATGAGCCCCTGAATAAATTTAACCGCCAAATTAGTCTTGTAATAGTAGGAGATATTAAGAAAAAGCCTACAGTAACTAAACCCTTCGAAACTCATACTAGAACTACTATTCAAATATCAGAGTCTAACCTTGAAAGTGACGTCATCAATGCCATCAAGGAATATGTAAATCCTTAGGTTAAAACCGGTCTTCTCATTAATCCACCTCTTGCTATATACCAAATTATTCCTATTATACAGGATACATTTAAAAGCTCAGCTATGAACCTTGTGCTGACTAAAGTAGAACTAGAAAATGTCAAAGAATATTTAAGGCAGCAGGAAATTATACAGAGATATCACGAGGGCAAGACAAATCACCGTGGTATCAATGAAACATATCTAGCCCTATCATCGAGATATTACTGGCCTAAAATGCGTGAACATATCACTAAATATATCAATGAGTGCCATATCTGTGGACAAGCTAAATATGATAGGAACCCCATTAGACAAAAATTCTGTATAGTCCCTCCGCCATCGAAACCTTTTGAAATATTACACCTAGACCTTTTCACAGTTGAAAATGAGAAATATCTAACATTAGTCGATGCCTTCTCGAAATATGCTCAAGCATATTATCTAAGAGATGGAACAGCATTAAGTGTAATTCAAGCTCTCCTTAAATTTTCTACGCACCATGGCATTCCCCTTACAATAGTCACAGACCAAGGCCCTGAATTCACAAACCAGCTATTTTCTGAGTTCACAAGACTCCATAAAATCCAGCACCATAAAATTCTAGCTCACACTCCTAACGATAACGGCATAGTAGAACGTTTCCATTCTACTATCCTAGAACACCTTAAAATATTAAAGCTTGAGAAACGCAGTGAACCTGTAGTTAACCTCATGCCATATGCAGTATTGGCTTACAACAGCTCCATTCACAGTTTCACAAAATGTAGACCCCTGGACCTAATTACAGGACACTTTGACCCACGTGACCCGTTAGATGTAGACATTACAGAACATCTTTTACAGCAATATTCACTAGACCATAAGAAAAGAATAACCCAAGTATATGACCTTATAAATCAGAGTTCTTTACATGACAGGACTGTACTTACCGAGAACAGGAACAAAGACCGCGAACCTGAAAAAGAATATACTCCTGACCAGCAAGTTTTTGTACGAAACCCTATGGCGAGTAGACAAAAACTAGCTCCTAGATTTACTCAAGACACTGTTCTTGCTGACTTACCTATCCACATTTACACGAAGAAGAAACGTGGTCCTATTGCTAAATCCCGACTGAAACGTAGTCCTAAAAATCCGACTTTGTTACAGGATACTTCTACTAACACTGTTACTACTCCAGCTGACGAGAGGACAAGAAGTAACGATTGACTCCCTAGACAGTGGACCGGGATTATTACCATTTAAACTAGGACCTACAAAAATAATAGCTCATTACCACTCCTTCCTAAATTACGTGGATCTTGATAATGTTCGTATTCAGATAAAACTAGTTCAGTCTCAACTCTCTCAAATTAAACTTAAATTAAATAACGAATCTATAAATATCTATGATGCTCATTTAGATCATCTACAGTCTAAAACTATTTTTATCTCAGATCAATTAGAGACTTTCGAGCCACATCGTTTTAAGAGAGGACTCATTGATGGACTAGGATTAATTATAAAAAGTATATCTGGAAACTTAGATCAATCCGATGCTATTAAATATGATAGAGCTATTCAGGTACTTCAGGATAATGAATATAAAATTGAAACTGAATTAAATAAACATATTACATTAAATAAAGAATGGATTTCTTACAATTCAAAAATTTTAGATAACATAGTAAAGAATCAGGCTAGAATAGATAAGGTTCTGAGTAGAAGAGCCATGCCCATTTGGCACAAAACTTGGTAATACTAGGAGATAATATTGAGGATTTATCTCAAGAAATATTTAAACTAGAGAATACTCTAGCTTTTATTCGTGCATCGAGCACTCCACATTCAGTGGTTAGTTTAAATAATCTTAAGGCTATAATCGATAAAGTTAAGACTATATATAATAGTAAAGAAATCCCTGACGTAGATATCAGAGATTATGATATTATTAGACTAGGTTACTTTTATACAGATAAACGAGTAGTTATAGTTATTAAAATTCCGATTACCTATTCTCAATCCTATATCCTATATAAACTATCCATAGTCCCGAATAGAGATAGAAATATTCTAATTCCTACCTCACCCTTTATAGCAATTTCTGGTAATGATTTTATGTACATGGAGACAGAATGTCCGAAGGTTAATACATCATATTTCTGCCAAGCTAAGCCCAACTATAAACTCCTAGATAAACCTGACTGTATACAGCATCTCATCTTGAAACAAGAACTCTATGAATCCTGTAAACTTACCTCAGTTATTATGAAGAAAGAAGCTCTCGAACAACTCGACGATAAGCATTATACTATGTGCTTCCCGACACCTACCAAGGTTGAAACTACCTGTAACCAAGAACAATTCAAGATTCTTCTAGGATTTTATCTAGCAGTCATCCCATATAACTGTCAACTGACGTCACCAGCCTTCACTATTGCTAATATGAAGGAGCATATCAAAGGACACGTTGTAAAGATTATGGAAATGCCTCCGTATGTAGAGTCGAGGCCGCAGGATCATCCATCTATCGTCTTGGACTCTATAAACCTAGAAAATCTACATGCTATTAATAAGAAGATCTCTATCCAGGCTCCAGTACATCTGAATAAAGCTACTGATCAAACGCTGTACCATACTACGATCCCAATATACGTAGTATTATCTATCTTCATGGTCGTAGCCATCGTCGTAGCAACCTATCGTCTACGAAAGCACTATGGACGAAACATCGCTATTATAACTACTCCAGAAGCTATCCAGAACACTAGAGCAGCCAACCCGAGCCAAATAAGAGTGGATCATAGGAACGTCGCAGCAACTTTCTCCAACAATGTTCGCGAATAGTTGCTGATCTATGGGGGGAGGTGTTACATGTGTGACCACCCTTATTATCGCTGATTAGTGATAAGTACTTCTACGGACCACATCGTATGATTCAGACCACCCGCAGCGCCGTTTCGCAACCCATCTCGATGCACCTGGCCGCGCACCGGAGTTCGACACATTTGTTTCCAACTTTGAGCAATTGTCACGTCACTTAGTTTTATGAAATCATTGTAATTTTTATTCAGAATTATATTAATGTTCTATTTCTATAAATAAAGTTTTATATTTTTTTGCACCCTCCGTCTGTAGCCGTCGTAATTAACCAACAAACAAACTCACTTTCGCTTTTATAATATTTGTTAGGATAATATCTACTCCGTTCGCGGAAAATCTCACTTATTGTCCAGATTTGTTATAATATAGTTGGAAATATTATAACAAATCTCTTTGTTGTATCATCATCGAAGGACTAATACAAACAAACTCACTTTCACATTTATAATACAAGTTAATCTATACATATAATAAAACAGTAAAAATATTTTGTCTGTACATTTAATATTTTTGACTGAAATGGATAGAGGGAGACCTAAAAAGAACAATAGAAAGCAAAAAAATTTTTTTGGAATTTCTTGTCTGTCTGTCTGTCTGTCTGTCTGTCTGTATGTATGTACGCGTTTCACGCAAAAACTACTGGACGGATTTGAATGAAACTTTTTTTGTTGTATAGCTATTAAGCCTGGGCAACATATAGGCTATAATTTATTTTGAAAACTGGAACACCTGATGAAGAACCTTAACAGAACAGCTAAACTATAAGAAATATGGAAATGGTGCCTTAACAAAAGTCGTTCAACCTGATGAGCATTTTCTGATGACGTATAAAAATTGAAGATCTGGAACATCTGATGAAGAACTGCAAGAGACCAGCTACACTATAACATACATATAATAAAACAGTAAAAAAAAATTGTCTGTACATTTAGTATTTTTGACTGAAATGGATAGAGGGAGACCTAAAAAGAACAATAGAAAGCAAAAAAATTTTTTTGGAATTTCTTGTCTGTCTGTCTGTCTGTCTGTCTGTCTGTCTGTCTGTCTGTCTGTCTGTATGTATGTACGCGTTTCACGCAAAAACTACTGGACGGATTTGAATGAAACTTTTTTTGTTGTATAGCTATTAAGCCTGGGCAACATATAGGCTATAATTTATTTTGAAAACTGGAACACCTGATGAAGAACCTTAACAGAACAGCTAAACTATAAGAAATATGGAAATGGTGCCTTAACAAAAGTCGTTCAACCTGATGAGCATTTTCTGATGACGTATAAAAATTGAAGATCTGGAACATCTGATGAAGAACTGCAAGAGACCAGCTACACTATAACATATATGGAAATGAAGCCTTATTAAAAGTCGTTCAACCTGATGAGCATTTTCTGCTGACGTATAAAAATTGAAGATCTGGAACATCTGATGAAAAGCTCCAAGAGAGATTTTTCATCTAAGCAAAACTCACGCGGGCGAAGCCGCGAGCGACAGCTAGTTGATACCTAAAATTGTTATCAGTTCAGTATTTCTTCTTCATTTCTTCAAATCACCATTACATAGGTACTTAATTGGCACCCAACGTGTAACGTTCTATCTCCTTTTGTATCTCCATTACCTAATTTACATTAATATATATTAATACTATATATATTTAAACTCTAATGTTGCATTGCTAAGCAGAATAGCAAAGCCAGGCTATCTATGATTAATATCGAGTCTCCTTTTGTTTATTCTACAATGCGCCACCACACAAAGGCTTTTATTTAAACAAAAAAAATGCAGCTTACGACTGTGTACAAACAATTGCCGTTCACGCTGAAATAGTGGTATGTTTGGTTCAGTTTTGTCAAAGAGTAAAAACAATTTAAATAAAATGTAATATTGTATACCTACTTTACGATGTAAAAAAACAATAAATAAATTCATCATTTAAAATAACCAAACTTTCAATTTTAGGTCAAGCTTGTTTCAGAGTTGCTTTCCATTTGTAACACTTTTGTTGTCATCTGAAATTAAATCAATATTTGATTTTTTTATTTGTATTTTGCAGAACAGAAGCTTAAAGGATAATCTTTAGAATGCATAATTATCATGTTTGTTTGCGATTATATAAGTTTTTTTTTTTCAGATGAACACATTTTTTGGTATGCCTAAGAATATAGCAGCATAGCAGGATAGCATCAAATATTTATCATCCTGTTAGTTTTTATTCTATGCTGATTCCAGTGAATGGCCCGCATGAGGGCGCTAATATTCTTGATTTATCCTCGTGGTCCCAAACACAAATAAGGTTGCGAAATTCGCATAATAAATAGGGCAGGAGTGCTGATAAATGATAACAAACGGCGGACGCTTTTGTGACAAGTTTCGGGGATTTTTCTGAAGAAAAATGTTGGTGATGGAGGTATTCCGCATTGTATACCGTAGTATGCTATTATGTAGGCGGATTAAATTATTACATTTGCAAATTGAAATACCATCTTTTGTTAGTAAAAGTGGTATTTTTATTCGGAATTGATTCAGAAATTAGGCATTCTTTCACATTAAATTTATAGAATATCCCAACTGCCCTGCTTTCTGCACTACTAAGGACCACGACGAGGCCACTGACAATATCAGCCAAAGAGCAGCAAGTCACCATCTGCCTAACTTAAATTGTAGTGAGAGATTTAAAGGTAGATGTCCGTATCTCACTCCATAACCCAGCAATCCGGTCCACTAGCATCCCATCCACATGGCCCAAACCTTGTAATCCCTACCTGACAATAGTTCGGCAGCTGTGGAGGACTGTCCGTTAGTATATCCCTATGGTACATTAAGGGACAGATCTCCTCAGATGCAACCAACCCACGTTTAGGTAAAAAAGGTACAAAAAGGCCTCTTCAAGTTGGCTTTGGCCCCATGAGCGCCTCAAAGGATCGGGTCCCAATGGATCCGTGGCTCTGAAAAGCATACCAACATAATAATAATAATATCGGGGTGACATACGTTTGACTGTGCTGATCTAAATGGAATGACTATTTTTTGATATGAATAATATATCCTTATAATAGACTATAGCTACTACTTAATAGCTTTTACAAAATCCCCACAGTTAAGTTATACTCCCTGTTGCCACTCAACAACTTAGGTGTAAAAGTTGTCAGACTTTCGATTAGTCCCGTGCACCCCCTAAAAGCTCAGAACTCAATCCCTAGCATCAAGCATTCAAGTGGCACGGCGACAATAGCACACACCTGACGTCTTGGGGGTTGGTGCAAGTCATACACTTTCTCTACTTTTCGTGCCGACATCAAAAAAAAATGTACTATATTGAGCGACGATTTGATGATCGTGTAGATGCTCTTTGGGCATCCAGGGTATTATTTGAAATAAAAATTGTTTTATTTAAATAGGCTTAAAAAAGCACTAACAAAAGCAAATCGTCATATACTTAGTCAACGTCAAAAAATTACTTAAAGCTAAGCTTACTATCGCCTCTAAAGCGCAAGTGGAGAAGAGGCGGCGCAACAATTTTCTCCAAAGCAGATGCTTCTTAGCGTGTGGGAGAAGCCACATTAGCGCACAGCTTTTTATTTCTGTCGAGTATTCTCTTAGTCAATCACTGATCGTGGTCATAACGTGGAATGAAAGACATGCTATTGAATGTTAATGCTTCACCATTGCCTTCTCCATTTGTCTGATAAATCACCAGCTATTTCGCAAAAATGTCACTGTGAACTGACTGGAAAGACAAAAACTTCCACACATGAGTCAGATTGGTATACAAACTCATGAGACACGAGTAGGATTCAAACATCCCAGGTTTCGATCACAGTAGAATCTTAGCTTGGTATTCGACCACCATCGCTTCGCACAGCTTTTCGTACAGTTAATCAAAGAATTGAACCCCAGTTCTCTAACTTGGATAAACTGACGACCGCCAGTTGACGAAGCAGTATTGCTATCATGCTATTTTAAAACAGCACCCTTAAGTCCTACTTAAACTGAGAACAACTCGAAGCATTTGTTGCATATCCAAGGGGAGTTATCTTGCAAATCTCCAGTCGCGAAAATGTTATGACATACACCACCGCCGCTTTTTGTTTAGGGTGTGCACTTAGCCGAGGGGACACAGGTGCGTTTGCTTGTCCCGGCCAATCAAGGGACGACAAATTGTTAGACATAGCCCTTTGATGGCGTTTGCCTATTGGAATGTAACGCTAGGGGCCCTGGACAGGTGATGTATGAATTTCGATGTTCTAGGAATAGGCTTTAAAGCAAAGGTGAAGTATATTTTGTGATTCTCATCATATACCTACTTTTAAAAATGTGAATACTGCATTGGTCAATGTCATGTGTAAATTCGCGAAGCCATGAAAAATAACGAGTTTTAAACTTATAAACATAATTATTCTGTCATCGGTATGTAATTACACAACATATTCACGTTATTTACATAGTTTTACTTTAACACAGTCCGCCTAACAATTATTTTAAAAGCAATAAAAAAATCCTCATTGTACTGAAGAATAAATGTTATAATTCCTTGTAAATACTTAATTTATCCAGCATCATGTTACAGGATGGTCCGTCATTCCGCCGGATACGTGGACTTAGGAATGTACTCGCTTATAAAAAAATAATGGTGAGCTCTCGCGGATGTGAGTGCAGTGCTGGTTACACGGGAATATTTCATGGGCCGAGGTTTTATGGGCTTGTAAAACGAGGCTTTTCTTCAAAATAAACTTTTACACAGAATATCTGCCTTCAAAGAATTAAAATCATCAAAATCTGTTAAGCACCTATAGTGCTATGGTATGGTGGTATGGTGTAAGCTGTTCAGGACCTATGGTGGAATATAAAAACTTACATACATAAACCCTAAAACATAAAACCCCTTTTATGGTCAGTCGTGTAAAAAGGCAAGGAATAACAAAATAACTATAACACAAAAAATACTTACACGAGAAAATCAATTTCAATGTCGTGAGTTTCAATTACGTATTAGTTGATACGAAATTTTTGGTAAGCGACATGAAGTCACGCTTCCGGTAAAGGAAAACTTCATGAGGAAACCTGCAAACTAACTGAATGTTTAGTTTACTAGTGTGTATTCGAAAACTGCCGCTAGATGGCGGCGGTAGGTGAGAAAAATCTGACACCAGCCAGTGTTATCTACATATAGGATAAGAAAGAAGTAAACGACAAATATTTAATAATTAACCTACTTCCAGGAGATCTAAAAAGGCCACATTGACAGATCAGAACATGATCCATTTCTCATTTCCTAAATATACAAAAATGAACCTTATTTGACCACGGATAAAGTTCATTTTTAAATATTTAGGAAATGGGAAATGGATTATATTGTGATTTGTCAAAGTGGCCTTTTTAGACTCCCAGCTCCCACAAGTAGATACACACTGCATGACTACCTGTAAGACTGACACGATTTGGGCGGGCCACTACCAACCACATCGAATACGTTTACCAGATAGGGACAAATAGACGAAATTTTTCTACAATGAAAATGAATTAACTCTAAATTAATAATAATCTTTGCTTCCATGCTGGTCTGGGAGCGAAGAAAAAACATAGAATATGCCAGTTACTTCTCTTCCCGCGCAGATTGTAAAGTCAATCGAAGGAAAGGGCTTTATACTGGGGATTCCTCCACTCATAGGCGACAGGCTAGCAACCTGTCACTATACCTGAATCTCCATCCCATCAGTTAGCCCACTATTCAGCAAAGCGTGGCCTTCGAGTCTCACGACTCTTGGCTCTGTCTACCCCGTGAGGGATAAAGACGTGATTCTATGTATAATTGTAATAATCCTATATAACATTGAATCTATTGTGCCATCCGTTACCTCCACATCTTCAGTAAACAGCAAACCAGGGGTGACACTCAAACGAAATATCAATCGCTGTGGATTGAGTCCCTAGAGAACTTGAATGCCAAACACAACTTGCCTAATGATGCATTACTTTGATTCAATGCTTTCCTATATAATATACTTTTCAATCGATTATGAACTGTATGGGGTGGAAACAAAGTTTAGTTTTGTGTAAAGCGTCTGTAGGGTTGTCAAAAGCAGGTGCGTATCTTGAAATGTCAAAATCTATGGGGTCGGGTGGAACGACATTTTGGCATCAGTGCATATTAACATGTAGATATACATTAAGCAGGTTTTTAAGCAACTTGGAAGTTTCATAAAACCCCAGTTAAAGTTTCGTTAAGTTAGTTCCCTGAAGCAGTAGATAAACTGCAACTGTACAGGGATTAAAACTGACAATGCATTCTTGTTTTATTCGATTTGTTGCGATTTTATGTTTTATGTAGTTTAGGTAAAACACCTCTCTCTCTTTAGTCGTATTTCCTCATGACTGAGGGTCGTAGTCATTATATGGAATGAAACACACACAACGACTCTCATGGCAATTTTAATGGAGTGGTTTGCCATTGCCTTCTCCATTTCACACACTAGCTGATAATCATCAACCAGAGTGCAGGTTTCCTCACGATGTTTTCCTTCACCGGAATCAAGTGGTGGTAGATTGTCGTGTATAAAAAATAAAAATAAAATAAAAGAGTGTATATTGGGCGGTGTGCGCAGGGGTCCCCAACTATTTGAAGCGAAGACGGGCAATATCCCTGCGCAGAGCGATTATACACGAACAATTACTTTAGAGAGAGCCGGATGTAATGCTCAGGATAGAGCCTCGTACTTTTGAAGTACAAGGACCTCTTGTCTATTAAGCCTTAAGTTCTGGGAGTCACGGGCAGAGTGATATCATTAATACAATATGGTTGGGATAGAATATAGCATTTTATTCAATAGGCACAATAGCCGCTGAAGGCGGACACGGTTATACTAATACCAAAATCTGTTAAGTCTTTGCCGCAATAGAAAATTAAAATTAACATAAACCAAATATAGGGTACCTGGCCAGGTCCGCACACAAACATCTGCGCGCACTTAGAACGTTGTCCCGTTCACCATTATGATCCGTTGGGTTCGAGCACTGGTGCTGGTCGCGTCATCAAAGCGGCGCGGCGCTCCTGCGACGCTCCGTTGTATGCGAGATAGTAGACGCTGGCTGGACCTTCCGAGGTTTGCGCTGAGCCACTACAGGGACATCGGATCGGAGGCGGCGATGCGGCCTTTGGAAATAAGGTTAGGATCCGTGTGTTGCGCCTTGGGGTCGCCGACGACGGGGCCTGCGCCGTGGCATGCGGTCCACGGTCCGGGGAAACCGCACCCTCTGGCGATGGGGGGACACTCCAGGAAGCGTCAATTCATATGGCCGGGCGGGCACGTGGATTTCAACAGCTCATGTTCCCGACAACTTCGTGGCGGCGAATATCCCCTGTGTCCTTGCGCGTATCGCGGATTTTAAAGCTAAAGGTTAAACTATAGTCCCATGACGGGAAGCCGAGGGCGGCGAAAGTGAAAAAACCAAAAAATTTAATGATTTTGCTCAAGCCATGTTAGTCGTGGCGCCTATCCAGGAAGAGAGAGAATCGACTCGACTCGATTTGACATTCCATTTTGTCGCGCTCCGTTTCGCTTAATTCGAACGCACATCAAACCAACTTTTAAATATTCTTTAAAAGAACTAATGTTTAAATAAGGTATTTATTCGTTGAATATTATAATAATCTAAGTCGACGATATTAAAGGAGAATAATTAAAATTTTACAACAATCCTACCATGACTTCTTATTTGTTTATGATAAGAAAGGTTTGTTAGGACCCAAGACGGAACGTGTGTGAACCAACTCTGCAGACCTTGTTGACAATCTAATTTAATCATGGAATGTTTTGTTATGAATGTTTAGTTTTCGATATAATTCCGTAAGTACACAAAATCGCGTCGAGTTATTGCTACCAATGGTTTCGGCGTGACTCAAAGAACGTTTTGATGTGCGGGTCTCCCTGTTTTCTTAATAAGTATTGTAAAAACAACATATGAAATTTGTGTACCGGTGTGTCACTTTCCCATTCAATTTGTCTGGAAACTAATGGATTTGAATGCCTGCTATTGTAGTGCGTCGAGAGCCTATCATGCAGGTAATACGCCACAGGGATAGTATCCCAATATATCAACTATTTCACCTAAAATATGACATGCAAGGTTGACCAGTTAGGAGTTCAAAATAATTCTGTAGTTATCACTACAATACCCCCCTTTTCGGCAAAGAGGTTAAGTCGTACTTAGCCGAAACAGCCGGGGTAACCGGGGAAAACATTCACCTATCCTACGGCAATATATTTCTAAATATAAAACTATCAGCTATATATGAAACTAACTCATGCTATTTCATATATTAAACTAAAATGTATGTTCTAGAGTTCTAAAACTAACTCAATTTATGTTGAGTGTCAGGAATACAGCGTCTGGCCAGACCGCTGTAATTCCCCTTCATTAAAAAAATTATACTTGGATTTCTAATGAGATAATCGCAAGTAGCATACTAATAATAAAGAATTATCTAAAGTAATATAGTTCTTACTTATGTATAATAAGAAAAACTATTTGAGATTTAATTAAAATATATGTAATCTAGCATTCCTACATAATTTACTAGTTAGTAATTAAATTGTAAACCTAATAAAGTCTTTAAACTAATGGAGAGCTCTCACATAAATTGACATTTAAAATGTATAGCCGTTGGGCTGACATTGTATAAGGAAAAAAACTTATTTTCCTTTTTTTCTCAAAAATTAAGGAGTATTAATCCATATCCTTATGTTTACTCTGGCGCCTAGAGTGTGTAGTTACAAAAGAAATTGGTTTTCATGAAAACGCTTGACAAAAAAATTTCACATGTGAGTCATGTCATATGTGAAAAATGAGGCCTCTAATTGGTTATACCAATCCAAAATAACAAAGTTCAAAATAAGAAAGTTGCTAGCTAGGGGACACACCTTGTGAGACTTTTATTATGTCCTTGACATGATATTTTCCAACTTTACCGGTTTCTATCTCCTGAAGGTCGTAAACAACATCCGAATGCTTCCTGACAACATTACATCACAAAGCGCGGTGCTAGTTTAGCGGAGAAGAAATGAGCTGAACGACTGGTCATTTGAAGGTATTAACGAATTTGGAATGCCGCCTCTTTTCGACAACATGCCATCCGTCATTATCTCCCGACCTTTAGCTAACAAAAATGGTGTGTGCCCGGTGGCAACATTAATCATGCTATTCAAAGATAG
Source organism: Ephestia elutella (assembly GCA_018467065.1). Classification (NCBI taxonomy): domain Eukaryota; kingdom Metazoa; phylum Arthropoda; class Insecta; order Lepidoptera; family Pyralidae; genus Ephestia; species Ephestia elutella. The sequence continues at coordinate 17,304,561 of CM031585.1, read as the reverse complement.
CTACCACTAAGTAAGTCAGAAAAACATTTCAGTACTTTATGTTCTGAAGTGTTTCGACTACGCCTAAAATCATCACTTCTAAAAAAAAATCTGTGACGTCTGAGTCACCAGAAAATTTTAAATTCCACGACCTCAAATGGTCCTCCTTTAATATGTGAATAACGCGTTCGTCATCTTCCCTAGTCTCCGTAAGATAGGTAGTCCTACCCATTGAGTTGGCTTGACGTACTAAACCGGGAGCTCCTAGTTGAGACAATGTGGGTTGTAACGCTTTAAGTGTGGAAGGGCCGGGTGGGTGGGTGTCAATTGCACCTCCCCGTGGTCGTGTATTAACAAATGAGGAAGTAGTAGTGGTAGGTGGTTTGTTTGCCTCCCCACTTACTTCGTGATATTGCTCTTCCCTTTCGCCGTCCGACATGTTGATAAGAATGTGAGGTTATATGTGTCAGGGTATGTAATAGGTTATAATAATTGATAAATTTCTAAATATATACAGGTTACTTCCTGTCAATAAATATAAATTAGCTCTCAAATTGAGATTAAATAGGAATTATGGCTGAGCGCTATGCTTTTTATTCATAGCGAAGCCCAAATAAAATATTAATTATTATATTATTAATTATAATATTATTTAGTAATATTATAACAATTACTATGAATTGTATTAAATGTATGCTTACAACCCTGTCGCATATAAACCTAACAAACACTAAAGTATAATAACTTTACAGTCAATGATATCACCAAAATTTCAAAATAACAAGTGAGCGAGTTTAAAAAATTTAAAAACTATTTTTTAGAAAAAACTGCCACTCTCACAGGACTCAAAGGCTCAAAAATATATTAGTTCGGGCGCCATTGTCGTGTATAAAAAATAAAAATAAAATAAAAGAGTGTATATTGGGCGGTGTGCGCAGGGGTCCCCAACTATTTGAAGCGAAGACGGGCAATATCCCTGCGCAGAGCGATTATACACGAACAATTACTTTAGAGAGAGCCGGATGTAATGCTCAGGATAGAGCCTCGTACTTTTGAAGTACAAAGACCTCTTGTCTATTAAGCCTTAAGTTCTGGGAGTCACGGGCAGGGTGATATCATTAATACAATATGGTTGGGATAGAATATAGCATTTTATTCAATAGGCACAATAGCCGCTGAAGGCGGACACGGTTATACTAATACCAAAATCTGTTAAGTCTTTGCCGCAATAGAAAATTAAAATTAACATAAACCAAATATAGGGTACCTGGCCAGGTCCGCACACAAACATCTGCGCGCACTTAGAACGTTGTCCCGTTCACCATTATGATCCGTTGGGTTCGAGCACTGGTGCTGGTCGCGTCATCAAAGCGGCGCGGCGCTCCTGCGACGCTCCGTTGTATGCGAGATAGTAGACGCTGGCTGGACCTTCCGAGGTTTGCGCTGAGCCACTACAGGGACATCGGATCGGAGGCGGCGATGCGGCCTTTGGAAATGAGGTTAGGATCCGTGTGTTGCGCCTTGGGGTCGCCGACGACGGGGCCTGCGCCGTGGCATGCGGTCCACGGTCCGGGGAAACCGCACCCTCTGGCGATGGGGGGACACTCCAGGAAGCGTCAATTCATATGGCCGGGCGGGCACGTGGATTTCAACAGCTCATGTTCCCGACAACTTCGTGGCGGCGAATATCCCCTGTGTCCTTGCGCGTATCGCGGATTTTAAAGCTAAAGGTTAAACTATAGTCCCATGACGGGAAGCCGAGGGCGGCGAAAGTGAAAAAACCCCAAAAATTTAATGATTTTGCTCAAGCCATGTTAGTCGTGGCGCCTATCCAGGAAGAGAGAGAATCGACTCGACTCGATTTGACATTCCATTTTGTCGCGCTCCGTTTCGCTTAATTCGAACGCACATCAAACCAACTTTTAAATATTCTTTAAAAGAACTAATGTTTAAATAAGGTATTTATTCGTTGAATATTATAATAATCTAAGTCGACGATATTAAAGGAGAATAATTAAAATTTTACAACAATCCTACCATGACTTCTTATTTGTTTATGATAAGAAAGGTTTGTTAGGACCCAAGACGGAACGTGTGTGAACCAACTCTGCAGACCTTGTTGACAATCTAATTTAATCATGGAATGTTTTGTTATGAATGTTTAGTTTTCGATATAATTCCGTAAGTACACAAAATCGCGTCGAGTTATTGCTACCAATGGTTTCGGCGTGACTCAAAGAACGTTTTGATGTGCGGGTCTCCCTGTTTTCTTAATAAGTATTGTAAAAACAACATATGAAATTTGTGTACCGGTGTGTCACTTTCCCATTCAATTTGTCTGGAAACTAATGGATTTGAATACCTGCTATTGTAGTGCGTCGAGAGCCTATCATGCAGGTAATACGCCACAGGGATAGTATCCCAATATATCAACTATTTCACCTAAAATATGACATGCAAGGTTGACCAGTTAGGAGTTCAAAATAATTCTGTAGTTATCACTACAAGATGAAAACTGACATGAGTCAGATTGGTATACAAACTCATATAGCCCGGGCAGGATTCGAACCTGGGATTTTGTATCCACAGGCGGGCGCCCTACCACTCGGCCACCACCACTACACACCACCTAGAAATCCAAAATAAATGAATGTTCGTAACGTTTAACTGGACGTTAAATCGCTCTTTACAGTAAACCAAGATACCATTAAGCAGTAATCGGCAGCTGTAACTGCAGTCCATTAAACGTTGTACGGGGTGCAATAAACCTTATCTTGATATCGGGGCGTGGTACCTCCAGTCTTGATTCACGGTTACTATGTTGCTGGCTAGAAACTGTAAAATGTAATGGCTAGTAAATCTATATCTATACTAGCCGCAACCCGGGACTTCGCTCCCGTGGGAATTTCAGGATAAAAAGTACCCTATGTGCTTATCACGGTATTTTTCTACCCGTATACCAAATTTCATTGAAATCCGTCCAGTAGATTTTGCGTGATAGAGTAACAAACATCCTCACAAAGTCACAAACTCATATCCAAACTTTCGCATTTATAATATTACTAGCTTTTGCCCGCGGCTTCGCCCGTGTGAATTTCCCACGGGAACAGTGCTTTTTCCCGGGATAAAAAGTAGCCTATGTGCTATTCCAGGTCATTATCTACCTCTGTACCAAATTTCATCGAAATTCGTCCAGTAGATTTTGCGTGATTGAGTAACAAACATCCTCACAAACTCACAAATTCACAAACTCACATCCAAACATTCGCATTTAAATATTAGTATGGAAGTAGGATTATATGAAGTTGTATGCTGACTTATATATCAACTTGGTATATCAACGCTATAGAGAAACACGGACTCCTTACGGACCGTTATTGCTCTAAGATCAACGCTGAGACGAAACCGCTGAACGTAGAAACTTGAAACTTTTACAGAGAGATTCTTCATATACCTAGCGTTAGTTAGCTTTTGCTTCCACTTCGCTTCCAACGGCGCTACAACCCTGTGTGGGTCTTGGCCTCTTCAACGAGTTTCCTCCGCCTGTCACGCTCCTTTGCCACATTCCTCCAGTTCTTAAATTTGCCCGTATTCTTGAGGTCTTCTGCAATACAGTCCATCCACCTCTTCCTTGGTCTACCTCTGGGTCGTTTCTGCTGCGGCGTCCATCTTGACATGACCTTAGGAGCTCTATCTTCTGGCATGCGTTCTAGGTGTCCGCAGCGCCTGAGATGGGCGGGACCTAACCTAACCTGACTATGGTTTCCTTCTCCGCAAGTGCATCGATTTCGTGGTTCATTCGAGTTCGATAGGAACCATCTGGCTCTCGGATTGGACCAGCAATATGACGGAGCATTTTTCTTTCAAAGGTTGCTTTCGTCTTTTTGGGTCAAAGCCCAGGTCTCACAGGCGTAAGTGACAACCGGTCTTATTATGTAGCGGTAAATAGTTAGTTAAATAGTTAGCGTTAGTGAGCACCTAAGGAATTTAGGAAAAAAGGGGGGGGGAAATGAGTGAGATTAATGCGGGCAAAGCTGAGGAAAAAGCTTGTAAAGAAATAAGCACCAAAAAAGTTTTCTTTTGTCATGGGATACAAACTTAACGATACATTATTTTATAATAGGTACATACCTATCAAGACCCGGATCTATCTGAAAAAGGTCATTTTCCTTCTAGACCTCACTGGGGATAGAACCTGGGACCCCATGGTTCCCACTGCACCACAAAAGTCAACATGCTAGGTATCTGAATGCATTTTTGTTTATCGCTAACAAAAATAGTAGTAGAGAATAAACGGAAACATACAAAGAGTAGCACTTCCAACAGAACACAAGCAACTTGCCACTTAGCACTTACCGGAATACGAATTGATCTTTAGTTGGGGTTCCGTAGATGGCATAAATTTGGTATAACGAGGTCCTCTCATCAATCAGGTCAATGTTCTTAGGCAAAGTTCCCTGAAGGACGACGTAATGGGAGCAGACTCATTTGATTTGCTAAATATGTTGTTTTATCCCACAAATAAAGTATTCTGAAGGCATTTTTGATATAACACAAATATTATGTATCTGTTTTGTATAAGATTTATGTTATTGTTCTCTTTGTTTGTGAAATGTCAAATAAACAAATTTTCTTCTTCTTTTCGTCATTTTGTTAGTTTAAGTTGCACTGATCTTTAGAATACAGCTCAGTAATAATGAGAGATTCTAGCCTCTTAATAAAGAAGAGTACGATACTATCCATGACAAGCTATCCTAAACTTTAGAGCTTACACAGAAGCCAGAAGGGCACAATTAGCTCGTCATGACTAAATTAATAAATGCCCTAATCACTCTCATAGTTAGTTGGGTGATCAAGTTGGACATATATTTTTATTTAACCATGTATTTTATCGCAAAATACAAAAGCGGAGGCCTTATACGTATGTAGGCTGATAGTACACAATCCGAACTAGAAATACCTATTGTAATGCAACGGGTATTCCCATGTAGAAATGCAAGTAATTCTGTCCCGTATCGAACATGGATTGGCATGTTCTCTGCGGCCATAGAAATCGTGTTGCAATGGACGGACGTACATGGTAACCACATTCTGTGAATTTGTAGGTTAGGTTACGGACGAGTATTAGACAGAATGTGGAATTGTGGACCAAGTGATATTTGACCAAAATTCATCAAAATGAAACTTCGAATTAATTATACGCACCTACTTACAATATAACATGATCCCAGACAAAAAATTCAATGATTAGGGAAACTTAGGGAATATACGGACGTTGTAAATGATAAAATTATATAGTGTGAATTCGCCTCAACTGAAAATTTCCAGAAATTGAATAACACCCGATCTGAAGGTGACAAATGCAACTTGAGTGCGATGCACGTGAACATTCAATTTATGTCAATCACTGCAATAGGGGGTTGAATTCGCCCAAGGAGGATGGCATTGTTGTTAGGGATATGCTTACCTATCGGAAACCTAAACAATCTAGCACAGGTGACAGGTATGTGGGATTTTATAGTATAACTTTAGGGTTGATATGCAAAACAAAATTCATACATCTTGATAGCGTTATAATGAGATTCACATTACCTCCATAAGAAGTACACTGGATATAGACCTCTCCCATAGTCTTTTATACATATAGAGAGGTAGGACGCGGCCTCCGTTCGGCGTCTTTCTAATGATTCTCATAATGATGATCATAGATAATAACTTTAAAAAAATTGTTTATTAGATATTAGTTGTTGGAACCTCCTATTAAGCAAAACTATGCCCGTGGATAAATAAACGGAAAACTGCATATGGTTAATAAACGGCAGACGGCAACTAAGACCACTCTCGTTCAAAAGCTGTAAGAAAATGTTCAGAATCGGTCCGTAATTGCCTAAAGGTATTTCTCCTAAACCTGTTTCTTTCTGGGTAACCATAAATATAAAATCCAAAAAGACAGTAGGTATGTGAAGGCAATTCGCCCTGTACCTGGGCGCGACACTAGCACCATAAATCTAGCACTCGCTCCGAAGCTGCAATATACGAGAGTTATAGGCCAGGAAATTAATTCTGTCGACGCAAGTAGGGTTACGCGGAGGTGACGAGTGAGCAGCTTTCCAGTAGTTAGTGGGATATTTGTTACATACATACATATGAGCGATTTTCTGACAGCTAAATTAAGAAAATAAAATCGGTATAAAAAAGTCTCAACAGGTTGCGTTTTACAAAAAACCTATATTGAGCGCTTTTTCTTGTCAACCAGAGGCAGAAAAAAGATCACCTAACAGTTTAATAGTTTTTTTTAGGTTTTATTTTTTTTAATGCCAATCCCGTGCATTTTTGCTTTTTCTATGGCCTCGCCTTTTAGTAAGCGCCGTCTATGAAGTCACCTGGAACTATTGTTTTTTAATTTGGGTCTCGGAAAATCCCCCATTAGCACGCCTTTTTCCCAAGGGGGTAGGCAGATACTAGCGATTTCCACTTGCTACGATTCTTAGAGATATCTCTTGCTTGCTCTACACTTATCACTATCTTCATACATTTTTTCCGGTTATGGGTGCTCCTAATATTTCTTATATTTTAAAACGAGTAAACTAATCGCATTTCCTACTTACGTTGGATGTTAGTTGATTGTTGTCATGTTTTCACGTTTACTAAAATTTTAGTTACATGAGGCATGCAAAAAGTTACCATTTCTATATCATTCAAAATCTAATCTAAAAAAGAGCTATCCTCAAAATTACTAAGGTAAGTTGAGCAAAGCCATGGAGAATAGTGAATCTACACAAATATCATTAATGGGTAATAGTTAATTCAAAAACTACTAAGTCTATTTTTCTTGAACAAGATGGACCTTAGAAATATGAATAATGTAAGAGATGGATGTATATAATAAGATCATCTACATACAACCAACTTCATGAGGCCTTGAAGAAGGCCCTTATCAATAGAGCCACAACTACTGGTCACGACCGGGCGACCGTCAGCCATGAGGTAACTACTATGAAGAAGATTTGTTTGCATCCCGTATTCCCATAATAGGTTGGTCACCCCGCAAGCAGCGACAAAACGAAATTGATTTTTCCCATAAGCTGCTTAGGTAGTATCAGGGGAAATAATAACTAGCTATCCAATGTTTTGTATCAACGTGGTACACCCGCGTAAACTCTAGGTAGGAAACTTTATTACTTTCGACTACCCTATTTGCCTATTTGCGACTACACTTGCCTCCTCTTTTGGTATCAGTTGAAAATCAGCGCTTTGGCTTTTGCCTTGGCACCATGCTGAGCTGGTCGCCATTTCGACGAATTTAGTTAAATTTAGTGTTAATTTGGTAAATATGTTAATTTAGTGCAAAATTTGTCGAATAAATAATTTTTCTTTCTTCTTTCTTTCTATTTTTTATGAGGATTGTCAGAATACCTGACACATCTGAATCGGAACAGACATTTTTATAAATGTTTGTGTACAGTGAACTTCAGTGTCTCAAATAATCGACTCCGCTACTGAATGTCTAAATATGAAACGTCGATGTAAGTTAGCTCTAAATTATCCCAGATCTACGTATTCTAGTGCTTCACATACGAATAGAGTATGTTATGCACACATTTATGAACCCTTAATACTGTAAAGGTTCAAATCACAAATTGGTGCAGTAATTTTTGTTCGTAAATTATACTATAAGCAAGTTTGTACGCCGCAAAGACTAAATTTATCTCGAGTTTTAGACACTCTTTCTTGCACATTTTCACAGCATCTTCAAGACCACTTAAGGATTGTCTTACAAGTGCAGTGAGGATGCAAGCGAGCCTGAGTTGTGGTCGTTAGTGCAGTGCTAATGCACATGCTGCATGTTTTGCTTGTTATGAGCGAAGGAAATATTAAGTACTAGACCAACAGTGTTGTCAGCGGCAAAATGTGAATGAGTTTTTTCATACAAACTTTTACTGTCCATTGGTGCTCTTCGGGGATTCGTTGTGGAAAAAATAGCCTAAGTATGATAATAGGTCTTTTTTATTGTATAAGTTTTAATAAGTTTCATAAAAATAACGGTTAAGTCGTGAAAGCGTGACAGGCAGATTGATTCGCATTTTTAATTTAATATAACAAAATCTTACAGCGAAAATAAAAAAACTAAAAACATATTGCTACAAAACTTGTACGCGATCTTCCGTCTATATATTAAATGAATATGTATATACCTATAAAAATATTTAATACCCAGTTACCTGGTTTCTCATATAAAAGAAACTTACTTCTCGCTTCGCACGACAGCCGCCGTATATCATGCATAGATTGGTCGAGTATTCCCATTACCCGAGTTTCAGCACAAACTTGCGTGCGTTTTAGATTTATTGGCACGCGTCGCCGCCCCCGAAGTAGAAGTGGAGTGTTTTGGCATAGGTAAAGTTAGTTCTTACTTTCTGTACCTTTCTGGTTTTTGGTAATCATATTTTGTTACAAATATTTTAATTTTTGTAAAATAATTTGGAGGTTTGTTGATAGATAATTTAAAACCGTGTACAAACTACTGAGACGAATTTTGATGTCATTTTGAATAGGAATTGTTTTGAATCTCGAAAAGAACATTGGTATTTTATATCCCGGAAATCAAACATGAGTAGAGCCTAATGTTATATATGTAGTTTTCAGTCAAAAATTTTTTCTTTGTTGGACTTTGTTTATTTTTGCATGTTAGGGCTCTATACACCGCACAAATTTTTTTTCACTGATAGCGTGAATGACGAATAATAATTTCACGCCGTGTTCAAATTTGTAATAGTTTTCTTTAAGTTAAAATTTGGCCTATTTTCCCGAAGACAGTTCAGAGCAAAAGTTAAATAACAGCATTTTTGATTTAAAAAATGGCTTATTTAAATAAAATAATTCCTTATCTTTGTACTAAGTGGGGCACCCAGTAACACAGTAAATGGGTCCAAGTCCCGCAGTACCAGTAGAGGACTTTGTTATGTAAGTTGCTAATTACTTGATCAACATTCCTCAAAGACTTGCTTTGTCTCGCCGCTTCCGACGTGGCACTTTGTCATTATTATGCAATTATAACATAGTGGCGCCGTCTTGTGTGGAGATTAGGTACTATGAGGAATTTGCTAATTTTAGTTAATTAATTTACTAAATAGCTTAGTCCCGCCCCGGGGCTCCACTCACGTAGGAATTTTGGAATTAAAAGTATTCTATACGTTATTTCAGGTTATTTTCTACTCGTGTTCCAAATTTCAGCGCAATCCGTTCAATAGAATTTCTGTGATTGAGTAACAAACATACTCATGCCAATCATCCAAAATTTATATTATTAGTACTTTTTTTTAAATATTAGAACCTATATAGGTCTGTGGTTACAAGATTAATTAAGGTCGAATTAGGTTAAACAAGCTAATATTAAAAAATATAAAACACGACTGACAACTCACATAGCCTATGTCACTCGGAGGAATGCAAGGAATCTAAAAATACCTCTCACATCAATATCTGGTAAGCCGTTGAGGACTTATGGTGGAATAAAGTTTAATAAACTTACATACATACATACATACTTACATACATACATGAACCCTGAAAACATAACACTCCTTCTTTGGTCAGTCGTGTAAAAAGGTTGATTGACAGATAATTGTGCCCTGGTATCACATCCAGAATACTCACTGAGAACTCCCAATTTTGGTGAAAAAACTCATATCTCTTCATCTTACAAGACACAGGAATGCAGGAATACACATAGCTGGCCAAAACCCATGTTTACGGGTAGCACCAGGTGCGTCACACGCGGGGAACACTTATACTAATCTACGTAGACAAATAACATCCCACGGAAACGGCAAGTAGACTGCCGAAAGAGAAGACGCGGCACATAATAAAGTTCTTTTTAGGGTTCCGTACCTCAAAAGGCAAAAACGGAACCCTTATAAGATCACTTTGTTGTCCGTCTGTCTGTCAAACTTTTTTTTCTCAGGAATGTTTAAAGGTATCAAGTTGAAATTAATATTGAATACTCGGATCTACGGTCTCTTTCAGCAAAAAAATAATCGAAATTATACGTCAACGCGATCAGGAGATATTACCGTAAATGTTGCGATTTTTTATATATTTTGCGATTTCAGACAGCAATCAAAACCTACGGGGTACTTCCCGTTGACCCTAAAATTATGAAATTTGGCAAAAATCAAGATCTAACAGTAATTATACAGGAATAAATCTGAAAATTGTAAATATGTTGTTGGAAGTCTAAAAAAGTGTTATTTTAAAGAAATTATTTTAATTCTTATTTTTTTAGTTTTAATGTTTCGTTCATCAGTATTAACAGCGCATTTAAAAAGAAAATAAAGTCAAAAACCAAATGCAAAAAAAAAAATGTTATTTATTTGTAAATCATCCTTGAAAAGTTCCGGCCATGTTCATTATCTTTCCAGAGAGTAGCCTTTCTATATAGTTTTTATATTCATATATACTATACATACATAGAATCATGTCTTTATCGCTTTGTTTTTTTTGTTTTTAATTTTTCTTTTTTTTTGTCTTTTTTTATGTTTTTAACTGTGGATTCTTCCACTCATAGGCGATGGGCTAGCAACCTGCCACTATACCTGAATCTCCATTCCATCAGAGAGCCCACTTTTCAGCTAAGTGTGGCCTTCGAGTCTCATGACTCTTGGCTCTGTCTTCTATAGACATAAATTAGTTTTTGCATAGAACTATTTGTACTATTTAGAGTTCAAAATCACAATTGCAGTGCCGCAATCTCAACGTCACTAAATCAACACTGTAATAGAGCAACACTGATAGGATATTTCCTCTCGGGAATGGCCAAAGGGGTCATGCGTCATAGAGACACAATCTCAATGCATTGCTAATGTAAATTAAATCAAGCATTGTAAATTATTGCCTAGATGGAAAATGACATTAATGCAAAAGTATAGCTGTTTGTTACTCAATCTCGTCAAAACGGTTTGCTACATCGAGTTTCCCATAAGTGCGGCTCTCTGAGGCAAAGCTAGTGGATAGGTATACCTAGTAGTATACTACTGTATCAATATTGAATGTTTACCGATTTATATAAAATACTGAATCAATTGAAAATCGGGAAGTGAATCAAATATGTAATTTGATAGCTGTAGCCCGGGGCTCTGTTCACGTGGTAATTTTATTATTGTAATTTGAGATTATGATGACCGATGAATGACAGAAATCAGAATAATTAGACTATACCTATACCTACTTACCAAAATATCACTGACACGAAATGTCTTTTTCTTTGAGACACGTGCGCACATAAATCAAATTGACGTATTTGAATATAAATTTAAATGAGCGATATTCTGACAGCTAAATTAAGAAAAAAAATCAGTTTAAAAAAGTCTCAACAGAAAGCGTTTTTTGAAAGCCGAGTCGTAATAATGGCTGAACCTATATGGTGCGCTTTTTCTTGTCAACCAGAGGCAGAAAAAAAATCACATAACAGTTTGACAGTTGCACAAATCACAATATTGATACTTTTTAGTTGTTTTTTTTACTAAGTTTTATTTTTTTTAAATGCCATCCCGTGAATTTTTTTCTTTTTGTATGGAACTTTCTCTCTCGCCTTTTACTAAGCGCCATCTATGAAGTCATCTGGAACTATATTTTGTTTTAATTTCTGTCTCGGAAAATCCCTCATTGAATTGGAATTTATAGTATGTATGAATGAGCTCCTTATGAGCATATGGGAGGTGACAAATCAAACTGACAATTCTGACTCTTTATTCTTAATTCTATACGAATAACAGGTGAATGTGAATCAGCTTTATGTACGGGTTATTGCTTGTAAGTGATAGAAATGATAAATAGTCTTGATAGAAAAAATAATAAAAAATATATTGTCCAAAAACTTGATATGCTAAGTATGATACGTGAATGATAGTGAGAACGTACGATGCGCTTGATGATCGATTACGAACTAGTTTGAAAAATATGAATTTACAAAAAATGCGGTGTATTTAGCTGACGCGGCGCAACGTACCTAATGTAATGGCCCGTACACTATGTAAAAAGGCAAAGGAAGGTCTAGTAGATTCCCATCTCTTCATTGTTTACCTCAAGGCGGACCCTTCAGTTAACGAGTTACTTGGGAACAGACAACACACGCAGGTGGCCCAGCGCCACTTAGCGAGCTCCCACACTCGTACAACTCCAATTTTCACAAATTCCACCAAGGTTTTCCTTGACAGTAAGAAATATTTTGGCAAAGACGGAAACGTGTAATTTTTATGAGTAAAAAATACTTTTTTACTATAAATTTGTGATTGATTTCATTTATTTTCCAAAACCTACATTGTATTATTATACAAATTGTCAAATGTTATGAAAATATCTTATAAAATCGTAAGTTTGTATTTTATACATAAGCTTTATTATAAGATTCGACAATTTGTATAATACTACAATGTATGTTTTGTAAAATAAATAAAATCTACCACAGATTTTAGAACTAAAGCTTTGGCATTTATCTAGGACAAGAGACCGTTCTAAAACGAATAAAATAACAAAAGTTTTTAGAATGTTTGCTTCATTTTATTACAGCTTTCTTATGGCTACCTTTCAACTCCACATATATTACATTTAATATAAATATAAGATGGATATAATATTGCATTTTTATTTGATCTGTGTCAAAAAAAAAATCCTTTTTTTTCTTTTAACATTTCTCACCCTGCAGAGTACCTAGTAGGACAGGCTTTGCTTTAGGTACAATTAGATACACATTACTTAGATAATGATATGGTATATATAGTAAGGAGATAATTTCTAATGGTACTTACTTCAAAAATAAACTAAAATAAAATTGGAAAAAAAAGGAAAAAATAAAATAAACGTGTAAATAAAAACTTCCAATAAACTAAATGATCACACGTCTAATTACAAGAAACAACGGGGACAGGGACAGTCGTTTGTCTCCGACCAATAAAAAAGGCGCCAAATTAAAACAAATAGTACAAGGCAATCAAACTGAAGGCCGCTTTATATGAACACGATTTCCGAAAATTAAATAATAGTTTACAGTAGTATCGTTTTATACATATTGTATAATTGAAATTAAAATTTATATATTCGTGTCTTGAATTGAGAAATTGTATTGTTGTTGTTGTATTGTCCTTTATAAGGCAGAAATTCGGAGCACCCATAACTAGCGAGCATGTACGAGGACCAGAGTGATGAGTGTAGAGAAAGCAAGAGAGATTGTCTCTGCCTACCCACATGGGAAAAAGGCGTGATAATATGACTGTTTTGCATTACAACAAAACAGATATTATATGACGAAAGACACACATCATTAGATTTGATTATTTATGTATACTGGAGTATATAATAAGTCTATGGTATGTATAATGTATCCTAGTAATATTATAAATGCGAAAATTTGGATGTGAGTTTATGATAATTGTGGGTTTGTGAGGATTTTTGTTACTCAATCACGCAAAATCTACTAGATGGATTTCAATAAAATATGGTTTACGGGTAGAAAAATACCGGGAATAACACATAGAGTACTTTTTATCCTGAAATTCCCACGGGAGTGAGCCCCGGGGCGCAGCCAGTATTGTATAAAGATAACGTTCATAAGTTTCGTAATTTTTTTTAAATTAAATTAAATTTTTACGTTGTTTTACAAAACTATTTTTTCTCATTTGCAAAACTCTCGCAAAGCTCCGTTACCATTTTTTATCTATACATATAATAAAACAGTAAAAATATTTTGTGACTGAAATGGATGAGGGACACTTAAAAAGAATAATCGAAAGCAAAAAATTTTTTTTGGATATTTTTGTCTGTCTGTATGTATGTACCCCTTTCACGCAAAAACTACTGGACAGATTTGAATGAAACTTGTTTTGTTGTATAGCTTTTAAGCCTGGGCTACATATAGACTATAATTGACTTTGAAAACTGGAACACCTGATGAAGAACCTTAGCAGAACAGCTAAACTATAAGAAATACGGAAATAGTACCTTTGCAAAAGTTTATCAATCTGACGAGCATTTTCTGTTAACGTAAGTATAAAAATCGAAGATCAGGATCATCTGATGAAAATTTCCAAGAGACCAGCTACACTATTACATATATGGAAATGGCGCCTTAGCAAAAGTCGTTCAACCTGATGCGTATGTTCCCAGTCGCCCCCGCGAGGTTTGCCACCGGAAGCAAATGGGAATAAAAAATTCGGAGTCGCCACCGGAGGCAAATGGGAACTCATCGCCCCCACTTAGTTTCGCTGTACATTGCTTGCTCGTATCATAGACAATAACACCGATTAAGCCATTTAGTTATACTTTATCATTCAAATGAAGTTTACAAACTTGATTATTTTGCCTCTCAGACTTCCTTTTAAACAATTAAAATGAACGGAAAACGAAATGGAAAAATAAAAGCACAAGTTGTATTGAATTGAAATATTTCTTTTATTTTGACTTTGATTTGAATAAGCATTTACACTTTACAGGACAGTACGGCTATACCAGTTGTTCAAAAAAACAATAGTTTGACAGTACGGGCATCGCAGTAACTTTAAAATTTAATGTATAATGCACTACGGTGGTCACCGTGCTCGGTCCATACTATGGTTGTATAGAGCAAGTTTTACTGTCTTTTTTCAATTTAGTCCAATATTTGTACTGTCAAATCTAAGAGCTAAATTATTTACATTTCTATATCGTGTCGAAGCCTAAAAAAGAGGTTGATATATTGACACTACGGTCATAGCCGCTCAGTGTGCCTAGCGAATACATAGAAACACGAGGTCAGTGTCGCGCCGCCTAGCGCCCGAGTTGGTTGTGTCCACGTGGAATTGCGCGCGAAAATCCACGAAAAAAAACGTAAGTATTTGACATATTTATATATGCAAAATGTTATAAATTTACTAGTTTATGTTGTTACATCGTTTACCTATTCATTTCTGACACAAAGTCTATTGATTTACTGAGTTACAAATAAAATACCTACTCAATTTTTTCTTCCTTAGAAATAGGATTATTTCATACTAATTATGCATACGTTTGTTTTTATTTATACCACCTTCTCCTTCTATTTTGGACCAAAATCTTACCAGTATCCCTGAGCATGACAGAAACATATTAAGCCCATTAACACCTTCATCTACAGATATTAGTTTGCTCATGGAAACTGCATCTGGAAGTCCTGCAATACCTTATGGTGCTCCTATTACATTTCATAAACCTCACGATTTTGTCGAACCATTAGACACCATGAGTGAGAGAACAGAAACAAGTTTTACCGTGGGTTACCCTAGCGTATTAGAATCACCATTTCCATTGACTTCAGCACAAAGTTCCAGAGCTCCAACTCCCCAAATTCCTCTTCATGTAATATCAGGTCTTGCAAGTCCAGAAGTTCGTGTGAATTATAGTCCAGATGAACAGGAGGAGCTCGCAGAAAATCCTAATCTTCAGTCATCTCCAAATGTAGAAACACAGGGGCCAGAAGAAGAATGGACTTGTACTACTGAATTAATTGCAGAGTTTGGATTTGATAATAGCACACAAGGATTGAAGAGTAGGTATTGATGAAAGTTCTACCCCATTGGACATGTTTCGACGGGTATTTCCTCAAGAGTTAATGGAATATTTGGTCGCCAGGACCAACGCATATGGTGAAATTTTATCTAGTTCTAATAGACCTCTTACCAGAAATAGCCGACATCAGTCTTTCAGAGCAGTAACAGTAAATGAGATGGAGATGTTTTTAGCCTTGTGTATGTTGCAGGGACAAGTAAAGGGGCCTAGTAGAAGATCAAGCATGAGCTTAGATAAAACAATTTGTTTTCTTAATTTACCAGTGCCTACTTTGAGAACGCAATGTTTGAAAAACTTGCCTGTTTATTTCATTTGGAGTTTAAATTTTGTTTATATTTTTTTTTGTGTGCGTAAAGTGTAGGCTGGTTAATAAAGTTGATTTGATTTCATTACAGTGCAGTTTTTTTATTTTATTCCTTAAGAATGCATTATTTATAAGATCCTCCACGGTACGGTAAAGACCGTGCTGACATTCATTATGTCTTGATCATATTAGTCATCACGACAGTACGGCATATTCTTATCTACGGCACAGCCCGTACTGACCATATTGATGGTTTGATTTTTTTGGCATCGTCACAGTACGGGGTTGCCCGATATATGTAGGCGACAGCCGAGATTTACCGGTTGTCATTTGTTGTCGGCGATAACAACATCGGCAATGCAGCGCTATCTGATGTGTCACCTGTTGACGTTGACGTTTGACGTTTGACACATTCATTTCGTTCAATTTCATTCAGTTCATGTTCAATTCGTTTGTTCGTTCATTTAGTGAATCAAGACGAGTGTTGCGGCGAGGGCGGTCATTCTGTCTTGGGCTTCGGTACGAAGCACATGTTTGAGTGGTGACTCCGGTCACACCTGAATCGTTTTTGCTCTCTGTGTCTATTTACTGTTGCTCTGTCCAACCTTTTATCGGTTGTGATGGACCTTTTTCTTCCTTACGGTGGAACATCAGTACGAATGGTCGTGATGTACAGTATCGTGCGGAGGAGGGGCACGAACCTTGCCGTATCAAAAACGTGGATGACGTGGATTGTGAGTCGAGATCAAAAAGAAGACTGGTCACCGTCGCCGGTATTAGCTAGTCGTCAAGGCGACTCCGACATCAGAAGCGGGACCAATCCAGCTCGAGTGCCTGTGACCAGGACTTCAACTGGTATTGTTGATTAAATTTATGTGAGTAACAATTAAAATTTTAATAAGACTTTAATGGCATTGGCTTTCTTAAATAAATACGAAAGCCATGTATGCCATAAATTTAGACATGTGATTTGTAATCTAATTTGTTTTATATTTATATGCTGTTACCGGCAAAACATAGTCACTGTACTTTTGTAACCTGTAAACTAGAGGTGGGCGTTTAAACGCTAAGCGGATAAATAAGTCTGCTTATTATATTTACCATAGATACACGCTCGTTTAAAGCTAACAACGTTGTTGACTTAATTCAAATTACAATGGCCATATCTATTATTCCTGTCGGAATTATCGTCATTACGTTACGTCACGCGTTTACTTCTTATCCGTCCGTTTAGAAATAAGCAGCAATCAGTTACGTTAGATGGAGATACAGATAAAGTACAATCGAAACAGTAATCGTACAAATAAAGTACAAAGTTATTGCAATGATACGGTAACCTTGCTAAAATGTAAAGCGAGCAATTTTGATAGTAAACAATTTGCGTATTCTTTACTATCAAAATTTTTATATACTTATTATTATTTTTATATTCTTTGCGTATACTTTTTCATTCAATCGGAGTATACAACGATGTTATTATCCTGTCAAATTGTATAGTGTTCAGTTGTGAGAAAAAAAAAACACTTCAGATATTTGTCTATGTGATTTAATTTTATTATTCTTCGTTTAATGTTTTTTTTCACTTTGTGTTATTTGCTGTTTAGTTTGATATTCTTTATCGTTGGCTAAAGTCATTGGCACTATTTCAACGAAAAATAGTCTCTAATCTATTGAGCTATTAAGAAAAGATGCTTATTCGAATAGGCATGGTGTTAAAAGTTGTTGGGAATTTAAGCTTTATTCACATCTCTATTGTAAACCTGCATTAATATGTTTTACAAATCAAATGTTTGATTGATTGATTGATAAACAACGACAACAACAAGAAAGTTTGAAGGCTAATAATGAATTTTTAATTGCCATGTTTACAAAAATATATTGCTAATACAAAGACCTAGGCTTTCTGATATTTACATAGCTCCTTTTATTTCTGATGGTGAAGTACCATTTCAAGACTGGTGCGAACATGTTTATCGTGCTATTAATTATGAGTTTTGCTCTAAAATCGTTGGCTACTTGCGTGGCTGTGCCAGAGCATTAAGTCATTACTTGGTTATTAAATCTTTTGTTTGGTCTGGCAGTATAGAAGCCTGAGGCCATATAATTATTTATTCGTAACTGGTTACCTATATTGGTATCGTGGGCAGCCGAAGGAATTCCAATGACGTGGAATTGAAAAATATTGATTTTATCCATCAGAATCCGTTACCAAAGCATACAATATTTGAAAAAAGATCGTTAATGGTGATAAAAAGCGAGTTGCAGTACAAGCCGTTATACGACTTATAAATAACGAGTTTATACGATTGCAATTATTGGCTAGTAAATATTTCAAGTGTTCCTGAGTTGATTTCTGTTATTCTCACTATGAGGACAAGTTGGGAGTGTCAGAGCATGGCAAAAGTCCATCAAGAGTCAGTGGCGCCGACACTTCCAGGTCATCAGCGCTTGATAGTTCTGTCGCTGGTAGCGACGTGAGTGTTACAGTTAACATTATTGATGCAATAAAATTATCAGCACATCGGTAAGATCAAATTAAACATACTTTATCTCTAATTTTGATCAAAATAATAGTGATATCGATTCCTTGTTTTATTTTATTGTTATGATTAAAACGTTAAAACCATGCTTAAATTTTGAACTATTAGAATTATAACGAGTATCCGTCTCGCTTTGGTAACCGTCTTAAAGGTGATACTCGGACCTTGCTAAACGAATGGATCACTAATGACCGTTGTTGGACAATGACCATTGTTGTTTAATAAAGAACATAAACCCCTTTTTTCTAAAAATCTCTATATTGCGAATATCCCGTCTGAAGTAGTTATGACCTGAAATTCCGGAAATATTCAACTTAGGCTAAATATGCTTACCGGTTATTATTAAGATGGCGAATACTCAAAAGCTTGAGCGAGGAGTTAGTTTTAGCAATCATTTGGGGCATTACAGACAATTCACAAATTCATGCTTCTGCCGATAACGCAACGCTTTTGGTTGAATTATTCTCAATTTATATCAAATCGAACCTTTATCAATGTAGCCTTTACTATCAACCTTAAAAGAATGTTTTTCCTACTAAAATAGAATGCCTAAGTAGGACTTAAAATCGAAGTCAGGTTTATCCGAGCAAAGTTCGGGCTTTAGTGAAATATCCATTCCAATGACTGTGAAGTAGGTCCGCCAAGTCTTAAATTCAAGTCTTGAGACCGGCTGGTTGTTTCCGTCGCTATATGGCTTCTTTTCCCACTAAGATCACTCCCATTAACAAGTTGGCGCCGGGATATGGTTTCGTGGCTTGCGAATAAGCCAGTGTTGACAATTTATGATCCCTAACTATTGAAGTCTTTACGGACGTTAGCCTCCTGCACCACCTTCAGTATCACAAAAGTGATACTGGTCCATTCTTATATAACTTGTGCCTATGTCATTTTAGCTGGAACTGTGATTTAATGCATGTGAATTTCTCTGCCTAAAGATATTTCTGAGCTTATATCTCTGGCGTTGATTTTGTGTTCTACGCCGCTGCGCGTTGCTGTGCGTTGTTGAAGAGTGTTTGGTGACGATTGGAGACCCGACCCATCTATAAATCAAAAGGTCAGGTCAAGCCGAGCGCGCACAAGTATTGAGACGTCAGGTCTCTCGTTCAATAGTGAAATGCCAAAGGTACCAGCAGGTAGGAAATTCCAGGTTATCAAACAAGTGTTTATACTAAAATACTTGAAATCAGAAATACTTTGGGGCGTGAGCCCCATATAATAATAAAAGTAATCTTCAGGGTCGTTGTATGATAATAATAATTTATTGATAAAACATAAGACCCGATAAGGGTCTATGTTGATTTATATAATATTAAATATATTTAAGATATATTATTTATCTTTATAATATTAGACGATAAATGATTTACATAAACTGAGTCAAGAATGATATCAAAATGTAGAATCGAATGTGTATGAATACAATTTAAAATTTATGACAGGTGAAATAAGTATGTATGTGCCAGCGCACGCATAAATGGATCAAAGAGGATGAACGCGTCGCCGCGTTACAGTACCGGGGGGGGCCGGTTTTAAAAAAAAAGTTTTAAAAACTTTTTTTTTAATCTTAAAAATTGTTAAAAAATTGAAATATATGTAATTTTGAATTTAGAGAGTAAATTATGAATTAAAAAATACATAGTAAACTTAAATAAAAATATAAACTTATTATACAATAGTAGTAAAACTAAATGGATGAAGTGAAAGTTAATTTAGAAAAGTGAATGAAATTGAGATTAGTATATACAATAAGCCAATCAGTTCCACATATATCCTACCTAACAAATACTAACATACATACATCACCTAACAAAGTCATAATTCCATTTAAGGATTTGTGACTAAATACATCATAGAGAAAGCTTATATATTAGGAAGCATTTCTCAAGAACTGAGCTTATTAATGGTGTAGGCTTAATTAAAAATTAGTCACCAACCGCTAACTTGAAAAAAATAGCTTAAGGCTTTTTTAACGTGTCACTAAAACCGCACGATGACAAATATGTACAAGCATGTACCTTAATAAATAGGTAGAGTATAAAAATAACACTATGCGCGAAACGCAAAAAAAAATAAAATAAACGTCTTAGTAATGACGTAAGGAAAATATCAAGTTAATGACATAAATTGTGTAAGTAAGTAAGGTAAATAAGTAAGGTAAGTAGAGTTACAAATTAGAAAACTCTTATTAAAGTAATACAGTAATTAAAGACAATTAACAGTAATTAACGGTAATTAAATGTAATTAAAAGTACTTAAAGGTAATTAAAAGTACTTAATTAAAAGTTATTAATTAACTTTAGTTAATTAAAATAGGAGAAGAAAAGAAGTAAAAAAAGATTGAATAAATTTTCAAATTAGGATGACAATTGTCAAATGAGATGAGAAACTAAAAGGTAATGAGGTGAGAAAATAAACATCTTTTTAAATAAAAAGATTAAATAGTTATTAAGGCAACTAAAGTAAAGTAATTGCCTTAATTGGCTTAATATCTTTGATATGCCAGCGGCCTAGGGGTTTGTGATAAAAGTCTGTTAAATCATAAACTAGTGGTGAGATTTTATTTGTGATGTAACATTTTATAAATTTTGGTGCTAATTTAGCCGAAAAATGTTTGTCAGCAGAACTTAAAGGATAATTCCGCTTCCAAACGATGTCACCAATATTAAATTCGATATATTGACGATGCTTGTCGTAAAGTTTAGCATTGACTTCATGGGATTTATACATTCGTTTTTGTACTTCTGAAAATACTGGAAGTAAATTACCTAAATGCTCTGCATAAATATCGCGAGGAGCAAATATATAATCTTCAATAGATTCGGTATCCGAATATATTGAACCACAAGTAACTAATTCACGGCCGAAGACGAGGTAAGAAGGGGTAAATTTTGTTGTTTCATTAACGGATGAGTTAATGGCAAATTGAATATGATTCAAATGTAAGTCCCAAGTACGATGGTCGTCATCAACAAAAGAAGCTATAGCTGTGATTATAGTTTTGTTGTAACGCTCAACAGGATTTACTTGAGGGCAGTAACGTGGAGTGTAATGTACATGAGGTATTTTATAAGTATTAAACAAGTCTTTAAGTTCAGCACTTATCATTTGCGGACCATTATCTAGAATTATGGTTTCTGGAATTCCATAATTCATAAAAACTAAATTTTCAAGAATATGTTTTATAATAGATGATGTTGCTCTTTTAATGGGGTAAATAAGGCAGTATTTAGAAAAACAGCAGGTAACCACTAATATGAATCTATTTAATTTACGTGATAAAGGTAAGGGACCAATAAAATCGATAGCGATTGTTTGAAAAGGACGAGAACAATTTTTAGGCTTGCCCATTAAACCGATAGTGTTTTGATTTTGGTGTTTGTAGGCTAAACAAGTATCGCATTTAGATATGAAAAATACTACATCTTTGTACATACCAGGCCAATAATAATGAAGTTTAAGGCGATGGTAGGTTTTGAAAATACCGAAATGAGCTGCAGTAGGTAAATTATGATTTTCATAAATAATGGACTCTCGAAACTCTGATGGAATTACGAGTTTCCAGTTGAACTCAGAATTATATTCAGTAACAGCGCGACAATATTTAAATAATTTATTATTTTTAATGAGGTAATCTGGAGTAGAAGTTGGATTTATTTTACATTTGTCAAATATAGAGTTATACCAAGTGTCTTTAGATTGCTCAAATGACATATTAATAGCGTTAACATGAGCGATGCGAGATAATTGATCAGGTACTACATGTTCAGAGCCATGTTTATGTTTAATTTCAAAGTTAAACATAGAGAGACGGATGCACCAGCGTGCTAGTCTTCCTGTAGGGTTATCAAGACGTAAGAACCATTGTAAAGCAGAATGATCCGTATAAATAGTAAACTGTTTTCCGTTGTCTAAATAACAACGCCAGTGTTCTAAAGCAGTTATCACACTAAGAAGCTCGCGCTCTGTAATTGAATAGTTACGTTGAGGAGCAGTTAGGGTTTTACTCATGTAAGCTATAGGTTTTTCAACGCCATCGAAATCTTGTGTGAGCATGGCACCAATGCCATATGTGGAAGCATCACAATGAACAGCGAATGGTTTTGTGAAATCGGGACAAGCTAATATAGGAGTACTAACTAAAGCCTGTTTAATTGAGATGAAGGCTTTATCAGCCTCAAGAGACCATTTGAAAGGAGGTGCTTTCTTTTTAGTAGAGGTAAGTTTAGTGAGAGGGGCAGTTAAAGTACTTAAATTAGGGATAAATCGTCGGTACCAGCTAGCGGTGCCAAGGAATCTTTTAACATCCTTAACAGATGTAGGAGTTTTAATATTTAGGATCGCTTGAACCTTAGTAGGGTCAGTTTGTAAACCGTTTTGATTTACTATATAGCCTAAATATTTTAGTTCATGTCTAAAGAAAGAACATTTAGGAAAGTTAACTGTAATGTTAGCTTGAGTAAGTTTTGTGATTAATTTAGTTAATAATTCAACGTGTTGTTCAAATGTTGGTGTAGCTATGACGATATCATCTAAATAACAAAAAATAGTGTTATCTAGCATAAGATCTGATAGTAGATTATCAAGAAATCTTTGTTGAGTAGCAGGTGCGTTAGTTAGACCGAAGGGCATTACTTTAAATTGGTACATGCCACGACCAGGAACATGGAAAGCCGTCTTTGGACGATCTTCCTTTCGTAAAGGAATCTCCCAAAATGCTTTCGCAATGTCAATTGACGATAAATATTTACAATTTTTTAAATTATCTAAGATATCTGAAATTAAGGGTAATTTGTAAGCGTCTTTTCGAGTGATGCTATTTAATTTTCGACTGTCTACACAGAAACGCCAGGTCCCATCTTTTTTAGGAGTAATGATAACGGGACTAAGCCATGGGCTTTCGCAAGGTTCGATAACATCTAGTTTAAGCATTTCATCGACCTCTGTTTTTAATGCCTTTTGTTTTTCTGGAGATAAACGATAGCATCGTTGACGAATGGGAGCATGATCACCGGTATCGATGTGATGTTCGGCGAGGTGAGTTTTTCCTAATGGTTTAGTTTCAGTAGAAATTTGTTTAAATTTGTCTATTATTAAATTAGCTAAATCTTGTTGTGTATTTGTTAAATTTTCAAATGAATGAAGATTAGTAGAAGTTGAATGAACTAGGAAATTGTCATTTTCAGAAGTAAAGTGAGTATTAATGTTACGAAGTATATTAGGAGCTATGTTAAATGTTTTCCAGAAATCGATGCCAAGAATTAAAGGTTCATGAACATCTGGAATTACATGAGCAGTAATTATAGAAAATTTATTATTATAAATTACCGGAAGTGAAATTGTTCCGATAGATTTAATAGGTTGTCCGTTAGCTACGGTACCTAATATACGTTGGTCTTTTCTCAATGAGAGACCAGACTTAAGTAAAAGTTTATGTGAGTCCTTACCAAGAATTGTAATTGAACTTCCACTATCTAATAATCCATTTAAAATAAGATTATTAATTTTAATATGTAAATAGGGACGTTGTGTGTCTTTGTTTTCAAAAAGAAGAGTGTTCACATTTGTACGAAGGAGAGTATTCACATTGTAAGAATTAAAAAAAAGTTTTATGTATTCAAGCCAATTATTCCAATCTTGTTTATCAAATTTTGTGGAATTATCAATGTGTGTAAACTGTTTCTTAATTTGTTTATTTGAATTTGATTTATGACAGGATGGACAATGGGGAAATGTGACATTTTGTAGGCCACATCTATAACAAAGTATTTGATTATTCGTACATATGGAAAGGGGATGAGAGTTGTTTCGACACCTTGGGCAGGTGAAGGTAGGAAACTTTTGTAGTTTTCGTGTTTTAATAGCATAGATAGTTTTTGTAAAAGGATATTCAGGAATAAATGGTGTTGGTGTTGTGGGTTGATTGAAAGAGACAAGTGGTTGTGAAATTGTGGAATTATTATTCATATGTATTAATTTTTCAGTAAATTGACATGATTCTATTAATGAATCAAGAGAATTTATGTCTTGTTTGGAGATGCGTAAAGTAAATTCTGGTTGTAAGTTTCGTAAAAGTATTTCAATTTGTTCTGTCTCTGGAATTTGTTTGTATAATTGTGAAAATAATGATTTCATATGTGTAACGTATTCTATAATTCTTTCGTTAGGTTTTTGTATGCGGGTGTCTATTTGTTTTTTTAATAAGTAATCATGATTAATAATTTCGAAATCTTTTATTAGTGTTGTGCGAAATGTTTCCCAATCTGTTATAGTTTTTATTTTGGTTTGAAACCATTCTAAAGCGTTTCCTGTTAGAAGGTCATATATATGAGAAAAAAGAGTGCTGTCTGAAATCTTACGAACTGAAGCAAAGTGTTCTAATTTTTGAATAAAGTTATTTGGACAATCGTGACCGTTATACGTGAAGCGTTTTAATTCGTTTGTATAGTTCTCACCAATAGAAATTAGTTTATTGGTTAAAGTTTCAAAATATGTAAGAGGTATCGAAAGAGAAGTGTTAAGCTCAGTAGAAAAAGTATCCATGTTGATTTAAATAAAATTCAAAATAAATGTGTTTATGAAATAAAGGTAACTATAGACTGGTAACAAAAGTTCTGATTAGATCATGGAAAAAAAATAATAATTTTGTATTTGTTATTTGTTCCATGGAGTTAAAAGTCTTTGGTCATAGCAACCAAAATTGTTGACAAGTGACTTATGTAAGAAAATAGTAAAATTAAATGATAGAAGGAAAGGAAAAATAAATAAAGTAGGCAAAATAAAATGATCTTCTCAGCTCTCAGTGAAGTGAAAGCTCAGTATTTCGCTGTATCTTCAAAAGCGTTCTTGAGAAGTGAAGTGGCTCTCACGATGTCTGCCAACAATTGGATCGGTGGCGAGGCGTTGGCCATCAGTATATGTTTGACGAGATGGAGCAGTAGTCGGTCCAACAGCAGACCAAGCAGCAACGAGTATGGGCTATTGTAGTTGGCTCAGTAGCTGGCTCAACAGCAGCAAATACGGAATATGGCAGTCAGTCCAGCAGCAGCCTGTGCAGTGCAGGCTGTAGTGATCGGCCAGTAGTAGGCTTGCCACGAGTGTAGGCTGTTGTAAGCGGCCCAGCAGTAGCGAGTGCCAGTTATAGCAGTCGAAAATGGAAGGTGCACTTGTGATTATTGATTGTAATCTTGACTTTTATGTAAATATATTATTACTCACAGTTTCCTTTTATTTCGTATTTCATTTAGCGTATTTCACGAGGGCGCCAATGGAGCGTGAGCCCCATATAATAATAAAAGTAATCTTCAGGGTCGTTGTATGATAATAATAATTTATTGATAAAACATAAGACCCGATAAGGGTCTATGTTGATTTATATAATATTAAATATATTTAAGATATATTATTTATCTTTATAATATTAGACGATAAATGATTTACATAAACTGAGTCAAGAATGATATCAAAATGTAGAATCGAATGTGTATGAATACAATTTAAAATTTATGACAGGTGAAATAAGTATGTATGTGCCAGCGCACGCATAAATGGATCAAAGAGGATGAACGCGTCGCCGCGTTACAACTTGAAATGGAAAAACTCAATCCTGGCATTAGGAGTTACTGACTGACCATTTTGAGCTAAAATCATGAAGCGGAGCTAGAGGCAAGACTACACAAGTCAAATCGCCGTTACTTAATACATTGTACCCAGAATAGGCAAAAGGTATCTTAACCTTTGCGTTACCTCGCCCCTCCCACTTCCTCATTTCCGTGACAACCAGCGCTCTTTTGTTTTTTTGTGCGCTGCAGGCGAAAAGAACTCGTAATGGTAAAGAAATAACGACTAGAAAAGCGTGAGGGAGAGACGGCATTTCGGCATGCCAGCGGTAATTATAGGAGATTTGCGCATGTCATTTCGAAATGACGTGTCGTCAATAAAAGGTTAAGAGCTGTGCTGCAGGTTAAAAAAAAAAAAGAAAAAATAACAACTAAGTTTCCCACGAACTATAAACTGTATGTGTTGTTGAGGCTACAAATAAAGTTTTTTATCATCATCATCTAATTTCCAAGATGTGTTTTAATCCAGTTGAAGCTGAGGTCGATGAAGTTCGGGAGTATGAACTTCGACAGACGCGTACTTTATACGCGTGGCAGCTGCTGTGCTAGTTCACGTGGTAAACGTGGATAGGGGAAAACTTGTACAAATTTAAGTATAACTATGCGTGAGATGTTATTCAGACTAACCAAGGTTGGCCAACAGGATTAAAATGTAAAAAAAAAGGATAAAAATGTTATTTTTTAAATTTATTTAGTTTTCGTTTGAAGGCGTTATTTTATATGAGGGCCATATTTGCATGATGACAGATAAGGCAATTTCTAATGTCACGGTTGATTAATAATTTGTTTCTCCTGCAGATTGTGATGACGATGACTGTGGCGGTGCCAGGAATCTTAAGTTGCTCCTACTGACCTTGCCAACGCTTCGAGAGAAGGTCAGAAGGCGTATCAGTTATCTAACTTTAATTTAAGTAGCACAGATTTCCGTACGGACGGTAACAATCAGATTTGTTGACTATATTATAGTAACTTTTGCTATGATATTAACAATCGTTTAAGTTATTGAAAATATTTGTCAAATATTGTTAATTGGAAAAAATGGAAATTGACTTGATTAATGAAAATCAGCAAATTTTAAAGTTAAATCTAGGTAAAGCACCTGAGGCAGCAGATGTATAAAAAATATATTGGTGAGGTATAAAAAAATAAAAAATATATATATTGGTGTGTAAGATATGCTTTTTGACCGAAAATGGTGTTGTTTGTTTAAAGTACGTAGCATGTAAAATGTGTACTGTTAAATGAGCCGCGGACAAGGGGCCGCCTCTCTTATTGTGTGTTATGTGTCGAGATGAGCAGCGGACAGGGGCCGCCTCTCTCGGTGCATGTGTTAAGATGAGCAGCGGACAGGGGCCGCCTCTCTTATTGTGTGTTATGTGTCGAGATGAGCAGCGGACAGGGGCCGCCTCTCTCGGTGCATGTGTTGAGATGAGCAGCGGACAGGGGCCGCCTCTCTCAGTGTATGTTATGTGTCGAGATGAGCCGCGGACAGGGGCCGCCTCTCTCGGTGCATGTGTTAAGATGAGCTGCGGACAGGGGCCGCCTCTCTTATTGTGTGTGATGTGTCGAGATGAGCAGCGGACAGGGGCCGCCTCTCTGTGTATGTTGTGTTGAGATGAGGATCGCGGATAAGTGCCACTTCTCTTAATATGTTGCTTGTGGCATTAGTTTTGTTATGAATGTCCGCCACGACTGAGCTAATTGACTTTGTAATTTCTGATTTTAGTACACGTCGGGGACGACGTGATGCAGAATGGCCGTGTCGGCGACAGCCGAGATTTACCGGTTGTCATTTGTTGTCGGCGATAACAACATCGGCAATGCAGCGCTATCTGATGTGTCACCTGTTGACGTTGACGTTTGACGTTTGACACATTCATTTCGTTCAATTTCATTCAGTTCATGTTCAATTCGTTTGTTCGTTCATTTAGTGAATCAAGACGAGTGTTGCGGCGAGGGCGGTCATTCTGTCTTGGGCTTCGGTACGAAGCACATGTTTGAGTGGTGACTCCGGTCACACCTGAATCGTTTTTGCTCTCTGTGTCTATTTACTGTTGCTCTGTCCAACCTTTTATCGGTTGTGATGGACCTTTTTCTTCCTTACGGTGGAACATCAGTACGAATGGTCGTGATGTACAGTATCGTGCGGAGGAGGGGCACGAACCTTGCCGTATCAAAAACGTGGATGACGTGGATTGTGAGTCGAGATCAAAAAGAAGACTGGTCACCGTCGCCGGTATTAGCTAGTCGTCAAGGCGACTCCGACATATACGGTTAAGCCCGTACTGAATATTTTGACGGCTTTACTTTGGTAGATAGCATGACAGTACGGTGGTACCCGAAGTACGGTTCAACCCGTACTGAATATCTTGATGGCTTGACGTTGTTATTACTAATTACAGAACGGTTCTATCCGTACAGCGGTTATACCCGTGGCTACTGACGTAACTGAGTATGTTTGTATTTGTTTCGATGAGTACGGCTATAGATGTGGGAATTTTTTGTATGGAAAATTCTAGTGTCATGTTATAAAATTTTGAGTGTTGCTTTCTGTCCTGTAAAGTGTTAACAAAAAAAAAAGATATTTTCGAAATGGCAATTTTTATCGTTATACCGGTTTTATGCAAAGCACTGCAAGTGACAGTCTCAAATGTAATAAGGCAAAATAAATAACAATGTTGGAAACTTCATTTGAATTATATAGTCTAAATACGGTAGATTTAGAATAACTGGCTTAATCATGTTATTGTCTACAATACGAGCAAGCAATGTACAGCGAAACTGAAGTGGGGGCGAAAAGTTCCCATTTGCCTCCGGTGGCAACCTCGCGGGGGCGACTGGGAACATACGACCTGATGAGCATTTTCTGCTGACGAATAAAAATTGAAGATTATGGAACATCTGATGAAGAACTCCAAGAGACCAGGTACTCTATAAAATAAATGGAAACGGGGCCTTAGCAAAAGTCGTTCAACCTGATGAGCATTTTCTACTGACGTATAAATAGACAGGACACAGGATAGGACAAAGAGGGACTCGGGGTGGGAGTGGTGGTACACGGGAAATTGTAGATAACGAGCAGACGAAGATCGTTTATTGAATGAAATATCACTTTTGATTCATTTTAACACCGCGACTGTACTACGAGTACCTAATATATTCCCGCGGGATTTTAGGTTACTACAGTTTAGAACACAAAAAGATTTTTCATCTAAGCTAAATTCACGCAGGCGAAGCCGCGGGCAACAGCTAGTCGGTATATAAAATTGGACAATAACTTACTGATTGGTATATCAATGAAGAAACGTTCCTAACTGTTGAAAGTAGAAACTTGAAATTTTGCAGTGATGTTAGAGTCTATATAGCGTAAGTGAGCATATTAAGAAAGGAATTTTGGAATTTCCATTCCTAAGGGGGTGAAATAGGTGAAGAACTAAAATCATGCGAGCGAAGCCGAGGGCACTGAAGAGGGAGAGAATCAGAGGGGCACTCAGGGTGACAGTAAAAATGTTTTTTATTTATAAAACTTAAGACCCCGTAAGGGTCTTATTAACAATTATTTTAAAACAGTTTTATTTTGTCTTCACTATAATTATATAGAGAATAAATAACTTATAGAAACTGGATAGCGAATGACATCAAAAAATGCAGAATAGAACATTTGTGACAGATGAGATAAAATAGGTATGAATGTGCCAGCAGCGCACGCAAAATAGATCGAAAGAGGATCAACGCGTCGTCGCCGTTACAGCACAAGCTAGTCTTATGATATAAACCGCCCTAAAAGCGAAGGCAATGACAGGCAAATCCTGAAGGCAGCTAGTTTGCATCCAATAAAAACGGTTTAACTGAAGGTTTAACTACACGGTCCTCTAATTAAACGTTTATTCCAGCGTCTGTTACTTTGAAGTTAAACTAATCTTTACCGAGAATCTTCTTACATTTTAGTTAGTAAAAATCTTAGGTTGGATTGCACAGTCTTACTTTAAAAGAAAAAAAAGTCAATTTATTTGCTTCAACATAATTATAATTATGATGAACTTTTTTTTTACAAAAGATGAGTTTGCTCTTGACCACAATTTTGCCCGAGAAGTAATCTTGCTTGTGTACTTAACACATGCATTATTGCAAAAAGCTTTTAAGTAACAGTAACTTTAACCAAAGCGAACAGTACCGGTTAGGCAAAATATAAGTTGCACCAATAGGGTAAATGACAACAAGTCAAATTAGTTACTTTTTTCTAAATGTCAAAAACAATAATTTATATGGGACTTGTATGACAGTATTCAACGGTGACGTCACTTTTAATTAAAGTGTTCATTCAAATCAATTAAAGTGACATTCAATTATAATGTTTCATTATTTAAATAGCATCATATATTTTATTTTTTACCCAGTCATCATCCCTATTGTCAAATAGAATGTCAAAAGTGGGAAGATAGGAAGACGCGGTCGATGGACCAAGGCAGTAACGGAGTGGTGGCCGAGACAGGGAACCAGTTTCCAGTAAGAAAGCCACCAGCCCGCTCTGGTCAGATGACATTGTCTACGTTACGGGAAAGCGATGGATGAGACTGGCACAGGACCGTAGTAAGTGGCGTCAAAAAAGGGAGGCCTATATCCAGCAGTGGGCTAATATAGGCTGAAAATAGATGTCAAAAGTACCCAAATACCCAAACCCAAATATATAACTTTGACACTTAGCTGCCTTTATTAAAAAATTTTTGCCATAAAAAAAACTTAAACCATTTGCATTATTATACTAGCTGCGGGACAAGGTATGGCTAGGTATGGAATACAAATAGATGCAATAACTGCAACCTTTTAATCTTTGCTTTTCTCAGTTACAAAAACACCGCAACAAATTCACTGGAAACCGATTCATTTTACAAAAGAACGTAATTATGATATTAATCACCTCCAAAGCTACACTGTAGCAGTATTTGCATTAAAAAACGCGAGAATCTAAATAATAAATTGTCCATTGTTAGGTGGCCGAGGTACAGCCAAGAGAACATCAACCCACCCAAATTTATTGCAATTTCGCCGTTATTACCACCATATAGAGATCCAAGCAGGGTAACTTCACATGCAGCTGACTGTACCCAAATATATATTTATTTATGCAGACAACATAATGAATTCTCTCGGGGCGCGCGATTATGCAGATTTTTTCGGTCTCTCTTCCCGTGTCCTTATTACGGAGGATATTCCGTTACTGTTAGCTGTGACATCACCAGTATTAATCCATCAAAATAAGAAGTGTCAGAATGTTGAAGCTCGTGCGAAGTGGGGAAGAAAACGTAGGAAAGCGTACATTATGGGCTTCGACGCGTAAGCTGCGGATGCAACTGGGAGCGAGAATATTTAGGCAAAAGTTCCGTATGAGCAGCTCATAAATACTAAACGCAAACCAAAATTATAGAGCAAATTTTGTTATATACTTGGACGCGCTAGTACCGCGTGTTATATATATATTATATAATCAAATGATTTTTACATAACACGCGGTATTGGCAGTCCAATACTAAATGAAAATATTTTTAAAAGAAATATGAAATGGATTTACAGACAGATAAGAAAGATATTCAAAGACGCCTAATAAAAAAATTGAACCTAAAAAAAGTTATTTTCAATTTTTAAGCTCTAATTATTTCATCCCAAACTTAATTAAATTTTTTATTAACTAGCTTTTGCTCGCGGCTTCGCCCGCGTGAATTTTCCACGGGAACAGCCCTTTTCTCGGGTTGAAAGGATGCCCTCCTCCGTACTTCTAACTATGTGTATGTGAAATTTCAGGAAGATTGGTTCCGTAGATAAAGCGTGAAGAGGCAACAAACAAATAAACACACGTTCGCATTTATAATATTAGATTTTATGGCAGTCATTATTTCATAATAAAAATTAACAAAATAAAATAATATGAAATAAGTATCAGCATAACTTAACCCCTCAGAACGACTTGCAAACAGAATAACCCTGCCTCGTAACTCAATAATGAAACTCGGGAAATGACGCTAAACGGGGGCCAAAGAGGACTTTAATGCCGAATCCACTGTTTTCACCCACTTGTTATGGGAATTTAACTCGTTACAAAGTTTAAATTTAGCCTTTAGATATAATAAAAAAAAAGATAATAACAAGCAAATATTAAATAATAAAAAAACCTTGATCAACAACTCGCATAGCCTCGAAGGAATACAAAGAATCTAAAATCAGGACTTATGGTGGAATAAAGACATACAAACATACATAAACCCTGAAAATATAACACTCCTTTTTTGGTCAGTCGTGTAAAAAGCATATTAATTGGTATATTTATTTACAAACTGAAAAAAAATTGGTGAGATCTCAGAACACAATCAATGTAAGTGTGTGTTAATCAAATGTAAATGTAGTAAGTCAGCTTTGAATAAAAAAAAAAATTGCCAAACGAAAAGGAAATGCATAGTTTTTATCAATCATTTTCAGCAATAAATAATGTTTCGTAAAATTGTTTTTCTCTTTCTACGTAAAAAATTACATCGAAATCTGTTTATAAGGTCCATCACCCTCTGTAAGGTACGTTTTTCTCACTCAACCTAGCAAACTTTTTGCAAATTACAAATCAGCGCCCTCTAACGAAAATCTATGAAATTAACACTGAAATTCAGGAACGATCGGCGGGCAACTTTTAGTGCTGTGGTTCTACTGTGGTGTGCTACGGCAAATGCTACGGTGTTCTGTGGTATTTTAACAACTCTAGTAGAGATAGCGTTATAAACATACAAAAATGACATCACATTATTGTAATTTAATGAGTGTTTTTCGTTTTTAAAGAAAAAAACTATGAGGGGTATTTATAGGGCCAATAAACAAAACCATTTTTTTTTAGAATTTTTGTCTTTCTGTCTGTATGTTTGTACGCGTATCACGCAAAAACTACTGGACCAAATTTGATGCGGTTTTCACTGTTGTATTGTTGAAGGTCTAACTTAAAATCTAGCGTAGGTTTCATCTTGATACGCCGCTTACAAGACATATATACATTTTGACATATCTCAAAAGATAAAAATCCCAAAAAAAAAGAAAAAGAAAAGATAATCTAGCGTAGGTTTCACCTTGATTCGTTACTAGGTTCTACCTGAGATATTAACCTGGCAAAGTTCGCGGACACAAGCTAGTCAACGAATAAAAACTTAATTGCGATTTGAAATAAACTTTATTATCCTTTAAACAAAATAAGTTTAGTCAGTTTCTGATGTTCAGACATAATCATAATCATTTGAAATATATCTTAGTCGAGATTTGTTTTGGACAAACCTTAATGGATAAGGCTTCCCTTTTTTATGATAAGGACCTAAAAATAATATAGCATTACCTAGAGGTAGGTATATACAGGTATTTTCCTGACATGTTGTATGATAATAATGCCTACGGAACCTTTATGTGTAGGCACAATGCGCCGATTTTTATTATACGCCATAAAGTATCTATATCAAATTACAGTTTTCTAGTACTTATTAAGTCTGTAAGCTAAGCCGCGCACAAACAGACGGACGGACAAACAGTTTGATTACTTTAGAAACCTAAGCGAAAAAATATTAGTCAAGATTCATATAGTTTACCTTCACCAAGGCCTACTTATACAATCTGTACCATCCAGTTTTCTTAATCTGTGATTTTTATAGAAAATGGCAGAAACATTTGAATATTTTAAAAATTAGAAAATAATTATAAAAAATAGTTTTCGTTGATATTTTGGATACTTACCGATGATAAATCATTCCATCATATTTTTTCTGCAAAGTCGACTGATTTTACTGCGTTTTTAAAACGCAACACGTCATTTTTGAATTATAGTCAAGTCACAAAATCGCATGCAATGGTAATGAGCGTTGGCGAGTGACTGAAGGAGTTTCAGCTGGTGTAGCAGAAACTGATGGCGCAAACATCTGGTTCACGTCGTCGCTTCTATACGTAGTTCTATGCCTAAAATACAGGCTTTGCCTAGCTTAGGCACCAGTCTCCCACACTGATTGTAAAAACGGTTCATTGCTTTTTGAATATTATGTAGGTAACAAAATTTTATAGAGTACTTTCTTAGAGATTTTATGTAATGTGTTACTTTTGTGGGAGAAATACACGTTTATTTATTATTATTTTTTAAGTTGGCGCTACTGGCGAATGTGGTCTGTCAGATAGAATAATACTGTAATCAGTCGTCTAATTCGAATTAGGGATTTTCCGAGACCCAAATTAAAAAAAAAGTTCCAGATGACTTCATAGGTGGCGCTTAGTAAAAGGCGAGCCTATACAAAAAGCAAAAATGCACGGGATTGGTATTTTTTTTTAAATCTTTTAAACATCTAAAAAGTATCAATATTGTGATTTGTGCAACTGTCAAACTATTAGGTTATTTTTTTTCTGCCTCTGGCTTACAATAAAAAGCGCACCATATAGGTTCAGCCATTATTACGACTCGGCTTTCAATAAAACGCCATCTGTTGAGACTTTTATATACTGATTTTTTTTTCTTAATTTAGCTGTCAGAAAATCTCTCATCAGTATTGTACCATTTGTCAGACCTCACTCGTCCATAGCGACAACTAGTGACCGAAGAATATAGATTCTTCGCATTCGCACCCTCATTACCCGCATTTACACTGAAAATTACCTATCTTGAAGAGCTATGAAAATTGAAGTAATTTAAAGCTAATGAAGTTCATTTTTAAATTTGATTTAATAGTGTTCTCCCTTTTAGAGGATAGAATAGAATATAATACGTTTATTTGAATTGCCACAGACACTAAAACATTGAAAAGAAAAAAATAGGCTTAAACTAATTAAAAATTACATAATAATTAGTGTGCAGCAGCAAAGCAAAATGGCCATAACTCAGTGGTCTTTCTGCGCTAATACAGAAACACTGATTAGGCCTACTACTTAGGTACTTAGATAGATCGAAATAAACGGTGAATCTATTATCTCAGTATTCTCTAAATGTGGGCTATGCCTTTTATCTTTTGTCTAACAGAACACAATACTTAAATCGAACATATAATCCTAAAGACTAGCAACTACGCGATATCGTTACCTCTCTCTCTCTCAGCCGAAAGACGTCCACTGCTGGACAAAGGCCTCCCCCAAGGATTTCCATAACGACCGGTCCTGCGCTGCCCGCATCCATGCGCATCCCGCGACCTTCACCAGGTCGTCGGTCCACCGAGTGGGAGGCCTGCCAACACTACGTTTTCCGGTTCGTGGTCGCCACTCGAGAACTTTTCTGCCCCAACGGCTATCTGTTCTACGAGCTATGTGCCCCGCCCACTGCCACTTAAGTTTCGCGATTCTGCGGGCTATGTCGGTTACTTTAGTTCTCCTACGGATCTCCTCATTTCTGATTCGATCACGCAGAGAAACTCCGAGCATAGCGCGCTCCATCGCCCTTTGGGTGACCTTGAGCCTTCTTATGAGGCCCATAGTAAGCGACCACGTCTCTGTTCCGTATGTCATTACTGGCAACACACACTGGTCAAAGACCTTAGTCTTGAGACACTGCGGTATTTTGGACGAGAAGATATCGCGAAGCTTCCCGAACGCTGCCCAGCCGAGTTGGATTCGACGGTTGACCTCTTTCTCAAAGTTGGACTTACCTAACTGAACTGTTTGTCTCAGGTATACATAATTGTCAACAACTTCGAGTGTAGAGTCTCCAACCTTCAGAGGAGTGGGTGCGACACGGATATTAAACATAATTTTCGTCTTGTCCATGTTCATTTTTAGACCCACTTGTTGAGAGGCTCTACAGAGGCCATCGAGCATTGTGCCTAGGTCTTCCAAGGTCTCAGCCATGACTACGATATCGTCAGCGAATCGAAGGTGAGTGAGGTACTCGCCGTTGATATTGATGCCGAGTCCGCTCCAGTCCAGAAGCTTGAAAACATCTTCCAGGGCGGCGGTGAACAGTTTCGGAGATATCACGTCTCCCTGTCTCACCCCTCGCTGCAACTGGATAGGTTTGGAGCCTTGATCCTGGAGACGGACCGACATGGTGGCGTTTTCGTACAAACACTTCAGCGCTTCGATATATCGATAGTCAATTTGGCACCGTTGGAGAGACTGTAGCACAGCCCAGGTCTCGATCGAATCGAAGGCTTTCTCGTAGTCCACAAACGCCAAGCATAATGGCTGATTATACTCCTCAGTCTTCTGTATAATCTGCCGCAGCGTATGTATGTGGTCTACGGTACTAAAGCCTTTTCGGAAACCGGCTTGTTCGGGAGGCTGGAAGTCGTCAAACCTGCGAGCGAGACGATTCGTAATGACTCTCGAAAACAGTTTGTAGACATGGCTCAGAAGATATCGTTACCTATTCAAGAGAAACAAAATTATAAGAACGAGGATAAAAATAAACACAAATTAAAAATATAAGTAGAATTTTTAAAATGCTACGAATTAAAAGATCAAAAATAATTCGTTGAAGTTGATTATCATTTTAAAGACTATGATAAACAGACAAACTGTTAATTTAATTTGTATACGATCGCGTAACGGCTTGTGATGTAAAATGTTTTCATTCATCGCTGTTCGCAGCTGGTGCTCGCGAATAAAGTATGACGTCACTTCTCAATGGAGTTTGTGTGTCCATTGTTGAACACGACACGATATTTTATCCACGGTAATAATATCATACTGTAATAAAACCGCTATTTCGTCGCATCTTCTCTCTCTAGTTGTATTCCCTATTGCTAAGGATGGTGGTCATTATGGAATTAAACATGTATGCAATTGTCATAAGCAGTATTGATTGAATTGATGAAGCAATATTGCCATTGTCCATTTCAAAAATTAATAGTTGATGTCGTAGTAGTGCAAGTTTTCTCCAAGGAAATAGGTATTACTTAGATTGTTTCCTCATAATGTTTTCATTTGCCAGCTACTAATTACATCGACATTATATGTAGAAGATGCTTTTTATTAAATATTGCACTTAAAACCTTAACAACTATTATCCTTTTATTTAACGTAAATTTAGCACGTGCTACTATTTGCAATTTGGTCCAACTTAAGAAAAAGAATAGTTTATCCCAAAATTTTCATGGCCAGGAGCCCCGAGGGGGCCCAGCTAGTTGACATATAAATATCGAAAATACTTGTCTACTTGTGTGTTAGTACTTGTATTTATTTTTTTTATTTTGTGACAGACATAAAAATAATTATGGCCGAATCCATGTACGAAAATTACAAGTTGTGCAGTGGATACGGTCTCCACGCACCTACGTTTTCGCAAACGCACGCGAGCCCCTGTTTTCAGCAATAGCTCTATTAATACATTGTGCGGCACGATAATACAGTTATGTTCTGACGATGGCGGGAAATTAGTGGGAATACGCACTGGGCCAAACTT
This sequence comes from Ephestia elutella, assembly GCA_018467065.1. Taxonomy (NCBI): domain Eukaryota; kingdom Metazoa; phylum Arthropoda; class Insecta; order Lepidoptera; family Pyralidae; genus Ephestia; species Ephestia elutella. The sequence continues at coordinate 17,267,157 of CM031585.1, read as the reverse complement.
CATGGGTATGAATGAAGTTATGGTCCAATTTATGATTACTATTTCTATATCAAGCTATTTAGGCGCCATAGTCTTTAAAATTTGTACTGAAACTTGTGAACTTTGTACTGTACTGAACTTTGTGTATAATATGAATGAACTAGAAATATAATATTGAAATGAATTAGATTTATTATAATTATAATTTTAGACTTTGCACGGCAGTTTTCGGCTAATGTGACGGACAATGTATTATTTGTAACCACATTTCAGCAAATAAAGAATTGAATTGGATTGGATTCAACTCTAATTAAACAACTCTCTAAACAAATTCTTTCTGAATGAATTGTAGAATCGTAAATAATTTTTGTACTAACTACCATTACATTTCAGTAACGTAATAATTTTTCATAACTTCAAAATCATTGTATGTCTTGTTTGCCTCTTGGCAAAACAAAAGAGTTCTATATAGAAGATAGAAGAAATAGGCTAACTATCGAAGTAAGGATCTGTGGCATTGGAATACATAAGCTACCATACAGGTACCATACCATGTCAGGTTTTATTCGTAAAAAAGCAGGGTAATGTTAGGTTTTATGAATGTAAGCACATTCATGAAACCTAACATTACCCTGCTTTTTTGGGCAGTCAACTACAAGTGTGTAGTCCCACTAAGACCGTCGTTCAACCTGGGTCATGTGACGAGGTGGGAAGACGACGTAGGCGCATCCGACCAGAATCACAACACCATTGACGAGCATTGTTGATAATAAACTAAACTACGACTTGTTTTCCCAGTTAAAAATGGTTTACGACCAAAATTTCCATTGTGTTGCGTTTTGTAGATAGAAACGGGGAGTTATTTGTGGTCATAGAATGACGCAGGTAGAACTATACGTGGATCACTTCAATGCCTCAGTAAAAAAAATAAACCTACTAAACCATACTGAAATACTTACAGAATGTATAAAACGTAACAGTCAGAAGATTAAATATAGCTCCGATGTTTAGAAACAATCGCGATTTCGATTTTTTACGTTTCACGCATAAACTTAGAAGAAAATATAATTTTTATTATTCATGGTTTTACTATGATAAAATCCGAAATATTTAGCAAGGCGTTTCTGAAGTTGTCACAAATCGCGTCGAAATAGCGAATTTCAGGTGTCAGCGGGGCTATACAGAGCGCGGGGGGGAGAGCCACACCCCCCGCTAGCGAACCACCCGCGTTGGCCCACCCGGCTCTTGGACCGACCTATGATTTTTTTCCCTGATAATCTTGCTATATTCTATAAATATATGTATTCTATAAATATTCTATAAATATATGTGCTTTATAATAATGTATAATTTGCAAGTAAAAGTTAATTTCTAATAGTTAAAAAAAAATTACAAGAAAACAAAAAAATTACAATTCTATTCCTACATCTATGTTTTTCGAAGTTTAAAAAGGAATAAAAAAAATACTATGTTAAATTCATATAAATAAACATAAATATGACTTAAAAATTTTATTATATTTATTATCATTCTTATATTTATTATTTTTATTCTATTTTTTATTCCTATATTTGTTAAAATATTACTATGCTGAAACGAAAGCATATTGACCAAATTTCATGGCATCACAGGCATTGGTATAGGTTTATTAATTCAACATCTACCAGTGATTTCTGATGAATAATGGTATTTTTGGAAAAATCCTCATAATTCAATCAAGTTCACACATATCTCTGTTTTCCGCTTCGTTATGCTCTCTGCACTATCTTCGGAGGTCTTCCTCTCATCTTCTAGATTGACGGTGGATATGCCATTTTGACTTTAAAGATTTTCCTTCTTTCGACTGGATTTAGTATAGAGCTGACGAAACTAAGTTACAAAGGACCTTTCAATACTTGCTATAAAGTTTAAAATATTTGCATCTGAATATTTTGGGAAATGATTTCATATAATTTTAGTAGGAGATAATAGCAACGGTATCATTAGGGTCACTTTCAATTAATACAAGACTTAAGTCACGTCTGGTATGCGTCTGGTACACGAAAATTCACTCATTGTATAGAGATTATTAAAAACAATTTTTTAATTATATCAAAAACGAATGAAAAACTTTACTTCTGCATACAAAAATGAACAATTTTATACTAAATAATGATGAAAGACGTGTGCAAAATTATTTGATAAAAACTTTTTATCCTTATGCGGTTATGTAGTTTTGCATAGGAATGGGATCGAAATATTGCTTGAAAACTCAATAAAATATCGTAAAAGATAACATATAATCTAACAATTGAGTCAAAAGTAATTTTTGAGTGTCTAAGCTAAGAATCCCAAATAAAGAAAATGCTTAATACACGTACGTAAAAAATAAAACGTATTCCCGCCCCCATAGAATATTATATTTCAATATGATCCGCAACAAAATCGCAAGAAATTATTGTTTGCCGTTTATTCATTTTATATTTCATTTTATTTATTTAAAATAAAGCAAAAAACAGAACTTCGGCAAGCTTCGGCAACTATCAAATCTCCAACTGAAAGTTTGCGGAAAGAAAATAGAACAAATAATTACTTATGTATGTTTGGTTGAGTAATAATCAACTCAATTGCATAAACTTTTATTTTATAGCAAAGTACACATTATAAGCTTTTTAAAATGGTATCACACTTATATAACTTTTATTGTAATCATATCATAAAATCATCCCAAACCTTATTAAAGTTACACCATTATTTTTGCACTTTTCTCATTCCTTGCTTTTAAATGCTCTTTGCCATAAAATATGTACAGTCAAAAATTTTATTTATACGTATAATGATAGATTGACTCTGTAGCTACAATTTGAGGTACAATACATGCATCTGCGCAGAGTTTCAAAAAAGTATTTATGAGATGGCTTTCTTAGGCGGGTTCCCACTGGCGGCGGCGCAACACTTGCGCTCACAGTTCAAAGCCGCCATTTTCAATTCGTAGTAGCTTTTTCCCGCGGCTTCGCCCGCGTGTGTTTTCCACGGGAACAGTACTGTTTCCCGGGATGAAAGGTACCCTTCGTCTTTCTCAGTACTTCTAACAATATTGTAACTATTGTGATAATGATGAGTACGCGCGGCTCTCTTGCACGCATCGCGCGCCTTCGACGACTCGACACAAAATTATTGATGAGAGATAGATGAGATGCTGCGTGATACAAGATGAAAAACATTTTTTTTTTATAAACTAACGTATGCGAAATTTCAGGAAGATTGGTTCTGTAGATAAAGTATGACGAGGTAACAAACAAACAAACCTAATTTTTTCATTTAAAATATTAGTTAGGAAGGATTAGGATTGTAGGTACACGTAGCGTTTGTAGATGACGCTAGAAATTTATACCCCACGTGAAATTAATTTGAAACTGCAACGTGCGGTAAAACAATCCAACCGCAAGTTTATTGTTTTAAAGCGAGTGCCAATTCGCATATCGGCGATTCGGGGATTATGGAGGTACCTCAAAACTTCTGCGCAGTAATAAAATCCCCTTTTAGATCTTCACAAAACAGCTGAATGCCAGAGATTTCACACAGCAGTTTAAAACTGGCATTACATTGAAATGTGGAAAGTAATAAAAAGACGAAAAAAATATGAGATCAATTCGCTTGGAGAGAATTTTAGAGAGAGAGACATATCATATTTACTAAAATACCTACCTCAATTGATGTGTATTTTATTTTAACATTTAAATTCCAGTCACGAAACTTGCACTTTTAAAATATCCATATGTCGTTTAATATTAACTTTATTTTTCGTTGATAAAATGTAGTAATAAAGTATGTGTGAAGGTCCTATATTTTTCCCAAAATGCATCATCACTTCCATTTTAGCTTGCAAATGAAATATGCATGGCCATCTTTGATTTGGCAACACACACAGTTCTGAAGATCACACCAACAAGGCTGATTGTTGACCTTTCTCCAATATAAAGATACAGTCATCTAAAGATATAATAACCGCACGCGCCCACCAAACTACTATTACTAAATTGTACATTAATTGAACATTTTAGTTAATTTTCTTTTGAGTCCTACTTAACTAATCTGTCTAAAAAATATATAAATATATAACTGACAAATCACACAAATTGAGTTAGCCCCAAGTAAGTTCGAGACTTGTGTTATGGGATTACTAACTCAACGATACTATATTATATAACAAATACATATATGTATAGATAAACATCCAAGACCCAGGTCAATCTGGAAAAGTTCATTTTCCATCTTGACCCGACCGGGGATTGAACCCGAGACCTCCGGTGTGGCAGTCCGGCATGATGACCGTTGAGCCACAAAAGTCTTCATAATACACATTTTTAATTTATTAAAGAACCCAATCTAATTGGTAGAAATTAGCGTAATGACAAACAAAAACTCTTTAGCTTCGTTATCCTTATTAGTATATATTTGTAAAGAACCAATCTCAGAAAAGAAACTCTTTGTTCTCAGAAAAGAAACTCTTTGTCCTCAACTGCTTTCAACGGAGTGAATTTTTTGGATCGCAATGAGTACAGTTACGGTACGGAATCGGTTGCTAATACAATACACCTAGAAACATATTTCGCACAAAGCCTCACCTGATGATTCTCACCTACATGTGACATACCGTACCAAAATTCCTCCCTCGTTCTCAAATAAAACAAGCTAATTATTAAAAATAAAAAAACACGACTGACGAGTTTTTATTTAAAGAGTACATACAAAAATATAAGTTATATACATTTTTGAAATCGGCTTTTAAAGCCCTTCAATTTGATACCCCACTCGATAAGATTGATCAAATTTTATTTTTTTGGTCTGCTATTTATCGCATATATAATCCGCCATTTTGTTTTTATGGTGACGTCATATAGTCTATGTCACTCGGAGGAATGCAAAGTATCTGAATACCTCTCACATCAAAATCGGTTAAGCCGTTCAGGACTTATGGTGGAATACATGACATACATACATACATGAACCCTGAAAACATAACACTAATTTTTTGGTCAGTCGTGTAAAAAATAAAAAAAAAATTTTCATTACAAGAAATAGAGTTTGAAATCTCCTTTTAGGCAAAACAATGCCTGTATTAGGAAATTTCGCTCTTGCATGATAATAAAATTCTTTAAATAATACAACTAATTAATTAATTAAAAAATTTTATGGAATGATCCCTCTGCCTGACTGCCATGGTTTTCCTTAGGACTGTAACAAGAATTCTTCAAAAAAGGCGGGAGAAGATTTATTCAGGGTGGCAACGTGCGCGTGTCCCAAACGTCCATAGGCTGCGGTGACCGCTTTCCATCATCACCACATGCAAATTTACCTTCTAAGTAGTATAAAAATATATTTTTGTGTCCCTCTAAAACGGAATTCGCGTCGAGTTTTTGTAAACTACGTCCTTGCACTCCTGCCAAATATTTTGCCGATGAGCTGTCCCCCACACAGCCAGAATAACACGGTTTTATTATTTAATAAGTGCTCAAATGTGTCACTTTATATTTAACAGATTGGTTTTAAAAATAAAGATATAGAAATATAGAGTAAATCATATTCGTGTATATTTATTTTGGTTGTAGTGGTGGTAGAGTTGTCCTAATATTTCGACGCCTGTACTCGAAATGTCTCAAATTCGAATCATACTGGTACCTACATCATAAGCTAACACACAAAGAAATGTAGGTATGTTCCGCTAATAACTATCGACCTCGTAGACGAAAAGCATTGTGTAAAATATTTCGTTTTACAATGGAAAGGAAATACTCTGAAAACAACTTCCCGTCTGTCACATTAAAGTCGTCATGAATAATGTGGCAATAAATAAAACGGCCAGATATTTCTCTGTACGAAGCTTCCTGTTTCATTCCGTTAAACATCTGGCAGATCAAGAAATATTTTATAACTTGAAATATCTAATAGCACTGACAGCTCATAAAAAGGAAAGAAGAACTAATACAAAATTTAATAACCAAGTAAAAGTACTTACTCCTTACTTCCTGCAGCGCTACAACCCTTCATGGTTGGCCTCCGCCACCATCTTCTTCCACTTCGCTCTGTCTTGGGCCTCCCGGCGCCAAGTTGTTTTCAGGTTTTCATGGAGACAATCATTCCAGCGCTTACTAGGTCTTCCTCCGGGCCTTTTCTGTTGTTTCGAAATAATTTTGACTGCTCTGGTATCATCCAGCCATACATTAGTAAAGGTACTTGGTTATTGATTAGGTATTATTATTCTTAAACTTACTTTTTTCGTGAAAACAATTTTTACTCACGTGCAAAGTGTTTTTATGAAGTCTATTAATACTCTCCTAGATACCCTTGGAGCGACCGTTTTGCTGAAAACAAATTAAAAATAGGTTCTTTATGAATTGGAAGTGTGATGTTTAGCGAGTGTGAATTCCGCCACCCACGTTGTGAAAACAATCATAGAATTCATAGGTAATGTGGAAGCTGGTGAGTCATAGGTTAAACATGCAGAAATTATGAATTTAGCCGACGATGGATTGCTTCCACTTCATATAAATTTATATCGTTTGATCCATTCATTCGTATTAAATGTTTATACTACTTTATAGCCTAGACCTAGCATAGTTAAGATACGCACCTTAGTAAAGAAACTGCTCCGTTGTGTTTAAACTTAACTTTATTGGTATGGGCATCTTCGTCTACCTATTCAATAGGAATGCTCTTATCGTTAAAGTAAAATACAAGACCCACAATGGCAGTGTTAATGGGACAATAACATTATGGAGAAAGTTTTTTGGATAAAGAGATTTTTTTGTTTATAGCAATTAGTCATGTAGACATGTGGCCGGTATAACTTCAAAAAAGAATGTTCTCCCTACCGAAAACAATAATTTACTGGATAAGAAACAAATTCATGACACCATTTCATTCGTCGGGAATAGTCTGGACACAAAAGAATTCAAAGAATGTCATGGTTAAAGCGCATGGGTTATTTTTCACGTATGTTTACAAAGTATTCTCTGCAGTAAACTTCACTAATTAACGAAGAACATTCTTCACAGAGGCCGCATAGCTACGTGCATGGAATGCTATCCTGTTTTGTTTCAATATGCTTCGAAAATAACGTGGTTTTCCTTTCATACGCAGCACTTTTTACAAGTTTTAATGCCTCTTCTTAAGTCTATTTGTAATCAAGTGTTAGAGAGTCTATCTTTGACCTCTGACCTGATTTCTACTAATTTGGAAAAAATATCTCTTACATATTTACCCTCTTCAACATTCAGATCAATGCATATTATTACAGCTGATCTGATTAATGGATCTGGAAGAAGGCCACGACTTAATTTATGAAAATCGTTAAAACAGCTTCCAACTTATGCAGCAAAATGACTCTGGGCATTTTCCAATTTAAAGTTATTTACAAACAAGAAAATAAAGTAGGCAATAAAAATCTTTTTCACAAAATCTTGCCAAAATTCAAGGGCGCATTCCAATGAACGATGCATCAGCATCAGCCAAATGCAAAAGGTACCGCTAAATATACCAGTGCAGGTCATATCCAGGTCTATATCGGTGCTCATGAGGCGTTGCAGCGTGAGTCATGTCTCCGAATAGATGGCATTATGAAGTTCAGGCGGGTTAAGATCGCTTTGTGTATGCAACTCGCTATTTAGTCACGTGGGTAAAGTAGGTCGATGTTCTTTCTTTGTGGCGACATCAATCTATGTCGCAAGATAATGCCGTAGATCAGAAAAATCCTAAATAGCATCATCAATGTATTCGAAGCCTGTAAAATATAATAAATCTGAAAAGTTTGTTTGTTCGAATGCGCGCTGCAACTACTAGTCGGATTTGAGAAACTCTTTTTGTGATTCATGACAGCTACTTATATGCTATCTAGGGTTGCAGATTTACCACGAGATGCGAGAACGGAACCGGGCACAGCTAGTCTTTAACCATAATATGTATAGACAGCTGTAGAGAAACCTGATCTCAGCTTATCCTATCTACAGCTGACTGTACCTACAATACACAGGGAGAGCAGCGGTTATCTCTAGCCTAGCCTAAATTTCATACTTCTACACCATAAATGAAGAAACTCTACCACCAAGAAGTTTGATACTAGAATTTATGATGATGATTCAAAATCTGTTCATGAAACACTCATATCCCAAAATAATAAAAGATATCATTCATTGCCAATCTATAACCGATACTGTTCAAGATCAGTCGATTTCATTGTCTATAATGTTTCTATTCTTGTTATGTATTTGGGTTAGCGAGATATTGTTTTTTTTATTAGTTCTTAAACATTATTGATGCGGTATTCTGTTATATCGTATAACTAATGTATAACCAGATGGACAAACCCTTGTTAGTTATCGTGATTTATAGATTATGCCTTTTGTTTTTAATTAAAAACTATTTTTAATTATTAAGTAACTTTATAACTGTGCCCCTCGACTTCGCTCCCTCAAGAATTTTGGGATTTTGGAAAAAACTATCCGATATAATAGAAATAATAAAAAAATATTATGAAATGTGGTTATCGTACAAAGAAAGACTTTTTCAAATGCAACTGGTAGTTCTTGACATTAGAGCGGTCAAACAAATAAACAAACAACTTCATTTTCTGTACCGATACTTGGAATAAACCCTTCACTACTTCTTCTCTTTTGAGCATATCAAACAATTAAATTTGAGATCACCACACCCGGTGCATCATCAAATATTGCTGCTTGAAGAAGTATTAAAGTAGGTCAGGACTGAGGAGTACATGCAAAACTGTGTCAGTAATGTTAACAAATTTGCGAAATATTAAACAAAATCCGGAACCCATAATGATAAAACCATCAAAGCTGGAAACTCGGCCATCGTCATGGTCGCTGCAATGTAAATCATAGCAGATTTGACTGTTATTAATTATACAGACGTTTATGTGGTCATTCCTTACTGTAAATCTGTTATAGTTTGAAATTAATGACCAAGATATAGTATTAGACTTCAAAGTGTAGCGTTGAGTAAAACAGCGGTTCATGCTAGTACTAGTTAGATTATAGATTAATATGATTTATTTCTTTTAAAAAGCAGCTAATTCTCTTTCTTAACAAGAGTGTTAAAGTTATAACAGAGAAAAAGTGCTAGAAGTAATAAGATTTACAAGATTTCCAAACTTTGAAAGAAGACTTTAAAAATATTGGCCTAGATTTTAATTACCAAAAATGTGAATTATTTTTTTCAGACACCTTAACTTTTACTCAACGCGAAGAAATTTTATCTAAATTCAATACTTTTGCTCCTAATATTAAAATTTTAGACCGTTCATTTCTTCGCCTTCTAGGGTCACCTATTTTTGCAGATTCTTTTTCAAATTTTATACAGGAAAATATTAAAAATTTTGACTTTGCTTTGGAACGCCTGTCCAAAATTCACACTCACTTCGCTTTTTCTATACTACGTTTCTGTCTATTTGTTCCCAATTTTACATATAACCTTAGATGCAGCCATTTTTGGAAGTACCCTTTTTTGCTTCAAAATTTAGACGTTTCTATCTAAAATTCCCTTTCGACCATCAAACGGAGATATCAATAAATAAACATGATACGAGCTCACAAACAAGATATTTTAATATAAAATATTAAATATAACGGTTCTACACAAGTTTCCACAACAACAAAAAAGTTTTTGGAAATTACTTTTAAGGTTTTCTAAAATGTGCACATCTTTACATACATACATCACACATCACATACACACACACACATGTGTGTGTACATCTTTGCTTTTTGAAAACAATAATGCACTAAAATAACTTTAAAACTATTAAAATTACCTACCTACAAATATGCAATTATCGGACTCGCACATTTTAAAACCATATAAAACTAAGAATTAAGAAAATTTTCTATTCCAACACCTTGACGACTGCTTTAGACCATATAATAATTTAATTAACTTGCATATTTTTCCCGATCTGCAAATTATAACAAAAAAACCTAACAGAATCATCACCTTGTAGTTGGTAAAAATGTTTCACGATAGCCTATATCTTTCAATTGTGTAAATCCTCCCGCACACAAACGAGCCTTATGCCTATTTAAATGTCCTCGAGAATTTTTCTTAATGGTAAATATCAATTTCGAATCCACAGTTCTTACATCACCTCTTTCTACAAATTTCCAAGCCCCTTTTTTTCCATGAGATTTCAATTCTTCATCTATTGCCTCTTTCCATTTATTTTTATCCCTAGGCATTATAGCTTCTTGATAAGTATTAGGAATATCACATTCTACTAAATAAGCTTCTTCCACTCTATTCCTTCGAGGCCTTAATCTCATTGTATGTCTTTCTTGTAATATATCTTCTTTAGAAGACTCACAAGTTTTATCATTTGAATCAAAATATCTTTTATAACTATTATCTTCATCTCTTTCAGAATGAACTTGTTCAGATAAATCATATGATATACCTGGTGTAATCTGTCTAGTATCTTCATCTCTTTCAGAATGAACTTCTCCAGATAAGTCATTAGATGTTCCTGGTGTGATCTGTGTTTCACTTTTATGATCATCTTCATTTAAAGAAATTTCAATAATGTTTCTTCGAGTAGTTGGTTCATTATTCTCATTAAAACAAACATTTTTACTAATCATAATTTTTTCAGTTTCAACATTATACATTCTATAGTTCTCATGCTCATATCCTCTCTCAGCCGAAAGACGTCCACTGCTGGACAAAGGCCTCCCCCAAGGATTTCCATAACGACCGGTCCTGCGCTGCCCGCATCCATGCGCATCCCGCGACCTTCACCAGGTCGTCGGTCCACCGAGTGGGAGGCCTGCCAACACTACGTTTTCCGGTTCGTGGTCGCCACTCGAGAACTTTTCTGCCCCAACGGCTATCTGTTCTACGAGCTATGTGCCCCGCCCACTGCCACTTAAGTTTCGCGATTCTGCGGGCTATGTCGGTTACTTTATCGGTTACTCATATCCTACAAGCATCAATTTCTCACTCTTCCTGTTAAGTTTCTTCCTCTTTTCATCAGATATATGAACGTAACCTTCTGAACCAAATATTCTAATATGCTGAAGAGATGGTTTTTCTCCATTCCATAACTCATATGGAGTAATATTATTTGTTTGACTTGAAGAAGTACGATTCAATATATAAACAGAACAATTCACAGCTTCTCCCCAAAATTTTAACGGTATATCTCGGGAATATAACATAGATCTAGTGCTTTCCATAATTGTAAGCATCTCACGTTCTGCTCTCCCATTTTGCTCTGGTGTATATGGGGCAGTTTGTTCATGAATAATTCCTTCGTTCTGTAAATAAGATGAAAAATCATCGTTAATGTACTCACTCCCATTATCTGTATGTAATTTGTGCACACTGTGGCCAACTTTATTTTTTATCAGTGCATTATACTTTTTGAAACAATCAAGGACATCACTCTTGTTCTTAATTAGGAAAACATGCCTATAACTAGTAGCTCCATCTTTGAATAAGACAAAATATTTTGCACCTGATACTGTAGGCTGTTCTATTGGGCCACATATATCACTGTACGTTATGTCACCTGGTTGACATTCTCCTCTTTGTGACGTACAAAAAGATAAACGGCTTTGCTTTCCATATTGACAGGCTTCACAAATAAAATCACTGTCTTTTGTAATCTGTCCAGGTATGGATCCAATTTTACACATATTTTGCACTTCCCTTATATTTAAATGGTCTAATCGTTCATGCCAGATTTTTAGGCTTGGTTTTACTAGATTACAGTTCACTTGAACAAAACTCTTAATGTCCATTTCATACAAATTGTTGTGTGTAAGTCTTGCCATTAAAACAATAGATCTATCTTTCATAATCATTGCAACATTTTCTTTCTTTATTATAGTATAACCTTTTCTCGTAACTATGCCTTCTGAAAATAAATTCCGCCTTAAATCAGGTATATACAATACATCTTTTAATATACTGCGTTCTAATATTCCATTCACATTTTTTTCAATCAATATGTCACCACATCCATGTACAACAAGTTCCTTATTATTTCCAAGCCTCACTATTCTGTTTGTTTGATCGCATTTCTGTCCAAATTCACAAATTCCTAGTTTTCCGGCATCGCAGAAGCTCTGGGATGGGCCGCTTTGCAGACTAGCACAGATTAATTTGTTAGAATCATCTGGCAATTCTGCGGAGCGCGCTCGCCTCCTAGCCGTCGCGGAGAGGGAATCCGGACTTTGGTTACAGGCGCTGCCTTCTTTGAACCTCGGCACGTTCCTCGATGACGAGACCTTCCGTCTGGCGGCATCACTTCGTTTAGGTGCCATATGCACAGTCCCACATCGTTGCCCTTGTGGTGATGGCGTCGATGGACTAGGTCATCACGGCCTTTCATGCCGTAGAAGCGCTGGCCGATTAGGGCGCCATGCTGCCCTAAATAATATAATTCACCGGGCACTTGCCTCCGTCCAAATGCCTGCAGTTTTAGAACCAAGCGGGCTGGCTAGAGACGATGGCAAGAGACCGGATGGAATGACCCTTGTGCCCTGGAGGTTGGGACGGCCCCTAGTATGGGATGCCACATGTGTAGATACCTTGGCGCTGTCCCACCTCCCGGCTACGGGGTCCAAGGCCGGCGCAGCAGCGGCAGCTGCCGAAAGCTGTGATTTCTACATTTTTGAGCCGTTTGGGGTCGAGACATTAGGACCGTGGGGACCTTCAGCCCACAAACTTTATGACGCCATCTCCCAAAAATTAATTGAGGTTTCTCGTGACCAGAGGGCTGGTATTTATCTCGCACAGAGATTAAGCATTGCCATTCAACGTGGCAATGCTGCCAGCCTTCTGGGCACTTTACCTCAGGGCAACGACCTGTCGGGGCTGGCATTTTTGTAAATATATTTAATTTTAGTTTTATTATTATATTGTACTTTTAACTTTCTTCTCTCTTTTCTTAAAGAGGTAATATATGCACGGGCCGAAGCCAAGTGCTGACCTATTCCTTTTTTAACTAATTACTGAAGGAATTTTCGAGCGATACGGCAAATATTTAAAAGTACTGCTTTTTGTTATTATTATTTTTTTAATTAATTTGTAAATATGTTTTCTATGTATCTTCTTTAATCACTTACCTATTTAATTACAGAATAAAAATAAATATCTTCTCGTAAAAATCAAGAGAGATATTTGAAAATATACCAAGCTTCGCGGTGCATGTTTGTGCATACTTGCACGTATTTCCGTATCCAAGAATAAATCCTGGATAAGGATAACCACGTGTAGTAAAACTTTGACCACAATGTACCTTTTGAACTTACAAATAAAGTCTTACTGATATAAAAGGTCTGAGATAATGATGAAATTAGGTATACATAGTGAGTGTCATTAGCGGTGATGGTGGAATGATAAGACATTCCCCTATATTATCGAAAGATCCCTGGTTTAAATCCTATTCGTGCATCATCAGTTTGTATACCGATCTGACTTATATAAATGGTAGTTTTCATAGGCCACTTCTCACTTCCAGAGAATGAAAACAACGTGAGGAACCTGCACTCTAGTTGATGGTTTAACAGTGTTGGAGAAGGAAAATGGCAATACCACTCCATTAACATTCCTCAAAAAGTTGTCTGTGTTTCATTCCACGAAATTATACCTACCACAGCATGGCTCATACCACTAACTTTGAAGGGCTATATCAAAATATAATTATGGACTGTTCTTTATACTTAGACGCTTGACCGTCAGCTTTACTTATTTCATAATCTTGTCTAACATTATTCGCTTTTAAGTACCATTAGCATCGTCCTAACTCTGACTTACCTTGGCTCCAATCCATTACACAGGAATGCATTTCCTGATAGCCAGCCATATCGATATACCGCTAATGGCTTCTTAATAATAGCTAAATTCTTCAGCCCACTCACCGCACATGATATCACCGTTAATAAATTTTTATGACTGGCAACACGTAGAATGGATCCTGGGTCATTGCTGACGCCCGTAAAGGTTAAGATTAGTCCAGGGTAGAACCCATATTTACGCGTTCCTAAGCTGTATCATAATACGGAACATGAAGTACCAAAGCTGCAAGCCACAACAACAGTTTTCAATAAGTACAACGTACAAACAAAATAAACACTTTGCATTATATTTTTATCAGAATTATTTTGATGTCAACTATTGCGCAAATAAAAACAGGTCAAAGAAACTCGCACAGATGTTATGGTGTTGCTCCCAATGATGCTAAATCTATTAGTTTCCAAATTCTAAACCGACATTTATTAATAAAATCGCGTAGTAGACTTATTAATGGTGACTTGGCGACAAAATCTGAACGAATAGAGAATCGTATTATTTTTAGGGACAATTGTTGCGATAAATTAAACTGAACATTTGTATGTCACGGACTTCATGGCTAAAACTGTAAAAACGCGAAATTTTTTAACATCTACACGTGTTAAGAGTTTCCGCCGCCGTCATATGACGACCTTCAAATTCTAGGGTACGGCCCATTTGGCTAAGTTTTACGACTCCCAGCAATATAAATATTATACACTTGCTTTTATGTGTAAATATTTGACGTAGTTTGAATAGATAAATTACATATCTGCTAATGTATTCCTACAATGACAGCAGGGCTTTCCATATTTATTTTTCAATCATATAAAATCATTGTCTCAGTTTAGAACCCTTCTGAATCAAAGCCCATAGGCACCCAATTAGATTATAGATAATATAATAGCTTTGATACAGAGTTGGCCATCTGCCGACTCAGTCATCAGAGTTCTATGTCATTATATTATTTGCATTGTTATTATTCAATTTGCATTTCTTCTTATTTAAAAACTTTGCTCTTGTCACATCTCTCATTATCAGCTTTACATTTATGACACGACTTCTGGCTTCTCTTTCAGTTAGCTCGCGTAATCTTAACTCGGCTTCCCTATTCTTCCCTTACTTAAAGTATTGTTAAATATTCATTAATACTAAGAATATACTACTTGTATTGTAAAACCTGTATGACAGATTACGTATTGTTGTTCGGTACCTGTTGTTGTGTGTTGGCAAATAAAGAATTTTTAATTTTAATTTTTTTTTTTTTTTAATAAAGCATCGTGTCACACTCTCCCTCTTCTAACTCCAATAGTCTTTTTATTTCTCGCCTACAATTGTCAACACTCTTCATTAGTTTTTCTTTCCATCCAGCTCATTTTCTCCATCTTCCTCCAGTACCTGAATGTATCTCCACATCTCACTTTACACGACTTATAGAATTGATAACAGACATCACCCCGTCACAGAAACTAAATAAAAATTCGTAAAAATATTCAAAAATACTATTCTCATTGTCTAATGAGATAAGTGTTTATCAAGGCTCTCCTAATTGCGTTGTCGTGTCAAATCATTCAAACAGGGCTTCGACCACAGAATTTGGAATAATAAGGCAACAAATAGAAGAGCCCATCTATTGCCTTTTTCACGAAAAATTATCGCTCTGTCGATAAAAACAAGTGTACTATTAACTGAAAATTTCCAATTTGAACGAATTACGAGCTTTAGAATTACTTAGAACTTCAAAGATGCGGATTTGACAGTCGGTGACAGAATAACGCATCAGTGGCATTTCAATTTGGCTAATATTATTCTAAACTCTGTTATTTCCACGAAATTGGCTCGCCACTCATTACTCATCCGATGTTTTCCCATTATTCCCGATTACGCAACTGAAACTAAGCGCAACGTTGTGTAATGATGTTGGCTTACATTGTCCGCCATTTGTTTGATGTCACCGAGCGGATTTTATAGATTTTAGAGCTGTTATGTTGGGTCTTCGCATACATGCTACTTTTTTCGCGATTTTTTGTCGAGGTGCATCTTTTATTGCATAAAACCTATTGTCATTCACCATCATCTTTAGTGGACCGATAAAGAAGTGCTATACCCATGAGAACGTCTAGAAGCAATGTAAGTATGTTTGAAACTAACATACGACCTTTCTTTTCTTCGATATTCTTTTAAATAATACTAGCGCCCCGCCCCGTCTTCGCACGGGAGGTACATGCATAAATTGTAGCCTATGTCACTCAGGCATAATGTAGCTTTCTATTGGTGAAAGAATTTATAAAAGCGGTTCAGTAGTTCTGATGATGACTACCGCCTACAAACAAACACGCAGACTTAAAAACAATTCTTTTTATAATATAAGTATGATAAGTAATTTTAAACTAAATAACTTTGCATAGTTTGACTAATAATGAGGAAAGAAAACTGACAGTTCTATTTAAAAAACTTTAACTAAATAAACTTCGTGCAATAAAAAAAGTAGCATGTCTGTCCAGGTATACAGCAATTTTGTATATCTTCATGAATGCATTTCTACTGTGACATACAAGAATTTGTACCATCCAATTATTTTAATAATGGATAGTTTTTGCTTTATCAATATATGTTTTAATTTTGTACTAAAATATATTGTTTTTACGGTTCCTACGGGTCCAAACAGAACCCTATTAATATGTCTGTCTGACAGAAGGCTTTATCTCTGAAACCTAATAAATAGAAACTTGATATTTATAAAGAATATGGCCGCTATAATAACAAATACTTAAAATAAAATTAAGGACTCCTGCATCCCCAAATCTTTGCTTTGTGGCAAGACGTCTAACTATTCAATAAATAGTGATGCACTGCACTCCACTCCAACATTTTCAACATACTTTGGTACAACAATAAATAGATTGTTCGGGCGCACCTAGAGATGGGCATTTACCCGATAAATTTCCGAGACTCGGAAATTTATCCATTTATACCCATATTTTCCCAGGAATTTTTAATTTATACCGGGTAAAAATTAAAATCAATTAAAATGTTTGTAATTACGATATTTTACAATATATCGTTAAGATTTATTATGAAATAAGCACATATTTAGTTTTTAAATTAAGTACTGTGTATAAAAGTACTTATAAAGTGTACAATTTACGTTTTGGTTACAAAAAGACCTGACAAGATATAGGTATCTTTATTCTGACTCATTCGCAGCCAACTGGTTTTAGACGATAAATGTTATGCCGGGGCGACGAACAAGTTTGCCAAATGCCGGAATTCTATTGAACGGCTAGGCGATCATCGAATCGTAAGGCCCGCCTTACACGAATGTCAGCCAACTTAATTACACTCTCTCTCTCTCTGTCAGAGGAAAGACGTCCACTGCTGGACAAAGGCCTCCCCCAAGGATTTCCATAACGACCGGATGCGGGCAGCGCAGGACCGGTTATTCATGTTATCGAATATAACGTATAGTCGGTATTACGTTCCTTTAACGGTTACCAAGGAACCGTCAAGAACCGTCAGCGTATATGTAGCGCATTGCTGGCACGGATCGCTTTAAGAGGCTTGGTTGAGAACTTCCAAATACGATACGAGTTCGCCGCGTTCTTGTTAGGCCGGACAACCGACTAATATATTTTATGCGAGTGATATGTACGTAGGTACCACCCAGCCAACCGAATGGACTGGACTGGACCGAATGGACTGATTGGGCTGGACTGAATGGACTGGACTGAATCGTGAGCCACAAAAAGATGATTAGGTAGGTAGGTAGATACCTACTTAGGTATCGCAACCGAATGGACTGATTGGGCTGGACTGAATGGGCCGAATGGACTGGACTGAATCGTGGGCTACAAAAGATGATTAGATCGCATTTCACGAAAGTAGTATATTTCAATTCCAAAAAAGAGTACCAGATCACAATCAACAAAAATAGCAACATATCCCACTTCATATTTCGGAGACGACGACGCCGCAAAGTGCATTTCCAATATCAAATATTCAGTGTTATCGGTGTCGTTCTGTATCATAGTAACTCTTATAACTAGGAACGGCTAGAGGTAACCGTTTGAGGTGCCTGATATATAACTGTTACCGGATAACCGATTACTCAGATAGCTAAGAACCTAATATATTAGTATTATGATATTATCTCTAATATCATGTTCTCGATAACGGTTACGATATATTCATAACACCTCTAGGACCGGTCGTCATGGAACTTAATTACTAACTCTCTCAAAAACATGCTTGCATACAATTTTCTCGATAGAAAAATATTGCGAAGTTACCTCCAAATCCTAACAAATATTATAAATGTGAAAGTGAGTTTGTTTGTTACCTCTTCACGCTTTATCTACTCAACCAATCTTCCTATTTCACATACACATAGTTAGAAGTACTGAGAAGGACATAGGATACTTTTCATCCCGGGAAAAAGCACTGTTCCTGAAGGAAATTCACGCGGGCGAAGCTGCGGGCAAAAGTTAGTCTATAATACAACTGAAGATGTTTTGATTTTTTTGTTAATTCTACTTTAAACAGCCATATACTAAAAATGCATCATTATTTTCAAAATATTGAATACATATGATTTTAAATCTGTTGTTTATGTTTTTTTAATATTTGAACCGAAAACAACTAGTTATTTATCTTCCTTATAATCAAAACACACCTAATATTTATACTTTAATTATTATTTTATCAGTATTAAAGAAAATAAGGATAATTTACTTTCATTTTAATTTCTTCCCGGTATAAATAAAAAATATCGGGTATAAATGGGTATAAATTAATTTTTACCAATTCTACCCATTCTTTCCCATTTTTACCTTCCGGAAATTTATCCAAGCGCCCATCTCTAGGCGCACCTGCCATCATCGGACAGCTTGCGTACATTTTAACCAATGACTAAATTGGTATCCCTCTATCCAAATGGTCAAAATATAAAAAGCATAGATGGATAGTTCATGTGAAATCCTCAAAATCCGGATAATAAATTCTATATAGATCTGTTATTTGTTTTTAGTTCCGAATTTTTGCAATCATTAGATGCATATAGAAAGGTATTTTATTTCGAAAATTCAGAAATAAGGCCTATTTTCAGAGTAAATAAAAAAATACTCAATACTCTGTTTTTCCTGGCGACGCGACGGTTTACTGATAGATAATGCTTTGAGCATTAAATCCGCCCTTTTTACACGACTGACCAAAAAAGGAGTGTTATGTTTTCAGCGTTCATGTATGTATGTATGTATGTATGTATGTAAGTTTCTTTATTCCACCATAAGTCCTGAACGGCTTAGCAGATTTTGATGTGAGAGGTATTGTTGGATTCCTTGCATTCGTCCGAGTGACATAGGCTATGTGACGTCATCATAAAAACAAAATGGCGGATTATATACGCGATAAACAGCTGACCAAAAAAAATTTTTTTTATCAATCTTATCGAGTGTAGTATCAAATTGAAGGGCTTTGAAAGCCAATTTCAAAAATATATATAAGTTATATGTTTGTGTATACTTTTAGTTGTATAAGATAGATAGTAAGATCAACACCGTTAGATCGTCCATATACACAAAGGGCTCGGCCGTCGGCCTTGCCCCGCTCTTTGCTCATAAGACCGAGTTCGGCCTTCGGCCTCGCTTGCGTGGCTAGCAGCCCTCGATTTAAACGTAGCTCGGGGTACCACGGTCACCCTCCACCATAGTAGTCTGACTATCGATCGGCAACGCTACTATCGGCTATTGCAAGATCACTGGCTTAAAATCGAAATGTTGCACGGAAATGTTACATTAAGAATCTATTATAGTTTCCTCGAGCGGTACTCCCTTACTGCCTCTAAAGGACTAAAGCTGCAAGGGGTGAGGCCGCAGGCCGAGCTTCGTCTAAACTATCATACTTCCACCGGCTGTGGTCGACGCCAGGGTTCTCTATGACATTCGGTCGAGCACCTCCCCCCTCCTATATATTACAGGTACTCTCCGCAGGCATGTACCCCAGGTCTACTCCCAGGTTCATTTTGCCTCCAGTAAACCAGGGACGGGGGGTCCCTGGTTTATTCAAGGTTGCGGACCCCAGCCGCGCAAGCAAGGCCACAGCCCGACCTGCGTCCAGGCTAGGCCGAAGGCCGAGTATTTCGTATACATGGACGACCTTATGATTTAATTTCGATTATACGATTGTAGTTTCCACGGGCAGTACCTTAGGTCCACTTTGGCGCGCCGTTACAAATATATATATATATATTTATATTTCATTTCAAACCTCCAGTAAACTAGGGGCCCCGAAAGCCGAAGCTTGCGCCCGCAAGGCCACAGTCCATTTTGGTATAATTTCCCGGTGCTGCTGCAGCTGCGTTTAAATCAAAGGTTTAGCTTCCCTTCCTCCAGCCGCGCCGTCTCGGGAACAACGTGCAGGACGAGGCCTAAGGCCGAGCCCTTTGTATGCATGGATGACTTTTATATTTCATCTCAAACCTCCAGGAAACCAGGAACCAAGCCGCGCAAGCAAGGCCACAACTCGAGCTGCGTCCAGGCTAGGTCGAAGGCCGAGTCTTTCGTACACATGGACGACCTTATGATTTCATTTTAAACGGCTACTAACGTCGCCTAGGGTCTTCTATGACGTGCCCCCTCCCGCCCCCGCGCCGATTATATGATTGTAGTTTCCGCGGGCAGTACCCCAGGTCTACCTTGGCGCGCCGTCACCAGTAAACCAGGGGCCCCGAAGGCCAAAGCTTGCGCCCGCAAGGCCACAGCCCGAGCTGCATCCAGGTTAGGCCGAAGGCCGAGCTCCATCTCGTGATCAGAGAAAGAGTGAGGCCGTAGGCCGAGTTCTTCATATACATGGATGACCTTCTGATTTGATCTAAAACCCCCAATAACCAGTTTGTATGAAAAAAAAACTATAAACTACCACCGGCTGTGGTCGTCCAGGGGCCTCTGTAACATTTGGTCGAGCACCAGTCCCCCACCGCCCCTCCTTATCTATTATAGTTTCCGCGGGCGGTACTACCTTTCTGTCTAGGCCTAATCCCAGCTCAGGTCACTTTGGTATATTTCCTGATGCTGCTGCAGCAGTGTTTAAATTGAAGGCTTAGCTTCCCTTTCCCCAGCCGCGCCGCCGTCTCGATAATAAAGTGCAGGACGAGGCCTAAGCCCAAGGCCGAGCCCTCTGTAAACATGGACGACTTTTATATTTTATCCCAAACTTCCAGTAAACCAGGGGTCCCCAGCCGCCCGAGCTGGGTCCAGGCTAGGCCGAAGGCCATGCTCTGTCTCGTGAGCAAAAAACGGGGCGAGACCGAAGGCATAGTCATTCGTATACATGGACGATCTTCCGATTTCATCTTAAAGCCCCTTCTTTTTCTTCTTGGCGAGTCGAATTGGCATCTATATTTTCCCAGACCAGTAGATGGCAACGACAATCACCCTATCGTCGGCCTGGTAAAGGTTCTCTATGATACACGATTCGGGGCATTTCGGACACGCCAAGATAGCCAGTTAAAGCTCCTGAAACCAGTCGAGATACTGAGTGCACATCACTCGAGTCGATTCGCCTTGGCCCGCGAGGCCGATGGCCGAGTTCCGTATATGAAGCCGAGAGGCGAAGTGAGACCGAAGGCAGAGTTGCGGCTTCATAGCAAAGAGCTAAGTGTGTGTTGCCAGTAATGACATACGGAACAGAGACGTGGTCGCTTACTATGGGCTCATAAGAAGGCTCAAAGTCACCCAAAGGGTGATGGAGCGCGCTATGCTCGGAGTTTCCCTGCGTGATCGAATCAGAAATGAGGAGATCCGTAGGAGAACTAAAGTAACCGACATAGCCCACAGAATCGCCAAACTTTAGTGGCAGGGGGCGGCGACATAGCTCGTAGAACAGATAGCCGTTGGGGCAGAAAAGTTCTCGAGTGGCGACCACGAACCGGAAAACGTAGTGTTGGCAGGCCTCCCACTCGGTGGACCGACGACCTGGTGAAGGTCGCAGGATGCGCATTGATGCGGGCAGCGCAGGACCGGTCGTTGTGTAAATCTTTTGGGGAGGCCTTTGTCCAGTAGTGGACGTCTTTCGGCTGAGAGAGAGAGAGAGAGAGAGAGAGAGCAAAGAGCTAAAGCGAAAATAGTCTTTCGGCTCTTCACCTAGTCTAAACCGACAACTCTTCATTAGTACATTTATTCATAATTGTCCTATTATATAAATAATCTTTACAGTAATTTTTGTTAAATTTTGTTGAAAATTAATCAAATATAAGTTCAAACCTAAACATTCTAAAGTAAAACATTTATTAACCACGAAAGTAATTTCCTAAAAAGTCTATTTTAATTTATATTGTTGTAAAATCATAAAAAGACATGGTAAGATTGTTTACATAATAGGGCAATTATGAATAAATGGACTTTAGGTAGATGACTTTTGCCTATTTCCAAAACAACATACTCGAAACTGCAGAAGTAAAATTGTTCTAAACAGCACGCTAGGTGCTTTAGCCTCGCCTCTTTGCTTCATGTACGCAGCTTGCACCACGGCCTTCGTCCTAGGCCCCTCTGCTGGTTACTGAGGGTTTGAGATGAAATGAGAAGGTCATTCAGGGCTTCAAGGGCTAGGCCTTCGGCCTTGGCACTCTCTTTGCTCACGAGACCGAGCTCGGCCTTTGGCCAAGCACAAGTTGTCAGTCGTGTTTTTTATTTTTTAATAATTAGCTTGTTTTTAAAAATAAAATGCATTTATTTAAGGCAACTATACGACCCACAAATGTTAGTAAATATATAAATATATACGGACAAATCACACAGTAAAACTTAAAACTATGTTAGTACTTAATAACTAATTTTGACTTGGTCTTCTCCGTCAGTGCCCACATCATCGGACACTGAGGGTCACTTGCCACCGCCATCAGGATGCTGTTGCTGCTTCCACGCACTCTGTGAAGCAGAGATGCAGACTTTTTACGCCAGAGTGCGTCAAAACCATCTGTGTGTGCTTCTGCGAACATTGCCGATGCACTGCAATATCTAGGAAGCCGCAACAGCGCCCTGAAAGCGTTATTGTACTGGACCCGCAGAGCATTGTAAGTCCTTTGAGTATATGTAGCCCACAGACTCGCAGAGTAGAGGGACGTACAAAACGCTTTAAACAATGTCACCTTTACAGTGTTCGTACATCGTGCAAATCTGCGGGCCAGCATGTTCGCCCGGACTGACAACGCTCTGCGTTCCCGTTCCATATCCTCATCGTCTTTAAGGCTGTCTGTAATAATATGCCCCAAATATTTAAAATGGTACACCCTTCTTAACGACACTCCATTAAGTATCACTGGTGGTACGTAAGTTGGGCACTTGTTACCAGCCTCAGACTCAGGGTCAGTTGTAACTGAGCTCATGGTCTTTAGACCATGAGCTCAGTTTTCTTAACATTATAGGATAAACCATGTGAGGCAGCGTACGACTCACACACACCCACTAGAGTTCGCAACGCACTAATCAAGGGAGCCAACAGCACCATGTCGTCCGCGTAACTGAGACTGTTGACACAGATCCCATTCACGTGACAGCCCACGCCTGTGCTGCTGAGTTCCTCGATCAGCGCGTCTACATACAGGCTAAAAAGTAGAGGTGAACTCAGGCCACCTTGTCTCACTCCACATTCCATCCTATACGGGTCCGAGAGCTTATTTCCCCACCTCACACGGTTTTCCTGATTCAATTACCAGTGCCTTAACACACTTATTAACTCTGGTGGTACTCCAGAGTCTTTCAGTTTTCCTTTCAGTTCGCCTTTGTACCAATTTTAGTAAATAAAGTATGAATAAATGTAATTCTAAACTTCTAATGTAATTCTAAACAATAATTCCCTATCATGCCAGAAGTTTTGGATACAACGTTTTTTTCTGTGCTCTGGATATGTATGGATTGTGTTTATTTATAAATTCATACTTTGTTTACTGTGAGTGGCGCCAACGCCGCCGAAAGCGCGCGACGCCATACATAAGGACGGTTTCGGATACCGATTGTGACAGACAGACATTCCAGATTCCAGGGAGCGCTCGCATTCTTTGTTTATTTTCGTTTTCGTGAGTTCCATGAGAAAATCTCAAGGCTCAACCTTCAAGTGGCCCAGACAACAATTTTTGATATTTGCCAAATCTTTCTTTTTCTCTTCGAATGTGTTATAATCATAGAGTTAGGTACCTCATTTTTGAGTGTTATAATACGAGTAGATAGAAAAACACAGTCCACTATCACATTATTCCGAAACTCCAACAGGAGTAGAGCCCCGGGGCGCAGCTAGTAATGTAAATGCCGCATACGAGATATAAAGAAGACATGCCCTAATGACAGTTCTCTAAGAAAATTTGTGTGATGATACGCGGGGTGGAAGGCAGTCGGCACGGGGTATTTGGGTCCACCTATACTAAATAGCAAATCGTCATAAAGCACACAGACAGTGGAGCGAGAAATGACATAAGTCCCGGTCCTTAAAGTGACGTCGGTGCATCATTGACTGTAACAGTGAACCATTAGATACAATGTGTCCTCTTTATATTTCGTTCGTAGTAAATGCGAAAGTTTTGCTGGGTATTCAATCACGCAAAATGTACTGATCGGATTTCGACGAAATTTCGTACACAGATAAAATATAACCCCAGTACGCATACCTAGTGCCTCGCAAACTTTTCCAACACCTGAAAAATTTATGATATAATAAACTTCAAAGCATTGTTGTGGTAAAGCATGTATTTCCGCCTAACCTTCAAACGTAGCAAAATACATCGATCAGCTGTCAACCATCTTGTTTACGCATTCAGGAATAACCCAGCCGTGATGAGACGCAGGTTTGCTGAAGTCGGCTCGGAATGCTAAGCATGCAGTATGATGGGACAGTGGAAATGGGTCAGATCGTGAATCAAAAGCAACCTAATTAACTGTTTACTCTGTGGTTTATAACGCTCGCGGGAGACATGGGTTTGAACGAAACATTATTCAATCAACTACACTCAAAAATCCCTGAAGTCTCTAAGTGCTGTATAATAATATGTTCAGGATACTGATGCGGCTGCCACGCTTCTGTAGCGCGTCGGGAATGTTTGCCGAAGAACAAGTGGATGACATTGATGCCATTTTGAGAAAGAGGGTGGCCTCCTTGATGCGCAGAGTACGTGGCAGCGGCAACAGTCTCCTCAGGGTTATAGAAGGCTTGGTGCAAGCCCTTTCTGGCACACTGGACCAGTCTGCATAATGTAAACCCTAAGAAAAGCACATGTTTGTATCTTTTTTACATAATTTGATTTGATTATATTATTAATGTAGATCAACTTATTTCATTTTTGTTTACAGATGAATACATGAAAGAGAGTCAGGATATTTGAATCAGACCGTCAAAGGTAGGGAGGGAGGTATTTATAATCTTAGTTTATGCGTACAGAACCACTCGGACGGACAGGTGATCTCAAACAGAGGTTGTTTGTGCAAAGCGCACACGCAAATAAACTTGAGTGAATTGCTGCGCAGGAATAGAAGAAATTAATGCAAGTGCAGAAGTAGCATCATTAGACAACGCGATCGAACGTTCGCGTTCGATTGCCGTCGGCGCGGCAATCTTCTATCGACTTACGAAAAGATGTTGAAAACAATGTCTCTACTTGACTATGACAAAAACTTAGTCGAGAGTTTGAATTTACGTGTACACATGATTAATAAAGACAGTTTTATATACACACATTGTATATAAACATTGTGTAGAAAAGAGGCTTATCGGACAATGCGTATGTTTATTGAAGATGGCATTTTCTTGACGAAAAAATTCAGAATGACAATGAAGTCTTTTCTTAGGATTTATCCTACCTATCCTAATCAAAGGACAACGTTATCTACTGACTACAAATCATATGGATAAGTTGATTCTAGACTTGGTTATTTTGTGCCAGGAATGCAGCAAAATAACCCAGGCGTGGATTCCTGCACTTCAGATTCAATATAAACAAGAGATTTATCAAAACAATTAAGTACTTTCCGTGTAGTGTGTGTGGTAAACTTGCAAAATGTATTTCTATTCAACGAAGTACCTTTGATTTTGGAAAAAATCATACTTCTCGATACATCATTCAATAGACTCAACGGCTTATTAAATGCAATTGACAATCTACGATGTACGAAAGAAAGGCGAAGACAGTATGAGGTTTATACCCAGCAGACTCCAACAGATCCAATATTGTCGAGCCTCCAATAGTTATATATGAAAAGTAGCGTATTATATGCATTATTTGTCACAGTGATAGCAAATGGAGCAAAGAATTGACAATGGTGATATCGGAAGACCAGTTGGATAGAAATAACGAGTACTTACGTAATGAATAATAATCATAAAGCCTTTATTATCAAAAAGTATTAGAATATAACAGTGATTTATAGGAACATATTTTAATGAAGTGTTTACAGCCACAATTGTTTATGAGATAATAATCTCATAAATTCAGAGATCATATCATATCATGATCGGGGTCAGTGAACTTCAGGTCTTAACTGAAGTTTCAGGGTTTAACGTCCTCTCACGTCTGGCACGTCGTCAAACGTTACTCGGTTATTCCATTACCATAAAAATAACGTCTCGTGTCACGTTACTTTTTACTTAGTCCATAAATTAAAATTAAATCAAAATTTCACTGCCTGTGAAAATAAAACTAATATTAACCCACAAGTTAGCTCTCTCTTTTTTAGCGAGTTTTTTACGGGCTTGAATGGTCCATGCCGGCAATGCCCTAAGAAACTGAACAAAAAACTCTATGGGATTCTAACCCTAACCTTCAAAAGCAATAACTTACATTTCTGGATCACGAAGATACCGTCATTATTTTAAAAACAAGTTCCTCGTGACAGTTGCCATATTTTTGGCGAAGAAAAATATTGGCCAGTTGATCTAGAAAAGTTCTATATTAAAAGTAGAATTATTATGACCCAACACCCTGATTCTCTCTGATGACAGAGATTTACAAGCAGCCAAGACTCCAACGTCACTGGAATCCAAGCGGAGGCCACGCGCCTGTCCGCGTCGATGGTAGACGTCTATGGCTAGAGTGACCATGTATCTAGGTTTTTTATTATTTAACCTATCCCATACTGTTCCACTGCAGGGCTCTCCACTTACCCCTTTATACTAAGTGACCCATATCCCTCGGTGTATTCTATAGACATGATTTGCTTAGTCCTAATGTACCTGACAAACTAAACTATTTCAAAAGATGAGATGAAAATTTTGGACTATGAGTTTGTTCTTAATTTTTTTTTACGGTTTTTCATATTTTTACTCGTAACTTATCGCATAACAAAATTTTAGTTTCTTCATATTTTTCAATTTCTCATTTTCTTGACACAAAGCTTTATTTGTTTAACTTTTCTCATTTTTAATATTCACTACATTTTCAAAATTGTCAGGCCCTTTCCTGAGTATGGTAACCCTATCATCATTTACTAAAATTTATTGATAAGTTCATTGACTCGACACTATAATTGTAACAATGACGAAGTTCCAACACTTTTATCTTTAGGTATAGACGGTTAAAATCTCCATGGCTATGAGTCAGTTGGATAAAATATGTTGCCCATTAGTTCGTGCGAAAATATAATTTTAGGCACGTTGTATCCAAACTTGTTTTGTCTTTTAGCTGACAAATAAAATTATTAAAAATTGTTTTTGGGGCAGAAAGAATGTAGAATATTATGCCAGCTGTCGTTATCGTCTCTAATATTATGCATTTCACCACGGCATCATATGACTGGGATAAAAATATGTTTATTTTATTTTCATTAAAGTATGCGGAATATGCATACAACATCATTCTATATCATGAAAGAGAGATGGAATTTTACCATTTTCTACCAAGATCTAGCAAATTTAACATCAAATCACAAAAATATGGATTTTGTTGAAGAAACAACCACAACAATCTTACAGCTGATTTAAAACTCAGTAATGAGCGAAATGGAGAAGGCATGGCAAGCCACTCCATTAACACTGTCAACAAAGGCGTTGCATGTGCTTCAATCCTCGTAATGACCACGACCCTCAGCCGTGAGGAATAAGACTATAGATAGAGATATATATTACACAGTTGCTGATGCAAAATAAATAGCTGAAGTAACACCAAATTTGCTTTTTCTGTTCACCAAGAATAATGGCTTTGCAAATCACATCTACGTCTTATAAGTATTTAATGTTTATTGATAAATGAATATAATTTTCTACTCGTCAGATGCACGTGTCTAGATATGAGTCGCATTCCGACGGTTGGTGTCAAGCTGGCTGGCTGCCAACATACCTCGCCTTAGGGCTGTTGGCAACTAATAGAATTCAGGTGCGAACAGAACTCAATAATAATTTTGCCATGATTTTTATATTAATATATCATAGACATAAAAGAATAGCAAATTAAGCATATAGGTAACAGATGGATTTTCTCTGGCCATGATCCATAAAGGAAAGGTAATCAAATCAATGAATTCCGAGATAAAAAGTGCTATGTTCTATTTCTGGTATTTTCCTATCCGTATACCACATTTCATTGTAATCTGTCCAGTAGTTAATGCATAATTAAGTAACAAACATCCACATAATCTCATAAATACACATCCAAACTTTCGCATTTATAATAGGAGTAGGATAAATGAATCTAAATATTTCTCCAAACCACGGCTGAACTCGAAATGATGAGTCACGAGGAATGGCTTGCACCTGCAAAGGTCTGAGATCAAAGAGAAGCTGATTGATGGACGACCTGCTACCGACTGCAGTTCAGAAACTTCGAAAACCACCATCTAATTAATATAAATGTCAAAGTTCGCGATGATGTTTTGGTTTAGATGTTTTGTTAAAATAATTTCTACTCCTTCTACCAGTCAACAAACGTTTTCTTTCATTTGGGTCAATGGTATATATATACAACGTCACTTCACCCTTACGGGGTAGACAGAGCCAAGAGTAGTGAGGCTCGATTGCTACGTTTAGCTGGATAGTGGACTTATTCAGATATAGTGACAGGTGTTGGACCACCGCCTATAAGAAGTATGCTTACAGCTCTTTCCTTCGAATGACTTTTACAATTTGCGCGGATAGAGACGCAACTGGTACTTTCTACGTGTTTTCTTGGTAAAAAGTCATTGTGGCAAATCGCTTTCTATATAACTTCAAGTGAGTCCTATTATTTTGAATTGATTTTAAACTGACTCATTACGAAATAAGCCTATTACTACATTCCAGCACCTCTTAAATTTGTCATCGCACCATCCGCCGCCATATCTAGCTCCAATCATCGCGGCCAGGAATGCGACGCGAATAGTCGGAGGAATGCCACGGCAGCCGCTGGCCGTGCTGTGACGGTAATAGATCGGAATCCGGCTCTTCTGTAGGACCGAGTTCATTTGATTCTCTAGGATCGAAACAGGTAGAGCTATTTGAATTATCAGTCTGAAAGGGTCTAAAGTTCTACACAAACGACGTAACAACAATGTAACTTTACAAAGGTTAACACCTTACTGGCCAGTAAACTGCTATAGCATTTACAACAATTAAACTTCTTTTCTGTCTCGTTTACTGTCCGGCAAAGTGTTAACCTTTGGAAAGCTAACTATAAGTTATTGGGAAGCTATAGCTTTGTCAATGCACTGGTACTCACGACAGGTCATAAATAAAATTTCCTTAACAACTTTCGTCTATTCAATCTGAGAGAATTTTAGTTTGCCAAAAATAACATTATTGGTGCTATAAATCATTTTCTTTAATGAATTGACGAATTGTAATATTCCGGAATAGTGACATAAAATAACCTTAAAGGAATACGTAACTAATCATCATCTTCTCCACAAGTATTCCACTGCTGGCTCTCACAGATTTTCACCTGGACCGATTGGAAGAAGCCTGCATTCAGTGGCTTCTTGAATAAATCTACCTTGTTTATTATACCTGTAAGTAATTACAAAGAATTGTTTATGGTTAGTGCTTCTCTGAACTCGTATGTCTTATTCATAACGTAGTAAATCATGAGGTAAAGTGCGATAAATAAGTGCAAACATACCTGAGTACGATCACGCATTATTAAATACGTCTTGCTCTTCCTATTATAAATCTTCATCATATTATATCATAATATTACAAGTCTTCATCGCATGCAGACCTTATAAATCTATACTTATTGTATTCTCTCTCAGCACGCAGACGTCCACTGCTGGACAAAGGCCTCCCCCAAGGATTTTATCCATGGGGGGTTTTGCCGTAATCGCCACGCTTGGCAGGCGGGTTGGCGATCGCAGTGTGATGGCATAGTACGCGGAAAGATGCTGCTGCCCATCCTCCGGTGTTTTAAATCACTTAGTCGCCTCTTACGACACCCACGGGAAGAGATGGGTTGGTGCTATTCTAGGGCCACACCACAGGCCACTTATTGTATTAAAAAACTACAATTATTCCAACTAAATATATCGTAGATTTTTGTTCTACAACTCATTTCAAATGGTGTAGATTTATCAACATTAGAATAGGTCTCTTAAGTGTAGTTGATTGAATCTTAAATGCGTTCATTGCCAAAACGAATTAGTAGACAATTAGTCGAGTTAGTTCGAGTTAGTCGTAATCAGTTCAACTTCTTTGCTTTAATTTACGTTAAGTCATTATTTTTTGGTGTATATTTCACCTAATTTTCTTATCCTTAATAAAGTCTATGAAACCAAACTCTCGTAAATGTAGGAATCGTGACAATCAGTGGATTTTTTGCAGTTGATGAAGCTATTGACAACAGATGCCACCACTGCAAATAAAAAGTGTACGTCATTCCACATCTCACTGTCTGTCAGCGTCCACCTCCTATCCAACTAATTTATTTCTGAACATAATAATAAGTGCCAAATCATAACACACAACACTGAAATGTAACATTCAAAGGTCGCTGTCAAATGTGTAGTATGAGCAATGAGAGGTGGAACACAACTAGGTATAGCTTTGAATATTATTAAAGCCAGGGCGGGGTGTTTGTCATAATTTCTCAAAATAATGCTGTCAAAACTCTTGAAATGCACCTACGTGCTAACAAACGTGATGGTCTAAAACTAGGTTTACGTCTCTCTTACGACCTGAACTATTCTCAAAACAGGAGAGGACATAAATTAACCCAAAATCACACTATAACCCGTAAACCTTTCTTCAGACGTTGACATTTTCCTCGAGGAAAACCGAAATAGGTTACAACTACAAACGCCCAAACATCAGCTTGGGAACAATCCAAATGTCATTTTAATGCAAGCCCTAACTGCCAAGAAAATTGAAATTACTGCCAACTCATGCTCTATAAGTGGAAAACGTTTTGCACCTTTGCATTATTTTTGTTTGTTTAAGATATTTTTATTGTACAGTCACAACTTGTATGCAGGGCCGCTACTTCAACAGGTTTATCCAGGAAATAATTTTAGTATTGCAATGAAACCTAACATTATAATAGATTTTAATGATATCTATTTTAAGTTTTATTGGAACTTTGTAAAGAGAAGGCATAAACGAAAATTCCGTAGAGTGATCACTTTTATGATTCACTGCCTGTGGAAAAATAATTATTAGGTACTCACAAGACTTTTTTTACACATTATCACTAATGAGTTGTCAACTTAAAATAACAGGTTATTTCGGAGATTTACGCACAAAAAGTACATAATGAGACACGCGTAGGAGTAGTAATTAGCAGAGACATTGAACTTGAATCGTGAAACTTTGCCAAAATACCAAACGAAGATCAGGTGTTCACCGTCAAATAACACCGACAGATAGATCTAGATCATCACACGAATATAGACCTTATTTTTGAAGATGTTAGTGCAATAATAGCTAAATATGAATCGTTTATTTTTGCAAACAATCCGTCTAGAGTCAGGTTTGTTACGGCGTAGTTAGTTTTGGCATTACACCAAAGGTAAAATATAATCTACATTACATAGGCAAGTGAACAAACAATTGTACATATGTTCAGTAGCAGATTAAGGGGGAGGCACGGGGTCACGTGTCCACTGTTGAGAGAAAATTCCAGTGCATATCAAATAAAGAAATTACAGATTATTTCTGCCTATCTGGTTTATTTCTTGATTTTTTGCAAATCTAGTCATTCTGCAGAGGCGTAGTGAGAGCAAGTCTTTAGGATTCGTTTCATCAGCATCAGGACGGCCCCCATCCAAACTGCATAGTCCGCCACGGACCCCCAGAAATAAATCCTGGATCCGCCGTTGCCTATGTTCAGCTTATGTGCACTGAAGAAATGGATAAAATTTATGAAATGATTCCTTTGACCCTCCTGAAACAGTTCACCTTTGCAAAACAGGCCCTAAATAAGCAGGCTAAATTACAAACGTAAATATCGAGCCTCAATTGTGTCTCAAAAGCCAAAAAGATGAAATAGATCTTATACAGATCTTGTCGATTTTAGTACTCTCTCTTTGGATTTTCAGACACAATTGAGACTCGATATCTACGTTTGTAATTAGTAGAATCTACCCTCAGTTCTTTGGGAAATCGGGATAATAAGCCTATGGATATGAATAAAAAACCTGGAACAGCATCCAGGTTTTACTCTAAATGCATACCAAATGTCATCAAATTCCTCCCAGTGAAGTAACAAACATCCAAACTGTTGCATTTAAAATATCAGCAGGATTAGCTATTTTCAATCACCTAACCCACTACCACCTACACCTACCTACACTTTCTTGCTCTCTGTACATGTGATGTAACACACGGAAGCCATACGTTGAATTGTGATCCCCTCCCGTCCGTCCGGTGTATTTCGGTGCGTGCGCCGCTCAATGCCATGCGGCCATCAACATTGGCTCAATGGAATTACACATTACTCTGTTGTTATCAATTAGGAAACTGAAATTTGTAGTACACATTTTTTTAATACATTTTGGCTCTTTCACAAACTGTATTGTGTAATACGAGTACATCCACATTTAATGGTTTGAGTCCAAATTCCTGAATTATGATCTTCAATCAGGTAACACATAAAGTAGTGGGTGATTGAGTGATTGTTTTATGTTTACTCATTATAGTAATTGGTGATACACCGTTTTTGTATTTTTGGAATTCCACGCAACAGGTGGACATTGGCGAGAATGAAAAGAAAAACAAATTTCAAAATTCATTTTCTATTTAATTTGGTCCCTTATACGTAAAATAATAACAATAAATTATCACATTTCTTAAAAGTAGGTACTTTTTATGCAGATACACAAATATCTATGCTACATTTTGCCTCAATATATTTTTGTAATTCTTTCTAGACAATCACACATTCTGCAGCTTGAAGACAACACAAATTATAACTTAACAACGCTTATTTAAATAACAATAATTAATTTAATAATACATTGTCATCAAACAGAACAAAGACCGTCATCTATACATATAATAAATATCTTGTCTACATGGTCTTTAACGAAAGTAACTACGAGTATGAGCCTGTGGTCATTGAATGAGTAAAATAAATTGTGACTGTCTAATATACCTAAGTATCGTTCTCTCAGAGATAAGAAGTATATTTGGACGCTGAGCTCTAGCATGGATTTATACATAAACCAGTAGGAAGTAACCTGCATCCAACCTCTTTCTACGACCTTGACACTGAATAATCTAAAGACCTTTTTCCTGGATGTCCTCCTATGTGAATTAATCTTTGAAAACTTTTCCTCAAATATTAAAACCATGTAGACTTTGTGTAACATTTCAACATACTTCTTATTTACAAACACATTCATCCACTCAGTCTTATTATTTACAGTCGTCTTTTATTCATTCCGCATTCACACTTCATTCACTATCATTCATTTCTTACAATCTTCAGCATTTTTCGATGGGTCCATATCTCTGTCTGAACCACGTCATGCCCCTATAGTCAGGCTCGTAGACATCAGGGATCTCTTTGTCTATAGCTTCGCAGTATACCATCTTGACAGACGCTTCGCCAAAAAGCCTGTCTTCGTATTTGATGAGTTGTTTCCAAAATCCAGTGTTTGGTCGGATTTGTGGCCTGACAATGAAAAAATATAAGTTTAGTTTAACTGGAAATTGAATCAACAATAACTAATATAGCATCAATATTGGTTGTGTTTTCTTATTTTATTCCAAATACAACTTACTAAACGTAGCTTAGATTTTCAGGAGAATAGATTAGTTATGAAAAATTTGTTTGTCAAATTAGAAAACATTGAATCATGGCTGCCTTAATTCGGTTATATCAAATGTAATTTCAATCTCTATGGGTATATCGTGGTAGAAGTTTACCTTCTCTGCTTCATGTGGTGGTAGGCGTCCCTGAGCGACATCTTCTGCCATTTGACGAGGTACGCGAGGCACAGGGTCACTGACCTGGAGACCCCCGCTACGCAGTGGACCAACACCACTTCTCCACTCTCCACAACCTACGAAACAAATATTTTTTTATAATAATTGCTTATTAGATACTGTTCACATATAAAATATAGGAAAATTTTCGACATCCTGCTTTCAATGTGTTTTCTTTATTTTATCACCGTGAATAAATGAAGAAAATTTCAAATTCCATATCAAATAGTATAAAATTCACCTTTATTCATTTTAGGAACATACCTACGAATATGTTTCATTCCAACAAGATCCCAAACTGCCATATTTTTAGAAAGTAGTAGCTAATAATAAAAGTTAGTACCTATTTCAAAAATTTATACATTTTTACAAACTATTAGATTCATTAAACCTACCTCATTGATCAGGTTAGCCACTCGGTCCATAAACGGGTGCATATCAGAACTGGGGGTGTCCAGTAAGGGCACGAAGTGTCTCGGGACGTAGTCTTCAGGCGGGGGCGGGAGTTCTGGGGCCGCGCTGACGATGAGGCCGGGGCGGAGCGCCCTGACTGCCCCCGGCAGCGCGTGGGCACCGCAGACGTATAGCGAGTCTGTTACCCGGGAAACTCCGAGGGGACATCCTCTGCAACAATGATTTTTTTTTTAGATAGAGACATTGTTTTCATTATTGAACATTCTGAATTTTTGTGATAAAATTTTAGTTTATTCTCCACATCACTAATTAAATTCAGAGTTTTTGTAAAGATTTCTTTATTTTCATTATAGGAGAATATAACGCACTTATTCCAATGGATAACTTACAAACATGCTTATTCACTAACACAGACTTCAAAAAGTATTTTATTACAAATAATTTCATTTATTACGTAATAAAATCGACCAAATCGTTGCAAAATTTAATGATCTAGCAAGAAGCTGTTCTTAATTTTACGATTCAAACTAACCGCAAAAAAATAGTGCCTGTAAAACCCTTGGAGATGAAGAAAACATCGCATTCCTGGGAGGCACAGTGACATGAGTGCCACACGTAAACATCGCATACCACGCGGTTGTGTCATCTGGCAAAAAGCCAAACGTCTGACCTAGCGAACTTGCCTCATCTACTTCTACTTCATCGAGTGATTCTACTTGAACTTTGATAATGTCAACACTGGGGTCAAGCCCAAAAAGTTATTTATTTCTTAATGTAACTTTATAGTCAAGCCAAGATTTACAGAAAATCACTGTTACTTTTTAATTTAATTTCATGCCAGGGTTGGACTTTAGAGTAGTAAAACTAAAATGAGTAGGACTAAAATATTTAAAATATTAGCTAATCTTACAAGTATGACTGAACTTTTTTACTTCTGTGTTAATTTTTTTTTATAACATTTTTAGGAATATTTTATTCACGTGTGGTTTATATTTTACTATAAAAATAATTCAATGAACACTTGTTGTAATTAATTTTCCTAATGGTACCTATCTTAATAGAAACAATATGTGTATTCGTACAATAAATTCCAATATTTTAATTTTTTGCTTGCTTTCAAAAATATTCACCTGTTCAATTCCTCCTTCGTTGGTTTTGGAACTTCCACTACAACTGTGGGCTCGTTCTCATTCCCAACACTTGACACTTTGTCATCAACAGTTAAAACCTTCATAGTTAATTCCACTACCTCAACAATTTCAAAAAGTCTATCAAAATCTTTTTATTTATCACTGTCCACAAAGAATCCACTTTCGAAATTCGAATTTAGTTTTTCAATATCGTGGTTGTAAAGTTTATCGTGTTCAATATCGATGCGAGCTGTTCTATTGGCAGCTTCTAAATATGCGTGCGCGCAGTCCAGAGTGCTAACGCGTACTGAAAACTTTCAGCACCTGAGCTGCTATACAGACTGAGAATGCAGTATCCGGCATTCCACAGTTATTTTTGTCAAACGGTGACGATTACTTTGTTTACAAAATCGACGCTGCTGTTTTCGGTTAGTATTCGTGTTTTTGAGGATACAAACAAAGAAGTTTCTTTTATTTTACATTTATTTTAGTGTGTGGTAACGATACACACCAAAATAAATGTAAAATATTGCCTCATTTTTTTTTTAATCTTTTATTTGCTTGTCATGTGCATTTCTTTTATTCATTAATATTGACCACTTTTAAGGTTAATAAAATGATTTTGTGTTATCTCCATGACTATTTATTTTCTTTAGGGACAACTAACTCTTACGCAATGACATAGCAACAATTTTTATCTCATTAGATAGATTTACAAATCAAGAATTGAACTTAGGCAAGCCACGTAGGTCCTATTTCAATTGAGGATCAAATGTTTTGAACTCATCTTCTAGGATAGTTTACTTAATACTAAGAGAAGGCGATTATACAAACCAGGACTTGTATTCTATCATCAACATTACCACCAACCTAAAATCTGTGATTAATTGTAACATCTTCTTGAACTGTATTCTTGCAAATAAATATTGATTGATTGATTGATCTCGACTGTAATCTAGGGTCTGGCTGTGCTCTCTTGTTGTGTAAAGTTCCCGTGTTATCACCATTTTTACGGTTAAATATCCATTATGTATAAAGCGTGATCGGTGCTATTTTATATATGTTGTTGACTACTACAGACTTCAAGCAACAAGGACATCGTAGGAGTCCTTGTTGCTCTATGACTACAGAGCACTTGGGGTAAGAAATAAGAGTTGTAAATCACTGTGTAAACAATTTCTTGGTAATACAGAGACGAATATCATCCTCTTGTGACATCAAAGCCCTTCTATTATTAAAGTCATAACTCAGGTGTAGCCGACTTCCGCAGTTTCTCCTCGAGACTTTATTTCCCTTGGTAAATACTATTTATTTCTACCTCTCAGTCACAACGGTGATACAATGTTGAAAGTCGGAGATTCTTGCCAAATAACTCGACTGCAGTGGTCTGATTGATCAAATAATATAGTAGTAGTAGGTACATTCTTCTGCCATGATTATATAATTTTATTTATTTTTTGAGCTTCAAACTCCTTGTTATCAAAAACGATGTACTTTTTACTAGCTGCGCTCCGGGGCTTTGCTTCCGTGAGAATTTCCCTGTGTTTTTCTACCCGTGTACCAAATTTCATCGTAATCCGTCCAGTAGATTTTGCGTGATTGAGTAACAAACATCCTCACAAATTCATAAACTCACAAACTCACATCCAAACTTTCGCATTTATAATATTAAGTAGTAAGGTAGTAAATAGTACAGTAGGATTCAAGCTATTTTACACGATGTAAAAATTAAATAAATTAAATGAAATTAATTCATTGCCCACCAATTAAGAACTCTGTACTGAACCCCAAAAAGTTTGTGAAGTAATAATGTTCTGTTGCCCTTTCGTCTATTTCTGTAGAGTAGGACACCCTGGACCAGGCGACCAAGACATTTCATGAGTTTCTTTCGGCATTTCTTCTCAGCAGTGGTCGTTCCGAAATGCTAGTAGTTTGTAGCTTTGAGACATATATATTATGATTAAATAATTAGTTATCGACGTGAAAAAGAGCCTTCTATGAAGGCCAAGTTTAAATAAAAAAAAATTGACTTTGACTTTGAATAGCATATCTGACAGAGGCATCTGACTTTTAAGGCAAGTTAAGTTAGTTATTACTTACACTGATTGCCTATTAAACTAGTTACTTATTACACTGATTCTTGGCTCTAATGACATTCTAACCAGTGCCAATTTGCACACATCACATTCGAAGTCACCTTGAATATCTCATATCTCTGAAATGCTAACAAGTGCATAAAAGTAGGACTGTAATCAAACACATTAGGCGGTGACCACATTGTCAGTCTGATAGGGGTTTAGTACATCATTTTTTTAAATTAGGTAATTAGTTGTAAGCTTTTGGTGCATAGTACTTGTTGGTCATGGAGCAGCAAGGACTTCCGCGCGCTAGGAGACCGTGTGGCTCGATGTTGTTGGCAGATGTTGTGCTCCAATCACAGAGAAATTGTTATGAATTAACTTGGATTGATGAAAAACGAAATGGTTGAAATACTCCATTTTTATTGTCCTTTCCTGGCTTGGAAACAGGATACAGAAATATACTTCGTTTGCCATCCGAAGCAAGAAACAGTCCTTTATAAAATATCTAAATAGTAGCATTTCATTGTTTACTCAAACTCACATCTTTCTGCTTTCAGAATTTGTTTAATTTTCTGTTTGTTGTATCAGTTATTTGCACTCTATTTTATGTTTATAATAACAGTCTTAATATAACAAAAATGAATACTAACTAAAAACTAAATTATTTTATCTAATAATTTGTTTAATTAACAAATTATTTCGACAGTGTGTATAGATCTTAATTTCAAATTATTACGAATCCGGCGCCAGGCAGCCGCAGCCGTGCAAATAGTGCACTCAAATAAACAAATTAAAAACAGTTTTATTTTCGACTCGGCGATACGCTAAGAGTCTTCGCTTCTGTATTTATATTACAACGCCAGATAATTTTTATTAACGCCTGTTTTGCATGGAGCAAAATTTCTTTTGGTTTTGCCACAAACGTGAACACGAGATTTTTTTATATGGGGCGAATGCGGAGTCAATCAATTTGCAATTTACTCCACATTCGCCCCACAAGTCAAACCCCATTTTATAAACTACTTATTTACCTAGCTGACCCAACAGACGTTGTTCAAATATTTTCTAAATTACTGCGCAGTTCTCTTATTTACTTTCCGTGTGAAGCTTCTAAATAATATTATAACTAAACTAAAAAAAAGTATGAATAAAATCTTCGAAGTCAAGTTATGGCTTGTCCAAAAGAAATGGGGATTTATTTTTAAATTTAAACATGATGAAGCTAGAAAGTTAATAATATGTATACAATTAGTAACTACTTGATTATATGTTTATGTTTCATCAACAACGTGGTTTGTTTGTTTTGTATATCTCGTAATGTAATTACCTACTTCATGATATAAAAGTTTACTCAAACCAAAATACCGAAAGTCTATTGTGCCTCAGTATTCCTCAGACGGTCGATCACCCTGTACATTTCTTGTGAGTTGAGAATTAATTAATCTATCATTATGTTTTTTATTCTCCTCATTATCGTTGCTCTTGCGTTCTATTTGTACGTCACCCGAAACTATAATTATTGGAGTAAGAGAAACGTCAAACACGATCCGCCAGTTCCACCATTTGGGACCCATTTCCGAAGCGGGTTTGACCTCAAAAGTATCACCGACGTGTCTCAGGAGCTGTACAATAAATATTCAAATGAGAAAGTTGTGGGCTACTACAGATGGAGTACGCCAGAACTCATCATCAGGGATCCAGATATTGTAAAAAGAATTCTTAACACGGATTTCGCCAATTTTTATTTCCGAGGCGCGCCTAGGAATACGAAAGTCGACCGAGTGGCGCTTAACCCTTTCCATGCAGATGGAGACAACTGGAGACTCCTGCGCCAGAGATTAACGCCGGCGTTTACCACCGCTAAACTGAAGAGTATGTTCCCATTGATAGTCAAATGCGCAGAGAAACTTCACACATTGGGTGACAACATTATCTCCCATGGAGGTGACTGCGATATTCGGGAAACGATGGCCAGATTTACGACCGAATTTATTGGAGCATGTGGCTTCGGCATTGAGATGGATACTATAAACGATGAAAAGTCGCTCTTCAGAGACTTTGGAAAGTTAATTTTTAATAGAACCACAAATGATATCGCGAGGCTTGTTCTTTGGGAGTCTGTGCCGTTAGTTAGGGGTTTCTTGCGAGTAGTTAATCCTAAAATAGAAGAAATTGCTACGGAAATCGTCAAAAACGTACGAGAACAAAGGAAGGGAATGCCTTCTAATCGGAATGATTTTATCGATCTTCTGTTAAGATTAGAGAATAATGGAAAATTTACAGCAGAATCGATTGAAAGGAAGAATCCGGATGGATCGCCAGTTATAGTCGATATGGAGATGACCCTGACGTGCATGGCAGCTCAAGTGTTTGTATTTTTTGCAGCCGGTTTTGAGACATCATCATCCGCCATGAGCTATACCTTGCATGAACTCGCGTTTAATCCAGAAATTCAGGAAAAAATTCAGACAGAAATCGATGCAGTATTATCTGTATACAACAATAAATTGTGTTACGAAGCTGTGGCAAAAATGTCTTTCTTGGATATGGCTTTGAAAGAGGCGATGAGAATATTCCCATCAGTAGGTGTTCTACATAGGCAGTGTACTAAACATTACACTATACCTGAACTGGACATTTCCATCGATCCTGGAGTAAAAATCATGATCCCAGTTCAAGCCATCCAAAATGATGAAAAATATTTTGATAACCCAAAAGAGTTCAGGCCAGAAAGGTTTACAGAGGAAGAAGTGAAGAACCGGCATCCCTGTACCTATCTTCCCTTCGGAGATGGACCAAGAATGTGCATAGGTAAGTAAATTAAGGAAGTACGTAAAATACTTAGTAGGTATAGGTAGTAGGTATATAAAGTATAGTAAAGTAATTTTTTTTCCCAAAAAAAATGAACCGACTTCCATTATAAAACTTAAAATCATGAAATAACTTAATAGGCAGTTTAATCAAAAGAAAAATGTATTGGCATGCTACCATTGAATGAGGTGAAGTCGGTGCCATATTAAAAATTAAATAATCTAAATTAACATTAGAATCATGTAAGTATAAATAAAATGCTTAACTACGAGTAAACAATTACATAATATCTTTGCACCTGCACTTGGCACCTGATTCAATGGTAGCATGCCAATACATTTTTATTTTTGATTAAACTGCCTAGATTTTAAGTTTTATATTGGATTTCGGTTCATTTTTTAGTTGACCACCCCTTTATATGTATATATATCCTAACTAATATTATAAATGCGAAAGTAAGTTTATTTATTTGTTAGCAATATATTAGGTAAAACCAAGGCTCGGATACCAGGTTAAAATATTTAACCAGCTCATTAGAAACGCCATACATTTTGAAAAGAGCAATAACATTTCGATTCCGCTCGAGCGGAATCGATATTATTTGGGTTCTGATCAAAGAGCCAATAATAAGTGTTTCAGTTCGCGAAACCAGGTTAATTTCGTTCGGATCATATTGGCTCCGCCTACCGACACCCTTTACCTGCGCGCCCGCCTGTATCTTTCTTGCTTTATAAAATAATAATCTTGAACGAAGACGGGAAGCCCCGCCCCCAAATCGTTTGAAATTAACCTGGTTAATCCCGGCGAACATAACGCTCGCGTATCCATTCCGCTCCTAGCGAGTGTTCGCGAAAAACCTGGTTGGGGATTTTAATGAGCTGATATTTTTCGAACCGTTCCCAAGCCCTGGGTAAAACTTACAAATAAAAAATCTCCTCGAACGCTGAGGTTGGTTATGTATGTTTTCTTTCAAATATATAACATGGTTTTGAATTGTGAAGGTAAAGTATAATGGACGCGACATATCGCAATTCAAATGTTTATTTGGCAAATCTTTTTTTTTTCGGCGAATTTGGCAGTGTAACAGCATTTTACGGATGCGTTCTATTATAAATCTTTAGCGGTATGAAAATGTTGCTTTGTAGTCCTATCATGAAGTCACTCTCACTGCTTTCGCTGCTTTCGTGAGGTAACGTTACGTTGAGGGCCGTTAAGTTCAGGCCAGGTATGGCCTCTATTTCCGCCTTCCTCGGTTGTCCCGTAATACCCAATTGGGCCAATTGGGCCGTTAGAGCCGTTAACGGTTTAAATATTTTCGCTTTAGGTCTCCTTGTAGTCGCAAATACGTCTTCTGTGGGCTCTTCATCGCTGTCTGTAAAAGCAAAGGACCGTGATGAGGAACCTTAACAGAACAGCTTAACTATAAGAAATATGGGAATGGTACCTTTGCAAAAGTTTATCAATCTGACGAGCATTTTCTGTTGACTTATAAAAATCGAAGATCAGGATCATCTGATGAAGAATTCCAAGAGACCAGCTACACTATTACATATATGGAAATGGCGCCTTAGCAAAAGTCGTTCAACCTGATAAGCCTTTTCTGCTAACGTATAAATAGATAAGACACGGGATAGGACAAAGAGGGACTCGGGGTGGGAGTGGTGGTACACGGGAAATTGTAGATAAAAAGCAGATGAAGATCGTTTATTGAATGAAATATCACTTTTGATTCATTTTAACACCGCGACTGTACTACGAGTAGGTACCTAATATATTCCCGCGGGACACGGGATAACCAAATGGCTGAAATTTTGAGTACTGGAGTTTAGGTTACTACAGTTTGGAACACAAAAAGATTTTTCATCTAAGCGAAACTCACGCGGGCGAAGCCGCGGGCAACAGCTAGGGATTAATATATTTTACAACACAATGAACATAGATTTATCTGGGTATATCTAAGACATACATAGAATAGGGAAAAAGCAATAAAACGACCACTTGTCATAGAATTAATCAGTAAGAGAATGACGAGTTATATATTTCATAATAATGCAAACCGATTCAAATACTCGGGTTGAAGTAGGTAGGTATATAAAAATACCTAGATGAAGAGTCACTATGCACCAGAAAAAGTCTTAGGGAAGCATTATACACGGCTGGGAACGAAAAAAAGCTATTGCATGCTTTCCTTCGTTCCTAGCCGCCGTTCCTATACGCGACAACAAACTTTTTATCGCTGGCAAGGAGCACAACATTTTATCTCAGACCCAAGCAAGAAACGCTACGTCACAATCACAACGCTCAAGAAAAACTTCACAAGAAATGGCTATAACCTACTCGAACAAACAAAAACACACAGACTGAAACCACAACAATCCTTTCGAGATCAAAAATCTTACACAAAATAAAACAAAATGACTTTAAAAAACACATTATTATAGGAGGAAACTTCAATTTAGATATGTTTAAAAAAACAAAACGTTTTAAATGACGTCATGTTTACATATAACTTACAACAGTTAGTAGATGTACCAACTAGAGTGACCAAAACAACAAGTAAATGCATTGACCTGGTCTATACAAA
Organism: Ephestia elutella; assembly: GCA_018467065.1. Classification (NCBI taxonomy): domain Eukaryota; kingdom Metazoa; phylum Arthropoda; class Insecta; order Lepidoptera; family Pyralidae; genus Ephestia; species Ephestia elutella. Next base: position 17,223,970 of record CM031585.1, on the reverse strand, counting down.
AAACAGCAAAATCATAAAATAACTATTAAGGATTATGGTTTTTGCGATCATAAAAGAATTTTATATTCGAGTACCGTAACTGATAACAATATAAATAATAATATTGCGCTCCATGACTATACTCGTAGGCGGATATTCAATGGAAATAATATTATTAAATTTAAGAAAGCTTTATCACAAATTAATTGGGAAAATATCTTAAGTGACGAATATGGCATAAAAATTATAATAATTTTCATAATATTTTACAAAAAATCCTACATGAATGTACCTATACCAAAACAATATGTAATTTTTTTTTTTTTTTAATGTTCCGACTTCCATTATAAAACTTAAAATCATGAAATAACTAATAGGCAGATTAATCAAAAAGAAAAATGTATTGGCATGCTACCTACTTATTGAGGTGAAGTCGGTGCCAAGTGCAGGAATAAGATATTATGTAATTGATTAGTTGGGCATTTTATTTATACTACATGATTCTGATGTTAATTTTTGATTATTTATTTTTTAATTTGGCACCGACTTACCTCGTTCAGTAGGTGGCATATACCAATACATTTTTCTTTTTGATTAATTTGCCTAAATGAATGAAAACTACTAAAACATGAAAAAAAAATATTTTATAATTTTTTGTGCATCTATAACACCAATATAATATTGTATTTTTATCAATTTTGTTGTCATAAAAACTTATTTTATCACTGGCCGAAATTTAAGAAATCGAAACTTTTTATGTACCTATATAGTTTGATTTGAAATGTCAAAACATGTCAGAATTCCATGGAAATCTATTATTTTTGCCACATAAATACACTAAGAGCACGCGAGGACCAAAGCTTTTTTTATTTAAAAAATGCTGAATGTATGTACTCTGTGTACGTTTTTAATATTATTCGGAATAAAATCTTAAAAAGACTTTTACTTTGAGGAAATTGAGCTACCACTTTAAGGCCAGGTCCAACCCCACATTCGAAATAATTGTAATTTTTCATGAAGAAATTTACCTAGTTAGAGTTTATTCGCGAAGTGGAAAATAATACAGGATATAGATTATGTCAATCGTGTACTTTTTAATAAAAATACATAATTCATAAAGGCACCGAAAATTTAGAAAATATTTCAGCTTTCAAGTCATGAAACTTAAAATTTTCAGCGATAATGTTAATGTTAATGATAATGTTATTTAGGTATATAATTAGTTTATATATATGCTATATTAAAGTCGAGCACTTTTGTTTTAAAACTAATATTTTTAATGATATTTGAGAAAGAGTTGCTAAATCGGTATAAAATCTGTTCGATCCTACCAACGAAAGTAGAACATTGTGTTGTGCAAAAAACTATCTTATTGCGCACACGGTTAAGCGCATATGAATTTTGTTTTTTGCAGCTCAGGTTGGACGGTCTTAAATACGATTGCTATAATTATCTGCCTAAATAATCATGATGCAACTTTTATAGTCGATAATCGCTATTTATGTGTTGGGGACATGCAAAGAGAATCTTGAGTTTTCATAAAATAACGAATTTATGTACGATATACGATAATAATATTACGAATTAAAATACAAGCATTGGATTATAGAGCAAATGCCCGCGACAGCATGCATGCCCATGCATGCTGTCGCGGGCTTTTGCTCTATAATCCAATGCTTGTATTTTAATATTTTGTTAAGTATCTTTAAAATTACCGAACAGATACTAAAGTGGTTAAAATGGGACCAACTTGGGATAGACTCTTTCGAATAAAAAAATAATTTCGGAAATCAGTCCACCATAGGCGGAGAAATCGGCGAACATACATAAAAAAAAACATACATACATCGAAACATGTAACCTCCTCCTTTTTTGGGAAGACGGTTAAAAAGAATAGTATTTAATATTTTAACAAATCCGTGTACTTAAGTTTATATCCAGTTTGATTCATTTGATGAAGACTCTTGACTTACTTGACTTAAGGTCCTAAGGCCCCCAGGTGGGGCAGAGGGCGTCCATAGTGCTTCTCCACTGGGATCTGTCTTGGGCGATGCGCTTCGCCTCCGACCAGGTGAGCCCGACCGCCTTTAACTCCGCTGCAACGGTACGCCGCCAGGTCTGCTTGGGTCGTCCAACTTTCCTCTTGCCTTGCGGTGTCCATTCGAGAGCTTGCCTGGGAATATGCGTGGGGTCCCTACGAAGCGTGTGGCCGATCCACGCCCATTTGCGGCGCTTGATCTGGTGGTCAATCGGCGCTTCCTTGCATATTTCCCAGAGCTCCCGGTTAGAGATGACTTCTGGCCAGAAAATGCCAAGGATTTGACGAAGGCATCGGTTGACGAACACCTGCAGAGGATGCGTGATGTCTTTGGTGACCTTCCACGTCTCGCAGCCATACAGCAATACCGATATGACGTTCGACCGGAAAATCTTGAGTTTGACTCTACGAGTCAACTTTTTCGAACGCCATACAGGTCGAAGCTGAGCAAAAGCAGCCCGGGCTTTGGCAATCCTGGCAGTAGCATCCTTTTCAGCTCCACCAGATTGAGAGACGATGCTTCCCAGATACGGGAACTGCTCAACTTGTTTTATGGGCTCTGCTCCCAGCATAAGTGGCTGACTATTTTTTCCGGTGCGCATCTCCTGGGTCTTCTTGGCGTTGATCTTGAGACCCACTTTAGCTGCCTCTCGCTGTAGGTCGTCCAATTTGGCCTGCATATCGACGCGTTTATGGCTGAGCAAGCACAGGTCGTCAGCGTAGTCTAGGTCATCCAGCTGGTTGGATAACCCCACTCTATTCCACGTCGTTTGCCGTCGTTCACTTTATGCAGGATGCCATCTAAGACAACGAGGAACAGCAGAGGAGACAGGAGGCAGCCCTGTCTGACACCGGCATGAACGGCTATATCCTCGGAGATTAGTCCATCATGAGCTACTTTGCACGAGTACTTGCTATAAATCGCTTTTAGTATGTCTCTGATCTTAGGCGGGACTCCTATTTCGTCCAGACGGTACCAAATACTGGGCCAATGTAGGGTGTCAAAGGCTTTTTCAAAGTCGACAAATGTGAAGTAAATGTCACGTTGCCATTCTGATGCCTCTTCCAGAATGATCCTCAGTGTATTGATTTGGTCCGTACAGGAGCGGTTGGGGCGGAATCCAGCCTGCTCGAGCCGCAAGAGTGGCTCAACTGCTTTCGTTATTCTGTTAAGCAGGATCTTGCACAGAATTTTCGATGGTACAGAGAGCAGAGCGATACCCCTCCAGTTACCACATACGCTCAGATCGCCTTTTTTCGGGACTGTTATAAGGACACCTTTATTCCAATCATCGGGGAGCATCTCTTCAGTCCAGATCTTCTCCAAGAGAGGTGTTATGACATCAGCGGCGATAAACGGATCGGCTTTAAGCATTTCCGCTGTCACGAGGTCGAGACCTGGAGCTTTCCCGTTTTTGAGAGCATTGATAGCGCCTATAACTTCATCGCGTGAGGGTGGTGAGATGTCTACGTCCAGCAGGCGTGATGGCGGTGTGCTTGGCGGCAACTCAGGGAGGGCCGTGGTTGATGTACTGAAGACTTCCACAAAGTGTTCGTGCCAACGTTCCAACTGCTTCTCCGAGGTTGAGATGACATTGCCCCGTTTGTCCCGTAGAGGCTTCTTGCTGTGTCCTTTCCTCCCTGCCAAGGTCTTGGTGGCATTGTAAAGCTCTCTAAGATTGCCCGTATTGGCAGCAGATTGTGCGCAATCAGCTATATCGTCAGCCCATCGTCGCCTGTCATTTCTGGTGCTACGATATATGCGTCTTCGTATTTGCCTATATTGCTCCAGGAAATCAGCCTTTTCAGTTACACTCGAAGCCCCTAGGATTTTTTTATGAAGTTCTCCTCGTGTTTGTATTAGACTCCATGTAGCATCAGAGATCCAGTCATCGCGTTTACGTTCTTTGTATCCTAGGACGACAGAGCTGGTTTCTTGGTAGACCATTTTTACGCGATTCCACTCTTCGTCAGTGTTGTCCGTTTCAGTTTGGAGACCGGAGAACCGATTTCGCAGTTCTAACGTGAACTTATTTCGGGTGTTGGGTTCTTCCAACTTCCTCACGTCGTACCTTCGACCTAATTTGCCAGAGCCGACCGCTCGCCGCGCTGTGGCAACCTTGAGACGCAGTTCGGCAACCATCAGCATGTGATCACTGTCGACGTCTGCGCCTCGCTTGTTGCGGACATCTAGCAGCGATGTTCGCCATTTGCAGCTTATGGCAATGTGATCGATTTGAGTACGGCTGATGCCATCGGGGAAGGTAAAGGAATATTTGTGGACATCTTTATGGGAGAACAGAGTCCCACCTATAACGAGGTCGTAACTCTGGCATAATTCGACAAATCGTTCTCCATTGTCATTCCGTTCACCAAGTCCGTGTCTGCCCATATGTCTTTCACAGCCAGTATTGCTACTTCCCATCCTAGCGTTGAAGTCTCCCATTAGAATGATAATATCCTGCTTACGGATCCCTTTCAGTGTACTATGGAGAGCGCTATAAAAGTCGTCTTTTACTTCCGCCGTTGAAGTGTTGGTGGGAGCGTAGCATTGAACCACCGTAATTTTCCTGACTCTAGAATTGAAGCGGGCGGTTATGATTCTGTCTGAGATCGGCTTCCAATCCAGTAGAGCTTTCCTAGCGTCTTCGGCAAGAAGGAATCCCACACCATACTCATGGGTGTCGTCTACATTCTCCTTTCCAGAAAACAGTAGTGTCAGACCGCTGGATGTTCTCAGTTCTCCGAACCCGTTCCTCCGCACTTCACTGAGTCCAAGAATATGTAGTTTGTACTTCAGCATCTCCTGTTCAACCTGGGCCAGTCTGCAGTCGTCAGTCAGGGTTCGCACGTTCCAAAAGCCAATTCTAGTCCGTAATTTCATGCCAAAGGTCGTTGTTAATAGATCGGTCCGGTTTTGCACTATTTCAGTTTCTTGAATCGTTTGTTTTCGGGCAAGTAGGTGATTAGCCCGCTGTGCCCTAGTCTGCTGGTGGGGCTGCCACCTCAGAGCATGCAGACTCACTCGGTTTAATTCAGGTATCCTCCCTAGTGATAGGTTCTGTTTTTGGGCGCAGAACACTCGCCCTTTGCCCTGCATCCGTTAGCAACTACAGCACGAGATGGCGGACGCGCGGCGGCGCGGCTGTAGCCGGTCCCAGGGTGGACGACGGGGACGTGGATGACGCGGACTGGCTGAGGCACTGCTTATATTCGTGTCCCGCCATAGACACAGCAGAAGGCTTCTTGGTATTTTATAGAGAAACCTGACTCACCCATCAGGTTTCCCACCGAGACCGCACCTCAACTTCCCACCCCAAAATTATAATAATTTTCATAATATTTTACAAAAAATCCTACATGAATGTACCTATACCAAAACAATATGTAATTTTTTTTTTTTTTTTAATGTTCCGACTTCCATTATAAAACTTAAAATCATGAAATAACTAATAGGCAGATTAATCAAAAAGAAAAATGTATTGGCATGCTACCTACTTATTGAGGTGAAGTCGGTGCCAAGTGCAGGAATAAGATATTATGTAATTGATTAGTTGGGCATTTTATTTATACTACATGATTCTGATGTTAATTTTTGATTATTTATTTTTTAATTTGGCACCGACTTACCTCGTTCAGTAGGTGGCATATACCAATACATTTTTCTTTTTGATTAATTTGCCTAAATGAATGAAAACTACTAAAACATGAAAAAAAAATATTTTATAATTTTTTGTGCATCTATAACACCAATATAATATTGTATTTTTATCAATTTTGTTGTCATAAAAACTTATTTTATCACTGGCCGAAATTTAAGAAATCGAAACTTTTTATGTACCTATATAGTTTGATTTGAAATGTCAAAACATGTCAGAATTCCATGGAAATCTATTATTTTTGCCACATAAATACACTAAGAGCACGCGAGGACCAAAGCTTTTTTATTTAAAAAATGCTGAATGTATGTACTCTGTGTACGTTTTTAATATTATTCGGAATAAAATCTTAAAAAGACTTTTACTTTGAGGAAATTGAGCTACCACTTTAAGGCCAGGTCCAACCCCACATTCGAAATAATTGTAATTTTTCATGAAGAAATTTACCTAATTAGAGTTTATTCGCGAAGTGGAAAATAATACAGGATATAGATTATGTCAATCGTGTACTTTTTAATAAAAATACATAATTCATAAAGGCACCGAAAATTTAGAAAATATTTCAGCTTTCAAGTCATGAAACTTAAAATTTTCAGCGATAATGTTAATGTTAATGATAATGTTATTTAGGTATATAATTAGTTTATATATATGCTATATTAAAGTCGAGCACTTTTGTTTTAAAACTAATATTTTTAATGATATTTGAGAAAGAGTTGCTAAATCGGTATAAAATCTGTTCGATCCTACCAACGAAAGTAGAACATTGTGTTGTGCAAAAAACTATCTTATTGCACACACGGTTAAGCGCATATGAATTTTGTTTTTTGCAGCTCAGGTTGGACGGTCTTAAATACGATTGCTATAATTATCTGCCTAAATAATCATGATGCAACTTTTATAGTCGATAATCGCTATTTATGTGTTGGGGACATGCAAAGAGAATCTTGATTTTTCATAAAATAACGAATTTATGTACGATATACGATAATAATATTACGAATTAAAATACAAGCATTGGATTATAGAGCAAAAGCCCGCGACAGCATGCATGCCCATGCATGCTGTCGCGGGCTTTTGCTCTATAATCCAATGCTTGTATTTTAATATTTTGTTAAGTATCTTTAAAATTACCGAACAGATACTAAAGTGGTTAAAATGGGACCAACTTGGGAATAGACTCTTTCGAATAAAAAAATAATTTCGGAAATCAGTCCACCATAGGCGGAGAAATCGGCGAACATACATAAAAAAAAACATACATACATCGAAACATGTAACCTCCTCCTTTTTTGGGAAGACGGTTAAAAAGAATAGTATTTAATATTTTAACAAATCCGTGTACTTAAGTTTATATCCAGTTTGATTCATTTGATGAAGACTCTAGTCCTAAATAAATGTTGCAATTCCATCAAAAAATTGTACGTCAGCTGCATGAGAAACCCGACCCTGACACTTTCACTTCAGCTGACTTAAAATGTAATTTTTGAAACGTTTGTTCACAGGAGCCCGTTTAGGTCAGATGCAGTCATTGGCAGGACTAGCAGCAGTGCTACAGCGGTTTTCAGTGGAACCAGCGAGGGACACCAAGCGCAGACCGACGGTCAATCCCAGGTCGAACGGCGTGCAAGCCGTGGTAGACGGACTGCCGCTTAAACTGACATTGAGGAAGAGTAAAGTACTTTGAGCTCAGAAGGAAAAATCAGGGAGAAAGTGTGTCCTGGGCTCTTCTCGAAATTTCAGCTCGACGCACAGTGTGTGATTTTCAAATCTAGCGGAACTTAATTATGTGTCTTTAATATTTGAAAACCATTATCATATATGTATGGGATATAATGTTGTTATATCTCACTTATGTTTAGTTGTAAATAAAATATATGATGAATACAAATTTATACAGATTTAATTAATAATGAAAAAAAAAGTACACGATCTTTAGTATAAATACTGTTAATCCACGCACTATTTACATTGGGAATTCTTAATTAAGCGTTTCTTCGTCTTCTTCGCTATCATCATCTTCAGAGTCGTTTGCTAGTGGTATTTCGGGAGCCTTGAGAAGCGCCATGGTCTCATGGGCGATACGACTTTTTCTTGGTCGATTTATATTGAGGCTGTATAAGTAAGGGTCTGATGATATAAGGAATCGGTTAAGAACATCTCTGTTAGTATTTTCCCTGGAGGTCTTCCGGCTAAAATGCTCACGGAAACGTCTTTACTTCTTATTGCTCGATTCTTGCGCTTCCTCTGATAACTGCATACAGGGTTATTTTGTAACTACTGGCCAATTTTTTTCAATATGCTCAGTACTTGGAATACAACTACGTCCGAAAGAAATTTTTAGTAAAAGAATAACATAAAATTTCAACTTTCCATACTTAGTCCCATCAGCTGATCGACCAATTTGTATGGGAAGCATACAATTTTTTCTTCATTTTTTGACATAGATTTTTTTGGAAACCTGCTCAATTTCATCAACCAAATCTGTGCGCAGAGAATCCGGACAAACGAAGTGGCGGGAAGAATTCTGTACCGGAACTTTACCGGGAAAAAACCCACCGGTAAAAATAAGTACCGGGAAAAAATCTCCACGCGGCACCACGCTCGTCCGACTAGAATCTAACTTAAGCTATACGCAGACTGCTACCACCGTAGCTTATATAGGGAGCTACGGGGCCCTATATACTAACCTAACTTAATAACTACAATTCAAACCACTTACCAAACTGAATCTTCTTAATCTTCGGATCCAACTTCGAGTGTCTTCGGAAGAGGAGGGGGTTGTTCCCTAAATCACCCAACCTACCCCATGAGATCTCAATCCCCAGAAAAAATACCTGATCCGTCTAGCAGTTCCACTCGGCAACAGGTTTCGGCGTCCCCAGGCAGCCACGTTTCGCATCTCACAAGAAAAAGTCACAATAACGGGTTACACAAACACAATTCAATAGTTATTTAACAAACAGGAAATTCACAAATATAACTCAAACTAGTTAACAAGCAAAAGACGCGAGACCTCTCCGCGTATTAAAATCAAACCGATATGTCAGGACAATGGCGACCGTCCGCGACCCATTCGCACGAGCAATGTGAGAACCCCGAACGCCTGGCGGCGACAATAGGAAACGCCTGCGTTTAGTTTCACCCATTATATTACAAACATCCCCCCGTCCCGGTCTGAGAAGCAGACCGCTAGCTTACTCTACGGGAAGGCGGGCGAGAGAGGTCACACCTCTCCTTAAAATCGAACCGTCGACCAACACCTCAGCCACACGCGGAGTGCCATCTCCGCCAAGAATCAAACGTAATATGCGAGCTCGTCGCCAAAGCAATGAGGGCAAATTTGCCTCTTTTAACAATACTAAATCACCCTCCCTGGGAGGCTCAGTCCTGTCTGTCCACTTCACTCTTTGCTGCAGCAAATGCAAATATTCAAGCGACCAGCGACGCCAAAAGTCCTGGCTCATTTGCTGCAACATTTGAAAACGCGACAACCGATATACGCGTTCGTCCTTCCACGGGTATTCGGGCAGGGCATTCAAAGGCCCTCCCACCAAAAAATGACCAGGGGTGAGAGCTTCCAAGTCATTTGGATCTGGAGAGAGCGGACAGAGAGGACGAGAGTTGAGGACCGCCTCAACTTTACAAAACACCGTGGCCAGCTCTTCAAAAGTTAGAGCCGTTTCTCCGATAATGCGGCGGAGGTGGGTCTTTGCGGATTTCACAGCCGCTTCAAAAATCCCTCCCCAATGGGGGCAACTTGGGGGACTAAACTTCCAGGTTATTCCCCTTTGGGCAGCAATTTGACTTAAACTAGTACAATTTTTATCAATAAACACAGAAACATCCTTAAGATAATTTACAGTTCCCTTATAGTTTGTGCCATTATCAGACCTAATAAGGGAAGGTAGACCTCGACGCGAAACAAAGCGATCCAACGCGGCGACGAAGGCCTCCGTAGTCAGAGCCGATACCACCTCCAAATGGACAGCCTTGGTGGCCAAACAAACAAATACACACAAATAGCCCTTCACAATACGGGCATTACGAAAGGGAGAAGCCTTGATCGAAAAGGGACCGGCAAAATCGGTTCCAACGCCGTCAAACGGTCTCGAAGGTCGGATTCGATCAGCGGGCAAATCACCCATCTGTGGTTGCATCGTGGATGCCTTCAACCTATAACATGCAATACATCGAAACAGAACACTACGGATTGCTCTTCGGGCAGACAATATCCAAAATTCGCGTTGCAAAATAGCCAACAAAGCATTGCACCCAGCATGGGCGTTACGAATGTGTCGATCAGACACCAAAAGCTGCACCAAGGGTCCGCCCTTGGGCAACAACAGAGGATGGCGAGTCTCATATGGAAGATCCGCCTTCCGGAGCCTGCCTCCAACCCGAAGAAGCCCATCCGAGTCGATGTACGGGTTCAAACGAGCGACCGCGCCCTTCAACTTAGCGCGTCCGTCGCGCAAAATACGAAGCTCTGACTCAAACCGTCCGGTCTGCACGACACGGACCCAATGCAACAATGCGCTCCGGCGCTCTTCTGCACCTGCAATCGGATCCAACCGCTTTGCCTGTGGGTTTCTACAATTATGTATGAAACGCTTAATCCAACTGGTAACACCCAGAAGCTTATCCAAGCTACTATACCGAGCAAGTAGCCAATCCGGCTCCGACGTCGTCTCAGCGACTACAGCATGTACACGGAGCCCAGTCAAACTCAAAGAAGTAACATCTGTCTGACAGACAGGCCAAGAAGTTTCTGATCCCATCAGCCACTCTGGGCCCCACCAGAGCGGGTGTGACACCAATTCTGGTGCCGTACAACCTCGGGAAGCACAGTCCGCTGGGTTAAGCTCTCCCGGCACATGTCTCCATGTTATATCAATTCCGATATTCTGGATTTGGGAAACCCTGTTTCCAACAAAAACCTCCAAGGTATGTGGGGCCGCGCGCAACCATGCAAGCGCGACCTGGCTATCCGACCAGGCGAAGATGTCTCGTATCTCGACCGTGGCCGCCAGCTCACTGGCAACGTGATGCAACAATTTAGAGAGAAGGTGAGCTCCACTCAACTCAAGCTTGGGAATAGTCAGCCTAGTCCTGATGGGGGCGACCTTGCTCTTCCCTAACAAAAGCGAGACATTGACCCGGCCATCGGCGTCAACTGTCCGCATATAGACTGACGCGGCGTAGCCTCGCTCCGACGCGTCACAAAAGCCATGCAGGCTGGCTCGATATTTCCCGGGGGGCAATATTCGACGAGGCAAGGCAATCCGATTGACTTCCTTAATCGATGAAAACAACTCGAGCCAATCATCCAATGGAGGGCCAAACAGCGGCTCGTCCCACGAGACGCCCAAAGTCCAAAGTCTCTGAAGAAGACACTTCGCAGAGAATATTACTGGACTGATCCAACCGCTTGGATCAAACATACGAGCTATTACGGACAACACCGTTCTCTTAGTCCAGACTTTTGGTATTTCCAAGTCCACTTGGAATGTGAAAATATCGGTTAGCGGCTGGTACTGCATGCCCAGCACCGCTATCCTGTTGGGATCATCCACATCCTCAAACAGGTGAGGGTTCTGTTGGTGATCCTCCGGGATCCCTTCTAGAACTCTAGGCTCATTGGACAACCACTTACGTAGCTCGTAGCCACCCGTTTTCAATATTTCAATCAATTCATCCCGCAGTAGGAGGGCCTCCTCAATACTTTGGGCTCCGGTGCACACGTCATCGACATACAAGTCACGTGACAGCACGGAAGCCCCACGGGGAAAGCGGATCCGTTCCCGCTCTGCCAATTCAAGCAATGATCTGATGGCGATATAGGGACTAGATTTCAAACCATACGTGTTTGTATTGAGTTCATACACCGTCACAGGATCCTCAGGGCGCTCACGCCAGAGTATCAACTGGAATCGCCTGTCCTCAGGATGTATGACTGTCTGGCGGAACATCATCCGGATGTCCGCGCCAAAAACCACTTGATGTCTTCTAAAGTTCAAGATGATGTCAATTATGTCCCTATGCAATTTGGGACCTGAATGCAAACATAGATTCAACGAAACTCCGTTCGAAGTGGGTGCGGACCCATCGAAGACGGTCCTCAATTTGCCTGTTGAGGCCTTCACCACCGCGTGGTGGGGCAAAAATAATGCTCAGTTGAGCTCCAATCAACTCGAGCCGGAGACATGTGACCCAAATCCTCGTACTCGCGCATAAATTCAATATATTTATCGCGAAGTACGTGGTCACGCTGCATGCGTCGCTCCATGGACAGCAGTCGTTTCTCCGCAAGCGCCCTACTTTGCCCTAGGCTAGGACGAGAGGCAACAAAGGGTAACCTAGTTACAAACCGACCGGAGGGCAACCTCTCCGTGGTCGATCGAAAAAGGGCTTCGCACTCAGCGTGTTCCGGATCCATCCTGGAACTCATAGGTGGCTCCTCCACCTCCCAAAACCTTTGCATGGTCTTGGCCAAGGACGCAGATGCGACGACCGGTGGCTCCTCCACGGTGCTATTATCAAACACAGGGCCCATCAGGGCGAAACCAAAGATAGTAGACACTGCCATCAGTGAAGACGAACCCAGAGCTTTCTGGGTACCCAACAAAATCCAACCCAATACGTCCGAGCCCAGGAGCAAGTCCACTGGGCCGGGATGAAAGACAGAGGGGTCGGCCAAATCCAGACCCGAAACCAAAGACAACACACCCGGCGGTATGTCTGTCGAGGGGTGCCAACCCGCAATGGTATCCATTACCATAGCCGAAGTCGTGATCCTCATTGTGGAGGACTTCAGCGAAGAAAAGGTGACAAGTGTCTGGCCCGTCAGACACTTCACTTGTATGCCACCAACTCCAAGAAGTGGCACAGGCGAGTCTTCCACGACTAAACCTAACTGGCGTGCCACTCGAGTGGTAACCAAACTGCTTTGAGCCCCTGAGTCCAACAGAGCTCTCAAATTAATGGCTTCCCCCCTACGACCCCATACGCGTACCACCGCGGTAGGGAGCAGAACCGTCCGCGGCTCTGTCCCAGCAAGGGAGCAAGCTAGTTACGGGCTCCCCACTCTCTCCAAACCAGGGGCGCGCCACTGACCCGGATAATATGGCGGGCGAGTGCACATCCCCACCTGAGGGGGGGCATAACCCGCGGCCCGGCCATACATATGGTACGGCGGGTGGTACTCCAGCCGTGGGTACTCGTGCAGCGGCGGAGAAAACCGCTGCGGCTGCATGTGTTGGGTATTGGTAACCCGCGTGGAGGGGGGTGTCCCCACTCTCACGTCCGATCTAGGGCCCCCGCCCATGGGGGCCCTATCCGGGGCCTGGCCAGCCACATACTGGCCCCGACCTTGGGGCGCGTGGTCCCGGTCCGCCAAGACCCGCGCCGGTACGCGACCTCCCCTCCCTCCCCTCCCGAGGGGGGGTGCGACGAGCGAAGCCGCGTCCTCCGTCCGATGGTGGAGGGCTTCGCGCAGGAGCGCCCCCGCCCATAGGGGACCCCTGCCTCAACAACCGGGGGCCATCCCCGTTCCGGTTCATGCAGAGCATCACGTGGTGCCGCCCACGGCATGCACTGCATGGTATGGCTCTGGGACAGTCACGTGCATAGTGACTGCCCAAACAGTAAAAGCAAAGTTCATGCCGCCTTGCCATGCGGCGCCGATCTTGTACTGGCAGTCTCTGCCAGTCCCTGCATTGCAGCAGGCTGTGGCCCATCCGGCCACATTGCAGGCAGTCCGCGTCCCCCGCGACTGCTGCCGTGTGTGCAACCCGCACACCAGCTCCACGCGGTGGCGGTTGCCGTCCCTGTTGGGGCCTACGTTCAGGCGTTCTGGATGGCGCTGAGTCCGTCATGGTATTCTCAGCCGCCCGTGCCTCAAACTCCAAAAACTTCACCAAGTCAGTGAATGTTGGTAGGGTGGTGCTATCCCGTTCCGCATTCTCGCGCTCAAATCGCGAGCGGATGTCATTGGGTAATTTGCCCAATACAATGTGCACCAGCAAAAAGGACCATTGGTCCACCGGCAGCCCCAGTGTGCGGAGCGCGTTACAGGCCACTGTAACGGGCGTGAGCAACTGCAGGCGCAACTGTGCCCTGTTGGCCACCTTGGGCAGGGCCATCAACTGTGCGGCGTGCGCATCCGCTAACAAACGTAAGTTTTGGTAGCGGGAGTTCAATAACTCCCAAGCCGTGTCGTACTGGTCGTCCTCCACCCGGAGGTGCTGGATGAGCGACCGCGCTTCACCCTCAAGAGTGGAGAGGAGGTAGGCCATCTTCTGGGCCTTCGACAAATCCTGTCGTGCTACGACCAGGGACTCAAACATATTTTTATATGCCACCCACTCCTCCATCCTACCCCCAAAGTGGGACAGCTGAAGGGTGGGGAGCCGACCAGTAACCGCTGGTCCTTCCTGTCTAACAGGTGTGCGAGGGGCTGGTCCGCCAGCCTGTCTCGCCCTTATTGCGGCCGCCGCCTCCACGATGTCATCGTGCAGACTCAGGATCTGGTCCAGGTCCGCCACGTGACCTGCGTAGACCTCCGGGGTAAGGTCGGCTTCGGTAAGCGCCGCCATGGCCGCTTCCGCGTTGTTCAATCGTGAGCGGAGCTGATCCGCTCTTTCCAGTATAGCGGCCTCCCTGTCCTTCCGGGACAGGAGTCCACCGGCCGTCACAAACCATCTCAATTCGTTGGCGAGTGTCGCCTTAGCATTGGGGACCTTCGCCATCGCGTCAAGTCACAAACAAAAAATAACAAAAGGTAAATAAAAAACAACAAAATCAAACAACTACACGAAGAACCGCGGTAGGTATGAGAATGGCACAAACCCGGAACGCACGGTACAAACCGCAAACAAATACAAAAAAGGTTACAAATATTCTTATACAAACAAACTAAGAAAAATCTAATAATTTTTACAAACAATTAATTATTTTTTACAAACGAACAAATAGAGGGTAGATAAACTACGCTCTGCTACCAGAAAATGTGCGCAGAGATTCCGGGCAGACGAAAGGGCGGGAGGGTTCGGTACCGAAAAATTTACCGGGTAAAAAAAATACCGGTAAAAAACCTCGACCCGATACTACGTCTGTCCGACTAACCTAACCTAACCTATACGCAGTCTGCTACCACTGTAGTTTACAACGGGAACTACAGAACCCTGTATATTAAACCTAACTTAATAGCTACAACCACCCACAAACCCAAGGGTCACTTACCAAACTTAATCTTCTGCTCTTCGGATCCAATCTTGAGTGTCTTCGGAAAGGGGGGATGCGGTCCCTAAACACCCAACCTACCCCGAGATCTCTTTTCCCCAGAAAAAATAATTAGATTTCTTCCCGAAGGTTGACTCGGCAACAGGTAGATGTGAGCGACCAGCCACGCGTCACATCTCACAGGAAAAAGTCACAATAACGGGTTACACAAACACAATTCAATAGTTATTTAACAAACAGGAAATTCACAAATATAACTCAAACTAGTTAACAAGCAAAAGACGCGAGACCTCTCCGCGTATTAAAATCAAACCGATATGTCAGGACAATGGCGACCGTCCGCGACCCATTCGCACGAGCAATGTGAGAACCCCGAACGCCTGGCGGCGACAATAGGAAACGCCTGCGTTTAGTTTCACCCATTATATTACAAACAAAATCTGTTGCGAAAATTTGGCCAATGGTTTCAAAATAACCCTGTATAGTACCAGGAGTAATGACGCAAGTATATATGTTTTGTCTCTTTTGCATAAGCAGCAAATTTATCGCAATCAATTTCATGATTGCTGGATAAAGCCTCGAGTAGAACTCTGAAGTGATGTATGAGATCAACTTCGATGCCTGTTATTTCGGCTGTCTTTTTAGTATTCCTGAAAAATCTGCGGGCTGTGTTGCCATCCAATGATGGCAACACCAATCTGCAGGAAACACCAATGTGTTTCCTGCAGATTAAAAAATTTCGCGATTTTTCATAGTTCGAACTCCTACGGCAAAATGAAAAAAAAAATGTATGGCGGACGCAAAACAGCGCAAGCGAATAAGGCTTAATCTCATAGCGTAATATGTAAGGGAAAAGATAAAATGCATTTCGGGTCAGATACACGAAGATACATTTTGTAAACTCATTTCATTTTAAAAAATTTAAAAGAAATTCTTCTTGCGGGCAATGAAGTAGATTAGCGATAAAACTACTACTTAAACATATAATACGAAAGTATTTCTTACCTTAGTCTCTTCTACAAAGTACAACGATCACAACAACACAATATTTTTGCAAATCTAACTGGCAGTTAGCACGCTATCTGTCTTAACACAATGACGCGATGCAACAGATTAAAACGAATTTAATTAATTATAAAAAAGGAGTCACTTTGTAGGGTAGTCATCTTAAAAATGGTGATGCCAACAAAAAATTTCTTGTGAAATAGGAATGTATGGTGTGTTAGAGATTGTATAAACATATAATTACGTATGCTTGATAAAAACAATAAAAATATTTAAGTTCCGCTAGATTTAAAAAAAATACAGTGTGCGACGCAATCTTGAGACTTTTGATTTGTGAGGATGAATTAAAGAAATAAACACATTTGTAGTAAATTAAGTTTTTAATTTATTTGTTTCACTTTAATAAAAACACAATACTAGAAATAGTAGGTTTCTGTATTTATTATTAGACTAGCTGTTGCCCGCGACTTCGCCCGCGTGAGTTTCGCTTAGATGAAAAATCTTTTGTGTTCCAAACTGTTTCAGATGTTTCGGATCTTCGACTTTTATACGTCTACAGAATATGCTCATCAGGTTGAACGACTTTTACTAAGGCGCCATTTCCATATATGTTATAGTTTAGCTGGTTTCTTGCAGTTCTTGATCAGATTTTCCATATCTTCAATTTTTATACGTCAGCAGAAAATGCTCATCAGGTTGAACCACTTTTGTTAAGACACCATTTCCATATTTTTCATAGTTTAACTGTTCCCTTTTGGTTCTTCATCAGGTGTTCCAGTTTTCAAAATCAATTATAGTCTAAATATTGCCTAGGCTTAATAGATATATAACGAAACAGTTTCATTTAAATCGGTTTAATACTTTCGGAGATAAGCGTGATCATACACAGACAAAAAATTCAAAAAAAATTTTTTTTGCTCTCTATAATTTTTTTTTTAGGTCTATCCATTGCAGTCAAAAATACTAAATGTACAGGCAAAATATTTTTACTCTCTTATTATATGTATAGATTATATGAATAGATAATTTTATAGTTTACACGAAAACGCGTAAGCGTTGACTATGTTATTCTTACAATCTTTTTCGATTCTTGCATGAAACATTACAGCTAAAGCAAGAAAGTAAATGTAAGTAATTATTTATCCGGAACTTTAAATACTTACATCTTTTCCTTGCATATTATAAAATAAAGACCCCGCCGCGTCTATTTGTTCGCGACAAACTCAAAAGCTACTGAACAGTTTTCTTGCAGTGTTCACCAATAGACGAGGTGAGTCATGAGGAAGATACTGGTGTATAATTTACACGGGCGAAGCCGCGGGAAAACCTAACGTGTACTAAAAAAGAATCCTCTTAATGATTTTCCTCGTATAAAATACGGCAGCACTTAATACAAGTCTCGACGGGTGACAGCATTTTCAATTCTTTATTTTTTTTAGCCTTAGAAAAATAAGATACATTATAGTCTCGGAGACCGTATTCCCCATGCATGAAGGCATTGTCTTCCAAAACCGCTAAGAAATAGAGGCGATTTCTGGCTCTGATTATTTTCTCGGAGCCATCGACAACTGCTGCCACTGCTCGTTGGCAGACAGGGTCGTGGTAGTGTGGGGTGTTGAACATCAGATTCTTGATGTTGCAGCGGAAGACCTAAAAGATTATAAGTATCATTATCATCGTCATTAAATTTAAGAGCTAGGCTCTTGATGGTGAAGGTCCTTCCTTTTCTTCTTCTTTTTTTATAAATATCATTATAGCATCACGGAATTAGTACTGGCTCAGTTGCTTAGGCGCTCAAATTAGGTCTGAAAAGCGCTAGTTCAAATCTAATGCGGCCAGTACCTCTGAGGTTTGTCCGTCAACTACCACCAGCTTTCTTGGATGGGAAACTTGACTGTTGTATTTACTTGTAACTGCCTCTATATGGTGGTAGTCGTTAAGTCGTCAGATGCCTTCGGGCGACTTGAAAATTCTGACAGCAGTGTATAAGAGATAAAGTTTATCATCATTTCAGCTACAAGACCACTTTTGAACATAGTCCTCTTCCACCACGTCATATTAATTATTGTAAGGTTTGTTTATATTTTGCATAAATCGGTAAGCTATATCGGGAACAAATGTCAAACTTTGCCGCCACCGCGCCGCGTATATTGAAATTATACAAGGCCAGCACACATTCATAGTGTCCTAACACTGTAAGGTTTCAGAATGTATAACAAAATATAGTTTTTGAAAATATACACGATTTCTACGTAATGGTCGCGTATACTTTCTTACACTGATTCAGTAAATTAGTTAAGAGAATATACGAGGTTAGAATCCACATGTTCTGACGTTGTAAAGTTTAAGAATGTAAACGTGTAATAAATGTTTGTAAAGTATACAAGCTTGGAAAGACAATATTAAGTATATGAAAATGTATTAGAAGGCTGAAACCAATAGGTTCTGACATAGGTTTTAGCCTTCTAATACATTTTTTGTATGGGTTGGGAATAAAAAAACAGATTTTTACGAGATGATATATTTTTATTATAAAATAAGAGAAAAAAATGTTTGCTTACTTAGAATTATTTTGGTTCTGAGACACATTGAATGCTAAATTATGCTTTCTTTTTCTGGTTTGTTTTGGTTTATATGTTCCAGATGTAAAAGGCCTACCAGCTTGTACTCTATTTTTTGTCTTGGACCCAGTTACTCTTCTGGATAATGCCGTTGGTTGAACGCGTATTTTACGCGACCGTTTCAGTTTAAAATTGTAATAAATAAAGTTTTGTGCCTGCTGGTCTGTTGTAATAGATTTTAGTGTAGAAGTTAGCAAGCACATTTCTTTCAAATTGGGAGAGCTAGGGTGTTGCTTAAAAATGTTTAACAGTTCATGAAATTCTCCTTCCATTTGTGCGAGATATTTGTTGTATTTTTCTACGCATACGGAACTTGTAACATTTTAAAAAATGTTAGAAGTACTTGGTTGTGGCTGTAGCTCTTGTGTTTGTACGCTAGCTTGGAATGGAGATACTTCTTATTCCTTTTTTTCTGTTTCAATTAAGTTGTCCATATTTTGGTAGAACTGCACTAAGATCAACATTTGAAGCAATCTTTGCACAAGTTATTCGGTCAACTTTAGACAGCTTGGGAGAAGTTTAAGAGAAGAAAATCCACTATAGTCTTCTTTGAAATTACCGGGCTTGCACTTAACGACAAAATTGATTTTTTCTTGTGTTTGAAAGTTCCATTTTAACTGTTTGTATTCACCATAATTATCTATCAAAAACTGTTTTAAACTATCGGGTGTAATCATTTTAACTAAGATCGTGTCACTCACAAATAATTTAAGTACAAAATTCAATCAATTACACTTTTTGGAATCAAAATAAACAAAACACTGCATACGAAAACAATGGCGCGTGGCTAATGATACAATAATCTTAAAAAGAATAAAAAGATGACATATTCTTGTGAAAAAAAGATAAAGCAATAAATCAAAATGGCTACCTTGAAACTCTTCGCGTATAGATTCCAAGTACATCATCGTGCGTAGCACGTAGAAAATATATACGATTAGTCCGCTATGGTAACTAGCGCAGTATATTTTTGGCACAAAATGTAAGTTTACGTTATTGGAAAATATACGCTATAAAAACGTAATAACCATGTATAGTTTCAAAAAAAAGTTTAGTAATGTAGAATTTGAAACTATACACGAGCAGTCCGAACCTGTGCGTACTGGCCTTGTATAATTTCAATATACGCCACCGCGCCCGGTCCTAGCAGAAGGAAAAACCCAAGAAGAGCAACTTGATGTCGTCAAGGAGAATATGCGTGCTAATAGTCTCACAACTAAGTACCTATGCCGTAGTGCCGTAGTACGTGCCGTAGTTAAGAACAAAAAATAAAAATAAAATTTGAATCAGAATCGAGCAGACCAGTTCCCCCTGGGATGGGGGATGTAGTTACTTCGCAATGGGAATGTAGTTACTACTTTATAAAATCTCTTTTTTTACCATTTCATTGTGGTTTGGTTACTCGATCACAAACATAACATGTTTTATTATATTATATTTTTTTCTTATATTTTATTTTTGACTGTACACAATCTAGTGTATGTATAAAGTTAATAAATAGCCCCTCTGGCATGTTAGGCGACCAAGACTGTTTCACGAGTTTCTTTCGGCATTTCTTCTCAGCAGTGGTCGTTCCGAAATGCTAGTTTGTAGCTTTGAGACATAATATATTATGATTAATTTTCGACGTGTAAAGGAGCCTTCTTTGAAGGCCAAGAGAAAAAAGAAAAAATTATTTAAAAATAGTTGGTAGTTACCTCATGTCCAGCCAATACTAACAGGCAATAGTTTTCATACCTCACGGGCTCTATCTCCACCCTAAATCCTAATTTTTGGAGTTGATCTAAAAATGAAAAAGACATACAAGTCTTGAAATACGCATTTCAGGTATCCAGACTACATAAAATCCATTTATTCTTACCAGTCCTATCATGTAAGCAATCTTACCATGTCTTTTTATGATTTTACAACAAAATAAATTAAAATAGACTTTTTAGGAAATTACTTTCGTTTTTATTAAATGTTTTACTTTAGGTAGAATGTTTAGGTTTGAACTAATATTTGATTGATTTTCAACAAAATTCAACAAAAAGTACTGTGAAGATTGTTTACATGATAGGACTGGTAAGGATAAATGGAGTTTACATACATAGAATCACGTCTTTATCCCTTACGGGGTAGACAGAGCCAAGAGTCGTGAGACTACCAGACTATCCTACTAATATTATAAAGTGCGAAACTGAGTTGAGCTCGTGAACTTGTGAGTCTGTGAGGATGTTTATTACGCAAAATCTACTAGACAGATTTTGATTAAATTTTAAACACGGGTAGAAAAATACCGGGAATAGCACATAGGGTACTTTTTATCCCGAAATTCTCACTAGAGCGAAGTCCCAGGGCTAAGCTGGTATTACATACGACATCCATTCTTAAAACCATTCGGGAAATATCTAAACTAAAAGAGTGGAAACCGCATTAAACTGCTAAGTAGAAAATATCAAAGCATTCATTTTTTAGTTTTAAGTTTAATTAGTCGGTTTCTGTGGAAGACCAGCGTTGTGGATCGTACCACGGTCCACGACACATGCTGAGCAGAGACCGTTTTGGTTTTTTTATAGCCAAATAAATTATTTTTCTTCTTTCTTCTTCTTTGTTTAAAATGCCTTTACTAACCTCTTAATCCTGTCAGTTTTTGGGGTTTGTGTGAAAGAGTGTGAAATGAATTGCAAGGCCCGTAGTAAATGAGAACACTCTGTGTCATAGCCATATTTATAGTTAATAGTTAAAAATAAATATAAAATAGTAATAAAAATAACTAGGTATAAGAAAATAGTATAAAATGGTCCTGTGTTATGATTTTATATTACATTTGTATTTCTGTCAGCTGTTACGTTATCGTGACACAACACAAAGAATAAATAAAATTTATTATTTTTTGAAAAAGGACAAGAGGAGAGAAGGTTATGATTATGAGTTTTTCCAAAGTTTTTTCGGTAAAAATTAATACATAGGTTACAAACCTAAAAAAAATATGAATAAAATTATAATTATATTTTACCTAGAAAAATCCAGAGGGAAGTCGATGGATTTTTTCACGACTGAAAAAAGGAGTGCTATGTTTTCAGTATTTATCGACCGAGCGAGCGCAGCGAGCGAAGCGTCTCAGTTTCCACTAGCCGAAAATTCTTTTGTCTGTCCGGATGTTATCGCCTACAGGTCGCATTTCTAAACCAATTCTTATGAAATTTTGTGAGCAGGTTCGTTAATTTTATAGAATTTTTTAGTCGAGCCAGTTTTTCGAAATTTTATAAAATGGCGATAATATATAAAAAAAACCTTATATCTCAGCTATTTAAAAAAAAAAATCAAAAATGTCTTTAGACATTTTTGTTATCCTTATTAAGACTTTTAAGACGCAACTTTTTTGTATGAACAACATAGTGAAATTTAATAAAACCGCTATAAATCCATATATTAAATTCTTATACGATAGTTCACAAAAAAATCAATAGATGGCGCAGCAAAGCTGCAAATTCCTTGATTTATTGATTAAAATGAGATTCTTTGAATTGCGTGTATTTTTTTTTAAACTGAGTGCGTTTGACCCTTTATCTTGCCTGATGAGAAGCATAGATGAGATCTAGGGTGGTACACGCAAACTGGAAAAAAAAAACTCAAGTATTTATTTGGTTGATGGTATTGTATTGTGGATTGCCTTGCTTGGTGGAATTATCTTGAACACTTGAAATAAATCTGATATCAAAAAACTTCATTGTATGATTAGAATCCTATTAAAAAAAAGTAATATATACGTATATGTATATAATAGATTCGATTTCAAATTGAACTTTCTTTTTTGAACTTTAATTTTGTTGCGCAAATTACATAAATATACATACCTATAACCAATAGGTCAAACCATGCATTTCTGACGACTGACGACCTCCGTGGCCTAACGGTCATCACGCCAGACGGCCACACCAGAGGTCCCGGGTTCGATCCCCGGTCGGGTCAAGATGGAAAATAATCTTTTTCAGATAGACGTGGGTTTTGGATATTTATCTATACATAAATGTATTTGTTATAAAATATAGTATTGTTAAATTAGCATCCCGTAAAGTCTTGAACTTACTCAATCTGTGTGATTTGTCCGTATATATTTATTAATATTATTTATATTATTTCGAGGCGGAAAAGGCAGGTCTCAGTCAATTTTTTTGTGGTATTGACCAACCACAAGAACTTTTTACTTTCTTTCCAGCATTGGTAGGTTGGTTTCAAAACTCATCTAAGCCAGGGACACGGTAAAATATCGGTTATTTCGTGGAAGGGCTCGCGAGGTCTCTGTTCTCACAGAACCACTAGTGTATGTATGTGAGTTTCTTTACTCCACCGTAATTCCTAAACGCCTTGACAGATCGATGTGAGGGGCATCCTTGGATTCCTTCAAAAAACCGGCCAAGTGCGTGTCGGACCACGCATAAAGTAGGGTTCCGTAGTCATTTTTGGCACCGCGCTGTTTTGCATTTCTTGCATCATCATCACCCTAGCCTTTTCCCGTATCTCACGGGTTCGGCTACCTAATTTGGAAAAAAGTATATATTTTTATTTTATTTATAACTTCAAAAGTATTCATCACAGGATAACCGAAACAATTTTAAAAAAGTGTTGTATGGAAACCCTACCTTATTTTCATAGTCCTTTTCAACGATACCCCACACAAGGGGGTGCACTCAAAAAAATAATTCACCCCCCCCCCTTTACATGTATGGGAAGGTAACCTTAAAAAGGGGTAATTTTAATTTTTTGTATTTTTAAAAATGAGATCTATATGTGAAATATCCTCGAACCAAGTTACATGCAAATCAGTCCATAAACGTAGAAGATATTCTGCTGTGACAGACTAGGACGGACGGACGGACTGAACGATCTAATAAGGGTTCCTTGTCGGACTACGGAACCCTAAAAATGAGAAGCAGAGCACACAAATCGTACATAATTAACTAAATCCCATTTTACCCAACCAATCCCATGGCCTCCGCGCGCAAGTCCTTGTTGCACGAAGCCTGCAGCACATGATAATCTTGTATAGTAGTTTAGTGTAAAATTCTCAAAAAAAAATGAAAAATATGTTATTAATTAAAAAAGAAATATATTTTAAAAATTAGTCTATTTTTCTTTGGTAACAATACCACAGCACTTTATGCACTCTTCAACGCGGGGCAGCAATTTAGGACTCTCCTTCAGTTGTTTAGTACAGAAATGGGCTTTGGCTTCAAATTGTCCACGTATGAAGATATTGTCGTTAAGCAGGTTGTATAGCCAGATGTATATACGTCCTCTTATAAGCCTCTTCGAACCGTCGACCACTGCTGCCACCGCGCGCTGGCAGACTGGGTCGTGGATATGTGGTGTGTTGAACATTAAATGCTTGATATTGCAGCGAAAGACCTAAAAAAATCACCATCGTTATCGGCCATTTTAATATCCACATTGCTGGAGAACTAGCTTTCCTTATGGATGGAAAAAGAGGATGGGCTATGCGAAATGGTGGGTTTTACAGCCGGGATTAACGACGTAACGCGCCTCCTGAAGCAAGGAGGAGCTCGTCATTTCGTCATCATTTTTTGATGATTTTTTATCACCCATCCTGTGACCGATCATTGCGAAAGTTCGTGGGAATCACTTGGCTACCGAGCTCCTCAAAATCATACAGTTATGAAAGTACCATTAACGAATACAAAAGAGAACCACATTGATTTATAAATTAAGAACCCCATAGGTTTTGATTTACTTCTGAAATCGCAAAACATGCGAAGATTTGCGCCTCGATTGAGTTTTACAATCTGCGCGGGAAGAAAAGCAGCTGGCACATTTTCATACTTTTTTTTCGTTCCCAGATCAGAAGCAAAATGGATAAAGGCATGGAAAAGGTTCTTTAGTTAATTACCTCATATCCACCTACTGTTACCAAGCAATGGTTTTCAGACTTTACTGGCACCAGATTCACCCTGAAGCTCAATGTTCGAAGTCGATCTATAAAAAAAGATAATGAATAAAAGTCACCTTATACCTAACATCTGACTAATCTATACAGGATGATTTGACAAACACCAGCAACCTTAAGGGCTATAAGAACTATATGTAATATGTCCAATTACTATATAAACTCATAGTATTTCATGTGACCGACCGGTAAGTGAGCACTAAAGAATTTTGAAAATTTCGCTCCCATATGAAAAACTATATTCACGCGGTCGGAGCCGAGGGCCAAAGCTACATAGAAATATACAGTAGCGGAGCCCAGGGATCGCAGCCAAGCCAGCAGGCAAGCAGGCCAAGAATCCGTACAGTACAGTTATGCCACAACTGCCCTTCCTCCTGTACCTTAGAGGACCTGAATGAGGCCAACGATAGGGCGGTGGAAGTGGCCAAATACTGGTCAAATAAAATCTAATTTCTGCCTTTTCGACTCAGATGATGATGAAGAATCCGTGTGTAGCTATAAGATGCCAGAATGTACCCATTTGCTTCGACAACATAGGACGCTCTTGGCGGCATGGACTTAAGGCATCATCTGGGAAGGCCTCGAGGACCCCGGCATCTTACGCATATTACTATATAAGCCAGTATATAGAAAGTCTATGAGCGTAACATGCATAATAACTTTATCTTTTACCTCTTAACCCAGCCAGTTTTTGCGGTTTATACGAAAAGTTGTCATGTGATACGCAAGGCCCGTAGTAAATAACGACAAATCGTGTTCCCATATCAAAATGTTTAATAAAAATAAAACAGTAAGGTATTAAATAATTACTCATACAAAAAATACGGTTATTAAAATAATTACTAATACAAAAACTGATAAAAATTACTCAGAAAAATTATTAATTACATTTTGCACTTCATTACACTTTTTAATTTTATTGCTCCATGAGCACAGACAGAGAAAAAAACCACTACGTTGCTGACACAGATTTTTTTTTTTTTTATAGGGGAGATATTTCCATGGTGGTTACTGCTTCGAGCAACAAGGACTTCCGCGCGCGGAGTCCGTGTTGATCTATGGCACGAAACATAGCAAGCGCCCGAGGCGCGTGCACAAGTGCACAAAACGAAACGTTTTGTGGACGAGTTATAAACTCTGCTTTTCACTTCGATTGCGAGGAAATAAAACAGTAAACCCACGAAATTTCACAAAAAAACAAGAGCTGTTTCCCGCCGTTTTATTTTTTTTACATCTTACTACATTGATATTAGGCTTGGGCTGCAGACCTATACAGCCTACTATTAAATTAATTTTGTAATAATAATTTTCTTAAATTAATTAAATAATTTTAATATTGTTTATGTCTTAAAAAACACATAAGGCAAATAAATTAAAGTACATATTATAAAATAACAGATTTTATCTATGAATGAACTTCTTATTGTGTTTGGCTGTATGGCTCATTTTCTTTGCCTTAATATAGATACATTTATGAGTAGATACGTTAATGCCCTTGTGCACAAAATTCGATTTTGTGCAGCCTATATCCTGCACAAATAAGCACTTTCTGAGCATGAGAAGTGAAATAGTAGATTTTACAACAAGTGCACAAAACGAATCATTTTTATACGAGACTTTTAGCAGCCCGAGCCGAGGGCGAGGGCTGATAGTAATGTCGAGGATAAAAATCGTTTTGTGGACGAGTTATAAACTCTGCTTTTCACTTCGAATGCGAGGAAATAAATCAAATTGAAGAAATTAATAAACGCACGAAAAAATAAGAGCTGTTTCCCGCCGCTTTATTTTTTTTAATCTTACGACATTGATAGGCTTGGGCTGCAGACCTATACAGCCTACTATTAAATTAATTTTGTAATAATATTGTTAAATTAATTAAATAACATACCGTACTTGAATTTAAATTTTAATATCTTTTATGTCTTAAAAAACACATAAGGCAAATAAATTAAAAGTAAATATAAAAAAAATAACAAATTCTATCTATTAACTTTTTATCGTGTTTGGCTGTATGGCTCATTTTCTTTGCCTTAATATAGATACATTTATGAGTAGAAACGTTAATGTCCTTGTGCACAAAGTTCGATTTTGTGCAGCCTATATCCTGCGCAAATAAGCACTTTCAGAGCATGAGAAGTGAAATAGTAGATTTTACAACAAGTGCACAAAACGAATAATTTTTATCCGAGACTTTTAGCAGCCCGAGCCGAAGGCGAGGGCTGATAGTAATGTCGAGGATAAAAATCGTTTTGTGGACGAGTTATAAACTCTGCTTTTCACTTCGATTGCGAGGAAATAAATCAAATTGAAGAAATTAATAAACGCACGAAAAAATAAGAGCTGTTTCCCGCCGCTTTATTTTTTAAAATCTTACGACATTGATAGGCTTGGGCTGCAGACCTATACAGCCTACTATTAAATTAATTTTGTAATAATTTTCTTAAATTAAATAAATAACATACCGTACTTGAATTGAAATTTTTCTGTCTTTTATGTCTTAAAAAACACATAAGGCAAATAAATTAAAAGTAAATATAAAAAAATAAAACTAATTCTATCTATGAACTTTTTATCGTGTTTGGTTGTATGGCTCATTTTCTTTGCCTTAATATAGATAGATTATGAGTAGATACGTTAATGCCCTTGTGCACAAAATTCGATTTTGTGCAGCCTATATCCTGCACAAATAAGCACTTTCAGAGCATGAGAAGTGAAAAGAGTATTTAAGTCTGTAGTAGTGTACCTACTGTGGAGATTCCATAGTACTTATTACTTCCATGGGAGATTCCAATCCAGGACGCCTCCGTGATAAAACAAGTACTTAGTACCTATTTTATTTTTTACCATTACCATAATTAACTACTTGGGTACTACTGTACTTGAGAAAAATCTGACACACTATGCGTTATTTTTTTCGTTGTGATTTGCTAGCTCAATCTGTATATGATTATAATATAGATACATGGATTTGCCCGATGTTTATTAATGTATTTATATCGATAAGAAATAAGCCTAAAATTAAAAATACAATATTTATACTATTATTTTTATTTATATTTCTACTTTTTTTTGGCATAATTAATGAAAAAACAAGACGAAAACCAGAATCTTCAGAATACCCGATGAGGGTGAGGAAGGCATTGGGGTAAGTACAAAGTACTTCCAGACCAGGGACCCCAGATAAGACGAAACACGTAAATTCAAGAGCGTGTAGCGACACATATGTATTTCTTATATTATTCTTTTACATATTCGAAATGAAAAGAAAGTGAAGTTCTATGTAGAAAAATACATTTGTGTGAAGTGATTCCTTTTTTTTACGTATTAATATACTTATATAAATATATTTTTAAGTAATTTTAAGTTTTTACTAGATTATTTTATTTTTTCATGTCGCTTCGCGAGAGAGTTTCACCTGGAAATAATAAGTCCAACCAAACTGTATCGTCCGATGACAGAGTCTGGTGTACTCAATGCTCCCAGCCTAGATCTTTTAAAGGTTTAAAAGGTTTAAACATACACATTGGAAAAATTCATAACACACGTGACCCTTTACTGCATTCCCAACCAGTCTCTTCAAGTGCATCTCATCCTTTAACTTCATCTCATCCTGTTTCTTCAAGTGCATCCCATCCCAGTAATACTAACATCCATCCATTACATCAGCATCTTTCACAATTAAAAAGAACCTTACCAATAGTCAAGAGAATACCTAAAGGTGCTCGCTTATCAGTTTCCCAAGCTTTATCATCAGCCATAAAAAAAACAGTCAGTGAAAATTCAATTCTGGCTTGGGAGCACCTACTCACTTTCGCTTTTAGAACTCTACATGTATCACCTTCAGGTAATCAAAATTTAACAACCAAAATTAAGTTTAATTGCAATAATTTTAATAGTTCCAAATTACTCGACCATCATTCAATTTCGGCACAAAAAAATATCAATTACAATAAAACAACAAAATACGTAGAGTCTAAAATTTGTGAAGGTGACATTAAAGGTGCAGCTAGATTACTGTTTTCGGATGATGCAGTTGCACCTAATTCACCGGAGACCCTTTCAGCCCTTCGTGAGAAGCATCCACCTTCAGCCGCAGATCTAGCCCTTCCGGACCCACCCGATAGCATGGTTGGGGCTCTTCAGGCAACTGAGGAAGAAGTACACAGAGCCGTGATGTCTTTCAGAAGTGGTTCTGCCGGCGGCCTTGATGGTTTGACGCCTCAGCATTTAAAAGATTTATTATGTGGTAACAGCGGTCAAGCCGGGGAGTCGCTTTTGAGGGATCTCACGGCCCTGGTTAACCTATTGCTGTCGGGTAGGGTAAACCAGGAGGTAACTCCTGTAATTTACGGGGCTAATCTGTGCGCCCTCAAAAAGAAGGACGGCGGCATAAGACCCATTGCTGTAGGCATGACCATCCGCCGCCTAACAGCCAAAATCTGTTGCAGGGCTGTAGCAGCCGCCCTTGAGGATTACTTCCAACCCATTCAATTAGGATTTGGTTCCAAGGGTGGTTGTGAAGCCGCCGTCCATTCTTTGCGAACTCACCTTTCTACTCAGAAAGGTGAAGTTTTTGTTGAAGGTGGACATTAAAAATGCTTTCAATTCGGTTGACAGAGGAGCTATGCTGACACAAGTTAAAGAGAAAATTCCTTTTATTTATAATTTTATATGGCAATGCTATAGTCAAAATTCCAAATTGGTTTATCAAGATCATACTCTTTCTTCAGAGGTAGGGTGTCAGCAGGGCGATCCTTTAGGTCCGGTTGTTTTCAGTCTTGCTATCCACCCAATCATTGAAAAATTAAATTCAAAATTTAATGTTTGGTACCTTGATGATGGGTCACTCGGAGGCGACGCATCCCAAGTTTTAGTAGATTTAGAAAGTATTATAAAGGAGTTTCAAACGATCGGCTTAAATTTGAATTTTTCCAAATGCGAGTTATATATTGACGAGCATATGCCCTTTTTGGATAAAGTGAAATTTTTATCAAAGTTTAATAATTTGGCACCTAATATTAAAATTGTTGACAAATCTTCACTACGCCTCCTTGGGTCTCCAATTTTCGAAGAGTCTTTTCCTAATTTCGTTGATGAGAAAATTCAAAAATTTATTTTTGCCTCTGGCCGTCTTAATGACTTACACACTCATTTTGCTTATATTATAATTAAAAATTGCCTTTTCGTTCCTAATTTTACCTATAACCTTCGTTGTAGTTTCTTATGGAAATACCCGGATCTCCTTTCAAAATTAGACAATATTGTCAAAGACACAATCACTTCGGTTTTTAATATTGATTTCAATCAGGAACTTATTTGGGAACAAGCCTCCTTGCCTATCAGACTAGGAGGACTCGGAATTCGAAAAATTTCTAGCATTGCTCTACCTGCCTATTTGTCCTCCGTCCATAGTGTATATAATCTTATGATAAAAATTTTAAAAATATCGTCTCCCGTTATCCCACACTTGGCGGAGGCAAAGTCCGCATGGTTAGACATATGCCAAAATTCCAAATTACCAGAGAATCCTGCTTCCCAGAGACAATGGGACGAGCCGCTTTGCAGAGTTGTACAGAGTAACTTGCTTCAATCTTCTGCCAGCAACTCTGTAAATCGTGCTCGCCTCCTTGCTTCGGCTGAATGGGAGTCTGGTTTATGGCTACGGGCTCTGCCTTCCTTTAGTTTAGGCACATTTCTGGATGATAACTCTTTTCGTGCGGTGACATGTCTCCGTGTAGGAGCTAAGACAAATGCCCCGCATCATTGCCTTTGCGGTGACTCCGTCGATCAGTTTGGGCACCACGGGCTTTCCTGTTCCAGAAGTGCCGGCCGCATAGCACGTCATGCCAGCCTCAATAATATACTGCACCGTGCTCTTGTCACTATTCAGATGCCAGCGGTTTTGGAACCAAACGGACTGGCTCGGGATGATGGCAAGAGACCGGATGGTATGACCCTTGTGCCCTGGAGACTGGGGAGACCCTTGGTGTGGGACGCTACATGTGTCGACACCTTGGCATCTTCCCACCTCCACGGCACCAGTGTCAAGGCTGGGGCGGCGGCGGCTGCGGCCGAGTCGCTCAAACGGCGCAAATATGCATGCCTAGGTGAGGCATACATATTTGAGCCTTTTGGTGTGGAAACATTAGGCCCGTGGGGTCCCTCTGCTCATAAACTTTTTAGTTTTTTGAGCAAAAAGCTGATCGAGGTGTCGTGTGACCAGAGGGCTGGTGAGTTCTTTTCTCAAAGAATAAGCATTGCCATCCAGCGTGGCAATGCTGCCAGCCTCCTGGGCACGCTTCCGCGGGGCAATGATCTGCGGGATATTTTCTACCTATAGTTGTAATTTATTAAGTTTTTTTTTTTTTTTTTTTTTAATTAAGTTTTAGTTTCTTTTTAAGTTGTACTATTTTAGTATTTAGTGTTAAATGTATATATATTTATTACTTTTGTCATTTGAGAAATAAAGAAATAATTTATATATTTATTGTTAATATTTATTTGTTATGCTTTCACACTACCTTAACAGAAAATCATAAAAGTAGCCAGGGGTACAGTAGAGATAAGTTAATTTTTTATAGCAATAACATGTCTCACTGCTAGGAAAAACTTCCTCTCTTTCAAAGAAAGGGACATAAAGCTAAACAAGCTATCTTTACCGTTTCAAACACAAGTTACGTTCTCAGTTTACCAGAAACCAATCTTCATCGTGTTACCAGGAGTAAGATGCATTTAGTTCTAATAAGAACTTGTAGCGAAACAGCACATGCACTCAGTTCTGATAAGAACTCCTGCTCATCATCGCAGCGCGCCTTGCAAGAAGTGGTCACCACATGCAGAAGCTCTACCGTCCAGCTTTCAACCTGATCTGAGTATTATTACTCTCGTCTAAAATACTCAGATCTAGTGATGTAGTGTTCCCGAAATTACCAAACAAACAGCGAAAAAATTCTTGGAAATTTCTCGGAAATATTCTCGAGAACGGAAAATTTTCTTAATAACCCGAGAAATTTCCGAGAATTTTCGGAATCAAGAAATTTCTCGTCGGCACATCGCTACTCAGATCAGAACAGATTGCAAGCTGGAGCTGCCCGTTACGGAACCACATATTATATTATTATAATAAATACTTTAGGGAGAGCCCCAAAGTACTTATTATAAAATTACATATATGTTCCGTAACGGGAATAGTCTGTACTGTACCCCTGGAAACTTTATACTTAACTACTTACAGTAGGTAACAAATGCTTAAAATAATCGCGCGCAACGTACTCTACTTCTTAGTGGAGCAAACAGCACAACAGTCGAGGCATACGCTAAGAGGGGCATAAGGTTTTAATTCATGCTTCTGCGGAAAGTGGTTTGCAATTTGGTATTGATCTACGCTGCTGTTGAGGAGGACTGAATTGAACCACAGCCAGGAACGGGCCCGCCTCAGCTTGATCGACGCGGCACGAACAGCGTCCACGGCTCGCTGGCACACCGGGTCCATGTTGTAAGGAATATTGAACATAAGATTCTTCAGGCTACAGCGAAAAACCTGACAAAAAGTAGGTAGACAATCATCAATTGGCTCAGACCTTACGCATTGTTCTTTACTAGTTATCGTCCCGGGTCCCCGTAGGAGGAATTTTTGTAACAGACTTTCTAGGTTTTACCCAAAATCCGTCCAGTACATTTTGCTAAAAACAACTAACATCCAAATTATACGACATCTGGTTATTACATCCTCCATAAGAGTTTGTAGCCGAAAATAACTGCACCGCCGACTCAAAAACTACAAATAAGGAGCGACTCCTGCTGCCCTGTCGACTTAGTACTGTTCTACTCATAGGGCAACTGAGCAAATAAGTGTGTCCATTATGGTTAGATCCTCTCATGCCCGACAAGTAAACCCTTGGTTGACTGGTAGAAAAACCCCCCGGCTTTAAATCCAACGATTACATGTTTTATGTAAAAAAAAAATCAATAAATAAATAAATAAGTGGACGTAGCTCTAAAAGGCCGACCTTAACAAACATGCATCCCTAGATGGAATCTTAAGACCTCCTCCTCGATGCTCGACAACCGATATTACCACCATCATCCTGTCCCACATATCACATAGGCTTAAAAGTTTTGTAAGAACCGATAAACAACAAAACATTGGGAGATGACACGCTATTGCTGATTTGGTCACCTCGTGAAGAGAGCTGCTACCTTGTAGTGTCCTGCCTGCCTTGCCCTACATGAAGGACGCTCAGCAAACTGCGATCCTAAGTAGGCCGGAGGTTCATACACAGTACGAAAAACCAACGACGCTGTGGTCTTAGCACAATACTGGTCAGGAACAATTTGAAATTGTTGGCAAAGAGTGTCGACATCACGTCGACATGCAAAGAAGATATCCCTCGGGACTAGTCTGGATGGAACCCTAGGACCCTTTCTGTACTGTACACCTGGCAACTTCGTATCTAAAGTTATAAATAAAAGAACCTTCGCATCGTACTCTATTTATTCATAGAGGAGCAAATACCGCAACAGTCAACGCATTCGCTTAAAGAGGCGTAAGGTTCCATTTTATACTCCTGCGGCCAGTGGTTGGTCAGCCGATATGGGTTGTTGCTGAAGTTGCGATTCATGAAGACTTTGATGAACCACAGACGGTTGCGGGCACGGGAGAGCTTGGCGGTGGCGTCGTTTACCGCGGCCACGGCTCGTTGGCACACCGGGTCCCGGTAGTAAGGAGTATTGAACATGAGATTCTTCTGGTTACAGCGAAAAACCTGATAAAATAAGCAGGCTGACAATCATCATAATTGTGTCTTTATTCCTTTTAACGCTGAAACTACAGAAAAACTTCGCTGTTGCTTTGTATAGTTCAAGATACGGATAAAGACATTTTATCCCGAAAATCGGCATGGTACCCACGAGAAAGCTATTTTCACGTGAAACCGTGTCCTTAAACTAGTAGTTAGGAAGGTAGGTGATGTTACCTCGTGTCCACACATTTCAAGCATACAGTAATTCTCATATTTTACTGGAATCAGTTGCACTCTGTAGCCCATATTCTGTAGCCGATCTGCGGTAAATAAAATTAATATTAACTTTATATTAGATAGATAGATGTACTCTTAGTCCAAAGAGTAGAACTCTTTTACCACACCTCTAGGGAAATACCTACTCTTAATACTAAGCAATTTTTTTATTGAAATATAATGAATCAAAGAAAGAAACAACACTATATTTACCTTTCAAGCCAGTCAATTTCTGAGGCTTGTGAGTGTTAGTATGGAAGGAATTGCATGGCCCGTAGTGGATCTTAACGCTATATATTGTAGCCATTATCGCTTCGCTTTCTTCGTCTGATTGCTACAACAAATTGTTATTTTTCATTACTCTTTTTAGATAGATTCTTAAAGCGTGTCCGCGTAGTCCGCGCGGCTGGCTCGGCGTTGCCGGTGGCGGTGGTATGTCCGCCGCCGGCCATGTGTGAATACGCCTTTTAAAAGTAGGAAATTATTTGAAAAATAAATTTGAAGTACTAATATAATGACGTGAAAACTTCATCTTTGCGAAGTCCCATCGTCGACTCGAGCTGACTTGTGCTCAGCACCCTTATAGAAAATTTCAGTTTTATCAGTTTTATGAACTCTTGCAATAATCTTCGATATCAAACAGAATAGGGAGAATTAATGAAAATGGATGAAATCGTTACTAAAAACAACCGAACATATTCTACCTTGATGGTTTTGAATGCCTGAACCTGTACAGGGTTCATGATGAGAGTAAAAGCAGAATTAACTAATAAATATTTATGACAATAATTTGACAAAAACATAAGGATCGAGTATGTCATGCTCAGTGTTTAGTGTACGTATACAAAGCAACAATTGATAGATACTTTGGGTTGAAACAATCAATTTGATCCTGAGCTCTTAAAAGTAGGGATTCCTATGACGTCAACAATTTTTTGTATGAGATTTTTTTTCGGAAACAGCGTGTAGTATCAAACGAAAGTGCTTCATGAGCCGGTTTCCTATGAGGTATAGCTATACAATGATTGACCCATGAGTCAACTCGTGAACAGGTGCTGCTAGAAGGCTGGTCTGCCCAAATCTCATGCTATGCTATTTTTTTTGTTCCCCCGATTTCAAGAATGACAAGATTATTTATCCTTTATTTATTTATTTATTTATTAATTTTTTTCCTTTGATTGTATCTGAATCACTATTCAATCAATAAGCCCACTATTCAGCTAAGCGTGGCCTTCGAGTCTCACGAATCTTGGCTCTGTCTACCCCATTAGCGATAAAGACGTGTTACTGTATCTGTACAAGGATAAAGAGTACTTAGTTAAAATATGTAGTATAGTTAAAAAGGTACAAAAGATACAATTCTAAAAACGAAATAAAAAAGTTGTGGTTTGTAGGTGTAACTCGAGAAACGATTTTGACGATTTATTTTATAAATTGAGCTAGAATGTCATCGCCCAGCTAATTCAAAAAATAAAAAGAGCTGAAGTGGTAGGACTTACCAGTAAGTGCCTAAAATATAATACTAATTAGGTACTTAAATATAAGGTATCTTCACTGCGAAAACTTATAGAATAAATTTAATATTAAACCCCAGTAAAATCTTTAACAAAATAATTATTTTAAATTAAACATTTATCCTGCCACAAGCGTTTTCTTGCCTCTGATTGACCAGAGAGAAAAAAATTGACGACTTCATTTCATATTGTTTTCATAGCATTTTTTAGAATCAAATGTGACTATACTATACTCTATGATACGAGTATGTAGGAACCATGGAGTAACGCTGTACCATGGAAGTAGTAAGTACTTTTTATTATTTCCATGCGCTGTACGTACAAAGCACAAACTTAAATACTTTTTAATAGGAGTAAAAAAAAATATTTCTGTGGTACGAAGTTCTTATTTTTTCCATGGGAGTAACAATTCTCCGACTCGAAGCGAACGCGTTGTATGTATTTTACAATAATTTTTTTTTCCCTATGTCTCTTTTCTATATTTGCTATAGAAAGAACAAGACAAAACATATTTTAGCTCAAATAGACTAGGCTTAGATTGTATATTTTTTATGAATCTACTAGCTTTTGCCCGCGGCTTCGCCCGCGTGAATTTCCCCACGGGAACAGTGCTTTTTCCCGGGATAAAAAGTAGCCTATGTGCTATTCCAGGTCATTATCTACCTCTGTACCAAATTTCATCGAAATCCGTCCAGTAGTTTTTGCGTGATTAAGTAACAAACATCCTCACAAACTCACAAATTCACAAACTCACATCCAAACTTTCGCATTTATAATATTAGTATGGATTTTAAGCTCTGCTCTGAGGCTTATAGTCAGTTTTTTTTTTTTAATAATCTGTTCCCAGTCCAATCGTCCACTCGTCCCACTGCTGGGCAAAGGTCTCCCCCATTTCCTTCCAACCCTGTCTATCCCTTGCAAATTCTATCCATTTCTCTTCAAAATATCTGAAGTCGTCGCTCCAACGCTTCCTAGGCCTACCGCAGTTCCTCTTTTTTCTATAGTGCATAAATGAAACCAGTAATTATACTCAGTCCACGCCCTGAGGATTAACAATAAAACAAGTATGATTTTAGATTCATTATATTGAAACAAGTTACAAGGCTCCGAGTTCAGTCCGCTAACAGTGCTAATATTATACAATTTCTGTCAACATAAATAGGATGGACTGCTTCCGAAAATTTTATATTTGTAATACATAAAACATAAGAAAGGCGTAACTAGCTGCTACACGTGACGCCACTTAACTGTCTTAGGTTCAAATGACAATGTGGCATCGCATAAAGTAAAAAAACTAAACGTACTTATAACAATCAACTGTTAAATAAAAACATTAAAGGACTTCACACCTCCGCGAGTTTTTATCTTCGTTGATATTAATTTACATTTACCTCTAACTTGGGTATGACATACCCAAGAACCTAAAAATACCTGCGATGCCATGTTGTCTTAAGAA
Source organism: Ephestia elutella (assembly GCA_018467065.1). Lineage (NCBI taxonomy): Eukaryota > Metazoa > Arthropoda > Insecta > Lepidoptera > Pyralidae > Ephestia > Ephestia elutella. The sequence continues at coordinate 17,187,491 of CM031585.1, read as the reverse complement.
CGACACACACACATTGATTTAGTTTCACTTGAGGCACTGTCTACCCCGTAAGGAAACTACGACGTTCTCTATGAATAAAATAGTTTAGTGCAAAGATATTGCAACTTTTCAAGAAGTGTATTATCTATTTTTGGTCAAATTAGTTCCATTGCCATTTTTGGTCAAATTAGTTCCATTGCCATTTTTGGTCATTCTGTATATTTATTGTTTTATATTTTATACGCACATCAATTTAAATTAATAATACAAATGATGCCAGCAGCTATAATTTATTATCGACTTAAATAGAACATGGCAATAAACTTGTTTGTAAAAAAAAAACATTTCTTTTACACTGCTCATTTTCCATTATGTTTTCGCAACAAAAACTAAACCTTATCTCCTTATAAGTGAAAATAAACATTTTATCTACATTTTTCTTGTCCATAATTTACACACCTCCGAATCATTAACAGTAGCCCTAAAGTTTAAAATTTCATACAATTTTCTAGCAAAATTCGTAATTGGTAAACATATTTCCACATAATATGCTAGCAAATGGTAGTTCGGTTTCTATATATGAGCATGTGAAAACAAAAAGTATGAGCGTAATTTTTTTCCTACTTTTTTTTTTTAATTTTGACTACGACACAGCCGCTGCAAGAATCATCTGTAAAAGATGTGCTGGCCAATGATGATGATGATGAATTTTTTTCCTCCATAGAGCATCACACATTTTGTTTACAGTGCCCATACGTTGCCTTTCACCTCATAATCTGCAACTCCCGACAAGCTACTATGTATTGTATAATCCGAATCATATAGAATGGTGGTTCTGATCTTAGTCACAAGACGCTTCGCAGTAGACCTCATCTCTGTCCTCGTGCAAGATTGTGGTCAAGAGCAAACTTTCAACATCATTAATAAAAAAAAAAGAAAGTAGGGAATTTTAGGTGTCAACGGGGCGCTACAGCGCGGGGGGAAAGCCACAAGCCCCTACCCCCTCCCTCCGACCCGCACTGACCGGTGCGTACGGTAGTGAGTAACTCAGTTCAGAACCGCTAGCTATCAGATTCGTACTATATATGCTTTAAAATTACAGCCTAACCCGACAAGAACTCGTTCCAGTATAAAACATTCTAACTAACTATAATTTCATAAATAATCCTATCAATTTACAGACGAATCAATATCAAATAATGATAAATACAAGAATTTTGAAAACTATTTTACACCTAATACCGAATTACAATAAAAATATAATTTTTTATTGCGTCACTTGGAAATAATCGAGATATTATTTTATTTGCCGGCGCAGCGACATGCCCTAGATTTGTAGATCACACAAGATAACTAGCAACTGACAGCAAATATTGTGAGTACAGTCGATAGATTTGATATCAAATGTCATGTATGTGTATTGCAAGGGCAAAAAATTACAGTAAGTAAACATTAGTAAGTCCGCTAGAAAAGAAAATGTCTGTAACAAAAACAAATGAAAGTCGTACATAATCATTTTAATTTTTGTTTAAAAATAATTATTTTGACCACATTTTACTCAGTGTAAAAATTGGCACTATTCAAACATTATACAATATACACAGACAGAAACACTGAATTCCAAATTGTCCGAACCGTGTATACACAATTTTCATATCTCCTCTACCAACTGTACATTAAAATAAATAATAGCGCTAAAGAAAAAATGCTTTTTACATTTCTATTCTGATACTTGTAAAACTGTAGGATAAAACCATAAAGTTAGAAAAAAAAATCGTTGACTTTTTTTTTACGTCTATGGATAAAACATTACCATTCGTTATCTACAGTCGTACAATCTAGCATTTATGTTAATCTAAAATAACATTCCGGAAATGCAAACATAGTACACGTACACTTTACATATCAATCATATATTTCATTCTCTGTGACAGAAAAAATCTACAATAGGTACTTAAGGATGAAAAAATTTCGTAACGTAGGTAGTTAACATTAAATTTTGCAAATAAACTGTTTAATAAAATTGTTCTATACAATCAATGAGATGTTAACAAATATTTAAATTTCATTGTATAACATCTCGTAGACATAATTATGTGATGCAAAAAATCCAATTTGTTTGATTTATTTACAAAACTCAACATTGTTATTGTTCATTTAAAACAAACGGTTATACTAAAATCATTGTATAAAAAGAAATCATTCGCTTGTTGAATTTTATGATCAAGCCATGTTTAGGTTTGAATATTTTTTAAATCAATCGATTCATCATTACTTATTGATTATTTTTGATAAATCAAGCAAGGTTTAAAAGTTAATCGATCTTATTCATAAAAAGTTAAGGAACACTATAAGCCTATTTTAATTAAAATATGTATTATCCCTATATCTCTTTTTTCAATATTGACATTGAAATAAGCAGACAGAACATATTTTAACTAAAACTGTTTGTTACTTCTTCATGAATAAGACGGAATATTGATATTTCATAGTTTAAAAACGGCACAGATATTCAAACCTATACGCAACCTTATATTATATAAGAATGCGGACGATTCGAATGTGAAACTTAACATAACGTATCACAAACTAGTCCGACCGTAAAACACAACGACACCGCTACATGCTGTCATGAGACAAAAATACTTCTGTATCGAGTCTTAAAAAAACCAACGGCTACACTGTTATCAGAATATAAATGATTTTCGGTATACATCAAAATTTGTAAAGTGCCCAATTTTAAAATTTCATGGCCATTTCTATTCTATTGGAATAAATACAAATTCAAAAATCTTTCGACTTTTAGTCGAAACCCTAGCCTCATTAAACTGCGTTTAAATATAGGTGAAATTGGTCTTCGAAGAGCGGGCGAAGTTACTTAGACCGATGATCCCAACGCGACCCACAGGGTGCCGAAACTCGAAAGGAAAAAACCAAAGGAAGGAGAATCTATGAAACGGGGAAGCATTATGATGGTCGACTAATTCTATTTCTTTCATACCCGCAGTTCCTCGCATAGTTGCATGTCTACCGGAATCCCCGTTTTGACATTTATATCGGACACTTTTTTGTATGGGAATCCCGTCTCGTAAAACGTAGTGATTACATTCTCTTTGGCGACCAACATGTTGTGAAGACTGGTTTTTTTTAGTTACCCACACATACTAAAATAAAAACTGATAACTAAATAACACATCAGCGGGTTTTTAAATGTTGCAACTTCTTAGTTTAATTATTTAATAGAAATAAATCATAGGCGTTTCCGTGATTCAACCAGTTGTAAAATTATATCAAGTCACATTTTTAATTTCAAATGACTGGATACAAAAAGCTAACAACCCCAGTATTGCCAACTATTACAATGAACTCGCTAAATAACAACAAAATACGTGTTTAAATAAAAGTTATGCCACTTACAATGCAAGTTTCATGTCATGTATTTGGTTCAGTCTGAATCTAGGTACTTTTCACATTAGCCGTAATATACATAATTTTCTCACTCCCAAGTTGTTTTTTCCCGAATCTACTAAATCTGACTCTTAGATTTGACTTCTTTTGTGAAATTCGGTACACAGACAGACTATGTCCAGATATGACATTAGACTTTTTTATATTCTCTCTCTGTCTTTTATTGAGTGATTAATAACTACAGTGCGACAAGGATCATTTTGCACGTGAGTGAGGGCGCCACCTACGTTTTAAATAAGAAATTTTAATAGTTTAGACATTAGTTCCGTTTTCTACCACGTGCAAAAAGATCCTTGTCGCACTGTAATGAACGATTCACACCGGGCGGTGCGCGGCGGATCGCATCGCAGCGGATGCTCGAATATAAAATCCATTTATTCATAATTGTCCTATTATGTAAACAATCTTACCATGTCTTTTTATAATTTTACGACAATATAAATTAAAATAGACTTTTTAGGAAATTACTTTCGTGGTTAATTGATGTTTTACTTTAGAATGTTTAGGTTTGAACTAATCTTTGATTTATTTTCAACAAAATTCAACAAAAAGTACTGTGGAGATTGTTTACATAAAGAAAAAATTTAGTTTACTCGAGCATGCGGTCAGCTTTAAATCAGCATTCAATTATGAAACTTAACTACTTTATGAAAGTTTCAATTTCCTTTAGCAAATCGTAAAATGCGCATTCCGCTGCGCGTCGCCCAGTCTGAATTTTACATGACTGGTTTCAGATTTTATTCAAGTCGCCTAGAGGCATCTGACATGACTTTTACGACTACAGCCATTTAGCGAGCTGTATACACACTAGAAAACTGATTAGTCTACTAGTGTACAGTTTTTTCAAGATGTTTTCCTTCATCGGAAGCAAGTGGTGGTCGATGAAAATGACCTTACATGAGTCAGATTCAGAGGTACAGTCACGAGAATTAATATGTAAACACACTGGTCTTTAAGACAATGTAATAAGGTCTAAAATTGTGTACATATCAATGTTCGTGACTGTACATGTCGGGCAGAGTCGAACGACCGACAATTTAAGTTTTTTTATCCTAAATTGGGAGCTAGTCTTCATGTACATTTTACGCGTTGTACAAATTAATACCATTGCTTTATAAATTGCGTTATACCTTGGTTCGTCAATATCATGTAGTTATTGATACCTAGAACAATTGCTTAGCTGCGAATATACTATTGCTCTTGAATATCTTACCATAAACTCTATACACGTAACATTTAGTTATTTTCGAAACAAATTCTTTATTTCAGATAAAATACATCCATAAATACACAAACATTAAAATTGACTGTAAAAAAAGAGCTGATAAGTCACTTTGTTCAAGCAACTACTAAACCAGAATAATTTTATAATGTTGAAATCAAGTAACTACTAATTTAAGTTTGTATGCATATCTTTAATAAATAAAAACGAAATTATATGTAGATGTCCCTCATTACATGTTATAAAGTTCCCTTTCGTCTGTACGTGATTAACTTAAAAACTACTGAACGGATTTCCATGCGGTTTTCACCAATAGACAGTATGGGTCATGAAAAAGGGTTTGGTGTATAATTTAATAAATAAAAGCTGGCATTAAAAAACTTATCACTCTTTTCCAACAGCCGCATTGGTTTTCTCTGATCTCGAACGAAGTAACGATACAAATAGGGCAGTGTCGGCTTCGGGCCTCGCTAGCTACACAGCACAATCAGTTTGCTCACTGAGAACTCACTTCGCACTCATTTCACTTGCGATTTTACATGCTGTAAGAACTCGTAGTAGGAGAAGGCGGATTCCACTCGGTCGTCGACTAAACGCTCGGTGAATACTTGTCGGGATGGGGAGTTGTCTCTGTGGAGAAAAAAAAATTAGTCAGAGGACCAAAAATTAAAAAGCTAATTTACGGTGCGTACTTAAAGAGAGCACGTTCAATGCAAGTATATGGACTTCAGATACCCACTGGATACCTGTTAAGTTTTTGATATTAAGTATCAACATTATGTAGGTATAAAACCAGAATTTACAAGAGAAGAATAACAGATGGAAGGTAACTATAGTAACTAGGTATAGATAATGAAGGAACGATATATGATCTCTTCACACCCTCCAAACTTTAAAAGAATTTGGAAATTTCATTTGGAAATTCTTTTCAATCCAATCTTTCCACTCAATTCTTCTAATCTTGGACCAAAAAGTGGCTTAGTTAGCATATCCACCAGTTGTTTGGAACTTGTTTTACTAGCAGTTCTCCGTTGGTAACACACTCACGTACAAAGAGATGTTTCAGTTTAATGTGCTTAGTACGTTTGTGGCACTCATATTTTGGATAATCAATCGTTTGTCAATAGAATCTAAATAGAAATTTGTCTGGAGAATTCTTACGTCTTTCGAAATAAGTGACTTGTGTTTGTTTGGAACATATACCCTGTACGCCTTGCTAGAATCAGAATAACCGACAAATACTCCTGGAATTGCCTTAGGTGCAGATTTCGAACCCTTAGCTTTCATAAGCACAAATGCTTTAGATCCAAAAGTATGGAGATGTTTTACGCATGGTTTTCTTAGAACCCATTTCTCAAATGGCGTACTGTTTCCTATAGCACTGTTTATACTTCTGTTGGATAGATAGTTTGCCGCATTGATAGCTTCTGCCCAAAGAAACATTGGTGCTTTTGCGTCGATAAGCATTGCTCTTGCTTTCTCCAATAATGTCCGATTTTTCCTTTCAGCGAGACCATTCTGGTGTGCGGTATAGGGCGCAGATAAACGTCTTGCAATCCCATGTTCCTGTAGATAGGCTTTAAATTTGTCGTTGACATATTCTGTGCCGTTGTCTGTTTGCAAGTGCTTTATCTTATTTCCAGTAAAATTTTCCATTTCTTGTTTATAGACCTTAAAATGATCTAATGTTTCAGACTTATTTTTCCTAAAGTAGACACGTCCATATCTACTGTAATCTATACATATAATAAAACAGTAAAAATATTTTGTCTGTACATTTAGTATTTTTGACTAAAATGGATAGAGGGACACTTAAAAAGAATAGAAAGCAAAAAAAATTTTTTGGAATTTCTTGTCTGTCTGTATGTATGTACGCGTTTCACGCAAAAACTACTAGACGGATTTAAATGATACTTTTTTTGTTGTATAGCTATTAAGCCTGGGCAACATATAGGCTATAATTTATTTTGAAAACTGGAACACCTGATGAAGAACCTTAACAGAACAGCTAAACTATAAGAAATATGGAAATGGTGCCTTAACAAAAGTCGTTCAACCTGATGAGCATTTTCTGATGACGTATAAAAATTGAAGATCTGGAACATCTGATGAAGAACTGCAAGAGACCAGCTACACTATAACATATATGGAAATGGCGCCTTATTAAAAGTCGTTCAACCTGATGAGCATTTTCTGCTGACGTATAAAAATTGAAGATCTGGAACATCTGATGAAAAGCTCCAGGAGAGATTTTTCATCTAAGCGAAACTCACGCGGGCGAAGCCGCGGGCGACAGCTAGTCATCAATAAAAGTGACGAAGTAACGGTTGTTTCCGTAGGAAGATCCTATAGGACCACATACGTCACTGTGGACAATCTCCAAACGTTCAGTAGTTCGTGGAGTTGTTCTTTGTGGTGGGCTAGGAACCTGTGTCATTTTCGCTTGAATACAAGCGTCACAATCGGACAGAGACTCATTTTTATCAAAGTTTAGTCCAATCAAAGTCTCGTTGTTGAGAGCTAGATGAAGATCTTTGTCATTCATATGTCCGAGCTTCTTGTGCCATTCCAGTAAGGAATTCTCGTTGAAATTGTTTCAGTCGTTGCTGCGTAATTTCGTTCATCCATGACGTTTAGCAATTTGACGTGGTAGAGACCATTATTTATTAGTTTTTCTGCAGTTATAATTAAATCCTCACTTTTATTATGAACAAATGCTTTGTCTTTTTTAAATGCAACAGTAGCTCCGTTTTTCTGTCATTTTTGTCACTGATAATAAGTTCTTGCAAGAAGTGACGGAGCAAATAAGGTGTTTTCAAGATGAATTATGTGTGTTTTATTTTTTCAAAAAAACTCTCCCTTCTCCTTTGATCTCGGTTGAGTGATTTTCTGATGCGAAGTTAAGTTTTCTAGAAGTAGTTGATATACTTTTAAAGTAATGACATTGATAAGTCATGTGTAAGGGGTGCAGCCGCTGTCAGGCACCCAGTCATCTTGGTTATTTTGGTTTGAAGTACGAGTAAGAAAGCACTCTTCTGCGTAAGGGGAACTTTTAGAATTGGGAATTAGCTTTGTTTGCTTTATTTTTCTTCCAGCAATTAAAATGAAATCTTATGCGTCTTCTTCTGAAAGATCTTGCGTCCCGATTTCTTGCAGATTTTACAAGACTACAAATCTTCGTCTTCGTTCTGTTGCGGGCTTACTTCAACGTTACGGTGCGTCGAGCATCCCACTCTCTTCGATAATTTTTGTTTTCAAATTTCTTCCCTGGTTTCGGTAGTACGTCGCGTGACTCCATTGCAACACGAAAGTTTTCGTATTCCGGGGACAGACTGTACCAACATTAAGGATAGTGAGTAAGTCCTCGTTTATGTTTACATCCATATCATCAAACATCTCTACAGTGTCCATAAATTTATTCAGGTGTTCACGAACGTTGTTTTCTTCGAGTTTTGTCATTATTAGACTCTTAAGAAGAGTTACCTTTCGCTTGAGTCCTTTACTTGCATGTATTTCCCTTAGTGTGTCCCATAGAACTTTAGTAGACGTGCATTTTTTGATATTTTTTAGTTGCGAGGGAGCAATCAGCAGAATTAGTTCCGATTTTTGCCTCTCTGTCACCGTCAATCTGAGCGTGTGTTGGAGTTTAGGGTAGTGAATTCACTACAAACTTCCGCCTTGTTCTTGACGAGCACGGCTTCAGCTTGAATCACTTGGGTATGTAATTGTCCTTGTCTAAAGGATCGATATTATATATTGTTTTTCGGCATTTTATGTTGCACAAGTTTAACACTATATCGAACTTCGAATACGTTCTAACGCTCTGCTACCATGTTAAGTTTTTGATATTAAGTATCCGTAGTTGGACTACGTTTAAATAAAAGTATAATGCAACGAAGAGTATAATATTATTTATATTAGTTTAAATAGACAACATTATGTAAATTATAAAACCAGAATTTACAAGAGAAGAATAACAGATGGAAGGTAACTATAGTATGGAGGTATAGATAATGAAAGGAACGATATCATGATCATGTACAATACCAAATAATGGAAAGAGGAACCGCGGTAGGTCTAGGAAGCGTTCGCGCGACGACTTCAAATATTTTGAAGAGAAATGGATAGAATTCATAAGGGATAGACGGGTTTGGAATGAAATAGGAGACCTTTTGCCCAGCAGTGGGACGAAATAGGTTAACAATAATGAACTTGTCCGTTCTAAAAGTTCGAGTGTTTGGCGACTCGTATTCTGAGCCGTAGAGCTATTAACCAATCGAACTGTCAATGTAACGTTCTGGCTTAAGCGTTTTTAATACGCTGTGGAAACCATTGTCATATCCATCTTATAATAGATAGATTTTACGAAATTTCTTCAACAAAACTCTCCAAAAATCTGGACTATTATACTCACTTCAACAAGCAGAACATTAGAGGCATAAGGTCTATCTTCGTTCAGCTTGTCTATAAAGGCGTGTAGCAGCACATTCCCCTCAGACTCGACCCTGGGCAGGCTCCTGGCCTCGTCGCTGAGCTGGCTGAAGGCAGTAACTCCGAAGGTATCAAGATATACTCACTTCAACAGCAGAACATTAGAGGCATAAGGTCTATCTTCGTTCAGCTTGTCTATAAAGGCGTGTAGCAGCACATTCCCCTCAGACTCGACCCTGGGCAGGCTCCTGGCCTCGTCGCTGAGCTGGCTGAAGGCAGTAACTCCGAAGGTATCAAGATATACTCACTTCAACAGCAGAACATTAGAGGCATAAGGTCTATCTTCGTTCAGCTTGTCTATAAAGGCGTGTAGCAGCACATTCCCCTCAGACTCGACCCTGGGCAGGCTCCTGGCCTCGTCGCTGAGCTGGCTGAAGGCAGTAACTCCGAAGGTATCAAGATATACTCACTTCAACAGCAGAACATTAGAGGCATAAGGTCTATCTTCGTTCAGCTTGTCTATAAAGGCGTGTAGCAGCACATTCCCCTCAGACTCGACCCTGGGCAGGCTCCTGGCCTCGTCGCTGAGCTGGCTGAAGGCAGTAACTCCGAAGGTATCAAGATATACTCACTTCAACAGCAGAACATTAGAGGCATAAGGTCTATCTTCGTTCAGCTTGTCTATAAAGGCGTGTAGCAGCACATTCCCCTCAGACTCGACCCTGGGCAGGCTCCTGGCCTCGTCGCTGAGCTGGCTGAAGGCAGTAACTCCGAAGGTATCAAGATATACTCACTTCAACAGCAGAACATTAGAGGCATAAGGTCTATCTTCGTTCAGCTTGTCTATAAAGGCGTGTAGCAGCACATTCCCCTCAGACTCGACCCTGGGCAGGCTCCTGGCCTCGTCGCTGAGCTGGCTGAAGGCAGTAACTCCGAAGGTATCAAGATATACTCACTTCAACAGCAGAACATTAGAGGCATAAGGTCTATCTTCGTTCAGCTTGTCTATAAAGGCGTGTAGCAGCACATTCCCCTCAGACTCGACCCTGGGCAGGCTCCTGGCCTCGTCGCTGAGCTGGCTGAAGGCAGTAACTCCGAAGGTATCAAGATATACTCACTTCAACAGCAGAACATTAGAGGCATAAGGTCTATCTTCGTTCAGCTTGTCTATAAAGGCGTGTAGCAGCACATTCCCCTCAGACTCGACCCTGGGCAGGCTCCTGGCCTCGTCGCTGAGCTGGCTGAAGGCAGTAACTCCGAAGGTATCAAGATATACTCACTTCAACAGCAGAACATTAGAGGCATAAGGTCTATCTTCGTTCAGCTTGTCTATAAAGGCGTGTAGCAGCACATTCCCCTCAGACTCGACCCTGGGCAGGCTCCTGGCCTCGTCCTCAGCTGAGCTGGCTGGAAGGCAGTAACTCCGAAGGTATCAAGATATACTCACTTCAACAGCAGAACATTAGAGGCATAAGGTCTATCTTCGTTCAGCTTGTCTATAAAGGCGTGTAGCAGCACATTCCCCTCAGACTCGACCCTGGGCAGGCTCCTGGCCTCGTCGCTGAGCTGGCTGAAGGCAGTAACTCCGAAGGTATCAAGATATACTCACTTCAACAGCAGAACATTAGAGGCATAAGGTCTATCTTCGTTCAGCTTGTCTATAAAGGCGTGTAGCAGCACATTCCCCTCAGACTCGACCCTGGGCAGGCTCCTGGCCTCGTCGCTGAGCTGGCTGAAGGCAGTAACTCCGAAGGTATCAAGATATACTCACTTCAACAGCAGAACATTAGAGGCATAAGGTCTATCTTCGTTCAGCTTGTCTATAAAGGCGTGTAGCAGCACATTCCCCTCAGACTCGACCCTGGGCAGGCTCCTGGCCTCGTCGCTGAGCTGGCTGAAGGCAGTAACTCCGAAGGTATCAAGATATACTCACTTCAACAGCAGAACATTAGAGGCATAAGGTCTATCTTCGTTCAGCTTGTCTATAAAGGCGTGTAGCAGCACATTCCCCTCAGACTCGACCCTGGGCAGGCTCCTGGCCTCGTCGCTGAGCTGGCTGAAGGCAGTAACTCCGAAGGTATCAAGATATACTCACTTCAACAGCAGAACATTAGAGGCATAAGGTCTATCTTCGTTCAGCTTGTCTATAAAGGCGTGTAGCAGCACATTCCCCTCAGACTCGACCCTGGGCAGGCTCCTGGCCTCGTCGCTGAGCTGGCTGAAGGCAGTAACTCCGAAGGTATCAAGATATACTCACTTCAACAGCAGAACATTAGAGGCATAAGGTCTATCTTCGTTCAGCTTGTCTATAAAGGCGTGTAGCAGCACATTCCCCTCAGACTCGACCCTGGGCAGGCTCCTGGCCTCGTCGCTGAGCTGGCTGAAGGCAGTAACTCCGAAGGTATCAAGATATACTCACTTCAACAGCAGAACATTAGAGGCATAAGGTCTATCTTCGTTCAGCTTGTCTATAAAGGCGTGTAGCAGCACATTCCCCTCAGACTCGACCCTGGGCAGGCTCCTGGCCTCGTCGCTGAGCTGGCTGAAGGCAGTAACTCCGAAGGTATCAAGATATACTCACTTCAACAGCAGAACATTAGAGGCATAAGGTCTATCTTCGTTCAGCTTGTCTATAAAGGCGTGTAGCAGCACATTCCCCTCAGACTCGACCCTGGGCAGGCTCCTGGCCTCGTCGCTGAGCTGGCTGAAGGCAGTAACTCCGAAGGTATCAAGATATACTCACTTCAACAGCAGAACATTAGAGGCATAAGGTCTATCTTCGTTCAGCTTGTCTATAAAGGCGTGTAGCAGCACATTCCCTCAGACTCGACCCTGGGCAGGCTCCTGGCCTCGTCGCTGAGCTGGCTGAAGGCAGTAACTCCGAAGGTATCAAGATATACTCACTTCAACAGCAGAACATTAGAGGCATAAGGTCTATCTTCGTTCAGCTTGTCTATAAAGGCGTGTAGCAGCACATTCCCCTCAGACTCGACCCTGGGCAGGCTCCTGGCCTCGTCGCTGAGCTGGCTGAAGGCAGTAACTCCGAAGGTATCAAGATATACTCACTTCAACAGCAGAACATTAGAGGCATAAGGTCTATCTTCGTTCAGCTTGTCTATAAAGGCGTGTAGCAGCACATTCCCCTCAGACTCGACCCTGGGCAGGCTCCTGGCCTCGTCGCTGAGCTGGCTGAAGGCAGTAACTCCGAAGGTATCAAGATATACTCACTTCAACAGCAGAACATTAGAGGCATAAGGTCTATCTTCGTTCAGCTTGTCTATAAAGGCGTGTAGCAGCACATTCCCCTCAGACTCGACCCTGGGCAGGCTCCTGGCCTCGTCGCTGAGCTGGCTGAAGGCAGTAACTCCGAAGGTATCAAGATATACTCACTTCAACAGCAGAACATTAGAGGCATAAGGTCTATCTTCGTTCAGCTTGTCTATAAAGGCGTGTAGCAGCACATTCCCCTCAGACTCGACCCTGGGCAGGCTCCTGGCCTCGTCGCTGAGCTGGCTGAAGGCAGTAACTCCGAAGGTATCAAGATATACTCACTTCAACAGCAGAACATTAGAGGCATAAGGTCTATCTTCGTTCAGCTTGTCTATAAAGGCGTGTAGCAGCACATTCCCCTCAGACTCGACCCTGGGCAGGCTCCTGGCCTCGTCGCTGAGCTGGCTGAAGGCAGTAACTCCGAAGGTATCAAGATATACTCACTTCAACAGCAGAACATTAGAGGCATAAGGTCTATCTTCGTTCAGCTTGTCTATAAAGGCGTGTAGCAGCACATTCCCCTCAGACTCGACCCTGGGCAGGCTCCTGGCCTCGTCGCTGAGCTGGCTGAAGGCAGCCACTCCGAAGGTGTCTGACAGGAAGGCGGGGCTGACGGCGTGGCACACATAGATCATCATGGTCTCTCCGTCGTCTAAGAGGTATGCGCCTGTTGCGTTTATTCTGAAAGTAACGGTAAGATTTGAGTACAAAAACCCAAGGTTTGAAGTGCTTTCGAAAACGGACCTCGCGTGTGAAGAAGCGGTTAGATTTTGTTATCTTGATCAAGTTATGGCAGATGACAGGAGTGGGAGTGGGAGGAATGCGTTCCATTTATCTCAAAACTTTAACTGGTATTTGTCTGTGTGTAAGAAATATGAAAAAGAACTTATGAGAGGTCTCTATAGGGCCAATAAAAGCCCAAATCACACTTCACATTGTTGTTATATAGCGAAAGTTTGGATTTGAATTTGTCAGTATGTTCGTTACTCGATCACGTAAAATTTACAGACGGTTTTCGACGAAATTTGGTACATGGGTAGAAAAATAGGTAGGTACCTACTAAGAATAACACATAAAAACCTCGTTGGAATATTGGGATAATAAAAAGTACCTTAGTATTTTTTATACCCCAGTACTTTTAAGAGTGCCTAGTACTTTTATAAGTAAAAAATATTCACCCATTTCTTACAAAACACAAAAGGTATAAGATGCAGTGACGTCTTTCGTACCGGCTCGGCGCGCCGTGCCGATCCGTTGCCGATGGCGTCACTGCATTCAATTAGCGTCCTTATTCCGTTGACATAAGAGTTAAGCCGATTCCGCGTCAATCATTGTGATTGCACCCTTAATAAAAACACCTTATTTACTGTGTTATATATAAATAAAGAATGACTTATACCTCTCAGCAGACAGATGCAATCTAGGCGGATCCGGCGCAGTATCATCTTCCTCAGTCTGCGGTGCGGGTACATGTTCCCTCAGACTATGTATCGGGTACAGGTCGGGGTACACGGCGCGCAGTAACGCGTACAAGGGTAACGTCTTCATATCACACATGTCCGCCACGCGGTCGTCTAAGCGAGTGGACGTGCCCGTGCGGAATGCTTTCTGGAAGGTTCAATTATTTGTTGATTAAGTATACCTCAAACTAACAAGAAACAGCCAATACACATCAGGAAACAGGAAAATCTTGACTGCCATTATTAAAAAAAAAAATAAGGAAGAAAATAACACTATTTTAAATTCCAAATAACACTATTTTAAATTCCACTACCTTCCTGTATCAAAATTGTATTGTATACTAGCTTTTGCCCGCGGCTTCGAAGCACTGAGAAGGACATAAGGTACCTTTCATCCCGGGAAAAAGCACTGTTCCCGTGGGATATTCACACATGCGAAGCCGCGGGCAAAAGCTATATTGAAATGACTTTAACCTTTTCAATATAAAAATTAGAATAATATGAAAGCCTTACCCTCTTGAGTAGAGCCAGTAGATACAGCGGCAGCAGCCGCAGTGACGCGGGCGCATGTAGCGCCGGCGGGCAGTTATTACTAACAATGGTGTTAGATTTTATTCAAGTCGTATAAAGTCATCTGAGAAGAATGTAGAAATTAGAATAATATGAAAGCATTACCCTCTTGAGTAGAGCCAGTAGATACAACGGCAGCAGCCGCAGTGACGCGGGCGCATGTAGCGCCGGCGGGCAGTTATTACTAACAATGGTGTCAGATTTTATTTAAGTCGCCTAAAGGCAACTGAGATGAAGAATGTACAAATTAGTATAATATGAAAGCCTTACCCTCTTGAGTAGAGCCAGTAGATACAGTGGCAGCAGCCGCAGTGACGCGGGCGCATGTAGCGCCGGCGGGCAGTTATTACTAACAATGGTGTCAGATTTTATTCAAGTCGCCTAAAGTCATCTGAGAAGAATGTAGAAATTAGAATAATATGAAAGCCTTACCCTCTTGAGTAGAGCCAGTAGATACAGTGGCAGCAGCCGCAGTGACGCGGGCGCATGTAGCGCCGGCGGGCAGTTATTACTAACAATGGTGTCAGATTTTATTCAAGTCGCCTAAAGTCATCTGAGAAGAATGTAGAAATTAGAATAATATGAAAGCCTTACCCTCTTGAGTAGAGCCAGCAGATACAGCGGCAGCAGCCGCAGTGACGCGGGCGCATGTAGCGCGGCGCTGGCGCTGCCGGCGGGTAGGTTCTGTGCTAATCTGTGCGCTGATAACGCGTCTACAGCCACGTTCATTAGAGCCTCTTTGGCTTCCGACATCGATGCTGATGCGCATCTGTCTACGGCTGAGGAAAAAAATTTTTTTTTTTTAATTAAACGCACGTTTAGGCCCAGCGCACACCGGGAAATGTGCGGCGAAGTTAACAATTTAAATAAAACCCAAATACCTACATCATAAGATTCACAATCGCTCGCTGGGTCTCATGGCCGCTTCACCGCGCCGAGCGTGGGTTTTTCATTTTTATTTTTTTTATTTTTATAGAATAGTAGGCAAACGAGCAAAAGTTTTCGTTTTATGCCATGATATTTTTAATCTTATGATAAATGAATTACGGTCTCATTTATATTGTTAACTTCTCAGTATCTTCGCCGCGCCTGTTTTAATATACACTGGCCTTATGTCAATCAGCCAGAATGTGAAAATATTTACAATATCTAAAATCAAATTGAACGGTGTATAAAATAAACTATTTAGATTTAGAGAGCTCGCAGTATTGCGTTTCAATACAGTACCCCACTCGCCAGTAGCACAGATTACTAAATAGTTACTTCGTAACAGATACATCACTCCCATACTAAAGCAAAAATGCCTACGCTATAAAAGCCTACAAAATTCTAATGATAATACCAGCTGTTAGCAGCGGGAAGATATGTACCATAAGTACGCACACAGAGAGTTGAGATTGTTTTGCCTGCCGCGCGAACCGCGTCATCGAGCGAATGTGCCAGGGTTGCCTATGATGATTTTGGTAAGAAAACGAATGTTGATGAAAAACAATTATTTTTTATTCGTTGATCAAATATGTTTCAGATTATTAAAATGATAGATTCGTTTTTTTCCCTCCCTGAATTACCGATTAAATTTTAAATTTTGTTCGTCTCTCGGCAATGAAAACATTCATCATCATTCTTTTTTTTTTTTTGACTCGGACACCCTTCCACTGCACAAAATCTACATGGTTTCGGCATTATATTCTATTACTAAATATATTTTTTTAAAGTCAGCGCGGTAAATGTGACGTACGAGCACTCAGGTAAGCGTGCGGCAACCCTTGGCAATCCACTGTCGGTTGTATCGTCTCCGATCTCCGATACGCGAAGCCGGTAGGCATATAACGCGTGGTCTTTAGCGAGTGACGGACGCCTGCCAGTAACGCCAACTAGGAAGCGTAAAAACGTTACCCTCATTTTTTCAGGGTATTCGAAATGTCTAATATATGTATACTGAAGTTGAAGAGTATGTTTTACTATATATGCTTGCCACATTTATGAGAAACGCTATTCGAAATCTCGAATTTCCAGATATAAACAGCTAGTATATTGAAATTTATATAGGCTTCTTCTTGTCGAGTCGAAATAGATATTCAAATCAATTTGGAGCAGTATTTGGCCACACTGATCGCGCTGTCGTTGGCCTCGTTCAAGTCCTCCATTGTGTAGGTAAAGTAGTCGGGCATTTGGGACATGTCTACAGGTAGGCAATAGATTAAATATCACCGCTGTCACATAAGTCATTACTATAGAAGCCCCACTTAACTCAGTTTACATGGCATGTCCCATCCACACCAACCCGCAACCCGGAGTCTATTAAACACTATGACGATATAGTAATTCAGATAGATTTATTCCTAGTCTAACTCACCCATCTTGCTAAGCAGTCCAATAATGCACTGTTGGTCGGCCGCGTGTAGGACATCGGTCAGATTGCTCGCTATAGGCAACGCTAGCGTGTGCACCCGTATCCTGCGCTCGCCTAAGAACATTTATAAACAATTTATACATTTCATACATACATAGATTCACATCTTTATCCCTTACGGGGTAGACAGAGCCAAGAGTCGTGAGACTCGAAGGCCACGCATACATTTAAAGTACTCTCATATAGACTAATATAATAAAAATGCATATAGACTACTAACTATAGTACTAACTGCATCTGAGATGCACAAAAAATAATATTATTATTTAAACTTTATTTAGCAAAAGTGGTACAAAGGGCGGTTTTATGTTAAAAGCATTCAGGAAAAAAAAGTTGGGTTATAAGTGGGTTACAGGTACTTTTACTGCTAGTGTATAATCCGAATAATGGAGAATCTAAAACGGCCACTTTGATTAATCGGTATTATCCATTTCTCATTTTCTAAATATTCAAAAATGGACCTTATAAGTGATAGCATAAGGTTAATTTTTGAATATTTAGGAATTGAGAATAAGATCGTATTCCGATTCATCAAAGTATCCGTTTTATACAGACAGAACGCCCCCCCCCCCCCCTGCCTCTTGTACAGCCGCCTAGGTATTCATATCTCAAAGACCGTACTGCCTAGCCTTAATAAGTTAGGTAGTCCTCGATTCCATCATATATAGTGAAATGTCCGATTTCGATTTTATTTGGGAATGTCAATATCTTTATCGTTAAAAGATCATATTGCCTTGTAGATTCTCACATACCTTTACTGCTAGTGTAGAGCAGTGCCGCTTGGAAGCAAACTTGTTGCAGATCAGATAAGGACTCGTCTATGCTCAGCTGCATGCCGAAGCCGGCGTCGGGGGAGACGTTGGGCAGAGACAGGAGGTCGGTGGAGCGCACGAAGAAGTTGCCGTGGAATGTGTGGATCGATATGCCCCTGGAACAATCGCGTATCTTGAAATTTTTTGATTTTATTTTTTATTTATGTCACCTCTCTCTCAACCGAAAGACGTCCACTGCTGGACAAAGGCCTCCCCCAAGGATTTCCATAACGACCAGTCCTGCGCTGCCCGCATCCATGCGCATCCCGCGACCTTCACCAGGTCGTCGGTCCACCGAGTGGGAGGCCTGCCAACACTACGTTTTCCGGTTCGTGGTCGCCACTCGAGAACTTTTCTGCCCCAACGGCTATCTGTTCTACGAGCTATGTGTCCCGCCCACTGCCACTTAAGTTTGGCGATTCTGCGGGCTATGTCGGTTACTTTAGTTCTCCTACGGATCTCCTCATTTCTGATTCGATCACGCAGAGAAACTCCGAGCATAGCGCGCTCCATCGCCCTTTGGGTGACCTTGAGCCTTCTTATGAGGCCCATAGTAAGCGACCACGTCTCTGTTCCGTATGTCATTACTGGCAACACACACTGGTCAAAGACCTTAGTCTTGAGACACTGCGGTATTTTGGACGAGAAGATATCGCGAAGCTTCCCGAACGCTGCCCAGCCGAGTTGGATTCGACGGTTGACCTCTTTCTCAAAGTTGGACTTACCTAACTGAACTGTTTGTCCCAGGTATACATAATTGTCAACAACTTCGAGTGTAGAGTCTCCAACCTTCAGAGGAGTGGGTGCGACACGGATATTAAACATAATTTTCGTCTTGTCCATGTTCATTTTTAGACCCACTTGTTGAGAGGCTCTACAGAGGCCATCGAGCATTGTGCCTAGGTCTTCCAAGGTCTCAGCCATGACTACGATATCGTCAGCAAATCGAAGGTGAGTGAGTGACTCGCCGTTGATATTGATGCCGAGTCCGCTCCAGTCCAGAAGCTTGAAAACATCTTCCAGGGCGGCGGTGAACAGTTTCGGAGATATCACGTCTCCCTGTCTCACCCCTCGCTGCAACTGGATAGGTTTGGAGCCTTGATCCTGGAGACGGACCGACATGGTGGCGTTTTCGTACAATCACTTCAGCGCTTCGATATATCGATAGTCAATTTGGCACCGTTGGAGAGACTGTAGCACAGCCCAGGTCTCGATCGAATCGAAGGCTTTTTCGTAGTCCACAAACGCCAAGCATAATGGCTGATTATACTCCTCAGTCTTCTGTATAATCTGCCGCAGCGTATGTATGTGGTCTACGGTACTAAAGCCTTTTCGGAAACCGACACCTACAAAGTCATTTTTTTTTAATTCAATAGCAAGAATGGTAGTTTATGTACAAATGGATGCCGGGATTATTAAATGAAAGATGTGGATATTAATATTTTAAACTGTATTTAAATCAAACTGAATTTTAATCACAAACCCATATGTCAACGAACTAAAAAATCAATAATTCCAACAAAGATAAAAAAAGACGATCATATTTTTTAAAAACAGAATATTAGCGGCCAGTAAATGACATCACTTTATACATACTACCCGCCAAAGACGACAGTCTTTAAATACCCGCTAATTGAAACTGAATCAATCTGTTATACTAAGTACTTCAAATCAAATATTCTTAGCTCTAACTCTATCAAATCTAGATGAAAAAACATGTGGACTGTATGAGAATAATTAATAGATTAGTGCCTATATATAAAAAAAAAAATAACAAATTATTTATAGTAAATCTAGTTGCTAAACAAATCCCTTCTCTTAAACATAAATTATCTTTATGTACAAACAAATGCACGTTTAAACTTAAACATAAATAAGCAATTAACGACTATGATGGATAACCCTGATAAACCCTTTAATTCGAACATTGTTAAATATAAACCCTTTATTTCGAACATTGTTAAATATAAACCTTAGTATAAGTATACAATAATAAAATGAGTAAATATATATTAGTTACTGCTGAACTATTATAACCAATATTTTTATAACTAATTCTTTCTAAATTGTGTTAACCAAATGCATCCTTTTATCCACATTTTTTTTATTGAATTTATAGGGCTTAAATTCTCAAATCGATTGTTCCTATCTAAATCTGGTTCGACTTGAACAGAATAAGTATTCAACTGAAAATTATCTGTATACTTTTTTTTCGATACTTCGTGCGATATTCTAACTTCACCACTTACTATCCAACCTAATGCCGTATTTTGAGCAATCGCTGTTCCAGATGGCGACTTGATCAGACCGTCTCTAATGATACTAGGATAAACGTCAGCACCTAGAAGAACATCGATTGCGTTTGGCTTGTCATAGTGTGGATCAGCTAAGTTCAATCGTTCTAAGGTCAACCATGGTTGTTCTAATTTAGCTGATGGAAGAAATGATGTTATAGTCTCTAAAACATGAGCTTTGATTCTCTTTACATAGCCAGGATTAATACACGATCGAATCGTCAAAAATACCATTTCTCGTGACGTGATGCTTGTATTATGACCTAAACCCATTATGTTACTGTCATTACATATTTTACGTAGACCTAGTTTTTGTACTATAGATTCAGTAACAAACGATGATTGAGATCCTTGATCAATTAAAGTTCGCAGAAAGTGAGTTTCATTACCAGAATCACTCGTCACTAGTGCTGTAGGAAGTAAGGTATGATGAAAGTTTCCCTTTGTGAAATTACTATTTAAGTTGTATTCATGTTCTATTGACACCAATGGTAACTCATTTTGTGGTAAACCTGAATTAGTTGTAACACATGGTCTATCATTTGACACCTTAACTAATGAAATTGCTATTTTTGGGTGTAAGAGAGAATGATGCCTTCTGTTACATATTTTACAACAAGTTATACTTCTACAATACTTAGCTGTATGATTGATTGTTAAACAATTAAAACAAATTCTATTTTCTTGTACAAATTGACGTTTAGCATAACATTCCAAAGAAGAAAAATCCTTACAATTACTTAGTTTATGGTCACCCTTACAGTATACACATATTAAATTTGTTCCCAGCATAGTAACAATTTTTGAAGATCGTTGGACTGCTCTGTTGCTATTACATTCTGTATATCTATTGAATTCATTAGTTTTATGATCTAAAAATTCTAATGAATGGAATCTTTTTCCAGAAAATCTTTGAATTGCTTAAAATTTGGAAAACTGTTTGACTGGCCTAACAATTCACTAACTGTAGATTCCCATGCTTTGCGAGACTCTGCGTCTAGTTTCGAACAAACAACATAAATCACTAAAATGTCCCAGGAGTCAACGTTAATACCTAAACTTTTCATTCCATGTAACATATCTAAAGTACAATTTAACAGCTCTTTAATTGCGGTGGCAGACTCTGTTAGTATTTTTCTTTTACCAAAAAACCCATTCAGTATACTACTTATTAAGAACTGTTTATTTTCATATCTACTCTCTAACATGGTCCAACACTGCAAGTAATTATCATTTGTTATAGGTATATGCCGCAATAATTGCTCTGCCTCACCAGATAAACTACCTTTTAAGTAATGAAGTTTTTGTACGTCATCGATAGAATTGTTGTTGTGCACTAAAGACGTAAATAAATCACGAAATGTCATCCATTCGGTGTACTTTCCGGAAAAAACTGGGATAGTTATCTTTGGCAACTTTACGTTGCTTTTTATACCACATGCGGTATTATATGAATATGATTCAGTTGGAAAAGAGTCTAAAATAGGACTCTGTTTTTCGATTAATTCCTTTAATTCGGATTTAAATTCAATGTAGAACTCCTCCATCTCTTCATAAACTGAATCAACAAAATAGCTAGAGTCCGATGTTTCCTTTTCCCTTAACAATTTATAATGATTTCCAGTGAATTCTGTCCATTTAGTATCGATTGTTTGCAATCTGGTTTCGATGTACGTTTTCGTTAATCTATCTTTCGGACTCTTCTTGAAATTGATTTTGGATTTTAATAATTGCTGTTTTATGTCATTTTGAATGTTTAGTAATTCCATGTTGCTATTGTAAACCTTATTGTATTCCTTGTTGTACACCAAAGTAAAAAATGTTTGAAAAACTCACGGAATCGAATTTATCACCACACTTGTTTATTATATCCACTCACTTGTGATCCGCCGCAGCCGTTCAGCCGCGGAAGTAGATGATGTTGAAGATGCTTCGTAACCTCCACTGCTCTGCCGAAGAAACAGAGCCTGGTATCCTCAACAGTACCTACTGCTGCCCTTATCCCGGCTAATACTAGATATATCAATTTGTCTTTTAAGTAATTAGGTTTAGAATAACTTTATTAATTTCTCATAAGAATTAACAACAATAATTCACTTACTGAGAAAAACTAGTTACATATTTTCAAAATAACTCAATGGGCATGCTTTGTACAACTTTGTACAATAAAACTAATAGCATCGTTACATATTGCAAGTAAGTGTTTTAAAAATATATAGTGGGTAGTTAGCTGGCAGTTGAACTAATCGAGTGACGTCGTCGACTATGCACCACGATCTCGTCCGGCAACACATGGATTAAGAATGTATTACTAGATGCGTCAGCTATGTAATTTTTGCATCATTATATATTTATTATTATTATTATGTACATCATTATGCTTGTGCAGTATAGTTTAAATAATTTCTTCCGGTAGGTTTATATATATGTATAATTTTTACTGATTACTAAATATAATCCGGCTCGTAATACCAATGTACAAATGGATGCCGGGATTATTAAATGAAAGATGTGGATATTAATATTTTAAACTGTATTTAAATCAAACTGAATTTTAATCACAAACCCATATGTCAACGAACTAAAAAATCAATAATTCCAACAAAGATAAAAAAAGACGATCATATTTTTTAAAAACAGAATATTAGCGGCCAGTAAATGACATCACTTTATACAGTTTAAGATCGTCAAAATATCTTTCTCCACCAAATTTAAAAAATAAATATAAATTGGAACTGAACAATTTGAGACTAAATTCATTCTTGATATCCAATCATGAATTTCAACAATTCCAAGACCTCTTTACTGTCCTCTAAGACAGTGTTCGCAAGGGGCCTTCGTAAATCGGACTCTTTTTGTGTCAGGAAATACGCTACTTTTAAAATCCTTAAAAAAATAACTCTTCAAAAGTCAAAAATCGTATCAAAAGTGTGCAACGCGTACCTGGTGCAGCTTTACTGTCCCCTGTAAGCCTCGTAAAGGGCCTTCATAAATCGGACCCATTTTTGCGTCAGGAGATAACTAACCTTATAAATCACCTAAAATCCTTACATCTTCTAAAATCCTTTCAAAAATCGTTTCAAACTTGTGCAATGCGTACCTGGTGCGCGACGCTCATGACCGCCTCGTCCTTTCAAAAATCAAAAACTCTTCAAATGTCAAAAATCGTATCAAAAGTATCAATACCTGGTACATCGCACCCTCATAACAGCCTCGAAGCCGATCTTCCTCGTGAGGTACCGCGTGAGCATGCGGCCCAGCTGCTCGGCCTGCCACGTGCGGGCCGCGCGGAACAGCGGGATGTGGTACACGGTGCCCGCACTGAATTTGCTCATGCCACCTGGGAAATACATATAAATGTCAACTATATAATACGAGCGCGCGGCTTCGCCTGCGTGAATTTCACACGGGAATAGTGCTTTTTCTCGGGATGAAAGGTACCCTATGTCTTTTTACGTACTTCTAAATATGTGTATGCAAAATTTCGGGAAGATTGGTTTAGTAGATAAAGCGTGAAGAGGTAACAAACAAACTCACTTTCGCATTTATAATATTAGTTCGGATAAAATGTATGTATAATGATCTTAAAAATTAGGTGTCCTGTTACATTCAAACTTATAAATACGAAAGTCCGTCTATAACGCTTTCATGGCTAAACCGCTGGACGGATTTTGATGAAATTTGGTATCCGGATATAGTTCAAGACCTGGGGTCAAACATAGGCTACTTTTTTTTTCTAAATTAACCTCTAAGGGGCTTATCGCGATATACATACAAATGTCAACTCAATAACTTAATATTTGTTGCCCCGCACAAAGTATATCTTGTGTTTTTCATACACACTTTGACCCCCGATTTTAGCCCCTTAGAGGTTAATTTTGAAAAAAAAAGTAGCCTATGTTTGACCCCGGGTCTTCAACTATATCCATACCAAATTTCATTAAAATTGGTCCAGCGGTTTAGCCGTGAAAGCGTCAGACAGACTTTCGTATTTATAATATTAATATGGAAATATGGAAGTAGTGATAAACTGTGCCCTACGGTTTCGCCTGAAATTTTCGTATTCTGAATAACCGTGGGAATTTTAGGATTTAGGATATTTTCGCATTAAGCATAAATTTGATTTCTGCTAGCATCGGTGTACCTTGTAAAAGTGTACACCCTTAATCAGGGCTTGAAACCGGTTAATAAAAAACCTAAAAAATAAGTGTTTTGACCTGGTTACGCAGTAACGCTCGGGCCATTACGATCGGAGTGAAAACCCTTTTGAATCGGTCTCGCGAGCGGAAATTACCTGGTTAATCCCGCGCGGGCGAGTGACAAGGACGGGTATATCGCTCAGCGTTTTATCTCACTTACGCATTTGCAAGTCTCAACGTGTAGATTGGTTAGATTTATATCGAGCGAGAGTGAGAAATAATCATAGTTAGAGCGAGATAGAACATGATCGTCGAAAAGAGCGAAATGTTTTGGGTCTTTCCGGTATTTTGAACAGGAACTGAAATGATATCGCGCTTTGAACATAACCAGAAATAATATATGGTTTTGCTCAACCGTGACTGATTTAAAACGGTCTTTTTTAAATGTATGGCGCATCGAGTGAGCTGGTTTAGAATTTTAACCAGGTTAGCAAGCCCTGCCCTTAATACACAAATATACCGGTGATATATACGAAAATGGAACCTAAAACTACTTAAATTAGACTAGCATAATGGGCCCGGGACTTTGTTCCCGTGGGAATTCCGGGAAATCCTTTATTAGTGCCCTACACTCCCTAAGGAACCTACATGACAAATTTCAGCTTCCTACGCCCAGTAGTTTTGGCTGTACGTTGTCTGTCAGTCCCTCAGTCAGGTACGGAAGAATTTTATATTAATATCAGATCTAATATACTCACTGAGAGTGGCCAAGTCAGAGTACTGTGAGTTCAGTAAGAACAAGTCCACAGCGACTTGCGCGCCGCTGCAGTCCAGCGCTAGCCGCTTGTAGAAGTCAGTGGCCGGGTTCAGATGGGCCACGTCCTTTGACGACCTAGCATTTGGATCCTCTCTGAAAAAAAAACAAATAACATATTCAACTCAGAAAAAATAAGCAGGTATTGCTGTCTTTGTTATTTCAGGTTTTAATAATCGAAATATTTAGCTGTTTTTATAAGACAGAATAACAAAGAACGCTTTTTTTCATATTCCTCTCGCGCGTCTACGACAAAAAAATCTTTTGAAATAATTAGTATCTTTGTGCATAGCATTTCTATATTTTAAATTTTATTTTTATGTGTACATAAAAAATAAATCAGAATAATTAGATACACATATTTTTTTTTTTCAATTACATATTAACTTGTGTAACTCACCTAGGCTGTAACGCCCCGGGACCAACATTTGGCAAACATGTTTGGAAGACAGTGATCCTTCCTCCAGTGGGAGCCTGAAATTATACGTATTTATTTAAATTTACTGCTACATGCTTCTTAAAATTAAAATTGGTCTATTTATGTTCATAATAATATCTTAGCATAAAAATACTAGGGCAAACTCTATTTTGTAGTTCCCGGATCAGTTCCCGGCGCTCCCCCACGTTCCCACTAACGATGCTACAACATCATTACCATCAGTTTGTAAGCAGCCTGTAAAGCGGCGCCGAGCGCACAAGCAGAGCTGCCAGACGCCGCGGGGGCGGAGTGCCGAGCGCCCAGCACTCCGAGCAGTTCCCGGATCAGTTCCCGGCGCTCCCCCACGTTCCCACTAACGATGCTACAACATCATTACCATCAGTTTGTAAGCAGCCTGTAAAGCGGCGCCGAGCGCACAAGCAGAGCTGCCAGACGCCGCGGGGCGGAGTGCCGAGCGCCCAGCACTCCGAGCAGTTCCCGGATCAGTTCCCGGCGCTCCCCCACGTTCCCACTAACGATGCTACAACATCATTACCATCAGTTTGTAAGCAGCCTGTAAAGCGGCGCCGAGCGCACAAGCAGAGCTGCCAGACGCCGCGGGGGCGGAGTGCCGAGCGCCCAGCACTCCGAGCAGTTCCCGGATCAGTTCCCGGCGCTCCCCCACGTTCCCACTAACGATGCTACAACATCATTACCATCAGTTTGTAAGCAGCCTGTAAAGCGGCGCCGAGCGCACAAGCAGAGCTGCCAGACGCCGCGGGGGCGGAGTGCCGAGCGCCCAGCACTCCGAGCAGTTCCCGGATCAGTTCCCGGCGCTCCCCCACGTTCCCACTAACGATGCTACAACATCATTACCATCAGTTTGTAAGCAGCCTGTAAAGCGGCGCCGAGCGCACAAGCAGAGCTGCCAGACGCCGCGGGGGCGGAGTGCCGAGCGCCCAGCACTCCGAGCAGTTCCCGGATCAGTTCCCGGCGCTCCCCCACGTTCCCACTAACGATGCTACAACATCATTACCATCAGTTTGTAAGCAGCCTGTAAAGCGGCGCCGAGCGCACAAGCAGAGCTGCCAGACGCCGCGGGGGCGGAGTGCCGAGCGCCCAGCACTCCGAGCAGTTCCCGGATCAGTTCCCGGCGCTCCCCCACGTTCCCACTAACGATGCTACAACATCATTACCATCAGTTTGTAAGCAGCCTGTAAAGCGGCGCCGAGCGCACAAGCAGAGCTGCCAGACGCCGCGGGGGCGGAGTGCCGAGCGCCCAGCACTCCGAGCAGTTCCCGGATCAGTTCCCGGCGCTCCCCACGTTCCCACTAACGATGCTACAACATCATTACCATCAGTTTGTAAGCAGCCTGTAAAGCGGCGCCGAGCGCACAAGCAGAGCTGCCAGACGCCGCGGGGGCGGAGTGCCGAGCGCCCAGCACTCCGAGCAGTTCCCGGATCAGTTCCCGGCGCTCCCCCACGTTCCCACTAACGATGCTACAACATCATTACCATCAGTTTGTAAGCAGCCTGTAAAGCGGCGCCGAGCGCACAAGCAGAGCTGCCAGACGCCGCGGGGGCGGAGTGCCGAGCGCCCAGCACTCCGAGCAGTTCCCGGATCAGTTCCCGGCGCTCCCCCACGTTCCCACTAACGATGCTACAACATCATTACCATCAGTTTGTAAGCAGCCTGTAAAGCGGCGCCGAGCGCACAAGCAGAGCTGCCAGACGCCGCGGGGGCGGAGTGCCGAGCGCCCAGCACTCCGAGCAGTTCCCGGATCAGTTCCCGGCGCTCCCCCACGTTCCCACTAACGATGCTACAACATCATTACCATCAGTTTGTAAGCAGCCTGTAAAGCGGCGCCGAGCGCACAAGCAGAGCTGCCAGACGCCGCGGGGCGGAGTGCCGAGCGCCCAGCACTCCGAGCAGTTCCCGGATCAGTTCCCGGCGCTCCCCCACGTTCCCACTAACGATGCTACAACATCATTACCATCAGTTTGTAAGCAGCCTGTAAAGCGGCGCCGAGCGCACAAGCAGAGCTGCCAGACGCCGCGGGGGCGGAGTGCCGAGCGCCCAGCACTCCGAGCAGTTCCCGGATCAGTTCCCGGCGCTCCCCCACGTTCCCACTAACGATGCTACAACATCATTACCATCAGTTTGTAAGCAGCCTGTAAAGCGGCGCCGAGCGCACAAGCAGAGCTGCCAGACGCCGCGGGGGCGGAGTGCCGAGCGCCCAGCACTCCGAGCAGTTCCCGGATCAGTTCCCGGCGCTCCCCCACGTTCCCACTAACGATGCTACAACATCATTACCATCAGTTTGTAAGCAGCCTGTAAAGCGGCGCCGAGCGCACAAGCAGAGCTGCCAGACGCCGCGGGGGCGGAGTGCCGAGCGCCCAGCACTCCGAGCAGTTCCCGGATCAGTTCCCGGCGCTCCCCCACGTTCCCACTAACGATGCTACAACATCATTACCATCAGTTTGTAAGCAGCCTGTAAAGCGGCGCCGAGCGCACAAGCAGAGCTGCCAGACGCCGCGGGGGCGGAGTGCCGAGCGCCCAGCACTCCGAGCAGTTCCCGGATCAGTTCCCGGCGCTCCCCCACGTTCCCACTAACGATGCTACAACATCATTACCATCAGTTTGTAAGCAGCCTGTAAAGCGGCGCCGAGCGCACAAGCAGAGCTGCCAGACGCCGCGGGGGCGGAGTGCCGAGCGCCCAGCACTCCGAGCAGTTCCCGGATCAGTTCCCGGCGCTCCCCCACGTTCCCACTAACGATGCTACAACATCATTACCATCAGTTTGTAAGCAGCCTGTAAAGCGGCGCCGAGCGCACAAGCAGAGCTGCCAGACGCCGC
Organism: Ephestia elutella; assembly: GCA_018467065.1. Taxonomy (NCBI): domain Eukaryota; kingdom Metazoa; phylum Arthropoda; class Insecta; order Lepidoptera; family Pyralidae; genus Ephestia; species Ephestia elutella. The sequence goes on along the minus strand of CM031585.1, from coordinate 17,159,344 downwards.
GGGGGCGGAGTGCCGAGCGCCCAGCACTCCGAGCAGTTCCCGGATCAGTTCCCGGCGCTCCCCCACGTTCACCACTAACGATGCTACAACATCATTACCATCAGTTTGTAAGCAGCCTGTAAAGCGGCGCCGAGCGCACAAGCAGAGCTGCCAGACGCCGCGGGGGCGGAGTGCCGAGCGCCCAGCACTCCGAGCAGTTCCCGGATCAGTTCCCGGCGCTCCCCCACGTTCACCACTAACGATGCTACAACATCATTACCATCAGTTTGTAAGCAGCCTGTAAAGCGGCGCCGAGCGCACAAGCAGAGCTGCCAGACGCCGCGGGGGCGGAGTGCCGAGCGCCCAGCACTCCGAGCAGTTCCCGGATCAGTTCCCGGCGCTCCCCCACGTTCCCACTAACGATGCTACAACATCATTACCATCAGTTTGTAAGCAGCCTGTAAAGCGGCGCCGAGCGCACAAGCAGAGCTGCCAGACGCCGCGGGGGCGGAGTGCCGAGCGCCCAGCACTCCGAGCAGTTCCCGGATCAGTTCCCGGCGCTCCCCCACGTTCCCACTAACGATGCTACAACATCATTACCATCAGTTTGTAAGCAGCCTGTAAAGCGGCGCCGAGCGCACAAGCAGAGCTGCCAGACGCCGCGGGGGCGGAGTGCCGAGCGCCCAGCACTCCGAGCAGTTCCCGGATCAGTTCCCGGCGCTCCCCCACGTTCCCACTAACGATGCTACAACATCATTACCATCAGTTTGTAAGCAGCCTGTAAAGCGGCGCCGAGCGCACAAGCAGAGCTGCCAGACGCCGCGGGGCGGAGTGCCGAGCGCCCAGCACTCCGAGCAGTTCCCGGATCAGTTCCCGGCGCTCCCCCACGTTCCCACTAACGATGCTACAACATCATTACCATCAGTTTGTAAGCAGCCTGTAAAGCGGCGCCGAGCGCACAAGCAGAGCTGCCAGACGCCGCGGGGGCGGAGTGCCGAGCGCCCAGCACTCCGAGCAGTTCCCGGATCAGTTCCCGGCGCTCCCCCACGTTCCCACTAACGATGCTACAACATCATTACCATCAGTTTGTAAGCAGCCTGTAAAGCGGCGCCGAGCGCACAAGCAGAGCTGCCAGACGCCGCGGGGGCGGAGTGCCGAGCGCCCAGCACTCCGAGCAGTTCCCGGATCAGTTCCCGGCGCTCCCCCACGTTCCCACTAACGATGCTACAACATCATTACCATCAGTTTGTAAGCAGCCTGTAAAGCGGCGCCGAGCGCACAAGCAGAGCTGCCAGACGCCGCGGGGGCGGAGTGCCGAGCGCCCAGCACTCCGAGCAGTTCCCGGATCAGTTCCCGGCGCTCCCCCACGTTCCCACTAACGATGCTACAACATCATTACCATCAGTTTGTAAGCAGCCTGTAAAGCGGCGCCGAGCGCACAAGCAGAGCTGCCAGACGCCGCGGGGGCGGAGTGCCGAGCGCCCAGCACTCCGAGCAGTTCCCGGATCAGTTCCCGGCGCTCCCCCACGTTCCCACTAACGATGCTACAACATCATTACCATCAGTTTGTAAGCAGCCTGTAAAGCGGCGCCGAGCGCACAAGCAGAGCTGCCAGACGCCGCGGGGGCGGAGTGCCGAGCGCCCAGCACTCCGAGCAGTTCCCGGATCAGTTCCCGGCGCTCCCCCACGTTCCCACTAACGATGCTACAACATCATTACCATCAGTTTGTAAGCAGCCTGTAAAGCGGCGCCGAGCGCACAAGCAGAGCTGCCAGACGCCGCGGGGGCGGAGTGCCGAGCGCCCAGCACTCCGAGCAGTTCCCGGATCAGTTCCCGGCGCTCCCCCACGTTCCCACTAACGATGCTACAACATCATTACCATCAGTTTGTAAGCAGCCTGTAAAGCGGCGCCGAGCGCACAAGCAGAGCTGCCAGACGCCGCGGGGCGAGTGCCGAGCGCCCAGCACTCCGAGCAGTTCCCGGATCAGTTCCCGGCGCTCCCCCACGTTCCCACTAACGATGCTACAACATCATTACCATCAGTTTGTAAGCAGCCTGTAAAGCGGCGCCGAGCGCACAAGCAGAGCTGCCAGACGCCGCGGGGGCGGAGTGCCGAGCGCCCAGCACTCCGAGCAGTTCCCGGATCAGTTCCCGGCGCTCCCCCACGTTCCCACTAACGATGCTACAACATCATTACCATCAGTTTGTAAGCAGCCTGTAAAGCGGCGCCGAGCGCACAAGCAGAGCTGCCAGACGCCGCGGGGGCGGAGTGCCGAGCGCCCAGCACTCCGAGCAGTTCCCGGATCAGTTCCCGGCGCTCCCCCACGTTCCCACTAACGATGCTACAACATCATTACCATCAGTTTGTAAGCAGCCTGTAAAGCGGCGCCGAGCGCACAAGCAGAGCTGCCAGACGCCGCGGGGGCGGAGTGCCGAGCGCCCAGCACTCCGAGCAGTTCCCGGATCAGTTCCCGGCGCTCCCCCACGTTCCCACTAACGATGCTACAACATCATTACCATCAGTTTGTAAGCAGCCTGTAAAGCGGCGCCGAGCGCACAAGCAGAGCTGCCAGACGCCGCGGGGCGGAGTGCCGAGCGCCCAGCACTCCGAGCAGTTCCCGGATCAGTTCCCGGCGCTCCCCCACGTTCCCACTAACGATGCTACAACATCATTACCATCAGTTTGTAAGCAGCCTGTAAAGCGGCGCCGAGCGCACAAGCAGAGCTGCCAGACGCCGCGGGGGCGGAGTGCCGAGCGCCCAGCACTCCGAGCAGTTCCCGGATCAGTTCCCGGCGCTCCCCCACGTTCCCACTAACGATGCTACAACATCATTACCATCAGTTTGTAAGCAGCCTGTAAAGCGGCGCCGAGCGCACAAGCAGAGCTGCCAGACGCCGCGGGGGCGGAGTGCCGAGCGCCCAGCACTCCGAGCAGTTCCCGGATCAGTTCCCGGCGCTCCCCCACGTTCACCACTAACGATTCGGGAGACGGCAGGAATACGTCTGTAAAGAAAATAAAGTTAATATTATGATATTCATTGACAGAAGGCTTTAACAGTCAAACGGGAAGCGGGTAACGAAAAGATAAGACAAAAAATATAAATTTATGCCCCCAACTAAACTTGTAGAACATTCAAGGGCGGATCCAGCCTTTGGGTCAGGAGGGGTCATAGTCGATTGCGTCATCTTCACTCAAAATAACCCCGGGAACAGTAGTGTCGGGCTTATTCAAAATAAGCCCGACACTACTGTTCCCGGAGTTATTAGATTATATAGAAAATAATATATACTGAAGGTTCCAGGGGGTTTCATAACTTGTTATAAAGAGTTTACATTCGTAAAAACTGTGGTCGCTTTTGAAAAGAAAAATGGTTGATTGCGAATATTTATTTTAATACATTTTGATGGGTAAAAATATTTTTTTTTCGACTTAAATGTCACTGAATAATATTTTAAAAAAAGTTAAAACTCACCATCGATGTCAAGAACCGTCATCTCTTTAGGCCTGGTGAGGCCTTCGCCCATCAGATAGTAATGTATGTGTGCGTCGAAACAGATGAAGCCGATCTGCGTTCGAGCGTCACCAGGTAGCTCGTCCAAATAACTTTTTATTGTGTCGCATACGATCTGGAATTATGCGTTTTGTTTAGTCTAATCTTACAACAGGTTTTGCAAAATTATAAATAAGATGGACGATCTTGCCATTGGATATGTTTTGCCCACAGATAACCCTCAATAGATTGAGTATCATTCAATGTATATTCGCGTCGAAAGTCACCAAACTTAGAGGATGTACGCGGGGGTCGGGAGCGGTAGCGGTGACTTTGACAAGAAAATGACAAACATATACTTGATACTTGGGAAAGAAAGAGATGCTTGCAAAAGACATCAACGTCACCCCATTTTGGTACTCTAGTTCGCACTGTTTCACATAGTTCGACCATTATAAAGTGAACTCTGCACGTAATTATACTAATTAATAAACTTACCTCCGAATAGTTATACCATATTTTTTGAGATTTGATGATTTCCCGCTCCAATTTATGCAACATGTACTCATTTTTACACACTCAACGAACCTAATAGATTTTTTCGGAAATTACCTCAGAGCTCTGAGTTCTGGTCGCAACTAATGAAGCAATTTCATTTATATGTGCAAGCGTTTAAATGCGGTGACCGCGGACGCCCATACAAGCGGAATCTATTGGGGGTTATCTGTGGTTTTGCCATATGTTGATTGTCGATGTTTGTCTGTATGTCACAATCACCTGTAGATAGCCGGACTCCCTCGCGATCTGCGAGACGTCGAACAGAAAGAGATAGACGGCGGGCTGCGGCGGGCGCAGCATGTACTCGCCGGGCGCGATGAACTCGATCGTGGCCGACTTGATCTCCGGCCTTCGGGACGGGTCGCCGTACGACTTGCTCACCGGGTCGTATTGGAACTCCTCGGGCACTGGAAGGGACATTACGAATAGATAAATAAATAAATAAATATATATATACGGACAAATCACACAGATTGAGTTAGCCCCAAAGTAAGTTCGAGACTTGTGTTATGGGATACTAACTCAACGATACTATATTTTATAACAAATACATATATAGATAAACATCCAAGACCCAGGCCAATCTGAAAAAGATCATTTTCCATCTTAACCTGACCGGGGATCGAACCCGGGACCTCCGGTGTGGCAGTCTGGCGTGATAACCGTTAGGCCACGGAGGTCGTCAAGATAAATACTAGCTTTTTATACCTCAAAGACCTTATTGCCTTGCCTTAAAGATCACTTATGAAGCACTAGCTTTTATTTTTATTAAAAATCTGAGTGCATTTGACCTATATCTTGCCTGATGGGAAGCAAAGATAAGAAATATGCCTATTCACTCTTGCCTTGAAAACTCCACTACCCACCCTACCCTAGCTGCGGCTTTGCCCGCGTGAATTTCCCACGGGAACAGTGCTTTTCCCGGGATGAAAGGTACCCTATGTCCTTCTCAGTACTCCTATGTGTATATGAAATTTCAGGAGGATTAATTCAGTAGATAAAACGTGAAAAAGTAACAAATAAACAAACTCACTTTCGCATTTATAATATTAGCCCTCCGTATCAGAAGGGCAATGACCAAATTGAAAAAGACCATATTTCATGTTGACCTGACCGGGGATCGAACCAGGGACCACTTTACTACTACGCCACGAAGGCCGACTATAAATTATTATTAAAAATCGTTTATCACTCTAAATTCAAGGATATTGTAGAAAGAAATCGTTTATTTGTAAAACATTGTAGGTAAATAATCTTGGACCACCATGTTTTGCCGTTACAATACAGCGTACAAATATAAAATAATTAAATTTAATCATGTGCATAATTCAGTTTTAAATAAAGGTTGTCAAATCAACATGTACCGATGCATCTGACATGACTTTACGACTACCGCCATCTATCGGCAGTAGTCGTATACGTCGTATGTATATACGACGTATACGACTACTCAGCTATCAGCTAGTGCGCAGGTTCTTTCACGATGTTTTTCTTCGCCGGAAGCAAGTTTCTTCGCCGGAAGCAAGTAGTAGTCTATGACATAAAGGCGAATACTCACAGTCATTGACCCTGTAGCAAAGGTTGCATTTCCACCGTTTCGAGTCCACAAAATACACGAACGGATTGATGTACGTCCGGCACGCGCGACACCGCACTATCGTCGAGCACTGGATCACTGGTAAGTGCTGTAAACAATAACAAATTGCCATCAAACAATAAACAAAATTGCAAGTCTTTAGTTTGTTTATTTAATCGCTGAAATGTCTAGAGCAGTTTGAAAAATAAAATCTTAGCATTACTTGTCTATCCTTCAGGATTTTCCTGGATACAATGTACAATGAATTAAAACGTGACCAATAAATAAACCCAAGTCAATGAATCAAAAAAATGCAACAATTACGAAAGCAAGTAGCAATCTACAATCGCAATAAATCTCTACAAACTGTATCTAAATACACCTGTCAACAAATAACTCAAAAATTAATTATCTGTACAGCACTTTAATTATAAACAGACAAAGATTGAACAACAGCAAATCGAGCTAAGTACCTAAGTTTATGACAATTAAGACCTTTTCCCAGCTGTGGGAGAACACATAGGGTAAATTAAAAAAAGAAATATGGCGTCTGAAACTCTGGATGTGCAAGTCGATTGACCTTGGACTTTACACTATAAATAAAAACAAGGTTTGAAGTCCATTTTGAGTAAAGTAAACTTGCATGCAACTCTACAGTTTTGAACAAGATGATATGTCGACTGTACAATACAGATATAGTATCACGTATTTATCCCTTACGGGATAGACAGAGCCGAGGTCTGAGACTCGAAGACCACGCTTACTGTACAATAAACAATTCTAAATTAATATGATACTATATGACATTATAAGAGTTTTATAGACAACATATGTGACCTTGGTTGCTACTTGCTTTCGTAGTAGATTATCTTCGTCACTATCTGTCTGTTGATGAGAACAAAGGAATAAAAGAGAACAACTTATAATTCTTTATTAATGAATGACTCAGAAGGACAAATAAAAAGCGATTGCATAAATGCGCAGTTGGGACAAAGTTCAAATCCATTATACAAATTTAAGGCATTACTATTTGATATGTTTTTATCTAAATCATTTCATGATTCATATCGTGAATATTAGAATGATATAAGAGGACCTTATGTACCAAATATTATACACTAGCTGTTGCCCGCGGCTTCGCCCGCGTGAGTTTCGCTTAGATGAAAAATCTTTTTGTGTTCCAAACTGTAGTAACCCAAACTCCAGTACTTAAAATTTCAGCAATTTAGTTATCCCGTGTCTCGCGGGATTATATTAGGTACTCGTAGTACAGTCGCGGTGTTAAAATTAATCAAAATTCAATAAACGATCTTCGTCTGCTCGTTATCTACAATTTCCCGTGTACCACCACTCCCACCCCGAGTCCCTCTTTATCCTATCCTTATTATTGTGTCCTGTCTATTTATGCGTCAGAAGAAAATGCTCATCAGGTTGAACGACTTTTGCTAAGGCCCCATTTCCATTTTTTATAGAGTAGCTGGTCTCTTGGAGTTCTTCATCAGATGTTCCATAAACTTAAATTTTTATACGTCAACAGAAAATGCTCATCAGGTTAAACGACTTTTGCTAAGGCGCCATTTCCATATTTGTAATACTCGTAGTGTAGCTGGTCCCTTCATCAGATGATCCTGATCTTCGATTTTTATACGTCAACAGAAAATGCTCGTCAGATTGATAAACTTTTCCGAAGGTACCATTTCCATATTTCTTATAGTTTAGCTGTTCTGTTAAGGTTCTTCATCAGGTGTTCCAGTTTTCAAAATCAATTATAGCCATAACAAAAAAGTTTAATTCAAATCCGTCCAGTAGTTATTGCGTGAAACGCGTACATACATACAGACGGACAGACAGACAGACAAAAAAAAACAAAAAAATGTTTTTGCATTATTCTTTTTAATTTTAAGTGTCCCTCTATCCATTTCAGTCAAAAATACTAAATCTACAGACAAAATATTTTTACTGTTTTATTATATACCCACGACCCCTTTATGCTGTTAAAAATCAGAAATCACTAAAATGGCGCAGCGCCATCTATTGGAAACATGAGAAATAATTTAGCTTACATTGTACGGATGGCTATCGAATACGTAATACAAACATAATGGTCATCTCTTTTTCGTGCAGACTCAGTGGATTACGATTTATGATTATATGCAAAAATTTACATAGGAACTGCGTTTCAAAATAAATAAATTAAAAAGTTAAATTCAATCACTTTAAAGACGCCATTCTCATTTTATCAACGCCATCTATTGGATATTTTTCTTGACACAATCAGTAGATGACCGGAAATAAATTTGCAAATAAATTTATTCGTTTCTTTTGAAAATTAAAAAAAAAGTAAGAAAATAATTCTAGAAAACAAATAAAAACGAAAACAGAAAATTATTGTTTGTGGCAGGATTCGTTCCAGCTACTTTCTTGAAACATTTATTTACTAAAATTATTAAAAAATATATAGAATTCTAAAAAAAAACTAATATAAAACGAAAAAAAAGTAAGTAAAAAGAAGTCATGTCTACCAGGATTCGAACCCTCTATTTAAAAAATTGATCCACGACCTCTTCCGACAGAGCCAACATGCGTTGTTTATAGCTGACGAAATTTCAAATGGGATTTGTCTATAGGTACGCAAATTCACCCCTTTTTTGTACTGTAAGGGTTGAAATTGTGAACAACCCTTTCTTATGTGGGCAGTATATAGTATAATGAAGACACTAACCAAATTTCACGTTTATAGCTTTTATAGTTTCGGTTTTGTGATGATAAATTAGTTTACTTCCCCCTTTTTACCCCTTTAGAGGTTGAATTTAAAAAAACGCTGAAACACGCCATTGGTTATTTTTGTTGAGAAGTATTCTTGCCAAGTTTCAAGTAAATCAGTGAAGATTTTAATTTTTTTTCATACAAACTTTGCCCTCAATTTTAACCCCCTTAGGGGTCTAATTTTGAAAAATCCTTTCTTATCTGAGCACTACGTATTAACATAAAACTTTGGTCCAAATTTCAAGTTTATAGCTTTTATGGTTTAGGCTGGGCGTTGATTTATCATTTACCCTTGTTCTTTTATATATCGCACGTCCAATAAAATACCGTTACAAGTCGAAAAATCGTGATTTTGAGTTAAGTATACCACTCGATCCGCAAAAAAAAATTCTTTCGAACTCAAATACTGTTGTAACTTTAGTTACTTTAATGTCCACGTGAGGGCGTTGTCACGGTTGATTACTGAGCCGTTTTTGGCATGTCATATCCTTGAACAGTGTTTCAAGTCACATTGCAACGGCCACTCGTGTTCGGCTACCGCAAAAATATAGTTGCAACTTGAAATCTTACACTATTTTACGAAGGGTAAGTGTATTATCTATCCAGTATTTTTCTCATAAAATGTAATATTTATTCTTATAACAGTATTCGTCTTACCAATTTATTTTCTAGTTGATTTATGTTTGTGATATAAAGATACATTTTGATTTATTAACAAATGTAACTTGAATATCAATCTCGAAAAGTGTTATATTTTAGCTTATAACCTTTCATTAGAAAAAAAACTTGTTTAAAATTTATGAAAAAATACTGCAATATCAGTTGAAGCAGTTTATTACCATATATTTCGTTAATGTTATTTTATGACTCAAATAAGAAAGAGGTTCATTTTGATAAAAAAATTATTTCTCAAAACATTTTTGTTATTAATGAAATCAAATAACTCTGTATTTTGTTTTGTTACCATTTTCTAGAAATACCCAATTTGTTCACATATTGTTTGGATTCATTTTAGTAACGTACATCTTAAATAAAAAAGTTTCTAAATACTTACTACCTTACGTTGATGTATATCTCCTTTATTGATTTTCTAGTAATTAGGCACTTTTTTATAATACTAGTATATATTTTTTTTTATAACATAGAGCGGCAAACGAGCAAGCGGGTCACCTAAATTAATGTATTCTTATATCATTTTCAGGCAACAATGAAAATAATTGACCGAATATTGGATTTAATAATGGTAAATAATATACCTAGCTAATTACAATGGTGCTACTCGAAATTGCATAAATACGTTACCTTTTTGTTATTTTTTTTTCTTCAGATACTGATTTGAATTAAATGAACCTTTAGTTTCACCTCCAATAACAAGTATCTACCTTCCATTACCTTGATTAATCTATATCATTTGTTTTAATTATATTGTGTCATTTATTAATATTTTGTTGAATAACACGATAAAAATAAATCCCTACTACCTATGACATACCTACCTACCTATTTAATGCTTATTATATTTTTACTTTAAGCTTCTACTCATGGCGTTAAAATCCAGCAGGAAAATATTCCTCAGGACAAATCATCCGATTCCTCAACTTCTTCATCGACATCTTCGTTCGTCGTCGTCGGATTCAAAGTATTGT